>CM070770.1:255994056-256622627 GCA_036346955.1 Dipus sagitta
AAGCACCTTAACTGCTAAGCCATCTCTCCAGCCCTTTTTTTATTTTATTTTAACTTATTTGCAAAGGGAGAGAGAGAAGAGAGAAAATAGGTATGCCAGGGCCTCTAGCCACTGCAAACAAACTACAGATGCATGTGCCACTTTGTGTATATGGCTTTACGTGGGTACTGGGGAATCGAATCTGAGTCGTTAGGCTTTCCAGGCAAGAACCTTAACCACTGAACCATCTCTCCAGTGCCGCCGCCCCCCCCCATACACACACCCTTTTTTCCAAGGTAGGGTCACACTCTAGCCCAAGCTGTCCTGGAACTCACCCTGTAGTCCCGGGCTGGACTCAAACTCACAGCAATCCTACTTCTGTCCCCGAAGTGCTGGGATTAAAGGTGTGTACTAGCATGCCCAGCACCGCCCCCACTTTCTTTTTCTCTTGACTTCATTAGTTTTTCTCTGAGGATGGACACCTGCTGTATAACGAGATTTCTAGTTGAAGAGAAGAAACAAAGTCGCAGGCTAGCGACCGTTGCACCATGGAGCCACTGGGAGCCATTGGAGAAGACCTGCAAGAATGGAGCCTCAGGCCTGGGCTTTGGTTCTGGCTGGCAGAGATAGGCAAGGAAGAGGAAGGACTTGAGGGACGCTCAGCCAGTGTCCTTGATCCTGACTGGGGTTCCTCTTGGGCGGCCCTGCTCCTTCCCCTCAAAGGGCTGCTCCTCCAGCCACGCTCCATCTCACCTGGCCGTCACAGGCAACCTCATCGCAGAATGACTGCCCACCACTGCCCTCAGCCCCCTCTTCTTATCCTCCCACCCACTTCCCTGGTCAGCCTGACCTAGAACAACGCAGCTGAGGGTTGCCTCCACTCTAGCACTGGGGGCTGACGGGGAAGCTGGGCCCGGGAGGGCTGGGGTCAGTGCCAATCCACAGTCTTCTGTGGGAGTTGGGCCCTTCTTGGGGGGTCCTCAGTCAGTAGCCATTTATAACCTGTTCTAGTGTCCTCCCACTAACACTGAGACCAGGCACACCCCAGCTACACCCACTACATCCACTGCTGGCTGGTCTTACTTCTTTTGCATTATTCTTATTTTATTTTTTCGTTTTTCAAGGTAGGGTTTTATTTTCTTTTTTAATTTTTTTGTTTATTTCTTTGAAAGCAACAGAGAGGAGGGAGGGGAGAGAGAGAGAGAGACAGAGAGAGAGAATGGGTGCACCAGGGCTTCCAGCCACTGCAAATGAACTCCAGACGCGTGCGCCCCCTTGTGCATCTGGCTAACGTGGGTCCTGGGGAATCGAGCCTCGAACCGGGGTCCTTAGGCTTCACAGGCAAGCGCTTAACCTGCTAAGCCATCTCTCCAGCCCAAGGTAGGGTTTTACTCTGGTCCAGGCTGACCTGGAATTTACTCTGTAATCTCAGGGTGGCCTCGAACTAATGGTGATCCTCCAACTTCTGCCTCCTTAGTGCTGGGATTAAAGGCGTGTGCCACCATACCTGGTTTATCTATTTTTAAAAAGTATTTATTTATTTGCAAGTAGAGAGAGACAGAGAAAATGGGCATGCCAGGGCCTCCGGCTGCTGCAAATGAACTCCAGATGCGTGCCCCACTTTGTGCATCTGGCTCCATGTGGGTCCTGGGGAATTGGACTTGGGTCCTTAGGTTTCACAGGCAAGCACTTTAACCACTAAGCCATCTCTCCAGCCCCAGCCCATCTTTTCTTTTTTAATCTCTCGATCACAGAAATAAAGAAGACATTAGGCTTTCACAATATATCCTTCCGCTACAAACTTACTCAGAGTCTCATGTGTATTTTCACTCTTGTCTCTACACTAGAGAAGCATTAGCCTTCCCTTGAGGCCAAGGCTCCACATGGGTAGGGTCCCACTCTGGCCAGGCTGACCTGGAATTCACTATGTAGTCTCAGGCTGACCTCAAACTCACGGCGATCCTCCTACCTCTGCCTCCTGAGTGCTGGGATTAAAGGCGTGCGCCACCACGCCCGGCTTTCACCCCATCGTTTATAATGCGTCATTCTACTGAGCACCTCAGCCTACATCACAACCTTGCATCTCCCTATGGCTTCATGGCTTCCTCTCCGCTCCTGTCCACATCTTGTGGTCACAGCCGCCTGTCTCCCTCTCAGCTCCAGCTTCCTGTGTACACTCCTCTCCACCCCAGCCCACCACACCTCCTGGAGTCCAGTCCCTCCAGCTGACCCCGCTTACCAGTCCACATTAGTCTGGTTTCTGTTTCTAGCCTCCTCTGAAACCACTGAGGACACACCTCCCACATTCCTAAGTCCAATAACTTCCCAGCCTCTGGCCATTTTGGTTTTTCTGCTGTGTTCACTACTGATAACCACTCCTTCCTTCTTCCTTCTCCAACTCCTTCTTCCATGCCTCAGAGATGCACACCTCCCCGCTCCCCCCAAAACCTAGCGCTGCTTCTCGCCTCTGTGACCCCGTTGGTTTCATTCCCACCGTGGCCTCTCTTCCTCTACCCTCTCCTTAAATGATGACATGGACTGGCTATCCTTCTGTCCCCTTCCTCACATCTGGGTGGTCCCATCTCTGTAGGACAACTCCTAGGTGTCCCCCACCCACCCACCCAAGCCTCTCTCTTCAACTCTAGCCTGCATAGTTAGCTCTACACACCCCCTTATTCATCCCACAGGGACCTCAAACTCAGCATTCACCCCCCCTCTAAACCTATGCTCCTCCTAAAATGGGCTCTTCTTCCCCTAGTCAAACTCCAGCAGGACATGCTGAACTCTACTTCCCCAACAATCAGCACAAGATGGGCACCCCTTCTCTCAACCCTACCCCGAAAGACTTCCCTCTTCCCTCTCACCCCTTCACCTCCGCTCTCCGCGCTTTAATTCAGGCCCCACCAGCTGTCTCAACTTCCATCTTCCACAGTGGCAACCTTAACCCATTTCCATGTACCTGGAACCTTCCACCCCACCTGCCCCCTCACGCAGCCCTCACACCATCACCCCTACAGCTGCCAAAGGGATCCTCCAGGATGCAAACCTGACCCTCCTCCTCTCCTGCAGGTTCGAGTCTCAGCCCCTGAACCTAACACATCAGGCCTTGTTCCCACTGCCACATTCCTGCTTTCTGACATCATGTCCTCCGCAGCCCCACAGCCTCCACTCTATCTCTCCCGTGACCCTCAGAATGTTCTAGGCAGCCTATGTCCTACACTTTCAGTGCCTTCCTTCTAAGGCCTCCACTGCCTGAGACCCCCACGCTCTTTCCCTCCCTTCCCCTCCAGTTGCGGCCCACCATTCCTACCTGGAGGCCCTCTTTGGTCTGTTATTTATTTATTTGTTTATTTAAGAACGACAGACAGACAGAGAAAGAGGCAGAGAGAGAGAGAGGGGGAGGGAGAGAATGGGCACACCAGGACCTCCAGCCACTGCAAACGAACTCCAGATGCATTTGCCACTTTGTGCATCTGGCTTAAGTGGGTATTGGGGAATTGAACTAGGTCCTTTGGCCTTGCTGGCAAGTGCCTTAACTGCTAAGCCATCTCATCAGCCCTAGTCATTTATTTTTGAGATAGAGTCTCACTAACCTGGGCGTAGTGGCTGGCGCATGCCTTTAATCACAGCACCTGGGAGGCAGAGGTAGGTGGATCACAGTGAGTTCGAGAACACCCTGAGACTACATAGTGAATTCCAGGTCAGCCTGAGCTAGAGTGAGACCCTACCTCAAAAAAAAAAAAAAAACGGGGGGGAGGCTGGAGAGATGGCTTAGCGGTTAAGGTGTTTGCTTGCGAAGCCTAAGGACCCAGGTTCTATTCTCCAGGTCCCACATAAGCCAGATGCATATGGTGGCACATGTATCTAGAATTCGTTTGCAGTGTCTAGGTACCCTGGTGCACCCATTCTCACTCTCTCTGTCTATCTCAAATAAATAAATAAATAAATAAATATCAGGAAAAAAAATGAAAAAAAAAGAGAGAGAGACAGTCTCACTATATTGCTCAGACTGGTCTTCAACTTTTAGGCCAAATGATCCCCTTACCTCAGCCTCCTGAGTTACTAACACTGCAGGCACGCGCCACTACACCTGGCCTGAGTGATTCTCATGGACTTTTAAATATATATATATTCATTTATTTGAGAGAGAGAAAGAGAAAGAATGGGCATGCCAGGGCCTCTAGCTGCTGCAAGTGAACTCCAGATGCATGTGCCATCTTGTGCATCTGGCTTTACATGGGTACTGGGGAACTGAACCTGGGTCCTTTGGCTTTGCAGGCAAGCGCCTTAACTGCTAAGCCATCTCTCCAACCCTCTTATGGCCTTTTTTTTTTTTTTTTTTTTTTTTTTTTTGGTTTTTCGAGTTAAGGTCTCACTCTAGCCCAGGCTGACCTGGAATTCACTATGTAGTCTCAGGCTGGCCTCGAACTCTCCGCGATCCTCCTACCTCTGCCTCCCCAGTGCTGGGATTAAAGGTGTGTGCCACCACAACCAGCCCTTCTCGTGGACTTTTAAAGTCTCAAGCCACTGAGGGAAGGGACTCCAGTTTTAATCCTGGAGAAATTCCGTTATTTAGGATCCTAACCTAGGAGCAACAGCTTTAGAGGAAATGACTTCTAAGATGATCTAATTACAGCATCATTTATGGATAATGGTAGTGATAGCAACAGAAGAAAGGCCTGAGCAAGTGTGGAAAGTGAGAAACGCCAAAGAGAAGTCATTGCTTGCCCAGGTCCAAAGATGCCAGGCTTTGATGGCGCTGTGATTGACAACTGGTCTTAGGCGAGTATTTTCCACCTCTGTAGACCTGGGGTCCCCATGGAAACAATGCAGGATTCCCTTCCACTCTAATGTGCTCTGAGCGAGCAGCTACCTTGAGGAAGGGAAATCTTGCCAAGCGCGGGTAACAGTCCAAGCTGCTGTGTTTCTAGACTTGCTATATCATTGGGAGATTTCTTTCCTGGCAAAAGATGACTGTAGAGGAGAAGCTGGCCAAAAGCAGACTTAAGCAGGGCCACTTTGCTATAATGAGATTATGCCACAGCCATTTGGTTTATGAAATTAATAGGACAGTGCTAATTTATCACTGGGAGCAGTTAAATCTCTCTCCCTAAAGAATGCCACAAGCATCGAGCTCCCCCAGCTTCTCCTGCCCCTTCACCACAGAGCCGGGAAACGGGTAGGAAGGGAGAGGAGTTGCTGTCCAGAACCCACTGAATTTTGGAGAGAGGGAATTCCAGGAGCTTAGTGGCCGTGACAAGGTCTCCCGACAAGTTCACCCAAGTCTTTCCCCCTAGGAAGGCCTGCGGGAAGGAAACCCTTTTAAGCATAAGAGCTCCGAGAACTCCAGGATGGGCATTGGGCTGGTCTGTGGTGCTGCGGCCTGTGCGGTCAGCCTCCCCTGCCCTGCCCTGCCGTGCCCTACCCTACCCTACCCTACCGTGCCCTGCCCTGCCCAGGGAAGGGCAAGCTGGACTTTGACCCATTGAGGAAAAGGCGGGAGTCACATTCAAACAGGTATCCTGATAAACTTATTAGTCATGCTCTCTGTTCCAACTACCCCCTTCCCTCCAGCCTCCAGCCTGCCCCTAACCCTGCCACCTTTCAAGTAGGGCAACTTTAAAGAAAAAGTGGAAGAAGGAGAGAGAGAGAGGGAGAGAGAGAGAGAGACCTACGTACTTGATGAAGAAGATTCTCCCTCCGCGGTCCACTCCGTAGGTCCACCGACCTGGCAAGTCCAGCCAGTCGATCTCATCGGCCATCTCGGTGTCCCCGCAGCCCCTCCGGCCGTCGGTCCCCGCTCCCCGGCGCCAGGCTGGCGCCCCCACTTTCTGCGCCTCCCCGAGGCGGCGATGGCGGGGACGAGGTGTGGGGGGGAGGGTCCCGCGTGGTCCTCGCGGCGGGCGGTGACTTCGGCCTCCCGGGCAGAAGACAGAGCTGGCGGCGAGCCGGGGAACCGTGGCGGGGCCGGGAGCCCCGGGCCCCAGACACCGCCACCTGCCTGCCTGCCTGCCTGCCTGCGGCGCGCCTCGCCTCGCCTCCGAGCTGCTCCGCCGAGCGTCTCGCGAAGTTCAGGGACGGGCAATTAGCGCGGGGAGTAATTAGGAGGCTCCTCCTGCCCTGCCCGGGCTGCTAACGGGCAGCGCCCGGCCCGGCCCCCGGCTGCTCCCCGACGCTGGCTTTCCCCGGGAGCCCCGCAGGTTGCGCCGCGGTGCGGGCCCCCGGCTCGCCGCCGCCCGGAGCCTACACTTGAACCGCGGGGGTCGGAGGCGGGGCCTGTCGGCGCCGGCTCCCGGCGATCGGCGGCTCCGGGATGAGCGCCCCCCCCCCACCGCCGCACCCCACCCGCGCCCGGCGCACGCAGGGAGCCAGGCACCGAGGCCGAGCCGCGACTCCCCACGCCCGGGGACGCGTCCAGCCGCCGCGCCGCACCGCCAGCGGGAAGTGAGCGGCCCGCTGCTACTTGGTGGGAGGTCAGTGCGGGGGAACAAAGGTCGAACGCGCCGGCCGGGCCCCGAGCTGCTCCGGGGATCTAAGAGGCCCTTCCCTGCTAAGATGCCAACCGAACGAGTCAAGCGAGTCTTCGCCTTCCCCGCCCAGCACCTCCTCCAGGAAGCCTGCCGCGACTTAACGGGGTCGTACTCAGAACCCCGTCTCAGCCGTTAAGGTGTCTTCACCCCATCCACTCACACTAGAAGTGGAAAGGGAACAAGAAGGGGGTGAGGCTGTGTTCTGTGCAGGTTTCTAAACACTGGTGTATAAAAACATGGTATTAACAGAGTCCACCCTCTGCTACCTCCAGGTCTGTCAAAGCTGGGATCCATCCAGCTTCCCAGACTACTCAAGACCTGCTCGTAGGGCTCCAGGTATGTGACCACTGTTCCAACCCACATGTCAGCCCCAAGGGATAACTAATTATACAATGGGAGAAATGCCTGTCTTTGAAGGAGAGGCTGTGCCACGTGGCAAGTATCTACTAAGCAGACATGCATTTTGGGAGTAGTTTAAGACATTTTTAAAAGTATTATTTATTTATTTCCAAGGCGAGAGATTGAGAGTGGGCATGCCAGGGCATCCACCCAGTGCAAATGAACTCCAGATGCATGTGCCACCTTGTGCATGTGGCTTAGATGGGTACTGGGGATTGAATCTGGGTCCTTAGGCTTTGCAGGCAAGCGTCTTAACCATTGAGCCATCTCTCCAGCCCCAAGTCTAAGACGTTTGACTCCCATTCCACTCAGGTAACTCCGCTTGTGTGCCCAATATGCCAATATGCCACTTCCTCCAGAAGGCCATGCTGAACTTCACCCCGGATTTCTATGTCCATCTTCTATGTATCATGGTGCCTTATGAATAACACTATGGCAGTACCGACCACACCGCCATGCAATGACGCGTGCACTCTTCTCTCTCCATCGGGCTGCGTGCTTCTCCAGGTGGGGGCTCCATCTTACTCATCTTTATAGCTCCAGCACCTGCCTGGGACTTACAGCTGACTAATGCTTGAAGACAGTACAGTATGGCCATAGTTCTTAACTCCAGTCATAATCCTGGTATTTTGGACCTTAGGCAGGGACATGTGGAACAAAACCATCAGCAACAGCAAAGAGTGACTAGGGGAGGAACAGCCGGGGAGCCTTCTCGGTATCTGAGCTGTCTAACCTGAAAAATGTGATGTACAGACATCTGAGAGATGGTGGCCTAGAAGATGCTTTTGGGACCTTCTGGGCCAATCCTTATTTTAAATATACGAAACTGAGGGGGTGAGAGAGAAGAGGCTGGTTAAGGTTCCTGGGCCAAGTGGTGGCTGAGAAGGACCTGCCCCTCTTGTGTCCAAGGCCTTTCTCATTGCATCATTCTGCCTCCAACAGTGGAGGGAACTCTGCCAACATATGAAGACTGGTTTTGACGAGCAGATCTATGTCCAGTCCTTTTTTCAGGTGGAGAAGAGAAGCAGAAGCGGGTATACCCAACTCTTCTCCCTTCTCAGATCCTACACGTCGCCAGCAGAAAAAGCCGCATTGGACAGTAAATCCAGCCACATCTGAGAAGCCCTGGGGAGAAGACAGATGCCCTTGGAATCTGAATTGTGGAAGGTGGGGGGAGGGCCCGGGAGCAGACTTGTGAAACACCTGTGAGACTCATCCTGTTGATAAAGCGCAGCCACCCGCCCGGCCTCGGTGCTATCCAAGGATCTAAACGGCCAGGACAGCTGCCAAGATGCTTGAAGGGAAAATACCAACAAGCAGCGCACTCCCTGCCCAACCTGAGCAACCAGTAAGGGCGGCTGCCTAGGATGCAAAGGGTGGAAATGGGGACAAAATGAAACTTATTTGAAAACATGGAGGACCTCACTGTGGCCTTTGGGGGGGAGGTTGTTCCTGTTGACCTCCTCACAAGATCGCTGTCCTAGTTAATCTCTAATCTAGCCTGGAGATCCTAGTAATACTTAGCTAAACAAGAAAGTTCAGTGGCTATTTTGAATTATTTTTTTCTTATTTGAAATGAGACATCCATCCTGAACTTTAAAAAATATATATTTTATTTATTTATCTATTTGAGAGAGAGGAAAAAGAAAAAAAGAGGCAAAGATCGAGAGAGAGAGAGAGAGAGAGAGAGAAATGAGGACGCCAGAGCCTTCAGCCTCTGAAGACAAACTCCAGACACACGTACCACCTTGTGTACCTGGCTTACGTGACTCCTGGGGGATCAAACCTGGGTCCTTTGGCTTTGCAGGCAAGTGCCTTAACCACTAAGCCATCTCTCCAGTCCCCATTGGTAACTATGTATGTATGTTTGCATTTTGTAGTGTTGGGGACCGGAACTCAGGGCCTTGCACATTAAGTAAGTGACCTATCACTGCACCATATCCCCAGCCTATATCCTAGTTCGTATTTATCAGTCTTGGTTAATATTGATGTAGATAGTAGTGGGAGTTTAGCAAAAGAGCCACAGCTCTGCAGGACATGAATGAAAAACCCAAATACAAACAGCTCTTGGTTCAAAATTACCTGGAAAAGTGGGGGGGGAGGGAGAATTGGTATGTTAAAATGAAAACCTTTAATCCCAGCACTCTAGAGGCTGAGGTAGGAGGATCACCATGAGTTCAAGACCAGTCTGGACTACAGAGTGAGCTTTGGGTCAGCCTGGGCTAGAATGAGACCCTGCTTTGAAAAGGAAAAAAAAAAGATAAAATGAAATGAAAACCTTATGTGCTTTAGCAATAGAGTCAGAAGTGTCCGTCCCCCCCCCACACACACACAGCAAATTTCATTGCTTTAAAAGACAATAAAGCCTATGTATAAAATAAACTGGCTATGGTGGTACACGCCTTTAATCCCAGCACTCTGGAGCAGGTAGGAAAATTGCCATGAGTTTAAGGCCAGACTGAGACTACATAGTGAATTCCAAGTCAGCCTGGGCTAGAGTGAGACCCTACCTCGAAGAACCAAAAAAAAAAAAAAAAAAAAGTGTATAAAATATATCAGTAATATTTAGAAGTTCTTCTGGGGCTGGAGAGATGTCTCAGTGGTGAAGGCGCTTGCCTGCAAAGCCCACTGACCCAGGTTCAATTCCCCACACAGGAAAAATGAGCTGTAGATGAAGAGAGCCTAGGCCTCCTGGCCTCCCATGTGCCCTGCACCCAGTTGTCCAAAAGACACTCCACCCCTGAATTTCCATGGCTGCCCATCTCCACCCTTATTTGCTTCGGCCAGTTTTAGTTTAAGTTCTGTCCCTAACAACTGGAAACGTCCTGATACAAAAGTCACACACACACAAAAGCCACCACACCTTTGTCTGGCAGTAAATGAGAGTCCTCCTCTTTCAAGAAAACCACAAAGTTAGGTCAAGAAAGGTCTAGTTGACCATTTGGTCCAAAGTCCACCTTGTCCCCATGGAGAATTCAGGGAAAGCACCCAGAGATGTGGTATTTCCAAGGTGGAGTTGGAACCAAGCCTCAGCCTAAAAAATCACGATCAGCCTGGCTTGGTGGCGCACGCCTTTAATCCCAGCACTCAGGAGGCAGAGGTAGGAGGATCGCTGTGAGTTCGAGGCCACCATGAGACTACATAGTGAATTCCAAGTCAGCCTGGGCTAGAGTGAGACCCTACCTCGACAAATCAAAATTAAAAAAAAAAAAATCATCAGAAAGCTCTATGTGGCAACCCTGGCTCTCTCATTTAAACACACTTGGCCGGGAGGCTCAGGGTTATGAAAAGATGACACATTCTGCAGCTCTAGATAAGAACCGCCACAAGAATGGCTTTGTGGAGTGCTGGTGTTTAATGGCCTCACTCACCTGCGGCAAGGTCGCTGGCCCCTGATGATTTTCTTACAGGAAGTGGGAAGCAAAGGGAAGGAAGGCTGCCGCCACTGGCCTCAAAGATGTAATTGCTTAAATATGCAGAAGCCCAGGCTGACTAGTTGCTTAAAGTGACGCTGTTTTAAGGACTTCCAAGAGGAGAGTTTGTTATAAAATCTAGCTTCCTGGAGGTGTAGTCAGACGACGTAGAACTCTGAGGTTTGGCCTACAGCCAGCTGGATTAATTATGTTCAGTCCACAGATATTTACCCATGTCTGCGGGTCGGGCGCTGTTCTAAGTCAGGACACTTAGAGAAGAATAAAGCAGAATGTCCCTGCGATCGCAGAGTGCGTGTTCATTGCGCACATAGTCTCAGAAGACAGGAAAAGGGACCGAGGACAGGGAGTGGAGGGGAAGGCGGCCGCTGTTCTTCATTCGCCCTTTACTCAGGGTCATCAGGAAAGACCACCCGAAGATGAACGACCTTTGGACAGGGGTGGAAGAAACAGAGCAAGCCCTGTGGATGGCAGGGAAGCAGATTCCAGGAAACAGTAAACAGAAAGTGCCAGTAGCAGGAGCATCCTTGATGAACATGGAGGGGGCCAGTGCGGCCAGCAGAGGGTCAACGCGGGAGAGAGTAGGCAGTGAGTAATGAGGGACACCCGGAGACCAGCTCAGGCCAGGCCATTATTAGGCTCTTTGCTTTTATACTGAATGGACAGAGCAAAGGAGTGGCATGGGAGATATGACAATGTTTTTATTTTATTTTACTTTTATTGTGTGGCAGGGGAGGGTGCCAGGGTCTCTTGAACTCCAGATGTATGTGCCACATTGTGTCTAGCTTTACATGGTGGCTAGGGAATTGAATACTGGCTGGCAGCTTTTCAAGTAATCACCTTTAAAAAAAAAATTATTTGCCAGGTGTGGTGTGGCACACGCCTTTTTTTTTTTTTTATTTGAGACCGACAGAGAGAAGGAGGGAGGGAGAGAGAATGGGCGCGCCAGAGCTTCCAGCCTCTGTAAATGAACTCCAGACGCATGCGCCCCCTTGTGCATCTGGCTAACGTGGGTCCTGGAGAATTGAGCCTCGAACCGGGGTCCTTAGGCTTCACAGGCAAGTGCTTAACCGCTAAGCCATCTCTCCAGCCCGGCACACACCTTTTAATCCCAACACTTGGGAGGCAGAGGTAGGAGTATTGCTATGAATTTGAGGCCCTGAGACTGCATAGTGAATTCCAGGTCAGCCTGGGCTAGAGTGAGGCCCTACCTCAAAAAAAATTATTTATGTATTTATTTGAGAGAGAGAGAGAGAGAGAGAGAGAATGGGTGGGCCAGGGCCTCCAGCCACTGCAAAAGAACTCCAGACGTACATGCCACCTTGGTCATCTGGCTTTACGTGGGTACTGGGCAATCAAACCTGAAAACTTTGGCTTTGCCAGCAAGGGCCTTAACCTCTAAGCCATCTCTCCAGCCCAGTAAGCACCTTTTTAAAATATATATATATATATTTTTTTTTTTTTGAAAGAGTGTGTTTGAGAGAGTTTGAGCACACCAGGGCATCTTACCATTGCAAACAAACTCCAGACACATGCACCACTTTGTGCATCTGGTTTATGTGCCTATTGGGGAATTGAACCCAGACTGGCAGGCTTTGCAAGCAACTACCTTTAACTGCTGAGCCATCTCTCCAGCCCCCATGGCAATCGTTTTTATTTATTTATTTTATTATTTATTTATTTGGTTTTTCGAAGTAGGGTCTCACTCTAGCCCAGGTTGACCTGGAATTCACTATGTGGTCTCAGGGTGGCCTTGAACTCGAGACGATCCTCCTACCTCTGCCTCCCAAGTGCTAGGATTAAAGGCATGCACCACCGTGCCTGGCAGACAATGGCTTTTTTTAGGGGCTCATTCTGGCTGCTGTTTGCAATAGGGTAGAATCTGATTCCAGTGAGGAAGCTACTGCAATATGCAGACACAACATGAGGATGGCCTGCTTCAGGATGTATTAGGGGTAGAGGCAGTCAGCGACAAGGTCAGCTCCCGTGCATCTGGTGAAGGTTTGCTTGGATAGACTGTAACTGGGCTGTGAGCAGAAGAGAAGAATCAAGATCACTCAAGGTATTTGACCTGACCAACTGGGAGGAGTCACCATTGACTGAGATGGGAGTAGAACAGTAGATACGTTGAGGGAGGAGCAAAGGAGCCTCCGTATTGAGCACGTTAAACTGATGCCTGTAAGATACCAGGTAGAGGGCTGGAGAGATGGCTTAGTGGTTAAGGCACTTACCTGTGAAGCCTAAGAACCCAGGTTCAATTCCCCAGTACCCACGTAAGCCAGATGCACAAGGGCACACATGTGACTGGAGTTCATTTGCAGTGTCTAGAGGTCCTAGGGAACTCATTCATTCTCATTCTCTTTTGTGCTCTCTCTCTCTCGTAAATAATAAATAATATTTTTTTAAAAAAAAAAGATACCAAGTAGAGATGCCACAGAGGGTACTGGATACCTGAGACTCCAGTCTTCTTCAGAGTAGAGATATCAGGCATTTGCAATGACTAGAAGGTGTGACAGTCACAAGGTTGGTTGAGATCACAGAGGAAATGAGTATAGTTAGGGAGGAGTTGGAGAGCAAAGGCTAAGAACCCACATGCCAACTTGTATTTTTATTTATTTGAGTGGGAAAGAGAGAGAGAGAGAGAGAGAGGACATGCCAGGGGCATTCAGGCACTGCAAATAAACTCCAGATGCATGTGCCACCTTGTGCATCTGGCTTACGTGGGTCCTGGGGAATTGAACCTGGGTCCTTTGGCTTCACAGGCAAACACCTTAACCACTAAGCCGGAGGAGGAACCTATAAGAGAGACTGAATACAGAGTAGTGAATGAAGCAGGAAGACCAGAACCCATCATTCAGGAGGTGAGCGTTTTGTGTATTCACATCACTCAGCAGAAGCAATAGAGAGAGAGAAGCTGGGTGTGGTGTATATCTGTAGTAATTCCAGCACTGTAGAGGCAGAGGCAAGAGGATTGTCAAGATTTGGAGGCCATGCCGGGCGTGGTGGCGCACCCCTTAAATCCCAGCACTCAGTGAGGCAGAGGTAGGAGGGTGGCTGTGAGTTCGAGGCCACCCTGAGACTCCATAGTGAATTCCAGGTCAGCCTGAGCTAAAGTGAGACTCTACCTCGAAAAACAAAAACCAAACAAACAAAAAAACCACGCACAGCGCTGTTCTAGAAAGGCTGAGGTTAGGATGGGCTCTGTCTGAGCAGGAAGCAACCTGTACTGGTGCTGGTGCGAGGGTGGAGACCCAGCTCAGGTTATTGTTAAGTGGGTCTGAGAAAGAGGCCGGGAAGATGATGGTTTTGGCTAATGAGCCCTTGCTCCTCGGAGAGAAAAGTGCGCCTGCAATGTGCTTCCTTCACCTCCCGTTCTCAAAGCCTCTGTACTGGCTCCTCCTGGGAGCGATGCCAGCCCAAGGTGGCTGACTGATTTTTTTTTTTTTTTTTTTTTTTTTTTCCCTGCCAGAACCGTGTCCCGGAGCTGAGAGCTGTCACTGGTGGAGGGGGAGGGGAAGCCTGGTATTGTGGGAGCGAGAGATGTAGGCTGGGTGGAGCCAGATCACTCTGCTGTCCTCTGGGTCTCTCCTTGCTGCGCTCTGGGGTTCAGGCAACACTTTCTGTGCCCATTCCAGTGTCTGTCCTGGGGTTTTTTTTTTTCTAGAAAATGGCAGCTGGTGTTGACTGAGGCGTTTCCTGGAACTCACACAGCACTTTGGTTCAGTTTAGTTCAATCAACTCAGAAGGCACCATTATTCCTTCTTGGCTATGTTTAAAAAACAGTTCCTGTCTTTAGCCAACTTCTTCCCCTCTTGTCTCTGCCCCCGCCACCCTGGTCACTTCACGGCACTCAGCCCGGGCCTTGGCTCCAGGCTCAGTTTCTTTCTTTCCTCCCCTCCCCAACTCTCTTGTCTGGGTGATTTCAGGGCCCACGTGAAGGGACAATTTACCACGGAACCTCACCTTGACTTCCAGGGCTCCAGACTCTCACCTCCACGCCAGCCAACTGCCCACAGCCAGGGCCTGATGGACCTGGGACTTGCTCACCCCTCGGTTTAACTCCGAAACTAAGCACTCTGCCCTCTCCTTTCCCATTCCAGTATGCGTATCTCCCACACCCCCTTTTCTCCTGTTTCTTACCTTCCTGTAGTACCTTTAGCTTCTGGAATTTCCTCTAAAGCCAAAGCCTGTTTTATGGCCTGCATTAGTCAGTCAAGTGCAGGGTCCCTCGCAAGCCAGTATCCTTGTCCTTAGCTCTCTCCACACTGCAGAGCTCCACTCTGGATTAATTTATCTACTTTTCTGCTCCTGTGCCAAACCATTGGAGGAATTAAATTGATGCTCCTATAAATTTGTACTATCCAGCCTTGCAATGCCTCTTGCCATGTATACGGTCACTCTTGGCAGCAGAGAGAATACAGGCATTCAGGAAGGAACAGCCCGAAGCCGGTCATGCCTTGCTTCAGCCTCACTCCTCACTCCTCGCTCCTCACCCCTCACCACCCACCCCTGCTGCAAAATCTTTTTTGTTGTTGGTTTGTTTTTTTGTTTTTTTGTTTGTTTGAGCTAGGGTCTCAATCTAGCCGAGGCTGACCTGGAATTCACTCTGTATTCTCAGGGTGGCCTCGAACTCAGGGCAATCCTCCTACCTCTGCCTCCCGAGTGCTGGGATTAAAGGCATGCGCCACCACGCCCAGCTTTTTTTTTTTTAACGTATTTAATTTAATTTATTTATTTGAGAGAGAGAAAGAGGCAGTGAGAGAGAGAGAGAGAGAGAGAGAATGGGCACGCCAGGGCCTCCAGCCACTGCAAACAAACTCCAGACGCGTGTGCTACCTTGTGCATCTGGCTTATGTGGGTCCTGGGGAATCAAATCTGGGTCCTTAGGCTTCACAAGCAAATACCTTAACCACTAAGCCATCTCTCCAGTGGCTCCCCCCTTTTTTTGAGGTATAGTCTCACTCTAGCCCAGACTGACCTGGAACTCATTCTATAGTCCCAGACTGGCCTCAAACTCACAGGAATCCTCCTACCTCTGCCTCCTGAGTGCTGGGATTGAAAGTGTGCACCACCACACCCAGCTTCCAGCTTATTTCAAAAGTGATCTGGGCGCTTGGGGTGTCTTGTTACTCATGTCTGGGGTACTCCAGCTTTCTAACCTCATCTGAGGTGGCATCTCCAATGTGTGTATTTAGCTCTGCAATCTGTTCTCTGTGAACTTCATTCCTCCACTTCTGCCCCAGCTATCCTGATGCCTAACACTCCATGAACAAGTCTCTGTGCGGGTTTCCTAAACCTAGAGAGTCCTTCTCCACCCATCTCCCATTACTCGTTCTCCTCCCAACAGCAACCCAGGAAAGGGGCCCTTGTGCTGACCTGGCACCCTCATGTTTGGTTTTTTCAACTATTTCTTTTATTATTATTATTTTGAGAGAGAGAGAGAGAACGGCCATGCCAGGACCCCAAGACCTTCAGCCTGCTGCCAACAAACTCCAGACACGTGTGTCCCCTTGTGCACGTGTGTGACATTGCACGCTTGCATCTTTGTGTGTCTGGCTGCACGGGACCTGGAGATTTGAACATCATTTCTTAGGCTTTGCAGGCAAGCGCCTTAACCGCTAAGCCATCTGTCCACCCCAACTACTCCTTGTTAATTCCTCGGGTAGTTGCTTCCTCTCTGCTTAATGTCCTAATATTAGTGTATCCACCTCAGCTAGTGTTTCTGTTCTCTTGCCCTCCTAAGTAATCTTCTCATTGTTGTAAACACCATGTAGATGTGGCTGGCTTCCACCTCTCTTTCCATCGGAATCTGCTCTCTCCCTTGGGTTCTGGATCCTGTACCATCTCCATGTGGAAACTTGACAGGCATCTCAAATTTAATGTGATCAGAGTAAAGTACTTGCTTTACCCTCCAAGTCTGTTCCCCCTGCGTCTTTCCTATCTCTGTGCTTGGCACTACCAACTTTCTGCTCTGTTGCTGGGCCCCAAAACCTAGGAGTACTGTGACCAACTGTCCTGTTTTGCCTGGGACTTGGTCCTTGTTTTAGCCTTGAAAATATGGAGCCCAGGAAATCTCCGAGCCTCAGACAACTGGGATAGTTGGTCATCTGGCCTCGGAGTCATTCCAGATTCTGTTCTGTTTGGTTTTTATTTTGTTTTGAGGCATGGTCTCTAGCCCCACGCTGGCCTCGAACTCCCTAAGTAGTTAAGGATGACCCTGAACTTCTTCTGATCATCCTGCTTCCACCCCTCCAGAGCTGAGATTATAGATATAGATATGTGCCATCACATCAGTTTATGTGGTCCTGCTAATTGCATCCAGGGAATTATGCAAGCTAGACATGCAGTCTACCAAGTGAACTACATGCCCTACCCCAGATTTCTTTCTACTCCTCACACTGCACCGTCAGCTAGCTCTCCCTGCAGAGACCCCCAGGCTGCCTTCTTGCCACCTTCACTACTATTACCTGATCCAAGCCTCCCTCGTGTCCCACTTATGCATCACAAATATCTCTTCATCTTATTTTCTTTCCCCTTTGTTTGGCCCACTACATTTTTATTTTTTTTATTTTTAAAATTTATTTATTTATTTGTAAGAGGAGAGAGACAGACAGAAGACAGACACCAAGGCAAGAAGTATTGGGTGCACTAGGGCTTTTTGCCTCTGCAAATGAACTCCAGATGCATACGCCACTTCATGCATCTGTCTTTACATGGGTACTAGGGAATCAAGCCCAGGTTGTTTGACTTTGCCGTCAAGCACCTTAACTGCTGAGCCATCTCTCCAGCCCTCCATGTTTTTTTTTTTTTTTTTGGCTTTTTTTTCTCAATTTTTATTAACATTTTCCATGGTTATAAAAAATATCCCATGGTAGTACCCTCCTGCCCCCCCCCACCTTTTCCCTTTGAAATTCCATTCTCCATCATATCACCTCCCACTACATTTTTATACAATAGACCAAGAGCTTTTCAGAGAAAAAACATATAGCACTCCACACCTCCACCAACAAAAGCCCTTCATAGGGGCTAGAGATTTCTCAGTGGTTAAGTCACTTGCCTGCAAAGTCTAAGGACCAGGGTACAGTTCTCCAGTACCCACATAAAGCAGATGCACAAGGTGGTACATGTGCCTGGAGTTCACTTGCAGTGGCTGGAGGCCCTGGTGTGCCCAACCTTCCTCCCTCCCTCACTCCCTCCCCCCACTCTCTCTCATAAATAAATAAATTTATATATATATATATATATATATATATATATATATATATTTGTTTATTTTGAGGTAGGGTCTCACTTTAGCCCAGGCTGACCTGGAATTCACTATGTAGTCTCAAGTTGGCCTCAAACTCTCAGCAATCCCCCTACTTCTGCCTCCTGAGTGCTGGGTTTAAAGGCGTGAACCACCACATCTGGCATAATTTTTTTTTTTTTAAAGAAAAGCCCTTCATACACTTAGAATAAAGCTGTCTCCTTCCTGTGGCTCCACATGATCTGGCCTACTGGCCTAACCACTGTCACTTCATGGTTCTTGCCCCCTTGTTAGCTAGGGCTTAGACCCTGCTTCTTGACCTTACTCAGCCCCTCAGTTAGTCTGGTGCCCCATTCCCTCCTGCCATTCCAGAGGCCTTCTGCAGTCAGCAGACACAGAGCCGTCCCCAACTGCCTCCTGTCTCATCCTCTCTCTTGCTCTCATGGCATGCATCACCACCTGAACTCTCTGGTCAATTATTTTTGTTTTTAAACTCCCCCACTTGAGATCTAAGCTCCTTGATAGCAGAGAGAGAACTTGCCAGGCTTGTTCAAATCTGTGTTCCCTGCACTTGGCCCAGAGCCTGACACACAATAAGTGTTCAGTAAGTATTTACTGAGTAAATGAACATTCAGCATATGAAACAGGGCCCACCATTATACTCATAAAGGATGCTAGGGGAACAAATGTATGAGACTCCACTGAGTTCAATGCCAGGCAATGGGCCTGCATTAACAACTGAGGGGGCTGGGGAGATGGCTTAGCGGTTAAGGCGCTTGCCTGTGAAGCCTAAGGGCTCAGGTTTGATTCCCCAGGACCCACATAAGCCAGATTCACAAGGCGGTGCATGCATCTGGAGTTCCTTTGCAGTGGCTGGAGGTCTTGGTGCACCCATTCTATCTGCCTCTTTCTCCCCATCTCTCCAATAAATAAATAAATAAAATATTTTTAAAAAAATAACTGAGGTATGCTTGTTTGGACTTCATGGTCTACTGAGAAACAGGTGTATAAATCAATCTTTTAAGGGCTGAAGAGATGTCTCATTGATTAAGGCATCTTAACTGCTAAGCCATCTCTCTAGCCCCTCATTTTTTCTTTTTTTGGGGGGGGGGGTTTCGAGGTAGGGTCTCACTCTAGCCCAGGCTGACCTGGAATTCACTATGGAGTCTCAGGGTGGCCTCGAACTCACGGCGATCCTCCTACCTCTGCCTCCAGAGTGCTGGGATTAAAGGCGTGTGCCACCACGCCCAGCTTTCATTTTTTTCTTTCAAGGTAGGGTTTCACTCTGGTCCAGGCTGACCTGGAACTCACCATGTAGTCTTAGGGTGGCCTTGAACTCACAGCAATCCTACCTCTGCCTCCCAAATGCTGGGATTGAAGGTGTGTATCACCAGGCCTGGCTAGATTAAATTTTTAATTGTAAGTAGTGAAATATTTTTTTCTACTGTATCATGTAGGCCCTGTATAATCAGAGAATAAGTTCTCTGCTACATTTTGATTTTTTTTTCACCTTGAAATCTCCATCGTTTTCCTAACTTTAACACTCATCTGACCAACAATACCCATTTTCAACGTGCAACTCTTATTCCACCTAATCCAAGGAAAATGAATCAACATTCATAGCAAAAAGGAGTAGATTATTGGAGCTAAAGGCACGGGCCCTGGATCCAGATTGGGTTGAACCCTTTGTCCACTGCTGTTCTTTAGTTGTAATACCAGAACAGGATTCCATGTGTCAAGTCTCACATCTCTAAACTGAGAGTTACATCTGTGTGTCACATAATTCATTGTATGTCAGTGCTTGTTATGTGCCAAATATAATACTAAAAGCTTTTCATATATCAGCTAACTTAACCCTTAAACTGCTATGAGGGATAGTATTCAAATTTATATTTATTTATTTGAGAGAGAGAGAGGGAAAAAATGGGTATGCCAGGGCCTCCAGCCACTGCAAATGAATTCCAGATGCATGCACCAATTTTTTGTTGTTGTTTTTGTTGATTTTTTTTTTGAGGTAGAGTTTCACTCTAGCCCAGGCTGACCTGGAATTCACTATGTAGTCTCAAGAAGGCCTTGAACTCATGGTGATCCTCCTACCTCTGCCTCCCGAGTGCTGGGATTAAAGGCGTGGACCACCACTCCTGGCTGCATGTGCCACTTTGTGCATCTGGTTTTACTTGGGGTGGGTACTGGGGAATCAAACCTGAGTCATTAGGCTTTGCAGGCAAGCACCTTAACTGCTGAGCCCTCTCTCCAGCCTGATATTATTCAATTTTTAATTATTTTTTTAATTTTTAAATTTTGTTTATTCATTATTAGAGAGAGAGAATGGGTACACCAGGGCCTCTAGCCACTGCAAACAAACTCCAGATATATGTGCCACTTTGTGCATCTGGCTTTATGTAGGTACTGCAGAATCGAACTTGGGTACTTTGACTTTGCAGGCAAGCACCTTAACCACTAAGCCATCTCTCTAGCCCCCTTATTCAAATTTTATAGGTGGAATTCTAAGACTAAAGTAATTTGTTCACAGCACATAGCTGGTAGTTATAAAAAGCTGGAATTTAGCTGAGAAGAAGTGATGGAGGAGTGCTCAGCACTGAAACATCTCTATCACACCTTCCAAGGCTCAGGGTCCATTGTGGAAGAGGTAGCAGAAAGAATGTAAGAGCCAAAGAAAGGTTACTACTCCTTACAACGCAACTGTCCAGACAGAAATTGGCCTCGATATCCATGACCTCACAGTGCCTAGAAATATCTTCACAAGACCCTCATAATAGGAGAAAAAGACAATGACATCAAAATAAAAGAGAGACTAATGGAGAGAGGGAGGGGGTATGATGGAGAGCAGAATTGTAAAGGAGAAAATGGGGGAAGGGAGGGAAATATCATGGTTTATTGTCTGTAAGTATAGAAGTTGTCAATAAAAAACTTTTTAAAAAAGTGGGAATTTAAACTCAAGTTTTTCTGGACCAGTGTCTAGAATCTCTACACAGTACTAGAAGAGTCATGGGAAGAAAAGCAGAGAGAACCATCTCTCAAACTGATTCTCAGAGTACGCAGAGGAGACTGCGTGCTCTAGTAACGACTATAGAGAAACACAGAATCATGAAGGAGTCATTTTAGGGCACTGGCCATGGTGGTGCACACGTGGAATTCTTAGCACTCATGAGATAGAGCAGAAGGATCAAAAGCTCAAAGTTGAGGTGCACACCTTTAATCCCAGCACTCAGGAGGCAGAGGTAGGAGGATTGCTGTGAGTTTGAGGCCAGCCTGAGAATACATAGTGAATTCCAGGTCAGCCTGGGCTAGAGTGAAACCCTACCTCGAAAAAACAAACAAATAAAAATGCTCAAAGTCATCCTCAACTTCATAACCAGCCCAGAGTACACGAGACCCTGTCTCAAAAAACAAACAAGGCCTGGAGGGATGGCTTAGCGGTTAAGGCATTTGCCTGCAAAGCCAAAGGTCCCAGGTTTAATTCCCCAGGACCCACGTTAGCCACATACACAAGGGGGCACATGCATCTGGAGTTCATTTGCAGTGGCTGGAGGCCCTGGAGCCCTCTCTATCTCTCTCTGTGTGTCAAATAAATAAATAAATAATAAAAATAAAAAGTATTTTTCAAAAAACAAGGGAAATTCCAGGTCAGTCTGGACTAGAGTGAAACCCTACCTCAAAAAACAAAACAAACAACAACAAAAAAAAAAAACAGGAAAAGTGGGGAGAGGGCTAATAAAAATCTGAGAGGGTATGAATAAGTCATATGGAAACCTATTGTTTTGGACAATGATGCACCCAGAAGCCATAGATTGTTACTAGAAAATTTTCAATGCCAGGGATGGGATACCTTCTAGTGAGTTATTGGCCCAGGAGGTCCCTGATGTCCCCCAAAACATTACAGGCCATTGCCAAGGCTCTTGGTTTCCCACCAGGAATAGATGGTAAGACCCTATTTGCTGAAGACTCCACATACTTGGGCTGCAAGGTCACTGAGAAATCCTGCTGGAGCTGAATTGAGCTGAAAACCTTTTCCGTGTAGACCAGCTGACAGAAAGCAGGAAAAAGCTATGCTGCATGCAGTTCCATGAGAGAGAGAGAGAGAGAAATCACCACTGGAAATAAACAACAGTGGACACTGCAAGCCTTAAATTTGGCCAAACAGGCCAAATGAGTCAATGGGTACAATAGTGGCATGTCTGTTATGGGGGAAACCAACTGCTGTCTAATTGGTATTGCAAATAAGAAAGTGTGTGTGGGGGGGATTACCATGGTTTATTGTCTATGATTATGGAAGTTGTCAATTTAAAAAAAGAGAAAAAAAGCCAGGTGTGGTGGTGCACGCCTTTAATCCTAGCACTGGGGAGGCAGAGGTAGGAGGAGTTCAAGGCCACCCTGAGACTACATAGTGAATTCTAGGTCAGTCTGGACAAGAGTGAAACCCTACCTCAAAAAAAAAAAAAAAAAAAAAGGGAGGGGGGAGCTGGAGAGATGGCTTAGCTGTTAAGTGCTTGCTTGCAAAGCCAAAGGACCCAGGTTTGATTCCCCAGGACCGACATAAACCAGATGCACAAGGTGGCACAAGTGTCTGGAGTTCATTTGCAGTGGCTGGAGGCCCTATTGTGCCCATTCTCTCTCTCTCTCTCTCTCTCTCTCTTTGTCTCAAATAAATAAAATATTTATTTTATTTATTTATTTATCTGAGAGAGAGAGAAAAAAAAAATGGGTGCACCAGGGCCTCTAGCCACTGCAAACCAATTCCAGATGGTTGTGCCACCTTGTGCATCTGGCTTAGTTGTGTACTGGGGAATTGCACCTGGGTCTTTAGGCTTAGCAGACAAACTCCTTAACTGCTAAGGCATCTCTCCAGCCCCTCAAAAATATTTTTATTTATTTTATTTTATTTTTTTAATTAATTAATTTATTTATTTTGGTTTTCCAAGATAGGGTCATGCTCTAGCTCAGAGCTGACCTGGAATTCACTCTGTAGTCTCAGGGTAGTCTCAAACTCATGGCGATCCTCCTACCTCTGCCTCCCAAGTGCTGGGATTAAAGGGGTGCACCACCACGCCCAGCTTCAAAAATATTTTTAAAAGCCAGGGTCTGAAGAGATGACTTAGCAGTCAAGGTGTTTGCCTGCAAAGCCAAAGGATCCTGGTTCGATTCTCTAGGACCCATGTAATCCAGATGCCTGGAGTTCGTTTGCAGTGGCTGGAGACCCCGGCACACCCATTCTCCCTCTCTCCCCCCTCTCTCTCTTTCTCTCTCTCAAATAAATTAATTAATTAAATATATTTAAAAGCCAGGCATGGTAGTATACACCTTTAATCCCAGCACTCAGGAGGCAGAGGTAGGAGGATTACCATGAGTTGGACGCCACACTGAGACTACAGAGTGAATTCCAGGTCAGCCTGGGCTAGAGTAAGACCCTACCTTGAAAAACAAAAACAAATACAAACATATATATTTAATCCTATTTGATCCTAATATTATATTATATAATATTATAGACGAGTGTGTAACTGCCTAAGAAAAAAAGTGATAGGAAACATTACACATGCTTATAATCCCAACAGCAATATTGGGATTCATTATGGGAAAAAGCAAACTTGTTTTTCAGTTAACATGAAGAGACAAGTGCTACATCGGACATTTAACTCCATGGGTTTACCACAAAATGAAGGACTCAGAGATCTTAAAAGCTAGTTAAGTCAAGATGGGCGTGGTGATTCACACATTTAATTCCAGTACTTGGGAGGCTGTAGTTCAAGACCAACCTGGGCTACAGAGTTGGGTCAGCCTGGGTTAGAAACCCTGCTTCAAAAAAAAAAGCCAGGCATGGTAGTGCACGCCTTGAATCCCAGCACTTGGGAGGCAGAGGTAGGATTGCCATGAGTTCGAGGCCACCTTGAGACTACATAGTGAATTCCAGGTTAGCGTGAGTTAGAGTGAGACCCTACCTCGAAAACAAAACAAAACAAAACAAAACAAAAAAACACAGGCCAGGTGTGATGGTGTAACACCTTTAATCCCAGCAATCATGAAGCAGAGGTAGAAGGATCTCTGTGTGTGAGTCTGAGGCCAGCCTGGGTTATATAGTGTGAGTTCCAGGTCAGCCTAGTGTTGCAGTCAGGTTTGCAGAAATCACCAAACCATGAGCAGCTCGTGGGGTTAGGGTTTATTTTGGATTATAGACTTGAGGGAAAGCTCCATGATGGCAGGGGAAAACAATGGCAGAAGCAGAAGATGGACATCACCTCCTGGCCAACACCAGGTGCACAACAGGAACAGGAGAGTGTGCCAAATACTGGCAAGAGGACACTGGCTATAATACTCATAAGCCCACCCCCAACAATACTCTCCTCCAGGAAGTGTTAATTCCCAAATCTCCATCAGCTGGGAACCTAGCATTCAGAACACCTAAGTTTATAGGGACACCTGCATCAAACCACCACACTGGGCTACAGTGACACCCTATCTCAAAAAAAAATTTTTTTTTAATCTACACAAAACACTGGAAATAGTGGCTATGTGGTAAATGATTTTTCCCTAATCTTTAATCTCTTTAAAAGATAACTATTGTGAGCCGGGCACAGTGGCGCATGCCTTTAGTCCCAGCACTTGGGAGGTAGAGGTAGGAGGATCGCTGTGAGTTCAAGGCCACCCTGAGACTATATGGTTAATTCCAGGTCAGCCTGGGCCAGAATGAGACCCTACCTTGGAAAAAAAAAAAAGGTAACTATTGTTTTGAGACAGGGTCTCACTGTGTAGCCCAGAATAACCTGAACTGCCTCTGCCTCCTTAGTGCTGGGATTATATAGGAATGTGTGCCACCACTCCTGGCTAAATATAAGTAATTCCTGTTATTTATTTTTTTCCTCTTGACTTCCAAAGACTTTGGATAACCTTATATTTAACTTTCATGTATATGACACACATAGAGCTATAGACTTGATGGAATACTACATAGCTCAGTGTAAAATTTGTTATAAAAATTTGACACACGCCTTTAATCCCCTTTAAGCTTTGGGAAGCAGAGGAAGGAGAATCGCTGTGAGTTCAAGGCCATGCTGAGACTACAAAATGAACTCCAGGTCAGCCTGAGCTAGAGCGAGACCCTACCTCGAAAAACAAAACATAACAAAACAAAAATTATGCATACATATGATAAAGTAATTCTTTTTTTCAAGGTAATTACTGGCTTAAGTAATTTTTTTTACAAAAATATTTTATCTAAGCCTGTCATGGTGGCAGACGGCTCTAATCCCAGCACTGGTGAAGCAGAGGTAGACAAATTGCTGTGAGTTAGAGGCCAGCCTGAAACTACCTAGTGAATTCCAGGTTAGCCTGGGCTAGAGTGAAACCCTACCATGAAAAACAAAAGAAAAAAATTATAAGAGAGAAGGAAAAAGAGACAGAGAATGGGCACGCCAAGACCTCTTGCTGCTACAAATGCATTCCAGATGCATGCACCACTTTGTGCATCTGAATTTACGTGGGTACTAGGGAATCCAACCTAAGCCATCAGGCTTTGTGAGCAAGTGCCTTTAACCACTTAGCCATCTCTCCAGCCCAAGAAAAGTAATTTTTGCTTGTTTGTTTTTCAAGATAGGATTGCACTCTAGCTCAGGCTGACCTGGAATTCACTATGTAGTCTCAGAGTGGCCTTGAAATCACAGCGATCCTCCTACCTCTGCCTCCCTCTCAAGTGTTGGGATTAAAGGCTTGTGCCACCATGACAGGCAAGAAAAAACTATATATGTATTTTTTGGTTTTTCAAGGTAGGGTCTCACTCTAGTCCAGGCTCACCTGGAATTCACTATGTAGTCTCAAGGTGGCCTCGAACTCACGGTGATCCTCCTACCTCTGCCTCCGGAGTGTTGGGATTAAAGGCATGCACCACCATGCTCAGTTTAAGAAAAATAATTTTTGAGAATAAATCTAATAGTAATGTATTATAAGTTTCTAAAAAATATTTAATTAATTTATTTATTCGAGAGTGAAAGAGAGGCAGGTAGAAAAAGAAATGAGAGAGAGAATGAATGGGTGTGCCAGGGACTCCAGCCTCTGCAAATGAACTCCATAAGCATGTACTATTTTGTTCATCTGGCTTTATATGGATACTGGGTAATCCAACCTGGGTCCTTAGGCTTCCCAAAGAAGCACCCTAACTGCTAAGCCATCTCTCTAACCTCTCTTGTAAGTTTTGTATATAACTCTGCATATACACGCATGTAAGATACTAGGAGAGAGAGAGAAAGAAAGAAAAGCAAGGTATAATGGCGTAAACCTGTAATCCCAACACTTGGGAGGCAGAGGTAGGAGGATCACCATGAATTTGAGGCCAGCCTGAGACTCCATAGTGAATTCCAGGTCAGCCTGGGCTAGAGCAGGACCCTACCTGGAAAAACCAAAACAAACAGGGGGGACGGGGTGGGAAGCAAAAGCAGGTCGATGGTTGGCAAAAGCTGGAGGTTGTGAAGAAGATTGAATGTGGAAAGAGCATAAGGAAAAATTGGGTGGGGGTGATGGAAATTTTCATTGTGGTAGTGTTTACATAACTGCGTTGTAAAGCAGCCTGGTATGAACAGTGATAGAGTGTGCAGGTGCTATAGTACTGAAAAGATGACGAACTCCAGGTATAAAGATGGTGTCATCATGAGCGAAGCTTCCGGAGGAGAAAGGAAACACGTCCAAGGGAGACAAGGATTCCCAGTGAACCAGAGGGGAGGTCTATGCTGGGTACAAGAGGAAGAAGGGACATTGGCTTAACTAACTTGTCATCACAGTAGCTAGAGCCTGGGAAATTAATTGTAGGAACATACCCCTGCTTCTAATCTTGACACCTCAGTAGAACTCTCCTCTAAAAAGACAACTTCCAGCCGGGCGTGGTGGCGCACGCCTTTAATCCCAGCACTCGGGAGGCAGAGGTAGGAGGATCGCTGAGAGTTCAAGGCCACCCTGAGACTACAGAGTGAATTCCAGGTCAGCCTGAGCTAGAGTGAGACCCTACCTCGAAAAGCCAAAAAATAAAAAATAAAAAAATAAAAATAAAAAGACAACTTCCTTCGTTTGCAGTGGCTGGAAGCCCTGGCGCGCCCATTCTCTCTCTCTCTCTATCTGCCTCTTCCTCTCTCTGTCACTCTCAAATAAATAAATAAATAAATAATGAACAACAAAAAAAATTTTTAAAGACAACTTCCCTCAGGCAGTGCTGAGAGCATCCCAGGCCGACTGAGCTGTTACTTTTGTTTCATTGTTCTGGGGAAGGGACTCTGATTAGAGACGGATGACAAAAAAATAAAATTTAAATTTAAAAGTGACAATCAGAAATACAACAACAAAAAACCCTCATATGTAAATTCCTACACAAAGGAAAAAGAACTCCCACCATATCTGCATAGTCAAATCAAGCAGAAACAAAGAGGGAAAACAGCAGGGAAACACAACTGAAAGTTGCCAGGGTCACTGCACGCACAGGGAAATTCTATGCAAAGACTGCCAAGAAACATGGCCTTGCATTCACTTGGGAGTGACTCAGGGACAGCCCCTCACCTAGGTTTGCCTTTGACTCATTTGAACCAATACCAACCTACCAAAGAACTAGACAGTCCTAGGTCTAGTTGGCTGTCTGGTTTCCTCGGGGAAACTCAACTAAATGGCTTCTGAGTCTTTTCCTCCTTGAAGGGCAGTCATGTGTAAGGCTGTGTCAGACTGAAGGATTCCCCATGGGCATTCTCTTCCTTCTCCACCCTGAAATCAGAATGCTGAGCAAACATGGGAGACAAGGGCTCTCTGGGTAACCACCAATACAC
This sequence comes from Dipus sagitta, assembly GCA_036346955.1. Taxonomy (NCBI): domain Eukaryota; kingdom Metazoa; phylum Chordata; class Mammalia; order Rodentia; family Dipodidae; genus Dipus; species Dipus sagitta. Next base: position 256,021,457 of record CM070770.1, read on the forward strand.
ACCTCTAGCAGACACCTTCTGTTGCCTCTTGGATCTCACCTTACTCATGAACTCTCCCTGTGTTGTCAGGAAGAATCAGCTCATTTGTTTTGTGTTCAAATATAAATCTTGGTTCTCTGATAAGGAACGGCCCTACTTCTGGGTAGTGACCACAAAAAGGTGGAGTCACAGCGGTCCAAGCTCACCTGAGATGGGAGGAGCTGGTCAGGGCTAGACAGGATGGAGGGGCGGGGTTTCCCAGACTGTTTACCCAGGGTGAGTATCGCCATCTGGTGGAACCAAGAGAGCATTGCTAGGAACCCAAAGTCAGCCTTGTGTCAAAGAGAAGCCTTAGGGCTGGAGAGATGACGTATAAGGCAAAGGACTCAGGTTCAATTCCCCAGTGCCCACGTAAATTCAGATGCACAAGGTGGCGCATGTGGCTGGAGTTTGTTTTCAGTGGCTGAAGGCCCTGGAGCGCCTATTCTCTCTCTCTCTCTGTCTTCCTCTTTTCCTCTCTCAAATAAATAAAGCATTTAAACAAAAGAGAAACCTTAAACCCCAAGTGTGGTGGGAAGAATATCTTAGTATTCCATTATATTAACTTTGGAAATGTTCCCAGTAATCTAATCCCATATTAAATTCATGAATTAATGTGCACCTTATTAATGACCCTCACATTAATTGATGTGGTCTCCCCAGCCACACTGAATTTTGTAATTACACTCTATGAACTTAGAGCTTATTGTAGCTTTTCTCTAGGACCTTCACACTTTGTGACTCACCCATGACCATGGCTCTTTTGCTTCTGATCAGGCATTGCTGTATTGATCAGACGTGACTTTCAGACAGTTCTTAATTCATTCAACAATAGTTGTTGACTATTGTACAGGACTGAACTTTTTTTGTTGTTGTTGTTTTGTTTTCTCGAGGTAGGGTTTCACTCTAGTTCAGGCTGACCTGGAATTCACTATGTAGTCTCAGGGTGGCCTCAAACTCACAGCGATCCTCCTATACCTCTAGCTCTCAAGTGCTGGGATTAAAGGTGTGTGCCACCATGCCTGGCTAAGACTGAACTTATTTATTTATTTGAGAGAGTGAGAGAGGGGAAGAGGGAGAGTGAGACAGAATGGGTATACCAGGGCCTCCAGCCATTGCAAACGAAGTCCAGACACATGCTCCACCTTGTGCATCTGGCTTATGTGGGTCCTGGGGAATTGAACCAAGGTCCTTTGCCTTTGCAAGCAAATGCCTTAACCGCTAAGCCACCTCTCCAGCCCAAGACTAAACTAAAAAAAAAAAAAAAAAAAATTTCACTTTTTGAAAAGTTTGAGGTAAAGATACGGCACAGAAAGAGAGAGAATGGGCACACCAGGGCCTTTAGCCCTGCAAACAAACTCCAGATACATGTACCACCTTGTACATCCAGCTTACAAAGGTCCTGGGAATTGAACCTGGGCCCTTTGACTTTGCAGGCAAGTGCCTCAAGTGCTAAGCCATCTCTCCAGCCCATTGGATTTTCTTTTCTTTTCTTTTTTTTGGCTTTTTTTCCATTTTGTTTTTTAATAATTTTATTTTTGAGGTGAATGGGTGTGCCAGGACCTCCAGCCACTGCAAATAAACTCCAGACACATGTGTTACTTTGTGCATTTAGCTTTACTGGGGTATGGAAGCCAGGTCGTCAGGCTTTGCAAGCAAGTACCTTTAACCACTGAGCCATCTCCCTCGCCCTTTTTTCTGTTTTTAGTGTGTCTATGTGTGAATGCATGCTCACAGTGTGTATATGGAGGTCAAAAGATAACCTAAGGGTGTTTTTCTTCTCCTTCCACCTTCTGAGACAAGGTCACTCTTGCTGTGGCTGCTTATGAGTTTCCAGAATCTCCTGGTTCTACCTCCCATTGTTTTTGGCTTTTTTTCTAAAGATTTATTTTTATTTATTTATTAGAGACATGGGGTTGTGGGTAGATAGAGAGAATGGGTGCGCCACGGTCTCTAGCCACTGCATACGAACTCTAGATGCATGCGCCACTATGTGCATCTGACTTATGTGGGACCTGGAGAATTGAACCTGGGTCCTTAACTGCAAAGCTATCTCTGCAGCCCCTTGTTTTATTTTTTTGAGGTAGGGTCTCATTCTAGCCCAGGCTGACCTCAAATTCACTATGTAGTCTCAGGGTGGCCTCGAACTCAAGGCCATCCTCCTACCTCTGCCTCCCGAGTGCTGGGATTAAAGGCGTGTGCCACCACACCTGGAGTTCTCTATGTATCTTTAAAAAAATTTTTTTAAATAAAAAATAAAAATCTAAGCCAGCCTACCTCAAAAAACAAAAAACCAAATAGAGAGATCCTTATCGGTTAAGGCACTTGCCTACGAAGCCTAAGGCCCAAGTTTCGATTCCCCAGGACCTACGGAAGTCAGATGCACAAGGTGGTGCATGTATCTGGAGTTCCTTTGCAGTGGCTGGAGGCCCTGGTGCACCCATTTTCTCTCTACCTGCCTGTCTCTCTCTCAAATAAATGAACAAATAAATAAATAAAATAAAAATATACATAGAACTAGGCGAGATGACACACTCCTTTAATCCCAGCACTTGAGAGGCAGAGATAGGAGGATCACCATGAGTTCAAGGCCACTCTGAGACTATATAGTGAAATCCAGGTCAACCTGGGCTGGAGTGAGACCCTAGAAAAGCCAAAAAATTAAAAATTAAAAAAAAAAAACCTGATACATAGAAAAGTACAAAGGAGTCTCCAAAGAGATTCCAAAATCTATGTATAACCACCAAAAATTGTTACATCCTCAGTATTTCCTTTAAATTTTCTATTAAAATAAAAGAGGCAAGATCCTGGGTGCAACTTCTAGTACCATAAGAAAAGAAAAAGGAAAGGGGGGAGGGAGGGCAAGAGGGGAAGAAGGAAAAAGGCAAGTAGTGTTATCTGTAACACTAGACAGCTGACACTACTTCTAGAAACTTTGTCTCTTAGAAGGACTGTCAGGGGCAGGAGAGATGGCTCAGCGGTTAAAGGCACTTGCTTGCAAAGCCTAATGACCCAGGTTTGATTCTCTAGTACCCAGGTAAAACCAGATGCAAAAAGTGGCCTATGCATCTGGAGTTTGTTTGCAGCAGAAGGATGCACAGGTGTGCCTATATACTCGCTCAGTCTCTCTTTCTCTTAAATAAAAACATTTTAAAATATTTTTAAGCTGGGTGTGGTGGTGCATGCCTGTAATCCCAGCACTTGAGAGGCAGAGGTAGGAGGATCGCCATGAGTTCAGGCCACCCTGAGACTACATAGTGAATTCCAGGTCAGCCTAGACCAGAGTGAGACCCTACCTCAAAAAACAAAACCAAAAATTATATATATATATTTTTTCCTTTATTATTTATTAGAGAGGCAGACAGAGAAAATGGGAGCACCAGGGCCTCTAGCCTCTGCCAACAAACTCCAGATGCATGTGCCACCTTGTACATCTGGCTTATGTGGGTCCTGTGGAATCAAACCTGAGACCTTTGGCTTTGCAGGCAAGTGCATTAACCACTAAGCCATTTCTCCAGCCCTTATTTATTTATTTACTAGAGAGAGAGAGGCAGATAGAGAGAACAGGCACACCAGGGCCACTAGCCACTGCATGCGCCACCTTGTGCATTAGGATTTACATGGGTTCTGGGGAACCAAACCTGGGTCCTTTAGCTTTGCCAGCAAGCACCTTAACCACTAAGCCATCTCTCCAACCCCCAAAACATATTTGTTTAAAAAAGGGCCTATCAAGCCAGGCATGGTGGTCCATGCCTTTAATCCCAGCACTTGGGAGGCAGAGGTAGGAGGATCACCATGAGTTCAAGGTCACTCTGACCCTGAGACTGCATAGTGAAAAAAACAAAAAACAAAACAAAACAAAAAGACAGGTGTAGTGGCATGCACCCAGTAATTACAGCTTCTCAGGAAGCCGAGGCAGGATCGCTGTGAGTTTAGGCCAGCCTGGGCCACATAGTGAAACCTTGAAGGAAAAAAGAAGAAAAAGGACTTTAATAGTCTACGAAGCAAATTCCCCTGTTAGTGAAATGTGGCTTGCTGATGTCCTCGTCCTCTTCCCACTCTTCCCTTCCAGAAGCCCTTTCAAGGGTCATTTGCATAGCCCACGTAACTGCTCAGCACTCACAGGACTTCAACAATGATTTAACCCTGGAAACCCTACTCCATAACCCCCGAGACCAACATAAAATACTCTAAAACGTACAAAAAGATGAACAAAAACATCATATAGCATTTAATAATTGCAAATATATTTATTACAATTTACAAATTAGTTAACAATTATATACAAATAGAATTTTAGCTATAAAATCCCAACTGGATACATTTAAATCATTGGATATGAAGAAGCCAATTTAGAAATCATCTACCCCTAACTTCATCTGCCTTAAATTATAAAAAAATAAAGTCTGATGGTTCTGATTTCAAGTTATAGATGAGCTATTATCACATCTGTCACTCAGCCTTCCATATGCTTACATCGACACTTAAAGCACCATTACAAGATGTGAGTGTATAAAACACTCAGCTAAAACCTCTAAGGAGTTTCTTTCTTGGAAGGGGTTATTTACGTCGAGGTTTGGGATGAAAAGGTCAGGAATTTTCTCTTCTCCTCTGGTCCAGTTTCTGTCCTCCACCCTCATCACTTCTACAGGGTTACATATATAGGGGTATTTAACCAGGCCTTTCCTTACTAGTAGTGAGGTGCAATCTCAGGAAACAATCTTCAAAACTTAATGAATGTACAGCTATCCCACAGGTGCTAGATTTCAGAAACACAAAATATAAGCTAAATCTCTGAAATAAAATATCACGTTTTAGTTTTGGTTTTAAAAGAATGTCTACGCAGTGTCAGTTCTTTCTTCCCTAGGCAAATGCCTGCTTTCCAACCAACAAGGCTTGAAGCTAGCCCGTTTCCATGGCCCATACTAGACTCTGCAGCTGCCTTTCTTTGCACTACCTGTAACAACGCGCTCACAACACAGAGTCCTGCAGACATGTGACCAGCTTTATGGTGTTGCACTCTCAGTGTGTGCATGGGTGAGTATGTTAACACCCGAGGCAGATTTTAGAGCAAACCAGATGAAATAATGACAAGGTAGGTTAGAAACTGAGGTAGTTACCCTGAAAGCGCTTCTGACAAAATCCACCCCATACCGAGTAAGTCCAAAATTAGGTGGCCATCGGCTCTATGTGTGCGTTCTACCACTGGCAGGAGGCACACGGAGGAAGAGGTGACCCACACGTGCACACCATGTAAAGCTAAGTAATAAGCATGTCCAATCAATGCACACACCTCGATTCAAAAGCGGGCTCTGGGCTAGATATCAAAACTCCCTAACTGTCATATCTTCACTTTATACTTTCTTGGAAGTACAGGCCTTACCACTGCTTCTCTCATTATTAAAACAGAACACAATCAACCCGGAAGTTGAGTAAAGTTTAGTTTACATTTCACATGTGAAAATGCAGAACTGTCCAGTTCCAAGTTTACAGTGTCACCCTGACAGGTTTTAAAAGTGACCGTGCTGAGGCATGTTAATAACACTGGTTTTCTGTTTAAGAGTATATAAAACAAAACCACATTTCTGATGTGTCCCACCTCCCTTTAGTATAACTCTAGGTTTTTAAATTAAAAAAATAAACATCTATGATGTAATGATTACTCCTAGAGCACTTTACAATTTCTACCTACTGAGAGACACAAAGAACCACATTCTACTTGGAACTACAATAACACAAAGAAACCTCTCCAAAGAGGAGTTCACATAGAAGTTTAAGGGAAAAAAAAAGGTCAAAATTTGGCAGGCCAGCTGGGTATAGCATGAAACCTTCTAATTCCAGCAACTGGGCGGCAGAGGCAGGAGAATCACCAAGAGTGTGAAGCCAGTCTGGTCTACACAGTAAATTCTAGGCCAGCAGGGCTACATGGTGAAACATCCAAGAAAAGAAGGAAAACAAACAAACAAACAATCAGCAGCCCAATGCTGCTTTCTCAAAGTCACAGAAGTACACCACTACAGGTTTTGTGGCAGTCCTTGGAAATATGTTAAGTACAACTGATACAAAGAAAACAAATCTGGGCTGGGGAGATGGCTTAGCTGTTAAGGCGTTTCCCTGCGAAGCCTAAGGACCCAGGTTCGATTTTCCAGGTCCCATGTAAGCCAGATGCACATGTTGGTACATGCGTCTGGAGTTTGTTGGTAGTGGCTACAGGCCCTGGCATGGCCATTCTCACTCTCTATCTCTTTCTCCCTCTCCCTGTATCTAATAAATAAATAAAAATAATAAAAATATTTAAAAAAAAAACAAATCTAGGATGGGGTGTATGTAGCTTACGTGTGGGGAAGTGCCTGCCTCGTATGCATGAAGCCCTGGGGTTGAATCCCAGCACCACATAAACTGGGCACAGTGTCACATACCTGTAATCCCAGTAGAAGAACCAGACATTCATGGTCATCCTCAACTACGTATTAAGTTCAAGGCTAGCCTGGACTACACATGAAACCCTGTCTCAAAAAAATTTTTTTTCAAGTCATTTTTTAAAAGGGTGGGGGTGGGGGGAGAGACACAACATAATGGCCTTTAGGCTGGTAACACGTACAAGAGGTTTTTTACCCTTAAGGTGACCAAATTAATGAAATAAAAATATATAGCCAAGTATAGTGGCTCACACTTGTAAATCCTAGCACTCAAGAGTCTGAGGCAGAAGGATTACTAAAAATCCAAGGCCAGCCTAGGCTAGAGTGAGGAACACAGACAGAGAGGGGTGAGGGAGATAGAAATCATAAAACTATTAATTTCAGAACACTAGAGAAAAACACACAAGAGCCCAAAGTTTTTAGATAAATATGTATAATTTAAACTAGAACTGAATATGGGGCTTAAGCCCTATAAATATTGTTTCCCAAGTAAATAAGGTATTTGGTTATTGGGGTTTTTTGTTTGTTTGTTTGTTTGTTAAGATAAGATCTTGCTAAGATATCCAGGGTGGCTTTAAATTCACTCTGCAGCCCAGGCAGACCTTGAACTTCCTTTCCTCCTGCTTCAGTCCCCTAAGTAACTGGAATTATAGGTCTGCACCATCAGGCCCAGTAAGAAATTTTGAAAGTGCAAAATTACAACACAAAGGGTCCTCTTTTCACCTCAAGCAAGCAAAGGATGTTTAAAAACACCCAGCAAGGCAGGCATGGGGGCACATGCCTGCAATCCCAGCATCCAGGAAGATCACCACAAGTTCAACGTGGTCTACACAGACTTCCAGGCCAGGCAGGACCACATAGCAAGACCCTGCACATACAACTACTAAATTTGAAGAGAAGGTTAAAAATCAGAGATCCTTCATTAGCAGGGCTAGCTTCAAACCTTAGGTATTTCTAGTGGGACATAGTATTAAGAGGAAAAAAAAATTCAAACTAAATTACTAGGTACAGGGTACTTTTTTAAGAAAAAGAAATGTCAAAGGACAGCTGCCAACAGTTGTTCTTAAGAGAAACCTCTCAAGTAAGAGGCAGTGTGTGCGAGGGCTCCAGGCTGCCCACTCATCTCAACATTGCTTGAAAACAGTAAGTCCTTTGAAGCAGGCTCCTGCAGTCTATTAAACATCCTTTCTCTGTGTTCAAATGTCAAGCAATATCCAATAGCATCTTCTGTTTCTTGAATTCGTTTCTGGAACCTGCAGCCGTCCCTTGCAAATTCTTCCCACGGTCCTTTGCGATCCTCATCACCACTTATATAATACTCAGTAACTTCTTCAAGGAAGGTTACCTATAAAGACAAAGACTAATTTTAATCACTCTAGAATCTCACAATTATTTATTTAACACAGAGAGAGAGAGCGGGAGAGAGAATGAGTGGGTTTGCCAGGGCCTCCTGCTTCTGCAAATGAACTCCAGATACATGCGCCACTTTATACACCTGGCTTTAAATAGTAGGTATTGAAGAATCAAACCTGGGCATGCAGCCTTTGCAAACAAGTACCTTGAGCTGCTGAGCCAACTCCCCATGCCTGGATCTTACAATGCAAACTGAGGCTAACTGGAATCTTTGTCATCACAACTACATTGAAATTAAAAAAAAAAATTTTGTAAGCAGGGCTTGAGAGATGGCTTAGCAGTTAAGCGCTTGCCTGTGAAGCCTAAGGACCCGGCTCGATTCCCTAGGACCCACGTAAGCCAGATGCACAAGGTGGAGCATGCATTCTGGAGTTCGTCTGCAATGGCTAGATGCCCTAGTATGCCCATTCTCTCTCTCTGCCTCTTTCTGTTTCTCTATCTGATGCTCTCAAATAAAAACAAAACAAAACAAAAAAACAAAATTTGTAGACAGAAAGTAAAACAGTGAGCAAATGTCCCCTAAACTTTCACATGTTCATATGAAATATATATACTTATATATTACTTTTTTGTTGTTTTTCAACGTAGGGTCTCACTCTAGCCCAGGCTGACCTGGAATTCACTATGTAGTCTTAGGGTGGCCTCAAACTCACGGTGATCCTCCTACCTCTGCCTCTTGAGTGCTGGGATTAAAGGCATGCACCACCACACCAGGCTAATATTACATTTTTTAATATACAGAACTCAGGCCCAATCTACCCAGCATCAGTGGTATTGACAAAATGCATCTAGATATGAGAACCGAAATTTTTCTATTAATCCCTGCTATTCTTTTCTTTTTTTCATTCATTCTTTCTTTTTTTTTTTTTTCCTGGTTTCTCAAGGTAGGGTCTTGCTATAACCCAAGCTGACCTGAAATTCACTATGTAGACTCAGGTGGCCTCGAACTCATGGCAATCCTCCTACCTCTGCCTCCCAAGTGCTGGGATTAAAGGCGTGTACCACCAAGCCCAGCTCTAATCCCTGCTATTCTTTAATCCTTGGGGAAATACAGTTTTATAGTATTCTTTCCCCTAAATGAGAAAGTATTTCAGAAAGTAACCACTACATTCCTGGAAGTCAAAGTTTTTGTCATAGCAAAGCCTTTAACAATATTTCTATTAGTGCACCAGGGCCTCCAGCCACTGCAAACAAATTCCAGATGTATGCGCCCCCTTGTGCATCTGGCTTACGTGGGTCCTAGGGAATTGAACCAGGGTCCTTTGGCTTTGCAGGCAAATACCTTAACCTCTAAGCCATCTTCTCCAGCCCCGAAATAAGTTTTATTATTAAATATAAGTATTATTATTATTTTGGGGCTGGAAAGATGGTTTAGTGGTTAAGGCGCTTGCCTGCTAACCTTAACAACCTGGGTTCAATTCCCTAGTACCCACATAAAACCAGATGCACCAAGTGGCGCATGCATCTGGAGTTGTTTGCAGTGGTTAGAGTCCCTGGTGCACCCATACTCTCTCTCTCTGCTTGCAAATAAATAAATATTCAAGTAATAATAATAATTTCAAGTTGGGCGTGGTGGCACCTACCTTTAATCCCAGCACTTGGGAGGCAGAGGTAGGAGGACTGCTGTGAGTTTCAGGCCACACTGAGACTACATAGTGAATCCCAGGTCAGCCTGGGCTACAGTGAGACCATGCCTTGAAAAACCAAAATAAGTAAGTAATTTCAGCTATAATCTCAGTACTGGAGAGGTTGAGGTAAGAGAATCATCATGAATTCGAGGCCAACCTACAGACTGAGTTCCACTTAGCCCAGGCTAGAGTAAGACCCTACCTCAAAATAAATAAATAAATAAAGTTTACATTAGTGCTTTCCAATTTTTGAACTGTCTTTCCAATTTTTGGGCTGTCTTATATTTTCACTTTTACAAGCAAAAAATAGAAGAAAAAGTTACTCAGGAAACAAAGTAGAACACAATTAGTATTGCACAATATCTCTTTCAACAGACTCTTCTTAATTTAAAAGAAGAATAAGAAAATAACGTGGGCACTCTAGAGGCAGAAGACGTAGAAAGAGGAAGCAAGCTCTAGTCAAGCCTGGTCTACACCACAAGCGCCAAGCCTGCCAAGGATCCTGTTGTAAGACAAAAGAAAGCAAAACCAGAAACAAACTTTCGTATTCAATATGCTATTATTTACATAGGTTGGATAACCATTATATGAAATGCTTGAACCAGTGTTGTTTCAGATCTCAGTTTTGGTTTTTGAAGTATGTGCATGACTTTACTAGTTGGTCATCCATAATTTGAAAAAGTAAAATCTGAAATGCTCCAAAACTCAGAACTTGTTGAGTGCCATCTTGAAACTCAAAAAGTTTCAGACTTGGAGGGGGGGGGGGTTGTAGTTCAGTAGGAGACCATTCAACAAGTATGCATTAGTTACACCCCCAGTCAATCCCCAGTGCTACAAGGGGTGGGGGAAGAGCAGATCTTGCAGCCAGGCAGTGATGCACACCTGTAATCCCAGCACTCAAGAGGCTGCAACAGGATGGGCAGGAGTGAGGCTAGCCTGGGCTACATGAAATCCTGTCTCAAAAAAAAAAAAATAACTGAGAGGGTAAGAAGTCAAACTCCAAAAGTAAATAAATACTTGTTATAAGTATGTTTAACAGTTACATCAGCTAATCCCACTGGGACTTACAGCTTTCCTTCCCTTTACATCAGGCCAAGGCATTCCCTAGAGGACAATTAGTAGGCATGTAACACCTTACTAGATATTGCATTCTGCTGGATACTCATTCACTGTGTTATCAAGATAAATAAAAACAACTGTTTACTGTATGGCAGGCTTTTTTCCCCAAGAACTTTATAGATTTTCTCATTTGATTCTGTCAACCCTATGAGTGGTTGACAGCCAAGAAACCAGAGGCTAAGTGACAAGCCTAAGCTCCCCAGCCTGTAAGTGGTGTACTCAGACTTTACCACATTCTGTCTGGCTCCACAATCTGCCGGCTTTGCCAGGACAGAAAGTATTCTGAACTCCTGGATCCAGAGGCCTCATTCTAAGAATTAGGCACTAACCATTATTCCTATATAACTAAAGAATGGCAGGTAGCCAAAGGCTGCCAAATGATTTTACTGTATTTAGACATCATCTTTGGTCAATCTGCTTCTAGTCTGTAGTCAGCAGTCTCATCCACTTCCCTCACATCACTACTCACTGAGCAAGCTAAACTGAGGGATGAGGGCCTGAGCCATCAAGGGCAAGGGAATGAATTATGAGTTTATTGGTCCATCTCAATTAAATCTTGCAGTCACTTGGGCTAGAGGTGTAGCACAGGGGTAGTGTCCCAGAGGTCTTTACTTCAATCCCCAGCACCAAGAACAAAACTGTCACTGCCAGCCGGGTGTGGTGACGCACGCCTTTAATCCCAGCACTTGGGAGGCAGAGGCAAAAGGATCACCAAGAGTTTGAGGCCACCCTGAGACTACACAGTGAATTATTCCAGGTCAGCCCGAGCTAGAGTGAGATTCTACATTGAAAAACCAAAAAAACCAAAAAGTCATTGATTGCCCCACTTTGTTCCTTGCCTATTTTTGCTCTAAGTAGGCCAAATTACCAGGGACCTCTAGAGAGGGTGATGAATGAGGACTGGACATGTGGTATAACCACGGATCTGGCCTCAATCTTAAGCACCAAAAACAACAAAAGATGTAGAGGGGCTGGAGAGATGGCTTAGTGGTTAAGGCATTTCCCTGTGAAGCCTAAGGTCCCAGGTCCCACGTACCCCAGATGCACAAGGTGGCACATGCATCTGGAGTTTGTTTGCAGTGGCTGGAGGCCCTGGTTCACCCTCCCTCCCTCTCTCTCTCTCTCTCTCTCTCTCTTCCTGTCACACACACACACTCTCTCTCAAATAAGTAAATAAAATATTTTTAAAACCTTTAAAATATATAGGAAAAAAGATTCTTGCATCACATCATTCTGAAGTACTAACTAAATTTTAATTTAAATATGATTTATTCTTCTACTGGCAGGACATAAAATTCCCACCACTTGGATACTTTCTACCTGCAAATGAGCTACCCAAGAACTTTCAAAGTAAGCCACCATTTGGAGCCAAAAGCTACAGGAGCTCAGGCCAGTGAGAACTCACTCACTAACTTTCTGTCCAGAAGGTGGCACAGGAAGCTAACGACATACTTGTGTCTGGGGATCATTTATTTTCAATTAATAACTGCTGCTGTATTAGCCATAAAGAGAAATAAAGAAATCCCCAAAACTCCCAAAATAAAGCTAATCTGGCAAAATAAGGGTAACATGCTCCACAAGGTCTTAAAGCTTAGTCTGGAGCTGGGCACACTGGCTCACACCCGCAATCCCAGCACGTGGGAGGTTGAGAGTAACCCTGTGACGTCCAGGCCAGCCTGCTGCAGAGTAAGACTCTGACCCCTCCCCTTCCAAAAAAAAAAAAGTGACTCTGGGAATCAGAAGCAAGTATGCAAAGAAACCTAGTAAGTGGCTACCATTGTTTGCTTCAATCATTAACCAGTAACTAACAGGTCACTGATAATCAGTAATTCATTCTTTAAAAAAAAAAGGCACAACTAAACTGGCTGTGGTGGCTCATCCTAACATTCAGGAGGCTAAAGTAGGATTGCCAGGAGTTCAAGGCCAGCCTGGGCTAGAGTGAGATCCTGCTTCAAGAAAAAAAAAAAAGTGCCAGGCATGGTGGTGCATGCCTTTAGTCCTTGCACTTCGGAGGCAGAGGTAGAAGGATCACAGTGACTTCAAGGCCACCCTGAGACTACGTAGTGAATTCCAGGTTAGCCTGGGCTAGAGCGAGACCCTACCTCAAAAAATAAAATTTAAAAAAGCAATGTCAAAAAGTTTGATACTGGGCTGGAGAGATGGCTTAGTGGTTAAGGTGCTTGCCTGCAAAGCATAAGAACCCAGGTTTGATTCCCCAGTACCCATGCAAAGCCAGATGCACAAGGTGGTACATGTGTCTGGTATACATTTGCAGTGGCTAGAGGTCCTGGTGTGCCCATTCTCTACCTACCTCTTTCTCTCTCTCAAATAAATAGTTTTTTTTAAATTGATATTGAAATTACTGTTTTCTCTTTTTGAGACACTGTCTCACTCTGTAGTTCAGACAATCCTGCAACTCACTATGTGGCCCAAGTTTACCTAGAATTTGTACCACTTCTTGCCTTAGCCTTCCAACTGCTGGAAATTACAGGTAGGAGCCACCACAACCATTTTCATGGCAAACAACCAGATAAATCTGACTTGCTAAAGATACCATTATCCCTCTGGGTTCTAAAGGATAGGAATGAAGACACTGTTGTCATGCAAATAAACTATGAAGTATTTGTAAACAAATACCACATATAAATCCATTTTAAAACCTTATGGCTGTGGTAGGACCTTCTAAAATTAGTATTTCTGATCCATAAACAAAGTAAGAAACTGCAACTTGTAGGCACAGTCCAGAGCCACCACCAAAATAAAAATGGCACCTCCCTGATAACATCTACATGCTGGCATCTTCCTTTTGAACAGGATGTTCTCTACATGTGGAAGAAGGGTCATCTGAACATTTCTCAATGCAAGCATATGAGTTTAGAGGCCTTCCTCAAAAGTACACACAACCATGCCTTATAAAGAACTCAAGTCGCTAAGCTTAACCATCTGGAAACAGAAGAATTTGTCAGTCACGTTAAAAGGAAAGCAACAAACCTTTTTTCTTTTGATATGCGTATTTCTTTCTCCAAAAAGAATCTCCCGCTGTACCAGGTCTGGACATTCATTTTCTTGGCTCCCTAACAGCTGCACCTTACAGGAAAGTAAGGTATGACACTCAGAAAAAGCCACCACGGCCTCAGATGGTGCCTTTGAGTCACAAGAGCCTTTCCAATTTTTCCCTGATGTTTGAAAAGGAGCCTTAAAATTTAGAAGGTTGTAGGGGTCATCAGAATTACAGAAAGAGTTCCAAAGTCTGAGATTCTCTGCTTCATCTGCACTGGATTCCCAGTCATCTTCCTCCTCAGAATTATGGTCAGGGGTCTCAGGAAGGATTCCAGTCTGGGGAGAACTACCTAGATCAGAGATACCACATAAATCCTTCCCCAAATCCGAAGGGTCCCTGGGACCACGTCTGGCGGCACTGTGCATCGTGGCGGTGAAATTCTGGGGACTGTAAGGATCTCCGCTGCAGAAAGAGTTCCAGAGGTGAGACCCTTCAGAATCCTGCTCGGCGTCTGATTCTGACAGCGAGCCATCACTGTCAAAACCATCATCCTCAGGCTCCTCCTCGTCCCAATCCTCACCTTCGGAATCGGAACTGGTTTCCAGATCACTGGAGGCACCTCCCAAGATGTAATCTATCAACTTGTTGCTACAAGCTGGTCTGACAGACATGGGAAGGTTATCCTCATGCGTGTCTGAAGAGTCAACGACACCAGTGTGGCCCTCTCCAGACTCTCTTTCCGCAGACAATTCGCAAGATGGGCAGCCTTCCTCCCGAGCAAGTGGGACCTCTTGGGTCAACAGCGTTGTCTTCCCTTCGGTGGGCTCCCCGGTGGTGGCTCCAGGAAGGACTCCAGCAGGGCACTGCGCCCAGTTATCTGTGCAGTGTTGCAAGTCCATCCGGAGAAGGCTATGTTCCTCCTCCAGGCTGTGGTAGCCATTATCTTGATCGGGGGTGGGTAACTCTTGCCCCTTGCTAACCTGCTGAAGGAATTCCAGCCGTTTCATACGAAGATGGTGGATTTCCGGCACGCCTTCTGTAGACAGCGGTGGGCACCCTTGCCAAGAAGCTGCCGGGATCTCTGCACGCAGAGGCTGGGGATGACACCGGTCCTCGGAAAAGCAGCAGCTCTCTGGCGTTAGGGCCCGGAAATCAACTAGCTCGTCAGTTGCAGCGCTGTTCTGACAGCCGAGCTCGAGTCGGGGAAGGCAGTCCAGATAGGAGGGGTTCAGCAGATAGGAGACTACCTTGAAATTGCCCAAGCTCTGGATGTTTACAAGTCCAGAGGTCGAAGAGCCATCTTCTCGGTCAGACATCAGACGGGCTTGGAGGCCACCGGGCAACAGCTCCACTCCCCACAGCTGCTGCTCCAGGAGAAAAGTGTGTGTCATGGGGTCCAAAGCCCTTCCCAGGGATTTCAGTTCCAATTCCTGGTCTGAGGTGGAGCACTGCCACCGGATCCCCTCCTCCAGCCACTCCACCGAGTCCGCGGGGTCCAGCCGCAGGGAACTCAAAGCTTTGTGCCCCGTGGGCGCGGCTGGTTCTTCCCGTGCCCTCCAGGCTCTCAGGACGCTGTAGCCTCCCAAGAAATCTAGCCATCTAGTAGGAATCATGCCACTCAAAAACTGGCTCCAAAGCAGCAGTTTCTGGAGCAGCCCAGGGAGCGGGGCCAGCAGCTGGGCAAGCAATTTCATCCAGTGGCTGGTCCGAGGCTGGGAAGAGAAAGGCAGTGTGGGGTCCCCGGAGCTGTCCCGGGTGGCACGCACGGCCTGGGACCGCCGATGGAAGAAGGGCAGCCGGAACCAAGAGCCCGGCCCTCGCGGGCCAGAGCGTCTCCGAGGCCGGTCGGTTCCGGTCTCCATCGCCTCTTTTTTTTTTTTTTTTTTTTTTGGCACTTTCTCCGGTGGGTCCCGTGGAGCTCGCCGGCGGCGGCGGCGGCAGACCGGACGGACTGACGGACGGGCGGGAAGCGGAGCAGGCCTACAGAGCCTCGGCCTCGGCCCGCGGTGCAGTCGGTAGTCCCCGGCGATCCCCGCGCCGGCGCACGAGCCACAGAGGACAGCGGCTTCCGCACCACACAGCCAAGCGGCCCGCGCAGGCGGCGGCGGCGGCGGCGGAAGCAGCAGCCATCGCAGGGGGCGAAGCGACGTCCGCGTCCGCTCAAGACCCCTCCACCATAGACCCTCCCGCGGCGGCGGCGGCGGCCACGTTCCCGGGGACACCCTGCGGTTCCAAAGAGCCGGAACCGTGCGGCGCCGGAAGGGTAGGGTGGACGGACGGGTGGGAGCCGGTGGAAGCGAGCCTCAAAATGGCCGCACGGCTGGCGACGACGCAGGACACCCGGAAACCACTAGACGACACGAAGGACTCACGGCGTTGACGCCAACCGACCCCGAGCCGCCCGACGTCATTTGCAGAGCCCCAGGCCGGGGGGGCGGTCTTTCCGCACGCTTGCGCGTAGCCGCTGATTGGTCGCGCCCGTGGTCCCTGTCGGCTTCCTTACTCTTTGTACAGTAGCTTGCACTCGGAAGGTTGCATCAGCCGGACAACACCCCCCCCCCCCCCACCGAGCTGCACGCGTGCGCAGTGCGCTGGGATCTCCTAGGAGACTGCGCCTCCGCGCTCCGGGTTAAAGGGAAGGGCCTGCGGAGGTGCGGCGGCTTCTAGAGGACGCTGGGAGAATTCTCCCGAGTCCTTTTATGGCTCCAGTACTCACGGAAGTGTATCCACTTACCTTACCCTTACATAGATCAGATTTCTGGTGTTGTTAATGCTAAGTAGACATCTACCTGACATCTTAAAGAGGACTTACCTGACATCTTAAAGAGGACTTGGGTAATGCTCTATGGTAATGCTTTTTTTTTTTTTTTTTTTTTTTTTTTCTGAGACAAGGTTTCACTCTGTAGCACCAGGTGCCCTCAAACTCATTGCAAAGAGTGATTTATTAGTTACCATGCCTCGTGCTAAGACGTCATCTGGTATGAATAATAGGAATGAGGGCTGGAGAGACGGCTTAATGATTAAGGCACTTGCCTGTGAAGCCTAAGGACTCAGGTTCGATTCCCCAGTACCCGCGGAAGCCAGCTGCACAAGGCGGTACATGTATCTGCCTCTTTATCTCTCTCTCTCTCTCTCTCTCTCTCTCAAATATATAAAATACTTTAAAAGTTTTTTTTAAAAGATAGGACAAATAGAATCACTCATGCATTCCTGTCCCTTCTGCCTTCTTTTCTTTTCTTTTCTTTTTTTTTTTTTTTTTTCCTGGAATTCACTAGGTAGTCTCAGGGTGGCCTGGAACTCACAGCGATCCTCCTACCTCCTCCTCCGGAGTGCCAGGACTTAAACCCTGGTGCGCCTTAGGGTTTGGAAGTCACTGGCATTGCCTGCAATGTTACATTGACGTCTTTCAGCGTCCAAGTGACAAATACATATACCCTCTTGGAAATGAAAACTCAGGTGGTGCCTCAGTATTCATGAGCTGAAGTCACAGAGGAGAGGAAGAGACAGTGCCCACCAACTGTTTGCTCTCTCTTATGCTTCCCAACAACAAACTCAACTTCATTACCTCCTGAGAGACTAGAACCACAAAATCCAGTGAAGGCAAAACACAGGTGACCTTTGTCCTTTTGAAAAAAAAAATTGGTTTATACTTTTATTTATTTACGAGCACAGAAATAAAAAGATACCAAGGACCACCAGGGCTTCTTGCCACTGCAAACGAACTCCAGACATATGTGCCACTTTGTGCATCTGGCTCTAGTGGGCACTGAGAAATCGAACCTGTGCCAGCAAGCTTTTGCAAGCGTCTTTAACCACTGAGCCATCTCAGCATATAGGAATGAAAAACTTAGTTGCGCTTTTTTTTTTTTTTTTTTTTTAATTCCTGAGACAAGGTCTCACTCTGTAGCACCAGCTGGCCTCAAATTTACTGCAATCCTCCTACCTCAGCCTCCCAAGTACTGGGATTAAAGCATGAGCCATCATGCCTGGCTGATTCTTGTGAATTTGATCTTAGTTCATGCCCTTAGGTTTGCTAAAACATTTGAATCTAAAGCGCTGACAACTACTAACTATTGCAGGGGAGGCTAGTAGTTAGAATGAGAAAGGAAAATCTAGCTGGGTGTGGTGGCGCACGCCTTTAATCCCAGCACTCGGGAGGCAGAGGTAGGAGGATCTCGGTGAGTTCGAGGCCACCCTGAGACTCCATAGTGAATTCCAGGTCAGCCTGGGCTAGAGTGAGACCCTACCTCGAAAAACCAAAAAAAAAAAAAAAAAAAAAAAAAAAAAAAAAAAAAAAAAAGAAAGGAAAATCTTTGTGGAGCCCCAGTGGGCCAGCTGCTCCTCATTCATGGGTTTTGTTGTTGGTGGTGGTGGTTTTTTTGGAATTCACTATGTAGTCTCAGGGTAGCCTTGAACTCACAGCAATTCTCCTGCCCCTTTCTCCCAAGTGCTGGGATTAAAGGCATGCACCAACATGGCAGGCTTTTTTGTTTGGGGGGGGTTCAAGGTAGGGGTCTCACTCTAGCCCAGGCTGACCTGGAATTCACTCTGTAATCTCAGGGTGGCCTCGAACTCATGGTGATCCTCCTACCTCTGCCTCCAGAGTGCTGGGATTAAAGGCATGCCCCATCACGCCTGGCCTTTTTTTTGGGGGGGGGCGGGTTTCGAGGTAAAGTCTTGCTCTAGTCCAGGCTGACCTGGAACTCACTGTGTAGTCTTAGGGTGGCCTCGAACTCCTAGTGATCCTCCTACCTCTGCCCCACCATGCCCAGCTTTTTTTTTTTTTTTTTAATTAGAGACCGGAAGAGAGAGAAAGACAGAGAGAGAATGGGCATGCCAGGGCCTCTAGCCACTGCAAATAAACTCCAGACACACGTGCCACCTTGTGCATCTGGCTTACATGGATCCTAGGGAATCAAACCTGGGTCCTTAGCTTTGCAGGGAAGCACCTTAACTGCTAAGCCATCCCTCCAACCCTAATTCTTTTAAAAAATTTATTTGAGAGAGATAAAGACAATGGGTGAGCCAGGGCCTCTAGCCACTGCAAATGAACTCCAGACTCATGTGCCACCTTGTCATCTGGGGCATCAAACCTGGTGGTTTTACCAACAAGTCCCTTAACCACTAAGCCATCTCTCCAAACCAACAGCCTCAATTTCTATTGCTTACCCTTTATTATCTTATTACTCATATGCAGAAATATCTACTTTCTCAACCCTAAGAACTTTAGAAGAATATATTAGTAAACTGGAGAGATGGCTTAGCGGTTAAAGTGTTTGTCTGCAAAGCCAGAGGACCCCAGTTCGATTCCCCAGGACCCACGTAAGCCAGGATGCATGCATCTGGAGTTCGTTTGCAGTGGCTGGAGGCCCTGGTGCACCCATTCTCTTTCTCTCTGTAATAGGAGTCAGTTTTCATCCATAAGGAGATTCAAGTATGTAAACGAAGTGCAGGAAGGCTCTGTTCCTTCAGTTGCAAAGCGAGGCTAATTGTTCCTTCACCCACCAGGTAGGTGAGTGAACAATGCTTCTTCTAATACAGTGCCTTGACAGAGTAGAGACACAAACATTAGCTAATATTGCGGTAGTGTTCCACTTCACAGTCCTCCATTGTTTCCCACCGCCCACAGAATAAAGGTCCTATTCAGCCTGTGCTCCCATGATGCTCCCAGCCTGCTCTTCCACAGCTTCACACACGTTATGCTGTCCTCTAGACACGCAGCACTGGATTTACCAGTGCTCCTGGCCTCATGCCTTTCCTCCCTCTGTTTCTTGGTCAGGAAAGGCCCCCACTCGTCTTTGTCACATACCTACTCAGTCGTAGGTCCAACTCAAAGGTCAGCTTCTGCTTGAGGGCTTCACTGACCTTCCCAGTCAGAAGTGACTGGTCCTTTTACAGAAATTAACACATTGTGGACTGGGGAGATGGCTCAGAGGTTAAAGGCACTTGCTTGCAAAGCCTGCTGGCCTCAGATTCAGTTCTCTAGTGCCCACATAAAGCCGGGTGCACAAAGTGGTGCATGCATCTGGAGTTTGGTTGGAGCTGCAAGTGGCCTTGACACACCCATTTACTTCTCTCTCTCCTCACAAATAAACTAATTAAAATATTTTTTTTAAAAAATTTACAAGGGCACTGGAGAGATGACTTAGCGGTTAAGGCACTTGCCTGCAAAGCCAAAGGACTCAGGTTCGATTCCCCAGGAACCATGTAAGCCAGATGCACAAGGGGGCACACACATCTGGAGTTCGTTTGTAGTAGCTAGAGGCCCTGGCATGCCTATCCTCCCCCCCCTCCCCCTGCCTATTTATGTATATCTCTCTCAAATAAATAAATAAGTAAAAGTAAAAATTTACAAGGGCTGGAGAGATGGCCTAGCAGTTAAGGCACATGCCTGCAAAGCCTAGGGACCCAGGCTTGATTCTCCAGGTCCCATATAAGCCAGATGCACATGGTGGCACACACTTCTGGAGTTCATTTGCAGTGGCTAAAGGCCCTGGCATGCTCATTCTCACTCTCTCTCCCTCTCTAATAAATAAATTTTTAAAAACTTTACAAAGCCAGGTGTGGTGGCGCACGCCTTTAATCCCAGCACTTGGGAAACAGAGGTAAGAGGATCACCATGAATTCAAGGCCAGCCTGAGCTAGAGCAAGACCCTACTGGAAAAAAATAAAAAAAATTTAGTCAGCCTCGACTAGACAACAAAACCCTACCTTGATGAAGAAGGAAGAGGAAGGAAGGAAGCCATTGCACTGTTCATCTTGGTAAATGTTTACTCCTGCTGGTTCTGAGCTTCTTGAAGTTTATATGCTAATTATTGTAGGTCATTGTTGTGGTGGGAATGACTCAAGGTAAGAAAGTAAAAGAATTTACCAGACCAGACTTGATATGAAAATATTAATAAAGAGTATCTACTGTGGGAGTGGAGAGATGGCTTAGTGGTTAAGGCGCTTGTCTGCAAGGCCTAAGGACCCAGGTTTGATTCCTCAGTAACCACATAAGCCAGCTGCACAAGGTGGCACAAGCATTTGGAGTTCATTTGCAGTGGCTAGAGGCCCTTGTGTGCCCATTCTCTTTCTCTCTGTTTCTATCTATCTATCTATCTATCTATCTGCCTCTTTCTGTCTCTCTCTCTCTCAAGCAAATAAATGAAAAATTATTTATAAAAATAAGAATAGGGCTAGAGAGATGCCTTAGTAGTTAAGGTGCTTGACAGTGAAACCTAAGGACCCATGTTCGACTCTTCATATCCCACGTAAACCAGACACACAATGTGATGCAAGCACACAAGATGGCACAGGTGTCTGGAATTCAATTACAGTGGCTGGAGGCTTTCTCTCTTAAAAAAAAAAATGCCAGTCTGTTGGGCTTGCCTCAAAAAAATAATATATACTGTGGACAGAAACAAAACTGGCATATTCTGAGAGAGGGGGGAGAGAGAGAGAGAAGGAGAAGTAAGAGGAGAAGAAAAAGAAGAAAAGGAGGAAGAGGAAGAGAGATGGAGAGAATCCCTGAGAAGGGATGGGTCCTTTTATTCCAGCTGAGAGACATTATCTACCTTGCCTCCTGGGTCATTTGAGTATGGTTGTATTTGAATAGATCTCTAAGATGTCAGATCCATGTCTTGAGGTACTGTTGCAGTCAGGTTTGCATTGCTGGTAGAAACCAGCCAACCAAGAGCAGCTTGTGTGAAAAAGAGGTTTATTTTGGCTTACAGGCTCGAGGGAAAGCTCCATGATGGCAGGGAAAACGATGGCATGAGCAGAGGGTGGACATCACCCCCTGGCCAACATAAGGTAGACAATAGCAACAGGAGAGTGTGCCAAACACTGGCAAGGGGAAACTGGCTATAACGCCCATAAGCCTGCCCCCAACAATGCCTCCAGGAGGCATTAATTCCAAAATCTCCATCAGCAGGGAACCTAGCTTTCAGAACACCTACGTTTATGGGGGACACCTGAATTAAAACACCACATTCTGCCCCTGGCCCCCATAAACTGATAATCATACATGATGTAAAATGCAATGCATTCATCTAACTTTAAAAGTCCCCATAATTTTTTAAAATTTTTAAAAATCTTTCTAATTTTATTTATTTGAGAGTGACAGAGAAAAAAAGAGACAGATAGAGAATGGGTGCGCCAGGGCCTCCAGCCACTGCAAACAAACTCCAGATGCATGCACCCCCTTGTGCATCTGGCTAACGTGGGTCCTGGGGAATCGAGCCTCGAACCAGGGTCCTTAGGCTTCACAGGCAAATGCTTAACCACTAAGCCATCTCTCCAGCCAAAAGTCCGATAATTTTTATCAATTCCAATGATGTTCATATATCCCCATAGTCCAAGATCTTTTAACCGATTCATAATACCAAAAAATAACCTCAAAAAACCCATAATGGCACAGAATAAACATTCACACTGCAGAAGATGGCACTGGACATAGCAAAGAAACATTCAGCCAATACAAGATTTAAAACAGACTTCCGGTTAAGATGGTGATGTAGGAATCACACCAAAGCAGCCTAGGGGAGAAAAAGCCAAAAAAATAAAAAATAAAAAAACCAGAAAAATATACTCTCTACTAAAAAGTGAGGTGTATAAGAAATTACCAATGGCAGAAGAGAAGTAGGAGAGATCCAGAGCATCCAGAGCCACACAGGCAGGCAGAAGTGGCTCCAGCAGCAGCAGCACCAGGTCCGCAGGGCCACAGCTGCATGGCTAGGCTTGAGCCACAGGAGAAGCCAGGTGAGGGGATTTTCAACTGACAGCAGAGCTCTTCGCAAACTCAAGAAACATGGAGAGCAACAGCGAACAATGGAGAAACAGATCAGGAGGTAGAGGATCACGTGGACCAGCAGGAGAACTAGAGCCACCATCCACGGTCTCCCCTCCCCCATCACCAATGCAAGCACCAGCAAGCACCAGAGACCAGGGGAAGGGAGCTCACAGCACCCAGCACCAGCGACCAGAGCAGCAATCCAACAACCCAGCCAGCCTACTTGAACCCACAGTGCACCAGAGAGGGACCCAAGCAGGAGTGCAGCTTAACTGAGACCAAAATCATCCCAAAAGATAACTGGGATTACACCAGGTCAGGACCTGCCAAATAAGCCTGGTATATAGGCCTGAACCAGAAGTGCTAATTGCACCTTCCATATCAGGATAAATTATATGTTAAATCTGATGGATGGTCAGATTTGCCACTCTTAAATAAGCTATATTTTGGGCTTGTTATTTGTTGCTTCTTGATTTATAGTGGCTTTGCTTCCTCTTCTGTTGTACATTAGGGAAGGGTCTCACTTGGTCACAAGCTGACTTGGAATCCTCAATAGACCAGAAATCTTAACCTCCTTGTTGACAGGATTAAGGGTGTGGGGCACCACACACCCTAAGGGACAGTGGCTTTGTTAGAGGATCTGGTCTTCATAATACTTACTCTTGCATAAATACTCTGTGCTGTTTTTCACTGAAAGTGTACATTGTTTAGTTAAACTTTAGAATCTACCTGTATTTTGTTCCACTCAGCCTACTTGAATACTCTCATAGCAGACAAACACAACACCTAGGGTCACTTTTGTAGATACTCTGAGAGTCTTGAGAGCCACACCTAGCACCTTAAGCTCCTACCCTAAAGATATATAACATCAGATTGATTGATTGATACATCTAATAATACTGCAGCTAACTAGAAAATCCAAGCATTAAATTAATCCAAGATGTAAAAATATATACATTATAACACAAGAAACACCAAAAATCAAGACAATATAAATCCACCAAAAAGTATTAATGCATCAGAAATGACCTCCAGCGAGAATGAGTTAGAGGAAATGCCTGAGAAAGATTTCAAAAGAATGATTATAAATAGGCTCAAAGAAGTCAAAGAGGAAATCAAAGGAATCAAAGAAGATACAGGACACCAATTTAATGAAATAAAGAAGTCAATACTAGACATAAATAAGGAAATAGAAATAATAATGAAAAACCAGTCAGAATTACTAACAATGAAGAACACAGTTAATGAAATAAAAAACTCTGTAGAAAATCTCACCAGTAGAATGGATGAAGGAGAGGACAGAATATCTAAGCTAGAAGACCAGGTGGCAGATCTAATACAGTCCAACAAAGAGAAAGACAAACCAATAGGAAAGTATGAATGGGAATTTCAAGATATTCAGGACACTATGAAAAGATCAAACATAAGAATTCAGGGTATAGTAGAAGGAGAAGAATTTCACTCCAAAAGCATAGTAGGTGTTTTCAACAAAATCACAGAAGAAAACTTCCACCAAATTGGGAAAGAGGTGTCAACACCGATACAGGAATCCTTTAGAACAACAACCAGACAAAACCTGGAAAGACCCTCTCCTTGCCATATTGTAATTAAACTACCAAACACACAAACCAAAGAAAAAATATTGAAAGCAGTTAGAAAGAAAAATCAAGTTACCTACAAAGGCAAACCCATCAGGATCACAGCAGATTATTCAACAACTTTTCAAGCCAGAAGGGTTTGGTGTGATGTATTCCAAGTTCTGAAAGATAACAACTGTCAACCAAGGTTACTTTATCCTGCAAAGCTATCCATTCAAATAGATGGAGAAATAAGGACATTCCACAAAAACAGGCTAAAGGAATATTTGAAGACAAAACCAGCTCTACAGAAAGTACTTGAAAGAATCCTCCATGCTGAAGAGAAAGAAAAGCACACATATAAGGAACTGGGAAAAAGCAAACAGTACTCAAATACTAGTTAACATGACAGTAAAGATAAAACTGGAAGAACTACAAAAAAATGGCAAAAATAAATATACAACTTTCAATAATATCTCTTAATATCAACGGCCTCAATGCCCCAACCAAAAGACACAGGTTTGCAGACTGGGTTAAAAAGCAGGATCCTTCAATTTGTTGCCTCCAAGAAACTCACCTTTCTACAAAGGGTGGACACTATCTTAGGGTGAACGGTTGGAAAACGGTGTTTCAAGCAAATGGGCCTAGGAAACAAGCAGGGGTTGCTATCCTAATATCTGACAAGGTAGACTTCAGTCCAACATTAGTTAAGAAAGATAGGGAAAGTCACTTTGTATTGATTAAAGGCACACTCCAACAGGAGGACATTACAATCCTAAATATGTATGCACCTAACATGGGGGCTCCCAACTTCATCAAAGAAATGCTATTAAAAATAAGGTCACAGATAACACCAAACACAGTGGTAGTGGGGGACTTCAACACCCCACTCTCATCCGTTGACATGTCATCTCAGCAAAAGTAAACAGAGAGGCATCTGGATTAAATAAGGTCATAGAAGAAATGGACTTAACAGAATATACAGGACATCTCCTCCAAATGCTGCAGAATATACAATCTTTTCAGCAGCACATGGAACATTCTCTAAAATAGACCACATATTAGGACACAAAGCAAATCTTAACAAATATAGGAAAATTGAAATATTTCCTTGCATTCTATCTGACCATAATGGAATCGAACTACAAATCAATAGCAAGAAAAGCTATAGAGCATACACAAAATCATGGAAACTAAACAATACACTACTAAATGATGAATGGGTCAATGAAGAAATCAAGAAGGAAATCAAGAAATTCATAGAGTCAAATGATAATGAGAACACAACATACCAAAATCTCTGGGACACAATGAAGGCAGTCCTAAGAGGTAAATTCATAGCTTTTAGTGCCTATATTAAGAAACTAAGAAATTAGAAAGTTTGCTTCACCTTAAAGCCTTGGAAAAAGAAGAACAAGGCAAACCAAAAATCACTAGATGAGAAGAAATAATAAAGATTAGGGCAGAAATTAACGAAATAGAAACAAAAAAAAATCCAAAGAATCAATGAAACAAAGAGTTGGTTCTTTAAAGGATAAACAAGATTGATAAACCCTTAGCAAATCTGACCAAAAGAAAGAGAGAAGAGACACAAATTAACAAAATTAGAGATGAAAGGGCTGGAGAGATGGCTTAGTGGTTAAGCACTTGCCTGTGAAGCCTAAGGACCCTGGTTCGAGGCTCGACTCCCCAGGACCCACGTTAGCCAGATGCACAAGGGGGCGCACATGTCTGGAGTTCGTTTGCAGTGGCTGGAGGCCCTGGTGCACCCATTCTCCCTCCCTCTCTCTATCTGCCTCTTTCTCTCTCTGTCTGTTACTCTCAAATAAATAAATAACAAAATAACAAAAAAAATTTTAAAAAATTAGAGATGAAAAAGGCAACATCACAATAGATACCATAGAAATTCAAAAAATCATAGGGACATAGTATAAAAACATATACTCCACTAAGTATGAAAATCTGAAAGAAATGGATGATTTCCTTGATTTATATGACCTACCTAAATTAAATCAAGATGAGATTAATCACTTAAATAGACCTATAACAAGTATGGAGATCCAAGCAGTTATCAAAAAATCTCCCAACTAAAATAAGTCCAGGCTCAGACGGATTCACTGCTGAATTTTACCAGACATTCAGGGAAGAACTAACATCATTGCTTCTTAAGCTTTTCCATAAAATCAAAAAGAAGGAATCCTACCAAACTCCTTCTACAAAGCCAGCATCACCCTGTTACCCAAACCAGGCAAAGATAGAACAGAAAAAGAAAACTACAGACCAAACTCCCTCATGAACATAGATGCAAAAATTCTCAACAAAATATTGCAAACAGAATACAAGAATATATCAGAAAGATCATTCACCCCGACCAAGTGGGCTTTATCCCAGAGATGCAGGGATGGTTCAACATATGCAAATCAATAAATGTAATATATTATGTAAATGAACTGAAGGACAAAAATCACATGATCATCATTAGATGCAGAAAAAGCATTTGACAAAATCCAACATCCCTTCATGATAAAAGTCCTACAGAGACTGGGAATAGATGGAACATATCTCAATATAATAAAGGCTATTTATGACAAGCCTACAGCCAACATATTACTAAATGGGGAAAAACTGGAAGCTTTTCCACTAAAATCAGGAACAAGACAAGGGTGTCCACTGTCCCCACTTTTATTTAATATAGTACTGGAAGTCTTAGCCGTAGCAATAAGGCAAGAGACACACATAAAAGGGATACAAATTGGAAAGGAAGAGATCAAGTTATCATTATTTGCAGATGACATATAAAGGATCCTAAAACTCTACCAGCAGTAGAGCTGATAAAAACCTACAGCCATGTAGCAGGATTCAACATAAATACACAGAAATCAGTAGCCTTCCTATATGCTAACAACAAACACACAGAGGATGAAATCAGAGAGTCACTCCCACTCACAATTGCATCAAAGAAAATAAAGTACCTTGGAATAAACCTAACCAAGGAAGTAAAGGATCTCTACAATGAAAACTTTAAAATGCTCAAGCAAGAAATTGCAGAAGACACTAGGAAATGGACAAACATCCCTTGTTCCTGGATTGGAAGAATCAATATTGTGAAAATGGCAATCTTACTAAAAGCAATCTACACATTTAATGCAATCCCCATCAAAATTCCAGTGGCAGCCAGGCGTGGTGGTGCACGCCTTTAATCCTAGCACTTGGGAGGCAGAGGTAGGAGGATTGCCATGAGTTCAGGGCCACCCTGAGACTCCATAATGAATTCCAGGTCAGCCTGGGCTAGAGTGAGACGATACCTCGAAAAACCAAAAGAAAAAAAAAATTCCAATGGCATTCTTCACAGAAATAGAAGAAGCAATCCAAAAATTCATTTGGAATCACAAAAAACCCTCAAATATCTAAAATAAGAATGAGCAACAAAAATAAGGCTGGTGGTATCACCATACCTGATTTTAACCTATACTACAGAGCCATAGTAACAAAAACAGCATGGTACTGGCACAAAAGCAGACATGTAGATCAATGGAACAGAATAGGGGACCCAGATGTAAGTCCAGGTAGCTATTACCACCTGATATTTGATAAAAAAAAAAATGCCAAAAATACTCATTGGAGAAAAGACAGCCTCTTCAGCAAATGGTGCTGGGAAAACTGGATATGTATCTGTAGAAGGATGAAAATAGATTCTTCTCTCTCTCCATGCACAAGAATTAAGTCCAAATGGATTAAAGACCTTAACATCAGACCTGAAACTCTAAAAGCTGCTAGAGGAAAAAGTAGGGGAAACCCTTTAATATATTGGTCTTGGCAAAGACTTTCTGAGCCCAATTGCTCAGGCAATAAAACCACAGATTAACCGCTGGGACCTTATGAAATTACAAAGATTTTGTACAGCAAAGGATACTGTGAATAAAGCAAAGAGGCAACCTACAGAATGGGAAAAAATCTTTGCCAGCTATACATCTGATAGAGGATTAATATCTAGAATATACAAAGAACTCAAAAAATTAAATAATAAATCAAACAAGCCAATTAAAAATGGGCTATGGAACTAAATAGAGAGTTCTCAAAAGAAGAAATATGGCTAGCATATAAACATCTAAAAATGTTCTACATCCCTAGTCATCAGGGAAATGCAGATTAACACTATGTTGGGATTCCATCTCACTCCTGTCAGATTGGCTACCATCATGAAAACAAATGACCATAAATGCTGGTGAGGATGTGGAAAAAGAGGAATCCTTCTACACTGTTGGTGGGAATGCAATCTGGTCCAGCCATTGTGGAAATCAGTGTGGAGTTTCCTAAGACAGCTAAAAATTGATCTGCCATATGACTCAGCTATAGCACTCCTAGGCATATATCCTAAGGAGTCATCTCATTACCTTAGAGATACTTGCTCAACCATGTTTATTGCCGCTCAATTCACAATAGCTGGGAAATGGAACCAGCCTAGATGTCCCTCAACTGATGAGTGGATAATGAAGATGTGGCACATTTATACAATGGAGTTCTACTCAGCAGTAAAGAAAAATGAAGTTATGAAATTTGCAGGAAAATGGATGGATCTGTAAAGGATTATACTAAGTGAGGTAACCCAGGCCTAGAAAGCCAAGTGTTGCATGTTCTCTCTCATATGTGGATTCTAGCTACAGATGATTGGACTTCTGTGTGGGTAGGAAGAAAACTCAGTAGCAAAGGGCAGTAAGCTAGGAAAGAGATATAAAGGGAAGAGAAAGGAAGGGAGGGGGTACTTAGTAGAATGGTATTGTATATATGTAACTAGAAGAATAGATTAATGGGGGTGAAAAGGCTCAAAGTGAGGTCAGGAGAAGAGATTGAGTAAAGGAAAGGTGGAGGGAGGGCTAATCAAAATCTAAGAGGATATAAATAAATCATATGAAAACCTACTTTTTTGGACAATGGAACACTCAGGAGCCTTAGATTGTTGCTAGAAAATTTTCAGTGCCAGGGATGGGATACCTTCCAGTGAGTTGTTGGCCAGGGAGGTCCCTGATGCCCCCAAAACATTATAGGCCATTGCCGAGGCCCTTGGTTTCCCATCAGGAATAGATGGCAAGACCCTATTGCTGAAGACTCCACATACTTGGGCTGCAAGGCCACTGAGGATTTCTCAGGAACTGAGCTGATAACCTCCTCCATGTAGATCAGCTGACAGAAACCTGGAAGAAGCCATTCTGCATACAGTTCAATGGGAGAGAGAGAAATCACCAGTGAAGATACTCAACACTGGACACTGCAAGCCTTATATTTGGCCAGTCGCGTCCAATGAGCCAGCGTGCAATAATGGCACATCTGTCATGGTGGAAACCAACTGCCCTCTAATTGGACTGGAGGCCCACTCCATGGGAGGGAATACATCCCTGATACTGAAAACTTAAAACAGGGGTAGTCATGAGCGCTAGGGGTGTAACATCTGCTGCTGTCTGGCTAAATGTATACACTGTGCTTATCAAACTGCCCAGTAAGCACTTCTCTTAATGTTCATACCCTTACATTAATGCTACTCTCACTTTTGGTAGAGGATCTTCTCTTTTCAGATGCAGTGATCTTGGGATGACTCAGAAGGCATCATGGTGCTGGAAAGAAGTGACAGGAGTGCTCAGTACTGCAATATCTCTATCACACCTTCTGTAGCAGACAGCTTCAGGTTCACTGAGATGAACCACTACACCTTCCAAGGCTCAGGGTCCATTGCAGAAGAGGTGGCAGAAAAAGAACGTAAGAGGGCTGGAGAGATGGCTTAGAGGTTAAGCACTTGCCTGTGAAGACTAAGGACCCCGGTTCGAGGCTCAATTCCCCAGGACCCACATTAGCCAGATGCACAAGCGGGTGCACATGTCTGGAGTTTGTTTGCAGTGGCTGGAAGCCCTGGCGTGCCCATTTTCTCTCTCTATCTCCCTCTTTCTTTCTCTGTCTGTTGCTCTCAAATAGATAAAAAAAACAACAATAACAACAAAAAGAATTAAGAGCCAAAGGAAAGGTAGGACTCCTTAGAACGTGCTCCCTGCAGACACAAAATGGCCTGGATATCCATGACCTCACAGTGCCTGACACTACCTACACAGAACCATCACAATAGGAGGAAATGATCATGACATCAAAATAAAAGAGAGACTGATTGAGATGGGGAGGGGATATGGTGGAGAATGGAGTTTCAAAGGGGAAAGTGGGGTAGGAAGGGTATTATCCTGGGATAGTTTTTTATAATCATGGAAGTTGTTAATAAAATTTTTTTTTTTTGCTGGGCATGGTGGCGCATGCCTTTAATCCCAGCACTTGGGAGGCAGAGGTAAGAGGATCACCCTGAGTTCGAGGCCACCCTGAGACTACATAATCCAGGTCAGCCTGGGCCAGAGTGAGACCCTACCTTGAAAAACCAAAAAAAAAAAAAAAAATTTTTTTTTGAAAAGAAAAAGAAAAGATTTAAAACAACCAGGGCAAACATCAAAGTGTAACTCTAAGTCCCACAACTCTAGCCAGTGACAAATCTCTAAGTCTGATAATTCTAACCAGCAACAAGTCTCTGGCATTCCAATTCCGCCCCTCCATCTACTCACAGTCTTGGAAACCGTCATCGGGCAGGCAGCTTTCCTTAGGCAACCAATCTCATGGTCCCAGCATCTCCATTGAGTCTCTACTGCAATCCATGGTTCCTCCTCATGGCTCCATGTGGTCTCCATGCAGGCATCCAGCAAACCTGCTTCACACTACCTGTGGCCATTTCCAAAACACAACACAGTGTTGCAAACTCAATGACCCTCTCTTTCCTGCATTTCTTATACTCCACAATCCAGGTAGGGTGCCAATTTGTTAATCCAGGTGGGAATAAAGCAGACTTTGAAGAACAGGACACTCCTTGAGCACTCAGACCCCTTCAAAAGAGTCTACATTTTTCCTGTTGCCCCAGTGCAGGTCATTTAGCCCAGTCTCAAAGGTTGTAATCTCTCAATTGCAGCTGAACGGGCAGCAGTTCACCCAAAGATTTT
Source organism: Dipus sagitta (assembly GCA_036346955.1). NCBI lineage: Eukaryota > Metazoa > Chordata > Mammalia > Rodentia > Dipodidae > Dipus > Dipus sagitta. The sequence continues at coordinate 256,052,424 of CM070770.1, forward strand.
TCTTTCTGTACCATATCCCTCTGCTCATACCAGTTCATTTCTACGCAAAGCAACCCTGCACAACTTCTCAGGACACAGGCATAACAGCAAGCTTCTCACACAAACTGCTAGCTCAGTCCAGGCAAAGCTCTTTCTCACCCTCATAAGCCAAACCTCACAGTCCTTAGTTCTTACTGCATTCAGGTCTTTCAACTCTGACCAGAATAGTCCATCAAGCTGTACTTACAGCACTGCAAGGCACCTCTTAGACCAAGGTTTCAAATCCTTCCACATTCCTCTGCCCCGGCCAGCGGGGCTTCAACGGGAGCACGGACCCCAGAAAACCTGGAATGAAAGGGACAAGAGACACAAGGAACCGACAGCAAGACAGGAGTCTGATCAAGCTGCCAATTTTAATTTTTCTCAGGGTGCCTCTTATACAGCAGAATAGGGAAGTTTGTCAACAGTTTAGGTATTGCTACAGTTCCGTTTCAATAGGATAAGGTTCTGGCCCCAAAGGCACAAGATGTTTCACAGGATAAGGCCCCAGCCCCAAAGCCATGAGATAACGACTTTCTCATTCTTTATGGGTTACATTATTCTTTTTCCATGCATGGGTTAACAACTGCAGACCTTGCGACTTTCCAGAACAGACAACTTATTACAAAATGGAGTCATTATTTAAGATGGAGGTACTTTTGCTTTCCTAGTGTCCAGTGGTTCCCCACATTCCTCTTGAAAATCAGCTCCAAAAGGCCAAAGCCACACAGTCAGGTGTCTAGCAGCCACCCCACTCCTCAGTATCACTTTACTATTGCAGTCCGGTTCACATTGCTGGTAGAAAGCACCCAATCAAGAACAACTTTTGGGGGAAAAGAGGTTTATTTTGGCTTACAGGCTTGAGGGGAAGCTCCATGATGGCAGGGCAAATGATAACATGAGCAGAGAGTGGACATCACCCCCTGGCCAACATAAGGTGGATTCCAGGTCAGCCTGGGCTAGAGTGAGACCCTACCTCAAAACAAACAAACAAAAAAACACATTATGTACATGTTTTAAAATGTCAAAAATGGGCTGGAGAGATGGCTTAGTGGTTAAGCGCTTGCCTGTGAAGCCTAAGGACCCCGGTTCAAGGCTCGATTCCCCAGGACCCACGTTAGCCAGATGCACAAGGGGGCACACGCATCTAGAGTTCATTTGCAGTGGCTGGAAGCCCTGTCGTGCCCATTCTCTCTCTCTCTCTCTAGCTTCCTCTCTCTCTCTCTCTCTCTCTCTCTGTCACTCTCCAATAAATAAATAAATAAATGAACAAAAAAATATTTTTTAAAAAATGTCAAAAATGTTTAAGAAAGAATTAAATTGGCTGGAGAGATGGCTTAGCGGTTAAGGCGCTTGTTTGTAGAGCCAAAGGACCTTGGTTCAATTCCCCAGGACCCATAAGCCAGATGCACAAGGTGGCACATGCATCTGGAGTTCGTTTGCAATGGTTGGAAGCCCTGACGTGCCCATTCTCTCTCTGTCTCTCTCTCTCTCAAATAAATAAAAAGAAAGAAAGAATTAAATCAAGGCTGGGCATGGTGGCACACGCCCTTAGTCCCAGCATTCAGGAGGACCTAGTGGTGCCCATTCTCTTTCTCTGCTTGCAAATATATATATATATATTTTTTTTTTTTTTCACTTTTCCGAGGTTGGGTCTCACTCTAGCTCAGACTGACCTGGAATTCACTATGTAGTGTCAAGGCAGCCTCGAACTCATGGTGATCCTCCTATCTCTGCCTCCTGAGTGCTGGGATTAAAGGCGTACCCGGCTTATATATATATTTTTAATGCCAGGCTTGGTGGTGCACTCCTTTAATCCCAGCACTTGAGAGGCTGAAGTAGGAGGATCGCTTTGAGTTTGAGACCAGCCTGAGACTACATGGTAAATTCCAGGATTAGAGCAAGACCCTATCTCAAAAAAAAAAAAAAAAGAGGGCTGGAGAGATGGCTTAGCAGTTAAGGCGCTTGTCTGTCTGTGAAGTCTAAGGACCCAGGTTCAATTCCCCAGTACCACATAAACCAGATGCACAAGGTGGCACAGGTGTCTGGAGTTCGTTTGCAGTGGCTAGAGGCCCTAGTGTGCCCATTCTCCCTCTATCTGCCTCTTTCTCTCTGTCTCTCTCTCAAATAAATAAAAACATTTCTCTCTCTTTTTAATTTTTATTTTTTGGTTTTTCGAGATAGGGTTTCACTCTAGTCCAGGCTGACCTGGAATTCACTGTGCAGTGTCAGGGTGGCCTTGAACTCATGGTGATCTTCCTACCTCTGTCCCCCGAGTGCTGGGATTAAAGGTGTGCGCCACCCCGACCGGCAATTTTTTTTAAAGAAAAGAATATAGTGCGAGGCCCACCTCACCTCACGTGGAGGGACATTCCTGACCCTGATCTGGAAAGCCTTTCAACACCAGCTTCATCATAAGAGGCTAGAACCCTCCTGAAGTATACGCTGCTGCCTCAGCTTTGCTGCATTGGAGCTCCGCAGCAATGCCAGTTTTGACATCCCAAGTAAATACCAAAACCCTCAGCAAAGATCGGATTGGTGGGCTGGAGACATGGCTCAGTAGTTAAAGGCAACACAGTACTCACGCAGAGCCAGAATCACAAAGTGGCGCATGCATCTGGAGTTTGTTCGCAGTGTGGCAGGAGGCCCTGGCGTCTCTCTCTTTCCTTACAATTAAATAATATTGAAAAAATGAAGCCGGGCATGGTGGGGCATGCCTTTAATCCCAGCATTTGGGAGGCAGAGGTAGGAGGATCACCCTGAGTTCGAGGCCACCCTGAGACTTCATAGTGAATTCAAGGTCAGCCTGGGCTAGAGTGAGGCCCTACCTAGAAACAAATAAAACAAACAAACAAACAAACAACAAAAAGGATTGGTATTAATGGCTATTTGTCTCAGAACCAGAACTATAATATAGATACCAAAGTTTTGCCCAAATCCATCTCTCAATTTTGTAGTAAAGCGTTTTCCTTCTGCTGGCTCATTAGCAAAGTATTTAGAAAAAGTTATTAAAATTTAGCAACGGAGGCCAAGCGTGATGGCACACACCTTTAATCCCACCACTCGGGAGGCAAAGGTAAGAGGAACGCTGTGAGTCTGAGGCCAGCCTGAGACTACATAGTGAATTCCAGGTCAGCTTGGGCTACAGTGAGACCCTACCTCAAAAAAAAAAAAAAAAAAAAAATTAGCAACTGAGAGATTTCTAAGTGGTTAAAGGCACTTGCTTGTAAAATCCTGACGACCTAGTAACCATAAAGCCAGATGCCCAAAGTCACACATCTGAAGCTCATTTGCTAGTAAGAGGGCCTAGTATGTCCATTCTTTCTCTTCTTCTTTGAATGCAAATGATAAATAAATTTTTTTTAATTGTCCAGGCGTGGTGGCGCATGCCTTTAATCCCAGCACTTGGGAGGCAGAGGTAGGAGGATCACCATGAGTTCTAGGCCACCCTGAGACTACATAGTGAATTCCAGATCAGCCTGAGCTAGAGTGAAACCCTACCTCAAAAAACAAACAAAAAATTTAGCCAGAAAAAAAAAAATTAGCCTGGTATGGTGGTGCACACCTTTAATCCCACCACTCGGAGGTAGGAGGATCCCTGTGAGTCTAAGGCCAGCCTGAGACTACATAGTGAATTCCAGGTCAGTTTAGGCTAGAGTGAAACCCTACCTTGGAAAAAAAAAATAATTAAAACTGGGTGTGGTGGCACATGCCTACAATCCCAGCACTCCGGAGGCAGACGTAGGAGGATCACTGTGAGTTCCAGGTCAGCCTGGGCTAGAGTGAGTCCCTACCTTGAAAAACCAAACAAACAAAACTTAGCAACTGCGTGTCATCCTTCTTAAGGATTCGGGCTTGCGTGTCTTCTCCCTCACTTCCCATTACTCAGACTCCCCACACCTAGATACTCATGCCGACAGACTCTTCCTAGGAACATCTTCCACGACAAGGCCAGTATAGCTTCTCAGGAATCATAGTAGACTTTGGGCAGACAAAATAGACCTCATCACAAAATGCTCAAGTAAAATGTCTAACACACTTGAATGATCGGTCAGCTTTTTTAAAAAATTTATTTATTTGAGTGAGAGAGAAAGAAGCTGATAAAGAGAGAGTGGACACCACCAGGGCCTCTAGCCACTGCAAATGAACTCCAGACTCATGTGCCATGTGGGTACTGGGGAGTCAAACGTGGGTCCTTGTGCTTTGCAGGCAAGCACCTTAACAGCTAAGCCATTTCTCCAGCCACCCCCCTTTTATTGTTTTTCGAGGTAGAGTCTCACTCTAGCTCAGGCTGACCTGGAATTCATGTAAAGCCAGATGCACAAAGTGGCACATGCATTTGGAGTTTGCAGTGACTAGAGGCCCACCACTCTCTCTCCCCTCTCTCTTTCTCCTTGAAAAAAAAACCATTTTTTTTTTTAAATAAAAAGAGCCAGGTATAATGGCACATACGTTTAATCCCAGCACTCAGGAGACAGAGGTAGGAGGATTGCCATGAGTTCAAGACCACCCTGAGACTACATAGCAAATTCCAGACCAGTTTGGGCAAGAGCAAGACTTTCTCAACCCCAACCCACACAAAAAATAAATAAACAAATAAAATAAATAAATGGTATTTGCATGTATCTACCCACATCCTCTCATATAGGTTTTTGGTGTTTTTTTTTTTGTGTGTGTGTGTGTGTATGTGTGTGTATGTGTGAAGGCCAGAAGCTGGTGTCTTCTTTGATTGCTCTCCTTCATTTACTGGAGCACAGTCTCTCACTTGAGCCTAGAACTCACTGATTAAGCCAGTCTAGCTAGCCAACTTGCCCCAGGAATCCACTGACTCAGCTACCTCACTCTGTCACCACACCCACCTGACGTGGGTGCTGGGATCTAAACTCCAGTCCTCATGATTTAGGAGCAAGCTCCTTACCCACTAAGCCATCTCCTCAGCAATTTATTTATTTAAAATATTTGTTTATTTTCAGGGAGACACACACACACACACACACACACACACACACACACACACACAGAATGGGCATTCCAGGGCCTCTTGCCACTGCAAATCTACTCCAGGTGCACGCACCACTTTGTGTATCTGGCTTTACATGGGTACTGAAGAATTGAACCCTGGCCAGCAGACTTGGTAAGCAAGTGACTTTAACCACTGAGCAATCTCCCCAGCCCCTATTTATTTATTTATTTATTTATTTTTTCCAAGGTAGGGCCTCACTCTAGCCCAGGTTGACCTGGAATTCACTCTGTATTCTCAGGGTGGCTCCTACCTCTGCCTCCCGAGTGCTGGGATTAAAGGTGGGTACCACCACGCCCAGCTTATTTATGTATTTTTTTTTTAGACTTTATTTCACTTTATTTGAGATAGAGAATGTGAGAGAAAGCGGCAAATAGAGAATGGGCGCACCCAGATCTTCAGCCACTGCAAATGAACTCCAGACGCATGCACCACCATATACAACTGGCTTACGTGGGTCCTGGGGAAACAAACCTGGGTCCCTTGGCTTTGCAGGCAAACACCTTAAACACGAAGCAATCTCTCCAGCCGTATTTGTGTATTTTTGAAATAGGGTTTTGCTATGTATCTTAGCCTAACCTCAAATTGTCAATGCTCCTGCCTCAGCCTCCTCAATGCTGATTACAAGCAAGTACCATAATGCCTGGCTTTCCCATATATTTAAAATCATCTCTAAATTATGCATAATTCCTGATACAATGTAAATCCTATAAAAATAGTTGTTATAAGCTGTGTGTGGTGGCTCATACCTTTATCTTCAGCACTCAGAAGACTGAGGAAAGAGAATTCCTATAAGTTCAAGGCCAGTCTGGGCTACAGAATAAGTTGGAGGTCAGCCTGTACTTGAGTGATATGCTGTCTCAAGAAAGTATAGTTGCCGGGCGTGGTGGTGCACGCCTTTAATCCCAGCTCTCGGGAGACAGAGGTAGGATTGCCGTGAGTTCAAGGTCACCCTGAGACTCCATAGTGAATTCCAGGTCAGCCTGGGCTAGAGTGAGACCCTACCTCGAAAAACCAAAAAAAAAAAAAAAAAAAGAAAGTATAGTTGTTATACTGTATAATTGTAGGAATGATGGCACTAAAATGTCTGTACACTTCAGTAGATACTTTAAAAATATTTTATTTATTAATTTAATTTATTTATTTAGAGAAAGAGGCAGATAGACAAAGAGAATGAGCATTCCAGGGCCTCTACTCACTGCAAATGAACTCCAAACACATGTGCTACCTTATGCATCTGGCTTATGTGGGTTCTGAGGATTTGAACCTGGGTCCTCTGGCTTTGCAGGCATGCGCCTTAACCAGTAAGCGATCTACTCCAGCCTCCATACTTTTTTCCAAATATTTTCCATTTCTGGTTGGTTGAATTGGCAGAGGTGGAACCTGGGATTTACAGGGACTGCTGCACTTGTTCCGGGGCTGCCTCCTTTGCTCTGTAAGTTCCTTGAGGCCAACCACGTTTGTCTTTTGAGTAGTTTCGGTGCCTGACACCTCACCTGACCCTGAGTAGATCACCAGTGCTGTTTGTGGAAGGAAGCAAGTCAGACACCACAGACAAGTCCGTGCCAGGGGAAATACCTCACAACGGAGAACGCTGCCTCGTTTTTGACCTTTCAGATCCAATCTAATGGTTCTGCCCCAAATCCCAGCAAGTTAAATAACTACATTTTTGCTGCCTCTTTGAACTCTGAAATCCCAACCTCCTGGGCTTCTTTTGTTTCTCTTCTCCCCGGTGAACCTTCTTTCCTACTCCCCAGCCTTCTCAGTCCCACTCCCTCAGGGGGTTCAGGTTTCCACCCCACTTGGCTAAGTACACTCCTTAACTAAGACTTGCCAGAGTCAAGTTCAACTTTTAAACGGTCCAAAGGGACTTGCCCACAACACCTCAAGAAGCATGTAGAAATACAGTAACACTCTTCTGAAAAAGTCCCTTGGAAACCCCACACAATCCCCTAGCATGAAATAGGAATCTCCACTGAGAGGTTTTAACACTTCTGGGTAAAGGGCTTGAACAGGTGCTTGCATGACGCCTCCATCATCCACTTGGGGTTCACTTCTGGCGACAGTCTGCTCCAACAACTTGCCATGTTCTCAGGAAGTTCAGCCTCTTCGTTATAAGAGGGGTGGTAAATTTATATGCAAAGAATTATCTTGATCTTATCTTTTTTTTTTTTTTTTTTTTTTTTTTTGGTTTTTCGAGGTAGGATCTCGCTCTAGCCCAGGGTGATCTAGAATTCACTGTGTAGTTTTAGAGTGGCCTCAGACTGACAGTGATAATTCCGACCTCTGCCTCCCAAGTGCTGGGATTAAAGGCATGCGCCACCACACTTGGCTTGATCTATTTTATTTGTTTTTTCTTTATTCTTTTTTATCTTTTAAAATTTTTATTGTAGCTGAGCGTGGTGGCGCACGCCTTTAATCCCAGCACTCGGAGGCAGAGGTAGGAGGATCACCATGAGTTCAAGGCCACCCTGAGACTACATACTGAATTCCAGGTCAGCCTGAGCTAGAGCGAGACCCTACCTCGGAAAAAAAAAAGGAAAAAAAAAAAAGAAAAAAATTTAATTATATAACATATATAAAATACATATATATTATATATTAAAAATATATTTTTATAAATAAATATTTTATGTTATTATTAAATTATATTACACATATATGTATATATGTATATATATATGTATATATATATATATATATATATATATATTTTTTTTTTTTTTTTTGGCTTTTCAAGATAGGGTTTTGTTCTAGCCCAGGCTGACTTGGAATAATTCATGATGTAGTCTCAGTCTTGCCTCGAACTCAGAGCAATCCTCCTATTTCTGCCTCCCCAGTGCTGGGATAAAAGGTGTGCGCCACCACACCAGGCAAGATGCTCTCTCTCTCTCTCTTTTTTCATTTATTTATTTATGACAGAGAGTGGGTTGGAGAGAGAATGGGTGTACCAGGGCCTTTAGCCACTACAAATGAACTCCAGACATGCACCACTTTGTGAATCTGGCTTACGTAGTTACCGTGGAATTGAACGCGAATCCTTAGGTTTGCAGACAAATGCCTTAACCGCTAAGCCATTCCTCCAGCCCAAGATGCTCTTTTCTGAGGTCCTTCCTTGGGCCTTTTTCTGAAACACATGCCCAGGAGCACCACCATACCCAGCAAGTAAAGTTTAAAAATTAGAGTTGAGGCCTGGAGAGATGGCTTAGTGGTTAAGACGTTTGCCTACAAAGCCAAAGGATCCCAGTTTGACTCTCCAGGACCCATGTAAGCCAGATGCACAAGGAGGTGCATGTGTCTGGAGTTCATTTGTAGTGGCTGGAGACCCTGGCGTGCCCATTCTCTCTCCCTCTCTCTCTCTCTCTGCCTCTTTCTCTCAAATAAGTAAGTATATATAAAAAAAGGCTGAAAAAGAAAAAAAAACTAGAGTTGGCCAGGGCTTGATGGCACACACCTACCTCTAATTCCAGCATTTGGGAGGCGGAGGATCAAGCATTCAAGGCAATCCTCAGCTACATAGCTAGTTAAGGCTAGCCTGTATTACATGAGACCCTATCTCAATAAACAGTGCCAGCTTGGGTTTCGTTTTCTGAATGTGGTCGGATTTATTTGTTTGTTACAGGGGTTTGTATAGTCTCTGGGCTGGTATTTCTTGGTGGCTAGGTTCCTCCACAGTCACTCTTGTGAGGCACAGTCCCCCTGCATCTGACTCTGCTCAGAGCCAATTCTAACTGTATCAGTTGTTTTGACTTCTGGACAGATTCTAGACAGAAGAGCTCCTCCCCTCTTATACACTGAATCTGAGGCAGTCTGTTCTTTCCTAGTCCTTGCCTACCCACAGCCAGTGAAGGGGCACTGTTATGAATGCCAAGGCCAGCTTGGGGACACAGAGTGAGACTCTTCCTCGGAAAAACACAAAACAAGATTAAACTTTGCTTATTTTCTTGTTTGTTTTAACATAAGGGCTTACTCTGTAGCCCAGGCTGGCCTTGAACTCATGGTGATCCCCCTACCTCAGCCTCCCAAGTGCCAGGATTACATGGGTGAGCCACCATGCCCAGCCTAAACTTCCCTTATATAGCCATTGCAGCACAGGGAGATAGCTTAGTGGTTAAAGGCACTTGCTTGCAAAGCTTGTTGGCCCAAGTTTGATTCCTCAGTACCCATATAAAGCCAGATGCACAAAGTAGTGCATGCATCTGGAGTTCCTTTGCAGCAGCAAGAGGTCCTGGTGTGCCCATACTCTCTCTCTTTCCTTGCAAATAAATAAATGACTAAAAATGTAGCCACTGCAAAGAAACCTCTTTGAGAAGCCCACCTGTTTTCAGCCTGTACTGTTCCTTTCCTAAGAATCTCTCTCTCTCCCTAAACACCCCTGCTTAATGTACAATGTGCTACCCCTCCCCTTTACTCACTTATTTGCTAACTTTGATTTGTTCTGACTGACGCTGAAATTCTTTCCCGCGTCACAGTCAAGGATCCAGCTGGAACGAGGGGCCCCTCGGGCTACCTGCGGCAGTGCTGGCCTGCGTCTCCCACACCGCAGGCAACAGGCACTTAGAAGCGGCTGTGAACCGAACTTCCCAGAAAAAAAGTTGCACAACCTACAGGACTGATTGATTAGAACTTCCGTAATCGCAGAGAGAGGAATGTTACAGCAAAGCAGTGCGCCACATAAAAACCCCTCCCAGGGCTGGAGAGATGGCTCAGCAGTTAAGGCACTTGCCTACAAAGTGTACCCACACCAAACCACATGGCACCTGCACCCAAGAATTTGTTTGCAGTGCCTAGAGGCCCTGGTGTGCCCATTCTCTCTACCTGCCTCTTTCTCTCTCAAATAAAATATTTTTAAAAACCTTACAATTTCAATTACGAAAGAAAATCCTTTAAAGCCGGGCGTGGTGGTGCATGCCTTTAATCACAGCACTTGGGAGGAAGAGGTAGGAGGATCACTATGAGTTCAAGGCCAGTGTGAGACTACACAGTGAATTCCAATGCCTGGGCTATAGTGAGACCCTTCCTTGAAAAACCAAAATAAATAAACAAATAGTAAATTTATCCTTTAAGAAAAATAAGTTAGCCAGTTATCTTGGGGCTTTTTTTTTTTTTTAGCTCTCCATTTACTTATGATTTTATTTCTCTTGTCCTATTTTTATTTTTTATTTTTGTCTTTAATTAATTAATTTTTTAACAACTTCCATGATTATAAACAATATCCCATGTTAATGCCCTCCCTCCCCCCACTTTCCTCTTTGAAACTCCATTCTCCATCATATCCCCTCCTCCTCTTATTTAGTCTCTCTTATTTTGATGTCATGATTTTTTCCTCCCATTATGATGGTCTTGTGTAGGTAGTGTCAGGCACTGTGAGGTCATGGATATCCAGGCCATTTTGTGTCTGGAGGAGCACGTTGTAAGGAGTCCTATCCTTCCTTTGGCTCTTACATTCTTTCGCCATCTCTTCCGCAATAGACCCTGAGCCTTGGAAGGTGTGATAGAGATATTGCAGTGCTGAGCACTCCTGTCACTTCTTTCCAGCACCATGATGCCTTCTGAGTCATCCCAAGGTCACTGCCATCTGCGCTCAGGCTCACCTGGAATTCACTATGTAATTTCAGGGTGTCCTCGAACTCATGGTGATCCTCCTACCTCTGCCTCCTGAGTGCTGGGATTAAAGGCATGCGTCACCATACCCGGCTAAATTTCTTTTTTAATTTATTTGAGAAACGCAGATATAATGGGCACACCAGGTCCTTTAGCCACTGCAAATGAACTCCAGGTGCATGCACCATCTTGTGCATCTGACTTACATGGGTCCTGGTGAATTGAACCTGGGTCCTTTGGCTTTGCAGGCAAATGCCTTAGTTGCTATCCCATCTTTCCAGCCCTATAAAGCCATATATATATGTATTGTTTTGAGGTAGCGTTTCACTCTAGCCCAGGCTGACCCGGAATTCACTAAGTAGTCTCAGGGTGGCCTTGAACTCAGCTATCCTCCTACCTCTGCCACCCAAGTGCTGGGATTAAAGGCATGAACCACCATGCCTGGCTTTTTGTTTTGTTTTGTTTTTTGTTTTTCAAGGTAGGGTCTTGTTCTAGCCCACTCTGACCTGGAATTCACTATGTAGGCTCAGGCTGGCCTCAAACTAATGGCAATCCTTCTACCTCTGCTTCCTGAGTGCTGGGATAAAAGGCGTGTGCCACCATGCTTTGAGTTAAGGTCTCACTCTAACCCAGGCTGGCCTGAAACTCATTATCACTATGTAGTCTCAGGGTGGCTTTGAACTCACAGTGATACTCCTACCTCTGCCTCCCAAGTGCTGGGATGAAAGGCATGTGCCACCATGCCTGGCTATTTATTTATTTATTTATTTTTTCTTTAAATTTTTATTTATTTATTTGAAAGAGACGGACACAGAGAGAGAAAGAGGCAGAGAGAGAGAGAGAGAGAGAGAGAGAGAGAGAGAGAGCGCCAGGGCCTCCAGCCACTGCAAACGAACTCCAGACACGTGCGCCCCCTTGTGCATCTGGCTAACGTGGGTCCTGGGGAATTGAGCCTCGAACCAGAGCCCTTAGGCTTCACAGGCAAGCACTTAACCGCTAAGCCATCTCTCCAGCCCCCTGGCTATTTATTTATCTAATTTATTTATTTAGTTATTTAAGAGAGGAGGGGGAAGAGGGAGGGGGAGGGAGGTAGGGAGAGATTGGGCACGCCAAGGCCTCTAGCCACTGCAAATGAACTCCAGACACTTGTGCCACCTTGTGTACCCAACTTTATGTGGGTCCTGGGGAATCAAGCCTGGGTCCTTTGGCTTTGCTGGCAAGTGCCTTAACTGCCAAGCCATCTCTCCAGGCCCCTGTATAGACTTTTGGATGAGCTATTCTACCTCCAAAAGTCTAAGCCAGTGCTAAAATTAGAAGTGTACCTTAGGAAGAAAGAGGCCCACAGCTTTGTAGAAGAATGTATGCGACAACCACACAGTTAAACTGTTTTTCAAAGTAAATTTGAAGAAATGCTACAATTGAGATTAAGCATCAAGGTATTGGGATATTATGAAAAAAGAAAAAGTGGGCTGGGGAGATGGCTTAGTGGTTAAGGCATTTGCCTGCAAAGCTAAAGGACCCAGGTTCGATTCTCCAGGTCCTATGTAAGTCAGATGCACATCGTGGCACATGCACCTGGAGTTTGTTTACAGTGGCTGGAGGTCCTGGTGCGCCCATTCTCTCTCTCTACCTCTTTCTCCCTCTCAAATAAATAATTTTTAAAAAAAATAACCATTTGCAGTGACTCTGCATGTTCATCAGCTCTGTGCTCCTAGTAAGGCCTCTTTAGTCCCCTTGTCACCATTCTTTAACCTCATTTATTTATAGTAGTGCAGTGTATGTCTTACTGAGTAAGTGTAATATGCTCCCTCAGGGTTACTAGTAGGTAACACTGGAATAAGAGTGTGTGATTGCTGGGTCTCGGGAGATGGCTCAGTAGACACAGTGCTTCCTACACAAGTGTGAGTTCCTGAGTTCAGATCCCCAGAACCCTCACATAGCTGGGTGCTGTAATCTCAGTGGGTCTAGGGTAAAATGGGAGGTAAGGACAGAATCTCCCAGAAGCTTGTGGACCAGATAGACTGGTGAATGCAGTGAACAAGAGACTTTTACCTCAAACAGATGTCTGGCAAGGACCAACACCCAAAAGGTACCCTCTGATCTGCACACATACACTGTGACACACACACACACTATCTTTGATTGTCAATAACCAACTGCCCCCCCCCCAAAAAATCAATGTAGCTTGTGAATTTATTGTTCAGTAATATCTGACGTGGACAGACACAAGCTGATACCTTCCTGTCACAGCGCGCTAACAACACTCCATCAGACCAGGTGCTTTGGGGATCCGGTTTGTATGTTTAACCTCATGCACAGAGCTGAGGTCATCAGTGAACTGAGAATACTCAGCAATACAAGAAGCTGCTGCCGGGGCTGGAGAGATGGCTTAGCGGTTAAGCGCTTGCCTGTGAAGCCTAAGGATCCCGGTTCTAGGTTCGATTCCCCAGGACCCACATTAGCCAGATGCACAAGGGGGCGCACATGTCTGGAGTTTGTTTGCAGTGGCTGGAAGCCCTGGCGCGCCCATTCCTCCCTCCCTCCCTCCCTCCCTCTCTATCTGCCTCTTTCTCTCTCTGTCTGTTGCTCTCAAATAAATAAATAAAAATAAATGAAAAAAAAAATTTAAAAAAAAGAACCTGCTGCCCACACAGATGTCTCATCACCTGGGCCACAGACATGCTCACTCACACAGAGGGCTGCACACACGTACCTAAGCATGTATTCCTAAGTATGGATGTGCCTACTTCCAGATGCAGGGACACTCTTGCAGGGGCCTCAATTGGCAGAGTGCCTGCCTAGCATGCACAAAGACTTATGCTTGAACCCCAGACCACATACAACAAGGTATGGTGGTGCAGTGCATATCTGCAATCCCACAGGAGGTGAAGACAGGTCATTTTTGGTTACATTGTAAATTCACATGATGCTTAGGCTACAGACTCATCAATCTTGAAAAAAAAAATCAGGGCTGGAGGGATGGCTTAGTAGTTAAGGCGTTTGCCTGCAAAGCCAAAGGATCCCGGTTCGATTCTCCAGGACCCATGTAAGCCAGATACACAAGGTGGCACGTGCATCTAGAGTTTGTTTGCAGTGGCTAGAGGCCCTGATGTGCCCTTTCTTTCTCTATCTGCCTCTTTCTCTCTCTCAAATAAATAAAATTACATATATATATATTTAAAAATATCAGCCAGGCATGGTGGCGCACGCCTTTAGTCCCAGCACTTGGGAGGCAGAGGTAGGAGGATCACAGTGAGTTCTGGCCACCTTGAGACTACAGAGTGAGTTCCAGTCCAGCCTGGGCTATAGTGGGACTCTACCTCGAAAAAATAAAATCGGGGCTGGGGAGATGGTTAATAGTGTTTGCCGTGTGTGTGTAGGTGTAGACTGAAGAATCGCTGGGGCTCACCGTCTGCCAACAAGGAAGTATGCTGTTGAGTGACGAAGGGCATCTGATGTTCTCCTCTGCCCGCTGCACGAAGGAACATAGCACTCATGTGCACACAGGTGTGCATAAACCCCATGTCAAATACACGCACACACACACGTCCGAAGCCTGACCCTCGCCAAGTAGTGCACTTTAGGCTTTTTCCTTGTCAATTTAGAGGCTCTTTTATTTGTGTGAGTGCGGGTGTGCACACGTGAGGACACAGCTCGACTTCTGAGTGTCAGGCCTTGCCTTCCCCCCTGTTCCAGGCAGGCTCTCTTGTCCACTGATCCCTTGGCCAGACCAAAAATTCTCCTGTCCTCACTCCCGCCCATCTCACTGTAGGTGGGTTGGGATTATGCACGCTTGTAACAGCTTCTGGCCCCCACTTTGTTTTTCAAGGTACGGTCTCATTCTGACCCAGGCTGACCTGGAACTCAACTCTGTAGTCACAGGCTGGTCTCGAACTCTCGATCCTCCAACCTCTGCCTCCCGTGTGCTGGGACTAAAGGTTCTGAGATATGAACTCATGTACTGTTTGTACAACAGCACTCTATTCACTGACCCATCTCCCCTGCCCCTAGAGCTTCGTTTGAACTGTTTGACAGGTTTTGTCTTTGGGGCTTGTAGCGGTTTGATTCAGGTGTCCCCCATAAACTTCCGAATGCTAGGTTCCCAGCTGATGGAGATTTGGGAATTAATGCCTCCTGAAGGCAGTGTATTGTTGGGGGCAAGCTTATGGGTATTACAGCCAGTGTCCGCTTGCCAGTGTTTGGCACACTCTCCTGTTGCTATTGTCTATCTGATGTTGGCCAGGGAGGGATGTCCACCCTCTGCTCATGCCATCGTTTTTCCCTGTCATCATGGAGCTTCCCCCTTGAGCCTGTAAGTCAAAATAAACCTCTTTTTTTCCCCACAAGCTGCTCTTGGTTGGGTGATTTCTCCCAGCAATGTGAACCTGACTGCAACAGTAAAGTTGGTACTGAGGAATGGGATTGCTTCAAGACACTTAACTGTGTGGCTTTGGCCTTTTGAAGCTGATTTTCAAGGGGAATGTAGGAGGATTTGAAATCTTGACCAGAAGCAGTTTGGGTGACAGAGAGGTTTGCTGTTATGCTCGTGTCCTGAGAACTTGCGCAGGGTTGCAGTGTGAGGGCAGAGAATGGGTGCGCCAGGGCCTCGGTCACTTCAAATGAACTCCAGGCACATGCGTCCCCTTGTGCAGCCAGGCTTACATGTGTCCTGGGGAATTGAACCAACGTCCTTTGGCTTTGCAGGCAAATGCCTTAACCTCTAAGCCATCTCTCCAGCCCTCTTCTTTTCTTTTCTTGGTTTTTCAAGGTAGGGTCTCACTGTAGCCCAGGCTGACCTGGAATTCACTCTGTAGTCTCAGGTTGGCCTCAGACTCACAGAGATCCTCCTACTTTTGCCTCCCAAGTGCTGGGATCAAAGGCCTGGGCCACCACCACGGCCAGCCCCAATTCTTTCTTGATTTAAACCAAAAGCTCATATTAGTGCCCCAGTGATGGGCTTTCCAGTGTGGCCACATTGAATAAACCTCCGCTTTTCATGATCACTCGTCTCTTTAGTTGGCATTCTGGGGACAGGTGGCTCGGCCAGCAGTGCTGCGGCTGCTGGAGCGCAGGCTTTTGCCCTAGAACTCCACTTCCGGCTGACAAGCGTAAAGAGGCCCACTGCAGGGGATGCGGGCGCAGCAGCGCAAGCAGATGATCTAACCATCACACAACCACCAACCCTTTTTTTGTTGTTTGTTCAGTTTTTCTTTTCTACAACAACCAATCTTCAAAAATACTTTTCTGCAGGCATAGTAGTACTCACCTTTAATCCCAGCACTTGGGACGCTGAGAAGGATAACTGAGTCCGAGGCCAGCCTGGGACTACACAGTGAGTTCATACCTTGAAAAAAACCAACCAAAAAAGTAATAAAAACTCGGTAGCAGAGGCCAGTGAGCTAGAAAGGGGCTATAAGGGAGGGAGCAGAGGGGAGGACTTAAGGGATGGTATTGTATATATATAAGTAAAAAAGAAACAAACAAACCAAAACCAGATTACTATGGGTGGAAAGGCCTAAGTGAGGTCAGGGGGAAGAGATTGAGTAAAGGAAGGGTATGGGAAGGGTTAATCAAAATCTAAGAGGGTATGAATAAGCCATATAGAAACCTACTTTTTTTGGACAATGGCTCAGCCAGAAGCCATAGATTAAGAGAAGTCCAGCCGGGCGTGGTGGCACACGCCTTTAATCCCAGCACTCGGGAGGCAGAGGTAGGAGGATCGCCGTGAGTTCGAGGCCACCCTGAGACTCCATAGTGAATTCCAGGTCAGCCGGGGCTAGAGTGAGACCCTACCTCGAAAAACCAAAAAAAAAAAAAAAAGAGAGAAGTCCAGTAAGCACTTTTCTTAATGTTCATACTCATATTAATGCTACTCTCACTTTTGGTTAGAGAAGCTTCTCTTTTCAGATGGTGGTGACCTCTGGAATGACTCAAAAGGCACCACAGTTCTGAGAAGAAGTGACAGAGGAGTGCTCAGCACTGAAACATCTCGATCACACCTTCCAAGGCTCAGGGTCCATTGCGGAAGAGGTGGCAGAAAGAATGTAAGAGCCAAAGGAAGGGTAGGACTCTTTACAATGCACTCTTCCAGACACAAAATGGCCTGGATATCCATGACCTTGCAGTGCTTGGCACTACCTACACAAGACCATAATAATAGGAGGAAAGATGATGACATCAAAATAAAAGAGTGACTGAGGGGAGAGGGGATATGATGGAGAGTGGAGTTGTAGAGTGGAGTTGTGAAGGGAAAAGTGAGGAGGGTTTGTTGTTTATTATTATGGAAGTCATCAATAATAAAAAATTTTTCTAAGTTTGTAGGCTGGAGAGATGATGGTTCAGTGGTTAAGGTGCTTGCCAGCAAATCCTAACAACCTGACTTCAATTCCCAGTATCCACATAAAGCCAGACTCACAAAGTGGCGCATGCAGGTGGAGTTCATTTGCAGTAGCACAAGGCCCTGGTGTGCCCAGTCTCTCTCTCTCTCTCTCTCTTTCTCTGTCTCTCTGTCTGTCCCCTGTCTCTGCTTGTGAAAAAAATAAAATGGAAATTAATTAATTAATTAATTTGAGAGAGAGAAAGAGGCACAGAGAGAGAGAAAGAATGGGTGCACCAGGGCCTTCAGTTGCTGCAAACGAACTTCAGATGCATACACCACCTTATGCATCTGGCTTATGTGGGTCCTAGGGAATTGACGTGGGTCCTTTTGCTTTGCAGGCAAATGCCTTAACTGCTAAGCTATTTCTCCAGCCCTGAAAAAAAAAATTCTTAAAAAACAGTGGTTTTCATCAAAATAGAAGAGAGACTAATTGGAAAGAAGAAGGGGTTCAGTGGAGAGGGTATGGGGGGGAGGGATATATTGGGAGGGGATTATGATCATGGTATATTGCCTATATTTATGGATGTTGTCAATAAAAAGTCAAACAAAGAATAAGTACAGGCTGGGCATGGTGGCACACACCTTTAATCCCAGCAGTGGGCAACTGGGCAGGCAGAGGTAGGAGGATTGTGGTGAGTTCAAGGCCACCCTGTGAATTTCAGGTCAGCCTGGACCCGAGTGAAACCCCACCTCAAAAATAAATAAATAAATAAATAAAAACAAGCCGGGCACGGTGGCGCACACCTTTAATCCCAGCACTCAGGAGGTAAAGGTATGAGGATTGCTATGAGTTTGAGGCCACCCTGAGAATACATAGTGAATTCCAGGTCAGCCTGAGCTAGAGTGAGACCCTACCTCAAAAAAACCAAAACCAAGGGGCAGGCGGTTAAGGCGCTTGCCTACAAAACCAAAGGATCCCAGTTTGATTCTCCAGGACCCACATAAGCCAGATGCACAAGGGGGGACATGCATCTGGAGTTTGTTTGAAGTGGCTGGAGGCCCTGGCGCGCCCATTCTCTCCTCTCTCTCTCTCTCTCAAATAAATAAAATATATTAAATTAAAACAAAACAAAACAAACAAAAAACCCAAAACCAAGTCAGGTGTGGTGACACATGCTTTCAATCCCAGCACTCAGGAGGCAGAGGTAGGAGGATCACCATCAGTTTGAGGCCACTCTGAGACTACATGGTGAATTCCAGGTCAGCCTGGGCTAGAGTGAGACCCTACCTTGAAAAACCAAAAAAAGAAAAAAAAAAAAAAAGAGAGAGAGAGAGAGATTAAGATTAAATGATTAAGTGGCCTCCAGCCACTGCAAACAAACTCCAGATGCATGTGCCACAGCATGTGGCTTACATGGGTACTGGGGAATTGAACCTGGGTCATTTGGCTTTACCAGCAAGTGCCTTAACTGCTAAGCCATCTCTCCAGCCCAAAATCATGATTTAAAAAAACAAAAAGTATTTATTTTATGAGAGAGGGAGAGAATGGGCATGCTAGGGCCTTCAGCAGCTGCAAATGAACTCCAGATGTTTGTGTTACCTTGTACATCAGGCTTACATGGGTCCTGAGGAATCGAACGTGGGTCCTTTGGCTTTGCAGGCAAACGCCTTAATGAGTAAGCCATCTCTCTAGCCCCTAAATCATGATTTTTACACATGTATCAGGATCAAATTGCAAGAAAGAAAGGTTTACCTGTATTTCTGTAAGCTTTATAACCCAGATGACACTCTGTATCGGGGAGGTAGGGCTTAGCTTTCAGTAGGAATTCCTGTCCATAGAGACCTCAGAAAAGACAGAGAGGATAAAACAGATGTTGGGTGTTGCAGTCAGGTTCGCATTGCTGACAGAAATCACCCAACCAAAAGCAGCATCTGGGAAGAAGGTTTATTTGGACTTACAGGCTCGAGGGGAGGCTCCACGATGGCAGGGGGAAACGATGGCATGAGCAGAGGGTGGACATCACCCCCTGGCCAACACAAAGTGGATCATAGCAACAGGAGAGTGTGCGAAACACTGCATGGGGAAACTGGCTATAACACCCATAAGCCCGCCCCCCACAATACACCACCTCCAGGAGGCTTTAATTTCCAATTGCCATCAGCTGGGAACATAGCATTCAGAACACCTAAGTTTATGGGGGACACCTGAATCAAACCACATTGGGCATACCTCAGTGGTGGGGCCCTGGGTTCAGTCCCCAGCATTGCCTAGGAGGGGAGTGGGATGGAGCAGGGGATAGATGAACACAAAAATAATGTCTCTTATAAAAATAAGTAACAAAAACACTGAAAAAAATAGTAGTTATGTTTTTTTTTCAAATGTCATTTATTAGAAAATACAATTCTGGAGAAAGTAGAAGATACAAAGGGTCTGGGAAGTGGGGTACAGTACACAGACCTCTTTAAATCAGGGGCATAGAGGGTCAAAATAAAATGAGCTGTAGGCAAAAAGCCAGTAGCACATCTATGGTCCAAATATCTGGAAGGTTCCACCTTTTGCCACTCTCCTGCCCCCTGCCCTCAGCATCTTGCTTTAGCCTTGGCTCCCCGGGGCCCCCTCCCCCAAGGTAGGGTCTCACTGTAGCCCAGGCTGACCTGGAATTCACTTTGTAGTCTCAGCATGGCCTTGAACTCCTCCTACCTCTGACTCCCCAGTGCTGGGATTAAAGGTGTGCGCCACCATGCCCAGCCGGCAGTTTTAATTTAAAAGGAAAAAATTAAAAGCCGGATGTGGTGGCTCACACCTGCAATTCCAGCACCTGAGAGGTGGGGACAGAAGAATCAGGAAGTTAATTAGAGGCTGGCCTGGGCTACTCAGACCCTGTCTCAACAAACTAATAAAATAAAATAAGTTAAAGTTCCTTGCTGCCTTGTCACTTCAATGAATGGCGTTTCTCTTTCCAGTAATGGAATGAGTCAATACAAAGGGGGACGTTTGACTCTTGGAGTTGTAGGGGAACAATTTACAGTATGTTTTTGTTAGCTAACTCTTTCCTGATCAGGCAACTCTTGTTTAAAAAAGTCAGCATCAAATTCAGAAATTCAATCTTTTCTTTCTTTCTTTCTTTCTTTTTGTTGTTGTTTGTTTTTGGTTCTTTCAAGGTAGGTATCACTGTAGGCCAGGCTGACCTGGAACTCACAGTGATCCTCCGACCTCTGTCTCCCAAGTGTTGGGATTAAAAGCATGTGCCACCCCCCCCTTTTTTTCTTTTTGGAAAGAAGGCCACCTTTTGGAGAGAAGCTCAAGAGTGAAGAAGAGAGAATTTTAAAGCTATCTAAAGGGAAATAAAGAACAAGAGGCAGGAAGAGCCCAGTTCCTCCACGTAGCTCCACAGGAGTAATCCCTGCTCCAATGCAGCCTCCTGTGTCCGGGGAAATCAAAAGTGTTGACTGGCCCCCACCCCCACCTTCCTTCCAGACTCTGCTACACACTGAGCACCCCTTTGGCTCCACACTAAACAGGTGCATGGCCCCACACAATGAGGAAAATTCTTAGCAGAGGCAGACAGAGAGAAGCATCAAAAGAGGAAGAAGAGGAGGGACACAGGGGACAGACTCCAGACACTGCAGCAGGTGGCCACACTGGCACCTGCTGCCCACAGACCACAACCCAGAGGTCCTTGGGTGAATCGAAGTCTCAGATTCAGGCAGCATTTTGTTCCGTTAAAAAAAATGAAGGGAGAGACCTGGGGGGGGGGGGAGCACCCAGTGTAGTCACAGGGATCTGGTGGCGCACAGAGAGCCCAGTGAATGGAGGGGTGGGGAAGAGAAAAGTGTTTAGGCCAAGTCCTAACAGCAGGGGAGATGAGAGGAAAAACTTGCCTTAAAGAGCATGGGTCCCTGAATACAGGTCCTTGGCGGCACCCTGATACGGAAGGCCCTTCCTTACACACG
This sequence comes from Dipus sagitta, assembly GCA_036346955.1. Classification (NCBI taxonomy): domain Eukaryota; kingdom Metazoa; phylum Chordata; class Mammalia; order Rodentia; family Dipodidae; genus Dipus; species Dipus sagitta. The sequence goes on from CM070770.1 coordinate 256,073,339, forward strand.
TAGGTGTCACGTAGCTCTCCTTTGGAGGCAAAATTAGAACAGCCCAGCAGTGTGGGCCTCAGTCCAGCACAGGCAGTCCTCCCTGCCCCTCCCCAGTCTACCCTAGAGAGGGAGGGCTTCAATGAGACCCCCACTGGGCCCCTCCCCAATATTTCCTATGGCTAGAAAACAAAAACCCAAAAGTCCTAGGGAAAAGTCCAATAAGAACCTCCGTCATTAAAAAACAAAAACAGTCCAAATCGTTTTCCTCTATTGCTCTCTGAGGCATATGCATGTCCCTTTTCACAAGGCTTCCTGTCCCAGTTAGGACAACATTACTATTTCATTTTTTAAAAATAAAAATAAAGATATCCCCCTCCCACCCCCCCCCAAGTGCTACTTCATATAGCCCACCCGCCACACACCCCAAACCAGGCATTGCTCCCTTGACACAAGGTAAACTTCAATTTTTGCTGCAACGTCACAGCTTCCAAAGGGCTGCTCGGCACAGCCAACCCGAGCGCAGTCTGAGTCGGAAGGGGCAGCAGAGAGCTCCTGACTCTCCTGCCCTCCTCTCACGGGGCCAGGTCCACCCGGACCAGGGGGGAGGCTGGCAAGGGCCCTTCCCCTTCCTCAGGAAAGGAGGGCTCCAGCAGGGGAAAGTCCTTCTCCCCTCGTAGTGGCCCTTAGCTGGGGTCCAGGCCACGGCACCGCTGGCCTCACAAGGTTCCGTGACTTCGGGATCCCAGCGCGAACCAGCCGGTCTTCTCCTGGGCCAGGTCCAGCTCCCGCAGACGGATGTGCACCTCCCCGAGAAGCACGTTCTCCCAGAATCCCTGCTCGCTTAACACACTCAGCTGGAGCTCCCGCTGCTGCAGGTCTCCCTTGGGGATCCCATCATACACCAGCTATGAACACAGGCACGGAGAGAAGGAAGTGATGAGAGGGAGGGGGAGAATCCACAAGCAACGCGGGCAGAAGAGGGAGACACTCTTTCCCCTTGTTTGCGACAGGGTCTCAAGTAGCCCAGGCCGGTCTGGAACTCACTCGACCTTCTGAGTGCTGCAATTACAGACATCTACCACCACGCCTAGCGAGCTGAGGGCCCGGGCTCATATTCCACACAGGACCAGCAGGCTGCTCCTCCTACAGATCAGGACCTGGGCCTCAGCTTGGGTATGGCAACCCTAAGGGTTTGAAAGCTTTTGAAAAGCACAAAGGATTAGACAGTACGCATTGTTGAGCTTTTTATCATGACTTCTCAAGCCTACCACTGCAACACGAAAGCAGCCACAGACAGTGCCTAAGTCAGCATGTGTGGCACGTTCAATGCAACTTGATTTATAAGAACAGGCAGTTTGCCTCCAGGCATGGCGGCACATGGCTCCAGTCCCCGCACGAGGGAAGTGGGGGCAGGAGGATCAGGAGTTCAGGGTCACGCTCAGCTACATAATAAGTCCGAGGCCAGCTTGGGCTACAAGAGACCCTGTCGCAAACAACAACACAGTAGTTTGCCAACCCCCGTCCATTTTCCACATCTCCCACACACCATCTCATTGTAGGTAGGGTTGCAGGTTTTCCGGGCCACTTTGGTTTTCCTCTTGGTGGTTTTCTGAGGGTCAGGAAGGAGGTAAATCTTCACATAGGGGTCAGGGTCATTCCCATCCTGGAGCAGTTGCTGTAACGGAATGAAAACAAAGCAGATTCTCGCAGCATGTGTCTCCTCACTACCAATTCTTTATTTTATCTTATTATTTTATTTATTTGAGAGAGAGAAAGGCAGATAGATTCAGACACATCAGGGTCTCTAGTCACTGCAAATGAACTCCAGACGCATGAGCCACCTTGTGCATCTGGGTTTATGTGGATATTGGGGAATCGAACCTGAGTACCTTGGCTTAGTAGGCAGGTGCCTTAACCACCAAGCCATCTCTCCATGTGCCACCAGTTCTGTGGCCATGTTCTGACCCAGGCTCTCTCCTTCATCTGGCTTCTTGCAATGCATACCTAATTTATTTCTTTGCTTCCCAGCTCACTCCATGTTGATAAGGATATTATGTTGATCATGTGAAATACCCTACTGAAACATCAATCACATTGCCTATTATGCATCTATACTTTGTATCTAACCACTAACTGCTATAGGCATTCCATAATTTAGTGTGAACCTTTTTTTTCCCCCCCCCCCCCACCCCATGATAGGGTCTCAACTCTAGCCCACACTGACCTGCAGTTCACTATGTAGTCTCAGGCTGGCCTCGAACTCACTGGGATCCTCCTACCTCTGCCCCTCCCCGCTACAGTGCTGGGATTAAAGGTGTTTGCCACCACGTCCAGCTGAGCTTAAACTATTTGCTCAAGGTCAGCCAACTACTGATTCACTCAGTTTGATTTTATTTTGTGTTTCTTTGTTTTGAGACCCTGGACGTGCTCTGGTATGCTAAGCATGCGTCCTACCTGAGCTACATCCTCCCCATCTCCAAGCTGGATCCTTTAATTTTTGCTTTGTTTTGTTTTTGAGGTAGGGTCTCACTCTAGCCCAGGCTGACCTGGAATTCACTGTGTAATCTCAGGCTGGCCTCGAACTCACAGCGATCCTCCTACCTCTGCCTCCTGAGTGCTGGGATGAAAGGCGTGCACCCGCTTTTTTTTTTTTAAGTTCAAGAGAAAATGGGCATGCTGAAACCTTTTGCCACAGCAAATGAATCAGATGTTTGCACTACCTTTGTGTATCTGGCCTTAGGTGGGGACTAGGGAATCTAACCCAAGCTGGCAGGCTTTGCAAGCAAGTACCTTTAAATGCTGAGCCATCTTTCCAGCTCAGGATCCTTCTAATACTTTTAATTCGAGGGCGGTGGTAGCTCATCCTATAATCCCAGTACTTGGCCGAGGCAAGGAAGACGGCCTTGAGTTCAAGACCAGCCTAGGCTACATAGTCAGTTCCAGGCCAGCCACAATGCATGCATGAATGATTAAATAAACAAAACCAACCAATAACCTCCAAACACTTAAGGCAGATCATGTCACATTTATGCCGAGTCCTCCAAGGATTCCCATTTTATCTGGGTTAAAGCCAGAGCAGTTACTGTGGGCACAGGCTCTGGCTCAGCATGCTTCTGCAACCTACCCATCTGATCCCCAGCCCCTTGCTCCATGGGCTTCAGCAATGGGACCTTGCAGTTCCAACAGCCCAGGCAGGCACTTACCTGGGCTCAGGGCTTTTAGACGTAACTGTTCTGCAGGACTCCCTCTCAGATGTATAGACATGGCTCCCTCTTTCACCTCCTACCTTTGCCAACATACCGCCTCATTACTGAAGCCATCTCTGCCTCTATGATGCAAATTCCACCCTTCTCATTCACCTTGGATTCTTTCTGGCTTAGCTCTTACCTCACTTTAAAAAATATTTTATTTTTATTTATTTGAGAGAGGGAAAGAGGCAGAGTGAGAGTGGGAGAGAAAGAGAGAGAGGAGAGAGACAGAGAGAGAAAGAGAGAGAGAGAGAGACAGAGAGAAAGAGAGAGAGAATGGGCACACCAGGGCCTCCAGCCACTGCAGACAAATTCCAGATGCATGTGCCACCTTGTGCATCTGGCCTACGTGGGTACTAGGGAATCGAACCGAGGTCCTTTGGCCTTGCAGGTGAGCGCCTCAACCGCTAAGCCATCTCTCCAGCCCTCTTACCTCATTTTTACATACTAGGTATTTTACTTGTCTAGTTCCCTGTCTGCCCTTTCCAGCTAGAATGTAAGCTCCCTGGTAGCAGGACTGCTTTGCTTTCTCCTGTGTCTAGAATCAATGTATCAGCATATAGCCGGTGTGGAAGTTTGAATGGATGTCCCCCAGTCTATTCAGCAGTTCATTAAAGCTTGTAATTTAGATCTCCAGCCTCCTGGCTGGCGGAGATGTCACTCTGGGATCCTAGGGTCCAGCTCTAAAGTATGGAGGTGCATCTGGAGTTTCCAGCCAAAGATATGCAAACTGCGGGAGCTTTGCCTGGAGTTTCTGCAGTGTGCTGGCTTGTGGCGGTGGTGGCTCTTCTCTCTGCGTGGACCTGTGAAAGAGGGCCAGCCTCTTCTGCCATTGTGAAGCTTCTTCTCTACCTGTAAGCCTCAAAAAGTCCCTTCCTCCCACCACTGTGTCTGGTCTGGAAGCTCATCCCAGCAACCTGTGGCGGTGGGCATTAGATCAGTATTTGTTGAATGAATGTGTGAATTGAAATCAAGGTTTCTTTGACTTCAGAGCTTCTGCTGAGGCCCAGTATTGCAACCTACACCAAATGATCAACAAAATTTCCCTTTCTGTTCACAACGTTCTTAGAATCTGTACCAAAAATTACATACGGTGTCTTAAACATGCTTACCGAATGAATATCCAGTCACTGCCCTGTTTATACTTACTTTGACTGTTGGCAAGTAGCAAGCCCCTCTGAAGCTTCTCCTTTATAACACCATAATTACTATCATAACAACCATACTCAGAAAGGTAATGCTTTCCATGCACGATCTCCACGGCACCCTGAGAGGGAGGTGCCAACATTACCCTCCTTATACTGAGTCTCATGGTACTCAGGATACCGCACAAGTGGGTTTATCTTGAGCTGCCTGTGGTGGATGCCCAGTCAACCTGTGTGGTTATGCTCAGGACAGGAAGCAGAGAAGGCCTGACTAGTCCAAAAAGTACGAGCAGAAACATAAAAGACCAAATGAGGGCTGTGTGCGCACTTACCAGGCCCCGAATATGCATGACCATGATGAAGAGTTTGTTGTTTTTGTAGGAGATGGACAGCTTCACCTCCCCGCCCACCTTCCCAACAGGCCGGGCCCACGTGCCGTCTGTAGGGACAAAGGAAACTAAGAAAGGTCCGTAGGTTAAGCAGTGCCCCCCACTCATGACAAGTAGGCATTTCTGTTTTCTTCCTGACACCCCTGCCCCAGCCTTTCCATGTGAGGTTTCTGATACTTATGGGGTCTGTAGTGTGCTTTGGAGTTGGGTTGGGATGAGTCCACCCAATCCGAGGGGGTAATCACTAAATAGCCTTCCCCTGGGGAGCACAGTCATGGAGCTGTGGACCCCACAGTCTGAATGGGAAACCAGATTCCCCAGCTAGTAAGCAAAGGAACAGGAGAGAAGTCAAGGAAAGAGACTTGAAAAGAAGTAGGGGTATGGTCTGACAGGATTAGCAAGACCATCACCCAGAAGGTTACTGTACCTGAGGACTTAGGAGCTGGACTGGTACCTGCAGTCTTCTCATCCCGGGGCAGGGGGTGGAAGAAGGTATAGACCAAGTCACACTGGAATGGAACCAGAAAACAGGGTCACTCTTCAGGAAGACACAGCCCAGTAAAAAAGAAAGGACTGTTCTAGATTAAGAGACCCCCCCCCCCCGTGGGAAAAAAAAAAGAGAGACTAATGGAATACAGTAACTGATATATATAACATCTGATCCAAAAGGCTTTTTGGTTTGTTTGGTTTTGTTTCATTTTTATCCTGAGGTAGGGTCTCGCTGTAGCCCAGGCTGACCTGGAATTCACTATGTAGTCTCAGGGTGGCTTCAAACTTACTGCAATCCTCCTCCATGCCAGACCCTGATCTAAAAGCTTTTAAAGGGGGAAAATATCTGGGGGAAAATATCCAGGGGAAAGGAAAAGGAAATGAGGGGGCATCGCTGAAATCTCAGGAGGCAGAAGAACCGCCACAAATTCAAGGCTAGCCTGGCCTACACAGTGAGTTCTAGGCCATCCTGGGCTACAGAGTACAGAGTGAGACCCTGCTTCAAAAAAAAAAAAAAAAAAAAAAAAAGGACACTTCAGGTCAAAAGCAGCATGTTCTTTTCTACTACTGCCTTCCCTATCAACACCCCCAGTGTACTTGAGCAGACACACTGGGCCCAGCCAGGGACAGAAAGCAGGAGACTTACACTGAAGAAGGGTTCCTAACTAACCGGGGGGAACAGAAAGAAAACGTGGAGGGGCTGGAGAGGCAGCTTAGCAGTTAAGGCACTTGCCTGTGAAGCCTAAGGACCCATGACTCTCCAGATCCCACATAAGCCAGATGCACAAAGGTGAGGCAAGCACAAGGTCACACATGCCCACTAGGTGGCACAAGTGTCTGGAGGTTTACTGTAGTGGCTGAGGCCCTGGCGTGCCAATTCTCTCTCTCTCTCTCTCTCAAGTCTCTAAAATAATATATAATAAAACATGGAAAGCTGGGCATGGTGGCATACACCTTTAATCCCAGCACTTGGGAGGTTGTGGTAGGAGAGTGGGTTGCCATGAGTTAAAGTCCAGCCTGAGACGAAACAGTGAATTCCAGGTCAGCCTGGGCTACAGCGAGACCCCACCTTGAGAAGCCAAATAAAATAAAATGAAACAAAGCATAGGCTTTGGCTGTAGCTCAGTGGTAAGGTACTTGTCTGGTATGTGCAAGGGCTGGGTTCTATTCCCAGTAGCATATACATACACACCCCTAAACATATGAAATACCCACCTGAGCATTATTAATGAAAATACTCCAATCTTTCAAGAAATATCAGGGGGCTGAAGAGATGTCTCAGCAGTTAAAGTCATTTGCTTGCAAAGCCTGATGGCCTGGGTTCGATCCCTCAGTACCCACATAAAGCCAGATGCACAAAGTGGCACACAGGTCTGGAATTTGTTGGCAGAGGTAGGAGGCCTCAATGTGCTCATTCTTTCATCCTCCCTCCCTCTCTCTCTCCCCTTCTCTTTTTGTCAAATAAATATTTTACAAAAATACATCAGATTTAAGACAACTGTGGTGGTGTAAGTTGGTGTCCTAATGTGCTACAGATATTTAGTTATAGCATATGCTTACTACATCTGCTAAGAGAAAAAGACTCAAAATATAGAATATTATTTCAGCTATAATTAACACAAACCTGAAAAAAAAACAAAAACAACTCACACTTGTACCTGGGGCAAATGGGAAGGAAACACAACAAATGAAGCTGAATGATTTGTGGGAGTAATAGGATTCCTGTTGACTATGTTAGGGATACCATCATACATTCATACATTCACTCTATCCACTCATTCATTCATTCAGACAGGGTCTCATATAACCCAGGTTGGCTTCAAACTCAATATGCAGAGGATGACTTTAACCCCTAGTTCTGGGATTACATGCATGTGCCACCACATCTGATTCACTGTTGGGATGGAACCCAGTGCCTAGTACATGCTAGAGCACTCTATCAACTCAGCTACATCATTAACCCTTAACACCCTTAAAAAAAAATATATATTTTTTTCAAGGCGCAGTCTCATTCTAGCCCAGGCTGACCTGGAATTCACTCTGTGGTCCCAGACTGGCCTTGATCTCATGATGATCCTCCTACCTCAGCCTCCTAAGAGCTGAAATGAGAAGTATGCGCCACCACGCCTGGCTTCTTGTTTTTTATTTGAGAGAAAAACAGGAGCTAGGGCCTCTTGCCAATGCAAACGAACTCCAGATGCACGTGCTACTTTATGCATTTGGCTGTATGTGGGCAGCGGGGAATGAACATGAGCTGGCAGGCTTTGTCAGCAAGCACTTGCCTAGAACCTCTGAGCATCTCCCAAACCCCAATGCATTTCTGACCACTGCATCCACCCAGAGGTCCCATTTGCCCCTAAATGGCTGTGGTGACGCTTCTGTTGCACTGTGTTTAGATGCGCAGGCCTGAGCTTGGACCCCCATAGACCTGTGCTGCTCCTGCCCACTGCAGAGCCAGGCACTGGCCATTCACCAGGCAGACTTTTGCCTGCCTCCCTGAGTCTTGGCGGCCCCTCCTCACACCGTGACTAACTCAAGACCCACCTCGGCCACCTCCGGGGCTGCATGGATCAAGTGCCAGATGTAACCGTTCAGCTCCTCCCTCCGCCTCTCGGCTACCGCCTCTCCCCGCGAACGGCCGATCACGAAGCGACTGGGGAAGCTAGGGCAGGCAGGCAGGGGACAGGATGGAAGATGGAGAAGGAATGTGAGGCTTTGTGGACATTTCACCCGCACTTCTAGCCATCTGACCCTCAGTTCCCAGAAGCTTCCATTCCTGATGATCCCCACCTCCACCTTGATTGGCTCCTCAGTCTGTGCCCAGATCTATGTGCCTGCTCTGTCTGTCTGTCTTTCTCTCTCTCACACACACCCTGCACACCTGAGAACCCCAGAAAAGGAAACTAGATACTTGAGCAGGTCCTATGATTCCTTAGAAGTTGTGTCCCAGTTTTGAAGCCTCCAGTTCCTCCCATCAGTGTAAAAATTCATTTGAAAAAAAAATGAATTATTTATTATTTTTTTGTTTTGTTTTGTTTTTTCGAGGTAGGGTCTCACTCTAGCTCAGGCTGACCTGGAATTCACTATGTAGTCTCAGGGTGGCCTTGAACTCACAGCGATCCTCTACCTCTGCCTCCTGAGTGCTGGGATTAAAGTCATGCACCACCATGCCCAGCATGAAAAAAATTTTTTTTCTTGCTTAGTTGTTGTAAAAATACATATGACACAAAATTGACCATTTTAAGATTTTCGTGTACAGCTCTGTGGCATCACAATGCGGCACAGTCATCCCCAACCCCAGCCTTCTCCAGGACCCTTTTCATCTCGCAAGCCTGAAGTACCAAACCCATTAAACAGCCTCAACCACCATTCCACCCTCTCTCTACAAATTTGACTGCCCTGGGGAATCATACAGAATCTTTTTTTTTTTTTTTTTTCCAAGATAGGGTCTCACTCTAGGCCAAGTTGACCTGGAACTCACCCTGTTGTCCCAGGCTGGCCTCGAACTCACAGCAATCCTCCTATCTCTGCCAGGTGTGCGCCACCACGCCAGGCCATACAGAATCTTTTTGTGACTGATTATCTCATTTTGGCTCATTCATATTATAGAAGGTCTCAAAGGCCCTTCACTTTCAATGCTAAATAAGATTCCATTGTATGCATATACCACACTGTTTACACATTAGGAACACAGATTACTCTTTGATAAGTTGGAAACTGAGTCCCATTCAGATTCAACCACTGCTCCGGCCTTTGGCCCCAGCAAGCCTTCCTTCCCGCAGCTGGGCCCAAGCTTATTTCCAAGGCTAGAGCAAGACATGAACCAGCTGTGGATCTCGGCCAGCAGGGGGCGCACTTGACCACATATAGCGGGTAGACCATCAGTTTGGTCCTTCTTATCCTTACAGTCCAGCCCTTCCCAATATCTCTCAGTGAAGACAAGGTTGGGGAGCTACCTGGGTAGGAAGGAAGAAGGAAAGAGCAGGCGCAGCTTATTGTGCAGTTCTTGGAATTCCTCAAACGTCCTCTGGATGTATGTGGCCTCGATGGCATTCTCTCGCATCACCTTTACCACATAGATCTGCAAAGGTTTAAAACTCAGAGCACACCCAGTGGAGGGGTAGGGGCAGTGTATATTGTACCGGGGGGCGGGGAGGTGCTTTCCACGAGGAAGAGGGTCTCAGGAGAGTCTCTGAGGGGAAAAAGATGACAGGAACCTGAAAGCAAAGATTTCCTGCCTGTGTCCTGCAGGACCCTTAACTTGGGGAATTAAAACCAGCAGCTCCCTGACTCTACAGTCACTTGAGCCAGGGAAGGGGAAGTGGTCCGGGACTTCTTCCAGTACAGGAGGCTCAGTGGGACTCCAAGGGCCCACTGTGGGGTGTAAACAAAAAGAGTCAGAGCCCCAAGAAGATGTGAGTGGGGAGCACGAGAGGAGCAAACACTCACATAGCCCTTGTTGGGGTGGAAAATCTTCTCATGGCGGCAGAGGAAGACATCACTGATGCGGCCAGAGCTCTTGAGAGTGTGTGTTCGTGGGGCAAAGGAAAGGGTCAGCCGGTCATCTGAACCTGTGAACTTCATCTGAGCCAGGTTATGGATGAAGAAGTTGAGCTTTGTAGCTACGCTACCCAGGCTGGACTCAATCAACCTGTGTGGTACAAGAAGGTGGAAATCAAGAAGGTATAAATGTGGATCCAAATGCCCTCTGCCTTGGTACCATCTGTGCCAAGGAATACTCCCTGGGTCCTGACAGAAAGAGAGAGAGAGAAAGAGATAGTTGTGTGTTGAGTGGGGTAGGGCCAAGGTTATACTGTGTAGCCCAGACTGGCCTCAAACTCATGGTGATCCCCCTGTCTCTGCCTTCTCAGTGTTGGGATTACAAACACGTGCTACCATGCCTAGTCTTGAGATTGCCTACCAAATCAAGTCATTTTCCCAATGCAATAATATCACAGATCACATGACTGACACACAATCATCTCATGAAGGTTATTTTTGTGAATCCTGGGTGGTTTAAAAAAAATTTTTTTTTACATTCCTTATGTATTTGAGAAAGAGAGAGAAAGAGACAGAGAAAGAGAGAATGGGCACTCTAGATGCATACGCCCCCTTGTGCATCTGGCTTATGTGGGTCTGGGGAATCGAACTGGGGTCCTTAGGCTTCGCAGGCAAATGCCTTAACCGCTAAGCCATTTCCCCAGCCCTGGGTTTTTATTTTCTTTCTTTGCTCTCCTGAACCAAAGATAGTCCAACCAAAGTAAAAGAGGATTAGGAACAGCAAATGTCTAAACAGTACTGTCAAGTGGAGTTCACGGACCTCAACAAGTATTACAATATCCATATTCTCAGCCGGGCGTGGTGGCACACGCCTTTGGTCCTCACACTTGGGAAGCAGAGGTCGGAGGATCGCCAGTGAGTTCAAGGTCACCTTGAAAGTACATAGTGACTTCCAGGTCAGTCTGGGCTACAGCGAGACCTTACCCCGAAAAAAGCGAAACAAACAAACAAAAACAAACAAAAAATCCATACTGTACACTGTCGTATAGTCTTTGGTTAGGACCTGGTAAGAACGCAGACAAAAGTGACAACAGGCCTATTTTATAAAAGTCGGCACCAAAATGCAGCCAAGAACCTGAAGCTGAGAAAACTAACTGATTCCCCAAGTCCAGGGCAAAGCTGGGACAGCAGACCCAACGCCAGGCTCTGCCATCTGGGCTAAAACTTTCCCACATCCCCAGCCTAGTCCTGCCAAGTTGGTAGCCTATGGACTACCTGGGTGGGTGGCACTAGCTCGTGCTGCGCGTTACCTAGTGAAGTAGGTGGTGGCATTGGCCTCTGTGTCTTGAGGCCTCAGAGCATCGTACACATACTTGAGGTCCTCCAGGTCCGAGAGTTCAGGGATTCCACAGGACAACATCTGGAAGAGGAGAGGAGAGGCACCCGTAACAACAAGCTGCCTTTGCTCCGCCCTAGGGCAAGACTCTACACTTGGCTCCCTGATCCTTCCAGAGGGTGGCAGACAGAGGCTGCGAGCACGTGGCTAGAGGGCCACGGGAACTGAGGGGCTTGAGAAGGGGGTCGGGCAACACTCTTCCCAGTAGTCTGGGTCTCTGCCTTTATCTAGGGCAGACAGGTGCTCAGTTGGGGCTCAGAGAAGCAGATCTCCAGGGATCTTCTGAAACACACCAGGACTGCGTGGTAAGAAAGTATTCAGACAGGGACGGAGTGCCTCACCAGGCCCAGAAGGTTGAGGAAGAGGTGGGTGTGCTTGCGAATGAGGTTGTAGGCTTGGCAGCAGAGGTCAACAAAGTCATGGAAGCGGCTGGAAGGCTTGTCACCCCCGTTGATGACATACGCCATGTCCGAGGTGAAGACAAAGGGGGCACGATCCCTGGGCCAACATATAGGGTAGAAGGTCAGTGTGGAGGAGGAAGGCTGCCTTGTGGGCTCCAGCAGAGGGCGGTTTCCTCACCCCTCACCGCGCGTTCCGACCTGGACAGGTGGGACTCTCTCTATGTTAATCTCCAACAGCGATTCCCGGAGAAGATGCTCCGCATCCTTCCCTGTTTCCCTGTCTGAGAGCTAGCAGTACTTCTTCCTGGCTAGCCAATCACGCTTGCTTCTGCTGCAGCTTGGGCTCACTTCTCTTTGTTCAGTCCTCATGAGGAGGGAGGACGGCTAGTCTACGCCTTCCACAAGGCCCTGCACAAACTTGACCTTCTTTTTTTTTTTGAGATAGGGTTTCACTCTAGCTCAGGCTGACCTGGAATTCACTCTGTAGTCTCAGGGTGGCCTCGAACTCACAGCAATCCTCCTACCTCTGCCTCCCAAGTGCTGGGATTAAAGGTGTGCACGACCATGCCCAGTGTAAACTTGACCTTCTTACCCGTCTTCTCCAGAGCGCACAGGCCGAGAACCATGCTGGGAGAGCCAGTTCCTTCCCTCACAGCTCTGTGCCCAGCCCTCAGCCGTTCCTGCCGTCTACGCAGACCACATACCTCTTGATGTTGCCAAACATCTGAGCATGGCCCAGGAAGCGGCCGAAATCTATGTGGAACATGTGGCCTGTGGTCTTCAGCATGATGTTGTCATTATGTCTGTCACAGATGCCCAAGACGTAGGTGGCGACACAGCAGCCAGCACAAGAGTAAATGAAGTTCTCTACAGCCTGGGAGAGTGAAGGCAGGTGGGAGTCACAGCCAGAATGAATTCAGCCCGCCCTGGACGCCCTCTCTCACAGCAACCTTAACAGCTCCTGTCACCTGCCTGCTCATCCTTATCACATGCTGAAGTACACACGTATGCACGCACAAACATCGTCCATGCGTTCTGAAGTGCAAGGACATGGAAGGTTTATTATGAGTCCATCTGCCCCCTTCCATCTCAACTCTGCAGAGACAGTGGACTGATTCGAAAGCCCCAGTGTGAGTACTCCAGATTAGGAGACCTTAGCATACAAAAAGATTTGCACTTAAAATTTTCCCAACAGCAGTGACCTTGGGATGACTCAGAAGGCATCATGGTGCTGGAAAGAAGTGACAGGCGTGCTCAGCACTGCAATATCTCTATCACACCTTCCAAGGCTCAGGGTCTGTTGCGGAAGAGGTGGCGGAAAGAATGTAAGAGCCAAAGGAAGGGTAGGACTCCTTACAACGTGCTCCCCCCAGACACAAAATGGCCTGGATATCCATGACCTCACAGTGCCTGACACTACCTATACAAGACCGTCATAATAGGAGGAAAAGATCATGACATCGAAATAAAAGAGAGATTGATTGAGAGGGGGAGGGGATATGATGGAGAGTGGAGTTTCAAAGGGGAAAGTGGAGCCGGGAGTGGTGGCACATGCCTTTAATCCCAGCACTGAGGAGGCAGAGGTAGGAGGATCACTGTGAGTTCAAGGCCACCCTGAGACTCCATAGTGAATTCCAGGTCAGCTTGGGCTAGAGCAAGACCCTACCTCGAAAAACCAAAAAAAAAAAAAAAAAGGGGGGGTGGTGGGGGGACGGAGGGCATTAACATGGGATATTGTCTACAAACATGGAAGTTGTTAATAAAAAAATACAGAAAAAAAAATTCCCAACAGAAAAAGCCGGGCGTGGTGGTGCACACCTTTAATCCCAGCACTCAGGAGGCAGAGGTAGGAGGATTGCTATTAGTTTGAGGCCACCCTGAGACTACACAGTGAATTCCAGGTCAGCTTGAGCTAGAGTGAGACCCTATCTCAAAAATAAATAAATAAATAAATTTCCCAGCAGGTCATAGTGACTCTAACTTAGTTGGCTACTGAGCAGAAGTAAAGGGGCCTCTGTGACCCTGCTCGCAATTCATCTATCCTCCTTCCTGTCCCAAATAAAACTCCATTCCCAGAACACTTGACAATAGCTAAGTGCTTATATAATTCAAATCAATGCAACCCAGAAAGAGCTGAGGCAGCTTCACACTTCCGGGAGTGTTTTATTTACACTTGACAATCAGATATCTCTAATTGGTAAAATGTGCCGGAGATATTTTTGGGTTCAAAGAAGGAGGTAATGTGGGCCTGGACCACTTAATTTTGTTTGGTCACTACCTGTCCCCTTTTCTGCTTTTTTTTTTTTTTTCTTTCGAGGTAGGGTCTCACTCTAGCTCAGGCTGACCTGGAATTCACTATGTAGTCTCAGGGTGGCCTCCAACTCAGTGATCCTCCTACCTCTGGCTCCTGAGTGCTGGGATTACAGGCATGCACCACCACGCCTGATCGTTTTTCTTTTTTTCTTTCTTTATTTTTTTTTTTTCAAGGTAGGGTCTTGCTCTAGGCCAGGCTGACCTGGAATTCACTATGTAGTCTCAGGCTGGCCTCGAACTCATAGCAATTCTACCTCTGCCTCGAAGAGTGCTGCCATTAAAGGCATGTGCCACCACACCCAGCTCCCTTTTCTGCCTCTTAATGAAGTAAAACTACATGGAATCAACACATTAGACCCCTTTCACCATCTAAGTACTTTTGTAAGGTTTGAAGAATTCCCCAAAACTCAGGACAGGCTTATAACAGAGGGTAACAGCTAACTAGAAATGTATAAAATTGAGAACGAGTGAAAAGTGTCATATTCAACCAAAACTGTGGAATTGGGAATGCAAAGCAGCTTGGCATAGTCAGAAGCCTTCTCATGCAGATCCCTCCACAAGCTCCCGCCCATCCTCCCAGGACCCTCCTTGACTTCCACATCTTTTTGGACCTTCCTCCTTCACGTTGGCTGTTCCTCCTATGGCTCACGGTCCTGTGCCTGCCTGGACTTTTCCAGACCCTCCCCACAAGGTTTAATGATCCTATTTCCCAAAAGCTTCCTGACTATTCCACAAAGACCTGCTTAAAAACTAGCTCTACCTTGCTACTTGTTAAGCTGCAACCAGATGACTGGCTCAAGCTAAGAACAAGAAATTTATCAAGATGTCACAGAATTCACCTTCTGGAAGGAAACGACTGCTTCTAAGAACCCAAAAGTCTGTGAGTGAAAAGAAACCACACAATGAGGAGCATAAGTTAGCCCACCCCAGTCCTGACCCCCACTCCATCACTCCTGCCCCTGTCACAGGTATTCTGTGTACCCTCAGGGAGTCCTGCGCTGGCTCACAAACCACTGTGCCTATGCTCGCCAGCAATGACGACATTCCTCCCACCTGCCGGAGTTGTGCAGGGTGTGAGTAGCTGTTGGCACAAACTTCAATCTGTACAGGCACCACCTCGTGGTTTGAAGGTCTCACCTAAAGGAGATGGCTGCTGTTTACCGAGTAGGTGCCCAAGGGGAAAAAAAACAGCCTAGTTCTTTTCTTCTGGACATTACCATTAAAAAACTACTAGCAGCCGGGCGTGGTGGTGCATGCCTTTAATCCCAGCACTCAGGAGGCAGAGTTAGGAGGATCACCATGAGTTTGAGGCCACCCTGAGACTACACAGTGAATTCCAGGTCAGCCTGGGCTACAGTGAGACCCTACCTCGAAAAACCAAAAACTATTAGCACTGTGGCTCACGTCTGCAATCCCAGTACTTGGGAGGCTCAGTGTCAGTTCCTGACCAGCCTGGGATACACTATAGAGATCCTGTCTCAAAAATAGAAAATGAAGTTAGTTATTGTGTGTGTCTGCTTGTTGTGCATACTTACACTACAGTTATATGAGTCACTAGCACACCAGCAGAAAGTAATTATAATTCCAACACCTAGCAGTGTCTCGCTGCGGTAGGTGTTCATCACTGAAAAACACGTTAGTATAAATAGCATATGGAGTTTGAGGAAGGAGGAAAAAATTCCAAGGCACTATATTGAATTGTATAATGTAGAAAGGGTAGTTTCTGAGGGTTGGGGAAGAGAAGAAATGGCTTTCCAGGTAAAAGTATTAAAGGATATATATACAAACAGCCCTACCCTGGAGCTGAGATGAAACTGGGCTTTACAAAGGCTACGTGGACAGTGCTATGATGCTAGAATTATCTGTTAAAGAGACTGTTTTCTTGTCTTTTTTTTTTTTTTTTTTTTGACAAGCCCAATGGACTGGCTTTTGTTTTGAGAGAGCAAGAGTGAGAGAGAGAAAGCCGAGCATGGTGGCGCACACTTTTAGTCCCAGCACGTGTAGGAGGATTGCCATGAGTTCAAGGCCACCCTGAGATTACATAGTGAATTCCAGGTCAGTCTGGGCTAAAGTGAGATCCTACCTTGAAAAACCAAAGAAAAAAGAAAGAGTGTGAAAGAGAGAGAGAATTGGTGTGTCGGGGCCTCCAGCCATTGTAATCAAACTCTAGACGTGTGTGCCATCTTGTGTACATGTGTGACCTTGTACACTCGTGTCATCTTGTGCATCTGGCTTACGTGGGACCTGGAGAGTTCAACATGGGTCCTTAGGCTTCATAGGCAAGTGCCTTAACCACTAAGCCATCTCTCCAGCCCTTGTTTTGTTTTTGAGGCAGGGTCTTCCTCTGCCCTAGGATGACCTGGAACCGATGGTAATCTTTCCTGTCTTAGCCTCCTGAATTAAAGCATGTAAGCCACCACACCCTGCCTCAAAAACCCAAAACATAGCCAGGCATTGTGGCACACGTCTTTAATCCCAGCACTCAGGAGGCAGAGGTAGGAGGATTGCCGTGAGTTCGAGTCCACCCTGAGACCACATAGTTAATAGCTAGAGTGAGACCCTACCTTAAGAAACCAAAACATAAAATAATAAAGGCATGAGCTACCCTGCGCAGCTTGTTAGGAGCTTACAAGGAACTCAGAGCAAAAGTTCTGTGACATGAATAGGTTTGCTCTTAAAAACTCTCTGAGAGCCGGGCGTGATAGCACACGCCTTTAATCCTAGCACTCAGGGGGCAGAGGTAGGTGGATCACCCAGAGTTGGAGGTCACCCTGAGACTACATAGTGAATTCCAGGTCAGCCTGGGCTACAGTGAGATCCTACCTCGAAAAAAAAAAAAAAAAAAAAAAAAAACAGTCTGAGGAATAGAGACATGGTTTAGCAGTTAAGGCACCTGCCTGTGAAGCCTAAGGACCCAGGATTGATTCTCCAGAACCCACGTAAGCCAGATGTACACAGTGGTGCATGCATCTGGAGTTCATTTGCAGTGACTAGAGGCCCAGGCATGCCCAGTCTCATTCTCTCATAAATAAATTAATCAATAAAAATTAGAATAAATAATTTCTTAAAACCTCTGAAACCAGAGGGAAGTATAGAGAAGCCCATGGCTCTTGCTTGGATGGCTGCAGAACCTTCCTCTGTACTGGTAGGAAACACAGAAACTAGGCCTCAAGACACGAATAGAGACAGGAAGCTTGGTTTTGCCTCCACAGAGATTTGAGGTATAGGAAAGATGCAGTGGTATTCAGCAAGCCAGTGGCTATAAAGGCCAAAGCTATGAGGGGAGGAAGACTAGAGGAAAGGCTTTGGGGTCATCAGCATGTGGAGAGGGTAGAAGTGGAAATACGAGAGGGTGAGCTAGCCAAGAGGCTGAGAGAGCACAGCAGGCCAGGGTTAAACCCTGGGGACCAGAGACTCTTAGGGCCATTTAAGATCGTCTAATTACATGTTCACTAGACACATTCTGATTATAATTTGGCTGCCTACATGTCTTCCCTCAGGGAAAAAAATGTGTTGATCAATATAAATTAGTATTCTAATCCCCTTGAAGTAAAATTTATATAAATTAACACTCTGGCATTTTTTTTGTGATCTGCCCCTTCCCACTCCCGCCTCCACCCTCATAAACCCAAAGACTAGAAGAATCACCATGGACCACAGCAGGCCACCAAGGCCCTACTTCCACGGAAAGCACCACATTTCTTCTCATCGCCCTTCTTCTAGTCAGGCCTCTGTTCTCATCTCCAGCTCGTCACTAACCTCAAGCCTGGCTTCTGAGTTACAGCCTTGCACAGCCAGCTCCGCTGCTGGGAGCAAAGATGGCATCTGACTCACATCCATGAGAAGGAGGGACGGGATTAAAATGACCTCCAAAGCTTCCTTCGCCCCACATTCTGTACAGCCTCATGGAAGCCCTCCGACTATGAGAGGAACCAATCAGGACCCATGATTAGGAGGGGTACTATGAGGTTTTCAAAAGCGGCTTGTTCCTTTTCCAAAACTCCAGGCCAATACCAGGGACGTTCTCAGCAGGCTTACGTCAGTCATCCGATCCATCCCTAGCTACACAGATGTATCAGTCCACTGAGAGAACACACCCTCCCCCTCCGTGAAGCTCAGGTGGCTTATCCGGGCACCTGCAAGTCTGGTGGCAACAGAACCATGTGCCACAGGCAGGCACACTGCCTCAGCTTTGGACCCCCAACCCCCAATCCTACCTTCTCATATTCATCCTCCCCAGGGTTGTGTTTCTGCAGCCAGTCAGCCAGGGGCCGGTCCTTGAAGGAGCCGGTCACCCCATGCTCCACCTGGATCTTGCGTAAGGTCTCGGCATTGGGAATCATCTCCACCATCCCTGGGAGAGAAAGGGTTCGGGTCATGCTCCAGAGCAGAGTGAAGGGGGGCTGTATGGGAGAGGTTGACCATAGTTAGGCTGGATGCTCTGTACGAGTTAGGCTCCAGGACCTGGGGACGTCTGCTAACAGGAGGAATATGTGCCAGTACTCCAGATGGACTCCTGGCTTTCCCTAGATCACGGTGCTGTTCCTTGTCTGTTTTTAACTTTCACTATGGGGATCTTCAAATAGATATAGGAATCAAACGAAAGGTTTTGCCAACTCACATGTAACCACTGCCGAGCCTCAACACTCATCAACTCTTTGTTAATCTCATTCCTACTTCCTGCCGCCTCAGCTAGAATACTATAAAGCAAGACAGGGGCTGAAGAGATGGCTCAGTGGTTAGGGAGCTTGCCTGCGAAGCCTAAGGACTCAGGTTTGATTCCCCGGTACCTATATAAAGCCAGATGCACAAGGTGGTACATGCAACTGGAGTTCATTTGAAGTAGCTAGAGGTCCTAGTGCACCCATTCTCTCTTTCTGCCTCTCTCTCTCTTAAATAAATAAAATATTAAAGCAAGACAGGGTCTCACTCTATAGCCCAGACTGGCCTTGAACTATCAATCCTTCTGCTTCAGTTTCCTGAATGCTGGGATTATGGGTGTTATCACACACAGCTCTAGACATGCCATTCCACTCATAAATATTCCAAGTGTAATTAACAAGGACATAAAGACCAAGCCATTGTCACATCCAAAAAAGCTAATGGTGGCTCTTTAACCTTATTTTCAAATTTCTTTCAGTCATCTCTAAAACCACTTTACAGTTGGTTTCTTTGATCAAGATTTAAAGTCCATGTCAGATTATGTCTGTTTTGTGCTAAAACGGTCTCTTTCTCCCCTGACTTGTGTGTGTGTGTGTGTGTGTGTGTGTTTAAATTATTTATTTATTTACTTGAGAGAGACAGACAGAGAAAGAGGCAGAGAGAGAGAGAGAGAGAGAGAGAGAATGAGCACACCAGGGCCTCCAACCACTGCAAACGAATTCCAGATGCATGTGCCACCTTATGCATCTGGCTTACGTGGGTCCTGGGGACTCGAACCTTGAACCAGGGTCCTTAGGCTTCACGGGCAAATGCTTAACCAGTAAGCCATTTCTCCAACCCCTTCTTTCTTTCTTTGATTATTTATTTATTTATTTGAGAGAGACAGGAAGAGAGAAAGAGTGTTTTTTGTTTGTTTTTGAGGTAGGGTCTCACTCTAGCCCAAGCTGACCTGGAATTCACTATGTAGTCTCAGGGTGGCCTCAGATTCACAGTGATCCTCCTACCGCTGCCTCTGGAGTGCTGGGGTTAGAGGTGTGTGCCACCACACCTGGCCCCTGCCTATTTTTTCCTATCACTCTACATCTTCTCATGGACTGCCCCTCTCTTATTCTCCACTGCTCATGTTGGAAATAGGCAGAGGAACAGTGAACAAAGGGGCACCCTGTCCCACCCACTACTGACCTCTCCCGCGGCCCGTAGAGAAGCAGCGGAAAATGACCATGCGCATGTCCAGCCCCTCCTGAACCCAGATCTTGCTCATGATGCGAATCATCTGCAGGGTGAGCATGTCCTGACGAAGGTCGTCCCCACACTAGAGGGAGGAAGAGAATGATTAAGAGCTTTTCTGGTTTTATTTTTTATTTTTTTGGCAGTACAGGGGGGTATGAACCCAGGGCCTTACACATGCTAGGCAAGCACTGCACCACTGAACTATACCCCCAGCCCAAGAGAATGGTGAAAGCCCATCTCCACTTCCTCCTCCTGGTCCAAACTACAGTGGCAGGAAGAAATTGTGCACTTCTCCAGCCTTGCACCTCTCACCTGCCCACTCGGATCACACCAAGTCAAAGAACCACAGAGGGGTCACTGACCCCCGCAGTTTGCCTCTTGCACTGTCCCTGCTCTCCCCTTAATCCTGCATCTCTAGCTGAACAGAATTCTGGTTTCTCTTCTACAAGAAACCCTCCTGACTAGCTCTGTTCGCATGTTTGTTTGAGACTAGGTCTCCCTGTGTAGCCCAGGCTGGCCTCAAACTCTCAGCAATTCTCCTGCCTCAACCTCCTAAGTGCTGAGATTACAGGTATGCACCACCACCACACCTGGCTTATCAGATCTCTTCCTTTCTTCCTTCCTTTCTTTCTTTTCTTGAGGGGGAGGTTGAGGCAGGGTCTTACTGTAACCCAGGATGACCTGGAACTCACTGTGTATCCCCAGGCTGGCCTCAAACTCATGGTGATCCTCCTACCTCAGCGCCCTGAGTGTCGAGATTAAAGGTGTGCGCCACCATACCCAGCACATCAGATCCCCCCCCACCCCAAGGTAGGGTCTCACTCTAGCTCAGGCTGACCTGAAATTCACTATGTAGTCTCAGGGTGGTTCACTATGTAGTCTCAGGGTGGCCTCCAACTCATGGCGATCCTTCCACCTCTGCCTCCTAAGTGCTGGGATTAAAGGCGTGCGCCACCACACCTGGCTACATCAGATCTTTTTAAATTTGAATATTTATACTGATCTTAGAAAAGGCACACACAGCGATCCTCCTACCTCTCTACCTCCTGAGTGCTGGGATTAAAGGCATGTGCCACCATACCCAACCATTTTTTTTTTTTGAGGTAGGGTCTCACTCTAGCTCAGGCTGACCTGTAATTCACCACACCTGCCTTCATTTTTTTAAAAAATTAATTTATTTATTTGAGAGAAAGAGAGAGAGAGAAAAAGGCAGAGAGAGGGAGAGAGAGAATGGGCACGTCAGGGCCCCTAGCCACTGGAAACAAACTCCAGACGCATGTGCCCCCTTATGCATCTGGCTTACATAGGTCCTGGGGAATCAAACCGAGGTCCTTTGGCTTTGCAGGCAAATACCTTCACCACTAAGCCCCCAAGTTTGTTTTTTTTTTTTTTTGAGGTAGGGTTTCACTCTAGCTCAGGCTGACCTGGAATTCACTATGTAGTCTCAGGGTGACCTCGAACTCATGGTGATCCTCCTTCCTCTGCCTCCCGAGTGCTGGGATTAAAGGCATGTACCACCACGCCTGGCTGATTTTTTTTTTTTTTTCCAAGCATAGTATATCACCATGCCACAGCTTTCTAGGTGCTTGGTTGCAGGAGCGGGCTCCCATGCCCTGCTCAGCAGTGCGCTTACCTTGAAGATGACGCGGACGTTCTCACCCAGTGGATCCACATTTTGGAAGGCGAGCTTGAGGGGGACAGCATTGGAGTTGAAGTAGGAGCAATCCTGCACAGTTGGGAGGGCAGTGACGAGTGTCAGGGCGGGCCACACCCAGGAAGGGAAATGACTCTTCACGCTTTATCAAGACGCTGTTCCCTTTCCTGCTGTTGGCCCACAAGCTCACTGGGGTCTCCCAGATTTTCAAGGAACCCAAATTCTGTCCCTCTCTCCTTACTAATCTCACCCTGGCTCAGGTGGTCGTGACCTCAGCCTCGAAACCTGCTATGCCATTGCTTTCCTTTGCTGTACAACTTCTGGTTAAGACTCAACCGCCTCTCCTAACTACTCCTGTATAAAACGGGGCTTACAACAGTACCAACTTCCTAAGAATTGTGACAGTAAATACAAGAACCATCGCAAAGCACTGAGACCAGTGCTGGGCAGTGAGTCCCCAAGCAATGCGGCAGAGAGCTGCCATCACTGTCACCTTCCCCAACTTCATCCCCAGCATCATCGGGGAGAGACACTTACCCAGCCTCCGACCCACACACGTGGGCCTAGAAAGAGCACACTAGTCCACCCTCCTTTCTTCTCCCTCAATAACAAGGGCAGTGAGGCCCTCGCCTCCCCTGAGTGCTCCCCACTCCATGAAGCTCCACATCGAGCGTCCACTCACCCTGGGCACAATGCCCTTCACCAGCAGACTGGGGCTGAGTGGCAGGCGGCAGGAGCCGTTGAGAGCAAAGAACTGCTTCACCTCCTCCAGGCCCGTACGGAGGATGCCCTGCCCAGGAGATGAAAGAAAGAGACGTGAGGGGCCCCACAGGCTCCGCTCAAAGCCAGACGTCTGCCAGAGGCGTGTGCCTCGTGGTACAGACATGTAGCAAGTCTGACGTGCTACAGAAGCAAGGCAGCGGGGAGAATGGCAGAAAGCAGGCACAGAACGTCTCAAGAGGAGAAACCCTGCCCTGGCTTTGCCTAGAAGAGCTGACAAACTTAGCTGGGCGTGGTGGCGCGTGCCACTAATCCCAGTACTTGGGAGGCAGAGGTAGGAGGATGGCCGTGAGTTCAAGGCCACCATGAGACTACATCGTGAATTCCAGGTCAGCCTGGGCTAGAGTGAAACCGTACCTCGAAAAAAAACAAAAAAGAAAGACAGACAGACAGACTGACTGACTGACAAACCAGTCTGAACTAGTCTGTAATATAAAAGACTCATATTGAGGAGATGGCTTTAAGTTAAAAGCACTTGCTTGCAAAGACTGCTGGTCCAGATTCAATTCCCAGTACCCACATAAGTCGGATGCACAAAGTGGTACATGCATCTGATACGTCATCTGGAGTTTGTTTGTTTGTTTCTTTTGCAGCAAGAGGCCCTGGAATTCAAACCATTCTCTCTTTCATCACAGATACATATTTTTTTAATTTTCCTAATTTATTTTGTTTCATTTTACTTGATTTTTTTAGAGACAGGGCTCATGTATCCCAGACTGACCTCAAACTCACTGCATAGTCAAGCATGACCCTGATCCTCCTGAATGCTAGGATTACAGGTATGATAGACAACATCCAGTTTATGTGGTGGTAGAAACTGAACCCAGGGCTTCTCGCAGGCTGGGCATGCCCTCTACCAACTAAGCTACATCTCCAGCCCCTCCCATTTTTTCAATGTCAGCAACCAGGAACACTGCTGGCTTAACACAGTGCTCACACGTTAACAGATGAAGGTGTTTCTTCTGCCCCCTTCCTCATGTCTGAGCCATGACCCTGCACAGTAAACAAAACATGACTGAACCCCAGCCCTCACCTGCTAGACATTCTTGTGGACTGGAGAGATGGCTTAGCAGTTAAGGCTCTTGCCTGCGAAGCCTAAGGACCCAGATTCAATTCCCCAGTACCCAGGTAAGCCAGATGCACAACGTGGCGCATGCATCTGGAGCTCATTTGCACTGGCTGGAGGCCCTGGCATGCCTATTCTCTCTCTGTCAAACAAATTTTTAAAAAATTCCAGGGCTGGAGGGATGGCTTAGCAGTTAAGGCTAAGTGGCAGGCCTACAAAGTGAAAGAACCCAGGTTTGATTCCCCAGGACCCACATAAGCCAGATGCACAAGGTGGCCCATGTCTCTGGAGTTCATTTGCAACAGCTAGAGGCCCTGACATGTCCCACCCCCATCTGCCTCTTTTTCTCTCTCAAATAAATAAAGAAAAAGAAAATATATATTATTATTAAAAAACAAAAAGGTTGGAGGGATGGCTTAGTGGTTAAGGCATTTGCCTACAAAGCCAAAGGACCCACGTTTAATTCCCCAGGACCCACGTTAGCCAGATGCACAAGGGGGCACACAAATCTGGAGTTAGTCTGCAGTGGCTGGAGGCCCTGGCGCGCCCATTCTCTCTCTCTCCTACTTTCTCTGTCAAATAAATAAATATTTTTTTTAAAAAAAAAAGAGCTGGGCATGGTGGCGTACACCTTTAATCCCAGCACTCAGGAGGCAGAGGTAGGAGGATCGCTGTGAGTTTAAAGGCCACCCTGAGACTACATAGTGAATTCCAGGTTAGCCTGGGCTACAGCAAGACCCTACCTTGACAAAACAAACAAACAAATCCAGCCAAGTGTGGTGGCATATGCCTTTAATCCCAGTGCTTGGGAGGCAGAGGTAGGAGGATTTCCATGAGTTCAAGGGCAGCCTGAAGCTATACAGTAAATTCCAGGTCAGCCTGGGCTAGAGTGAGACCCTGCCTTGGGAAAAAAAAAAAAATCCAGTATTTTGCAGGCCAGACAAAACTTTCATGGGGTTATATTCAACTTGGGGACTATGTGCCTGTAGCCTGCAGGCTGCAGAGTTACTTCCCTCCTTCTAGGTTCTAAATCAGTCACAAGCCATCCCGCTACTCAGGATTCCTGAGAGGTAAACTCCCAGCTGCGGAAGTCTCAAACTAGCTCTGGAAGCAGGAAAAGGCAGCCTTGCCTGGCTCACCTACCACTCACCTGCCGGGCAGATGGCGTGGCCTCTCGGACCTGCTGGGCCAGTTTGGCCAGGGTGTTGACAAGCCAGCACTGGCGGTTAAACTCCTCCCTCAGCCCCTTGCCACAGCAGCACAGCAGGGCTGCCAGCAGGTACTGGTAGCGGATGCTGAACTGAGAGTCCTTGAGGCTATCCTTCAGCAACCTGCAAGGCAGGCCAAGAGGGCAGTGAAGCCACTTGAAGCAGTGGGGCGGGGTGGGGGGAAGCCTGCTCCAACTCACCATAAAACCCATCTAACGCCTCAGGAAAATACATGCATGCTCTCGTTATACTGCTCACCCAGAAAGTACTCATGCATGTCCACCCTGTCTTTGAACTTGAGCTCAAAGACCCTCTAACAGCTCATCTCCCCTTCATATTTCTGCCAGAGCCGAGTGGAGAAAAGAGGCATAGGTGAGGCCCCCTGAGAAAAGATGCTGGACCAAAGCCACAGGGTAGATCAACAACACGGGACCAGATCAGATTTCTTGGTTCCTAACTCCTGCACATTCCTGTACGAGGGACCCATGGGACCTCCCTACTTTCTGCACGTGAGTTTACCAGAAGAAGTAGTGGGTCACTCTTAGGTCAGAGATGGCTCGCTTCAGGAGAAAGCGCACCAGGGGGCTATCCAAGTAGCACTCATACTTCAGGGCCTGTTCAGAGGAAAGCAAACACAAGGCTTAATGAGCCATCTGATAGCCACACTGACTACTCATGCCCTGGGACTCTGGGTTTTAAGGGACAGACACAGGATGACCTGGGGTCGCGGGGATGGGACCGGCAGAAGTGCAGGCAGTCAGGTCCACATACCTGCACCAGCTGGGGCAAGTAGTCAAGCAGCTCAGCATCGGAGAGCGAGCCGATCCACTGGACAGCCATCCGGCGTACCTCCTGGTCCGGGAAGCTGCAAAACAGAGTCCAGGTCCCTGAAAACCTCACACCTGGGTGTCAGGGGTGTGGAAGGGGGAAAAGCGCTATCCCCCAGGATCTGGATCTCCTCTCATAGCGGCCCTTGGGAATGGCTCTTCCCCATGAGCACAGTCTACCTTGGGCAGGAGCAAGGGAGTGGCCATTCTTATTCCTTAGACAAGTTAAAGAAAACAGGACAGGGGGCTGGAGAGATGGCTTAGCGGTTTAAGGCGTTTTCCTGCAAAGCCTCCAGGACCCATGTAAGCCAGATGCACAAGGGAGCGCACGCATCTGGAGTTAGTTTGCAGTGGCTGGAGGCCCTGGTGCACCTATTCACATATTCTCTCTCTGCCTCTTTCTCTCTCTCAAATAAATAAATAAAATATATTGGGGGGGGGGAAGCCAGGTGTGGTGGCACACGCCTTTAATCCCAGCACTTGGGAGGCAGAGGTAGGAGGATTGCCATGAGTTCAAGGCCACCCTACATAGTTAGTCCCAGGTCACCCTGGGCTAGAGTAAGACCCTACCTCGAAAAACTAAAAAAAGGAAAAAAGAAAAAAAGAAAAAGAAAGC
The DNA here is from genome assembly GCA_036346955.1 of Dipus sagitta. Taxonomy (NCBI): domain Eukaryota; kingdom Metazoa; phylum Chordata; class Mammalia; order Rodentia; family Dipodidae; genus Dipus; species Dipus sagitta. The sequence continues at coordinate 256,099,245 of CM070770.1, forward strand.
AGGACAGGACAGGGCTAAGAAAATGGCTTAGCGGTTAAGGTATTTGCCTGTGAAGCCTAAGGACTGTGGTTCAATTCCCCAGGACCCACATAAGCCAGATGCACCAGGGGGCACATGTGACTGGAGTTTGTTTGCACTGGCTGGAGGCCCTGGTGTGCCCATTCTCTCTCCCTCTCCCTCTCTGTTTCTCTGCCTTTTCACCTCTCTCAAACAAAGAAATAAAATATTTTATTTAAAAAAAAGAAAAGAAAAGAAAAACAAGACAAAGTCCCCCATTCCCAGAGATCTCATCCTTGACTCTCACTCACTGTGCCAGAACTTTCCACCACCAAAGAGCTCTTATGTTGGTTAAATATTATTTTATCTTGGTAACATCCTTGCCAGGTGAATAACAGAGAGCCACGGAGTTTTATATACGCCAATACATCTGGCAGAAGTCATTTTGCAGAGATTAGCAACAGTTGCCTTAAAAGGTCCAAAAGACAGGCTACATGGTTAGGTGCATTTCTGATGACTGAGATGACATGAACTAAGCTAGCAGGGGCTGGAGAGATGACCCAGCAGATAAAATGCTTGCTATGCAAGCCTGAGTAGCTGGGTTCAGGACTCTAGCAGCCACATATGTAATCCTAGCAGCCATACCTGATGACGTATTTAGAAGAGAGTTTAAAGGTGTATGCAATTTACTTCAAAATGCCTAAAAATAAGATGGATTGCACCGGTTTTGAAAGAAACATTAGAGGGCCAGGCATGGTGATGCATGCCTTTAGTCCCAGCACTCGGGAGGCCAAGGTAGGAGGACTGCCGTTCAAGTTCAAGGTCAGCCTGAAACTACATAGTGAATTCCAGGTCAGCCTGGGCTACAGCAAGACCCTACATGGGGGGGGGGAGGGGGGGAGGATCCAAAAGAACATTCGAGAACTGGGCACATGGCTAAGTTAAAGGAACTCGCTTGCAAAGCCCAACAGTCCAGGTTTAACTCCCTGGTACCCACGTGAAGCCAGACGTACTAAGTGGCACGTGCATTTAGCGTTCACTTGCAGTGGCAAAAGACAGTGACCTACCCATCTACACATGTACAAACAAATAAAAAGAAAGGAAAGCTGGAAAAGCCCTAAGCATCCATGCCCACAGAACCATTCTCCCCAGGCAGACCCCAGTCAGTGACGGCGGTACCGGAGCTGGGACGGATGGGATGGGCGCTACAACTCACGTGGCATGCAGGAGTCCCAGGGCATCCTGGTGGTTCATGTGGGTCCACTGCTTCAGGAGAGCATAGATGTCTGGTAGGCAGGCCCACTCCCAGCTGGGGGCGCTGGCGAGCACCAGTGGGAGGGAGCTCACCTCTGAGTGGCAGTAATATCGCTTCTCCCACAGGCGCTTCTTGTCGGCATCCGTGAGCCTGGGAAGGGAGGCAGAGTCAGCGAGAGGGTGGAGAACCTGCGTTTCAAGGGAACTGCTGTACACACTACCATTCAGTGGCTCCCCAACTTACAGTAGGTATTTAAAAAAAAAAATTACTGGGTGACTGCAATGTGAATCTACGTTAGGAAAGAAGGGTCCAAATTCCACCCTTTGATCCCAACCCAGGGACACATCTCAGACTGAGGCAGAAAGCATAGGCCCAGGGCGCCTGAACCCGGTAACCCTCCTGGAGATAACCCTGCGGGCACCACTCCCGAGCAGAGTCACCAAAAGATAGCGGGTGCCACTTGTCAGCGTTGGGAGAGCAGAGAGGTCTCTTGGGAGTGTTGGCTTTACAGGGTCTGTAGCTAATTGGGTCTTGCCTGAGATCAGGTGTCTAATGGGAGGAAGAAGCCGCGGGGCTAATGAAGCGAGGGGTAGAAGGCGGCGGGGGTAGGGAGGTCTGTCTCTCGTTGCCTACCCAGTGAGAGCAAGCATATGGCTCTGCAGGGGCCGGAGGTGGCTGGGGAGAGCAGAAACCCCAAGCCTCCTCGCTCTCACCCCTCCAATCTTAGTGAATACAACAGCCCCCAAGGATGAGATCAGCCTGGACTCCTTTACCCCTGAGAGCCGCCAGCTTGCCATGACACCTGATCCTTTTTGGAAAGTGACAAGGCCAGAAAAATGCAAAAGATGTTGGTGGGGCAGGGGAAGGAGGTGGGGGCAGGGCTGTGAGGACAGCACCAGGCGCCCCACCACACAGCAAGTAGAAGACAAAGCATGACTGAAATCCTGCTTCTCCTACCAGCTGAGTCTGGACCAGGTCCCAAGTGTGAGCAGGGGCACTGTCGGATCTCACTTCCTGATCTGCCTTCTCCACTTTGCCTTTTGTCAGCTCATGAAGATCTGAGGGCTACCATCACCTCCTGGCAAGGCGGTGACGATACCTGCACCGCCCCACTTCCGCTGCCCAAGCACAGGGCAAGGAGCAAGAGGCTGGGTGGTAAGAGGTCAAGCCCCATTATCATAGGAGGAAAAGATGATGACATCAAAATAAAAGAGAGACTGACTGAGAGTGGGAGGGGACATGATGGAGAGTGGAGTTTCAAAGGGGAAAGTAGGGGGAGGGAGGGAATTACCATGGGATACTGTTTACAATCATGAAAGTTGTTAATTATAAAAAATAATAATAATTAAAAAGTGGTCAAGCCGGGCATGGTGGCACACGCCTTTAATCCCAGCACTCGGGAGGCAGAGGTAGGAGGATCGCCATGAGTTCGAGGCCACCCTGAGCCTACATAGTGAATTCCAGGTCAGCCTGGACCAGAGTAAGACCCTACCTCGGAAAAAAAAAAAAAAGAGGTCAAGCAGACCCCAACAGACTTAGTGGGGAACTTGAAGCACAAACGGGGATGCCCTGGGCCTCACCAGTACAAAGACTCCTTCTGCGTGATGTCTTTAAGTTTGCGTTGGTCCTCCTCCTGGAGGCTACCAAATTCATAGCGAGGGCTGAACTTGTCTCCAGGGGGGCTGGTGAACTTGATGTCAAAGGCTGAGGTGGGGAAGTCAATCTTGGGGAGGGGAGAGAAGGAAGACAACATGAGTAGAGGCAAGCACTTCCCTGCCCCCCCCCCCGCTCCCCTCTCACACCCCAGTGCTCTTCCCTTGCTTCTTCCTCCCTCTCCCTCACATTCTTTGTAAAACCACCCAGCTGCTGCATGTGGTGATTCCCAAAGCCCCTTCCAGCTGTAGCTCTCCGTAAAAATTCACCAGAAGTGGGAAGCCTGGTGTGATGGCTCATGCCAGCAATCCTAGTGCGCAGGAGGCTGAGGCAGAAGGCTCCAGACAAGTTTGAAGCCACTCTGGTCTACATAATGAATTCCAGGCTGGTGAGGGTTACATGACATGACACCTTCCTAGTTCCTTTTCCTACACACACACACACACACACACACACACACACACACACACACATAGGGAGAGAAGAGGCTAGGTTGAGATGTTTCTGGGTAAGGGGACAAGCACAAAGGCAGAACTCTGAACAGATGTCACCAGGTCAAGGCACCAGAAGCATCCAGGTTGAGGCTGGGGAGCCCTGGAAGGCATTGAAGCCTGCTGGGAGCATCCACTGGGTGAAGGCTCTGCTAATTCTAGGGTCCATGACACGAGGTCCCCTTGGTCTGTGTTACCAGATGTCCATCCTCCCAAAATGGACATCAACATGGAATGAGTTAGTTCTCTAAAGAAGCTCTACGTCTTTATTCAGCCAGGTGTTGACTGAACCCTGATACATGCTGGGCATTTTCCGAAGCCCTGGGCACAGAGTGGTGAACAAGAGCACAAAAACACCTGCTCCAAGGAGCGTGCGTTCTTTATCATTCTAGTTCATTTTCCCTCCCTCCAGGCACAATGGGTCTCCTCTCTGAAACTATCCAGTGACTAGCGGAGGAGTTAGCATGTCAGAAGTTCAACATACTATTGACAAATGCCAAAACGTTTGACAGGAGACAGCCCCCTGCTATCTTGAAAACCCCAAGGGGGTCAGATACCTGGAGATCTCAGAAGAAAGGAGTTCAAAGAAGTCCGCTGCCTTCACTTGCTGATCCTTCTCCCGCCCTACTCTCCTTGGACATGAAACTTCCCTGGCCCTGTGTCAGCAGACACCTCACATTCCCAGCGTCTCTGCTGCTGAGATGCGAAGCGTCCCTCTACGACTAAGACTCTCCTCCAGTAAAGTCCAATTCCTCTGTCGTAGCTATTCCTACTTGTCTCCATCTTTTTCTAACAACTAGCAGGAGTGTTTTTCCTTGGGCCTCAGGAGGGGCAGCCCTAGAAGTATAAGGTTTCAAAACAAAGGGCTCAGAGAGGCTGAGCCCTGGATAAGGAAGGTTGCAAACCCTACCTACCTCCAGGAGGTGGACAGCAAAGAGCTCATTCTTCTACTCTGAAGCTAACCATGGTCATAGAGTCACTTCCATAACACTTTTATCCCATGCCCACAGTTCTGGCCCAAAGCTCAACAAAGGGCTCAGAGCTGACTCGGGGGTTGTGTGATGGGTGGGTAGGAGGGGTGGCTAGGGTCTCACCTGCAGGATGACACTGTCTGGCTGGTGGAAATTAGGTGCACTCCATCGGGCACTGGGATTTTCCTGTGTCGCTGGCCATAAGCCCAGAAGCTTCCGGCCACAGGTCAAGACTCTATGATGAAAGGAGGGTGCTATGAGCCAACAAACACACCTGCTAAGTGGGTGATTTTCCCTCCTACTCGCAGATTAAAAAAAAAAAAAAAAAAACTTGCTTTGTCCCCATTGAAGCCACTGTCCCCCCCCCCCACCGCCATGTCCCTTTTACTCTCCCCTAGGCCATAGTGCCTTCTCCTTCTAAACCCTGGGAAAACTCACTATAGGAGGCCTCTTTGAGCTCAACACTCCCAGGCCAGGCCTGGGATGCCTTCATGAGGTAGATAGAACTGGCTAGATGACCTCTAAGGTCCTTCTGGTGACAAGACCAGATGACATGTCTGTTATCCGAGTACTGCTTTGCTGTGTCTCCCTCCCCCACATACCAGGCTACATTAATAGTCCTAGTCACTGCCCCTCTACCAGGGCTGGGGAACCTCTGACTTTGAGGGAGCTCCACATAGTCAACCCTCCCCAGGGACGTTGAGTACAGTAACCAGGCTTTTATCTCCAAGCCCCCCACCACCACCACCACTTGCTCCCTCCCAAAGCCAGAAGCCCCTGGGGCTCACATACTGCCTGAAGTTGAAGAGTGGGGTAGTGACCCAGCCTAAGGCTTCAGGAACCCGCCGCTGCTTATTGGCCTCCGAGGAGCTTCCAGGAGGGGGGATGGGCAGGGCATACAGCGTGGCACACAGTAGGGTCTCCCTAGGCAGCCGGTTCACCTGCACTGGGAAGCAGATCCTAGGAAACACAGAAGACCAAATCAGGAGGCTTCAGGAGCTTGGGGGCCCAGGAAGTCAGGGAGAAATCCGCTCCTGGCTCAGGATGTCGTATCTGTTCCTAGGAAAACCTTCCTATAGAACCAGAACAGGCCCCAAAGTAGGCAAGATCTCCATGGGTAGTCCTACAACCATGGCAAGATGTCTCGGGCTTGTGAGTCGAGCAAGAAAAACATTCTCGTTTTTTTTTTTTCCAGGCTACCCCTGGGCCCAGGGAGATCTTGCTTAGATAAAGCCAACTCATTATCCAAACCACCTATTCCATCCTGTGAGCCAGGACCCTTTTCTTAGGACTTTTGCAGAGGGTGGGGCGGCAAAGCTTCTCCTCTGGTCCTTTATTTTACTTATTTATTTATTTTTGGTTTTTCAAGATAGGGTCTGATTGGAATTCACTATGTAGTCTAAGGGTGGTCTCAACTCACAGCAAATCCTCCCACCACTGCCTGGGACTAAAGGCGTGCCCCACCACGCCTGGCCTTCAGGTCCTCCTTTCTGACAGTCCTCATCCGTCTCCCCTGTCCCCCTGCTGAGAGCCACCAGGAAGCACTATGTTCCCTGCCCTCAGTACGGGCAGCTGGACCTCCCTCACAGCCCTCCCTCTCACCTGCCAGTTGTCCCTTTTCCTAACCCCGGGAGCATGCCATGGTTTGTTCTCACCCCAAAACAAGCCCAAAGCCTAAGGAATAAAGAGAAAGGGCTGTTCTCAAAGTCCCCTAGGGGTCAGAAAGCCGACTGGCAGGGCCAAGAGAACTGACATAGACAAGCAAGTGACCACTCCCCAAGCCCAGATGTTCTCCCTTGGCTGCACTGACTGGACCACACCCAGCCTCTCCCTCCGAGTTCAGGGAGAGGAGGTTAGGGTTGGGGAGGTGGAGAGAGCATGGGAGCTGGGGAAAGAGAGGGAGGACCCAGGCAGTTACCTTTCCAGGAAGCTGTCCCTGAGCCAAAGTCCACACGGCCACACCCTTCTGGCTGGCCCGAGGCCTAATAGCTTCTACGCCCAGAGGGCACAGAGGCAGGACGGCCATACCCAGGGTCAGCAGTTCAGATAAAGCAGCCTCTCTCACTGCTGCCCCTCACTCCTGGGGGAATCTCCAACTGAGGGAGGCACTCGCCTACCACAGACTGGCACAGTCCTACTCGGTCCCAGTTGCTTCTGCCCTGGAGGGGGGGGGGGCACAGCTATAATTAGGGCCCCTCCAGCAGCCAGCGGACATGCCAGGCAGGGCTTGGCTGGAGGTGACAGAACACGCTGTTGGGCCTATTTTGAGAGTAGCTGACCCCTGTGTTGCTGCAGCTGACCCGACAGCCAGGGACGGGAACCCTTTCTCCACAACTGAGAAGGAAGAGATGCCAAGCACTGCGGCTCGTGCCTGCAAGCCTGGCACTTGGGAGGCTGAGGCAGGAGGAATGCTCTAGCTCAAGACGAGCAGAGCGAAATTCTAAGCCAGCCTGGGCTACAGTATGAGACCCTAAATAAGGAAGAAGTGTCTAGCATCTTGTCTGAAGGAGAAAGGAAGTGAGGAGGCTGCAACTATCATACCGAGGAGCAAGCCAGGTCTCCCACTCCTCAGGCCTTCGGTATACCTGGGATTCCAAACTGGCCCCCATGGCCCTTCACCGGGCGTGGGTCAGGAGAAGCAGGACATTGGCTACCTGACATTCCTCCCAGCAGGAAAAACTCCTCTCCTCGCTGCAACCTCTTCTTCAACACAACATTCCTCCAGGGCTCCTCTGGCCCTGCCTGGCCGCTTACAGCTCTGGGTAACTGAACTCATAGCTTGACACCTTGGTGTCCTCATCAGGGAAGAGGACACCCAGCTCTACTGTCTGGGTACTTCCTGCTGTGTGACACTAGTCACTACACTGAAACTGGACTACACAGACAACATTTTCACACAAATACTTCCACGCATCAGCCACTGTGTCAGTCACTTGGAACAGAGAAACGGGAACCGAGAAGGCCACAGCCAAGATGACGAGAGCAAAGAAGAGAGCGTCTATATAGCAGCAGGCGCTGTGCCAACGACTGGACTCTTCCCTTCCTCCCTCCTTTCCTCCTACCCAGGCTGGCCTTGAACTCACAGTAATCCTCCTGCCTCAGCCTTCTGAGTGCTAGGATTATAGACCTGCACCATCATGCCCAGCTGTCCAAGTCCTTCCTTCTTTCCATCCTTTCTCTTCCTCTTTTCTTGCTTTATTTTTCGTTCCATTACCAAGGCCTGAACCCAGGGCCTTATGCATGCTAGGTAAGCACTCTATCATTATGCTATACCCCAGTACAAGTACTTTCTTAGTGTCCTAACTGCTCCTCAATATTCGGTAGGTCTAGCCGGTCGCCTTTAATCCCAGCATTTGGGAGGCAGAGGGTCAGACTAGGACTACAGTGTGAGTTCCAGGTCAGTCTGGGCGAGAGTGATACCCTACCCTCAAGAAAACAAGCAAAGAAACATCTATAGGGCAGCCTAATTAGTACCTTATCCTAGGCTGACTGTTCACAGTCCAATAGGGTAGGAAAGGATGGCTGGCCCAAAGCTGTACTTAAACCCCACAGTCCCACAGTGTGAGACCTTCTACATGCCTTACCCTTGATGAAGAAGGGCTAAGAGGTCTCACTTGGGACACTGGGGCAGGCAGACCTGAGACCATGTCTCCACGAGGCTGTACACCTTAGGGGCTGGTCCTTTGGGTTCAAGGGAGAGATCTCAGACTGAGAGCAGGAGACCCGTGGTGCAGGTGACGCTGCCTCCGTACCTCTGATGTGGCCTGGGAAATGGGTTTTAGCAACCTTTCCCTAGGGAGCAACAGTAACTGAGGCCAGAGAATCCCAAAGGAATAGTGAAACTTAGAGGCTGTTTATTTATTTTGGTAGTGCTGGATTGAACCCAGGGTTTCATCAGTAGCCCAGGCTGGCTGCAAACTCACGTCAATCGTCCTATCTCAGCCTTCCAGTGCTGAGATTCCAAGTATGAACCATCACACCCTGCTTCTCAGGGGGCTACTTAATGCAGCTAGTTAACCTCTGTTTCCTGGGAGTTTCTCCAGCTCTTGTAGGTGTCTGCATTAGCAGCAAGTTATAACTGTTACTGCTTTAAGAATGACCTCAGGGCTGAAGAGATGGCTTAGCAGTTAAGGTGTTTACCTGCGAAGCCTAAGGACCCAGGTTCGATTCTCCAGGTCCCACATAAGCCAAATGCACATGGTGGCGCATGTGTCTGGAGTTTGCGTGCAGTGGCTGGAGGGCCTGGGGAGCCCATTCTCTCTCACTCTCTATCTCTCTCTCCCTCTCTCTATCTCAAATAAATAAATGAATGAATAACCTCAGTGTGAAGGACAGAAGAAAGGGCCTGTCTCCTCCATAGCCCAACTATAAAATGATCTATCCCTCATCCGAACTTGACCTATTTGATCATCCTTAGCCTGCTTGAAGACTCTCTCCATGACTATAATCTACACCACGCACACTTAAATTGCCTTGCTCTGTAGATGAGGACTCAGGAAGGCTTGGCCTGGGGAAGTGAAGCTGTGGGCAGTAAACAGGGGTTTTCTGACTGACGGAAGGCTGGACGGCGTGCAGCACAGACAAAACACAGGGCAGGCAGACACCTGCAGTGGCGCTCCTTAAGGTCCCCTCACCCTTCGTTTCCTTCCTGCTTTGCTTGCCTGGTGCCTGCCTTCCTGAATCAAAATTATTGTTAATAAGTGGTTACAGATACAATCTTATGCTTGTGATATCATATTTATAACCTGCCTATCTCATTTCAGTGCTGTACCTGCTTCTGAGTTAAACAAATATCACAATTTCTCGGTCTGAGAAACTGAGCAACAGAAAGGCTAGACAGAACACAGACTTGAGAGAGCCAGAAACAGAACCTTACGCCTCAGCTCCACATCCATTACTCCTTTCTCAAGATAACTCACCTGTTCTTCCTAAGGGAAAAGGCCTTCTGTTGAGTCTTACTTTTTTGTTTTGTTTTTTTTTTTTCGAGGTAAGTTCTCACTCTAGCCCATGCTGATCTGGCATTCACTCTGTAGTCCCAGGCTGGTCTCAAACTCACAAGGATCCTTCTACCGCAGCCTCCCGCATGCTGGGATTAAAGGCTTGTGCCGTCACGCCTGGCCCTGGCTTGATTCTTCCTTTCATTCTTGGGACAATTTTGTTTATTTATTTGAGTGAGAGAGAAAAAGAGATAGAGAAATAGGCAGGTAGAGAGAGAGAGAGAGAGAATGGACGCACCAGGCCCTCCAGCCACTGCAAACAAACTCCAGATGTGTGCATCTCCTTTTGTATCTGGCTTTACATGGGTCCTGGGGAATCGAACCTGGGTCCTTTGGCTTTGCAGGCAAGCACCTTCACTGCTAAGCCATCTCTCCAGCCCTTCCTTCTTTCCTTCTTTCCCTCTTTCCTTCCTTTCTTCTTTCTTTCTATTATTTATTTACATACAGGATCTCCTGGATGGCCTGGAACTCACCATGTAGCCTATGTTGGCCTCAAACTTACAGTTATTCTCTTGTCTTTGTCTCCCACATCCTGGGATTACAGGTGTAGTCCACCATGCCAGGCTAACTTAGTGGTAGGGTTTTTGTTCGTTTTATGCTATTCTGGAGACTGAACCCAGGACCTTGTGCATATTAGGCAAGCACTTCACATCTGAATCCCCCAGCCCCTCTGCCTGTTCTAACTGAGCTTTGGGAAGACAGAAATCCTACAGACTAATTCAACTCTTTAAGAGAGAAAAGATTGCTGGGCGTGGTGGCGCATGCTCTTAATCCCAGCACTCGGGAAGGCAGAGGTAGGAGGACTGCCATGAGTTCAAGGCCACCCTTAGAGTACATGGTGAATTCCAGGTTAGCCTGGGCTAGAGCGAGACCTTACCTTGAAAAGAAAAAACAAGAGAGAGAGAGAAAAAAATCAGGGCTGGAGAAGTGGCTTAGTGGTTAAGGCACTTGCCTATGAAGCCTAAGGACCTAGGTTTGATTCTCCAGGTCCTATGTAAACTAGATACACAAGGTGACATGCATCTGGAGTTAGTTTGCAGTGGATAGAGGACCTGGCACACCCATTCTCTCTCTCTCCCTCTCTCTCTGACTCAAATAAAGGGAAAAAAAAATTTAAGAGAGAAAAGATCAAAGTACCTCGATTTTCTTTAATTAGCAAGTAACATTTATATGATCCTTTAGAGTACCGAGAGCCTTTATGTACACCTATCATTGGGTGCTCCTCACAATTTGAGAGGTAGGAATTACATTTGTCCCCATTCAAGAATCTGCCAAGTAGGCCTGGACTTCCGGTTAAGATGGCAGCATAGGTACCACGCCAAGCAGCCTAAGGGGAAAAGCCAAAAAAAACGCAGCAAAATCACACTTTACTAAAAGTGAGGTGATAAAGCAAAATGAAACACAGCGTAGTATGTAGAGAGATCATACATGCAGAGCCCACATAGGCGCAGACAAGCACTTCGCATCTGCGACCGCAGTGCGGTGCCAAAGCCAGCTCGGTGGTGCGGAACCCAGTGAAGATTTTCCATCACCGACCTCCAACCAGAAGGAGGAGACCAGAACGAGCAATCACAGAAGACTGAAATGAAAATAGGCACTGCACTCCCCCACCCCGTGCCCTCAGCGACAGACAGCGTCGGCCGCAGCCACTGAATGATAGGGCCTAAGCAGGAGCAGTAACTGGATACCAGGAGGCCACGTCAAGCGACTGAACCTCCATCAAACTTTAACTCCTTATTGTCAGGATTAAGGGTGTGGGTGGGGCACCACACACCCCAAGAGTCTGTCTGCCAAGTAGGGCTGGAGAGATGGCTTAGTGGTTAAGGTGCTTGCCTGCAAAGCCTAAGGATGCAGGTTCAATTCCCCAGTATCCATACAAGCCAGATGCACAAGGTAGTTCATGTGTCTGGATTTCATTTACAGTGGCTAGAGGCCCTGGTGCACCCATTCCATCTGCCTCTTCCTTTCTCTCAAATAAATACATAAGTAAAATGTTGAAGAGGAAGAAAGGGAAGGAGGAGGAGGAGGTGGAGAAGAAGAAGAAGGAGGAAGGAAAACAGTCAGCGATGTAGAGACTCAAGAGGCCAAATGTCCTGTCTGTAAAGCAATAGAGCTGGTTTCTCCTATCTCCTAGGCTTCACCCCCAAGTGCAGGTCTGGCTATTGCCCTGGGGCATTCTTGAGAAGAGCAGGTTGGTTCAGGGCCAGTGTGGAACATGGGGAGGGCTTACTGCTGGTCCCAGATGATCAGGTGGAACAAGTACTTGGAGAAGTGAGCCCGTCGGGTCTGCAGGGGCCTGCAGAGCTCCTTGTCACCATGGCTGAGGGAGCAGGAGAGGTAGAAATCTTCATAGCTACGCAAGAAAGGGAGCAGGTCAGCACAGCCAGCCCTCACACCAATCAAGCCACCCAAGGCTTTGCAGTCTCTGGAGACGGTAACATGGGGTCAGGGGCAGGACAGCCAAGCTGGGCTTAGGGACATGTGTTCTTGGAATAGCATCATGGTCTGATCATGTGCCCCTCCACCCCCAGGGTTTGAGACCCATACAAGGCTTTTTCCTCCTTTCATGGGAATGGTCACCCAGCCTTTTCCTCATAAATACCACTTACATGCACACACACGTGTGTGTATATATGTATATGTATATATATATATATATATATATATATATATACATATATATATATATATATATGCATATGTACATACACACACACACACACACATACATACATACACACACATGTGTGTGTGTATGCATGTGCAAGCCAAGAGGGTGGGGGAGGAAAACGACATATGCCACCATGAATGCCAACACATGGGGGTCCCTGTGGCTCATGACAGGTGCCTGACAGAAGAGGTCACAGAAGGCCCCTGTTTCCCAGGCTGCCTCCTTTGTTCTCTGCCAATCGCCCAGAGGAATACATTAGGTGAGGGACAAAGGGACAAGGGGAAGGGTGGAGAGGGGGAGGGGCTGGGAAGGGGGTGGGGCCAAATGCCTACTCCCGAGGCTTGAGGCTTTGGATGCTGCCGCCAGCCCAGTGGAGGAGCTGAGGGTTACCAAAGGAACATCTTCTCCACCCACCCCAGCAAGCCTAGGGAACCCCAGACAAAGGGTCAGCCCCTCCCTTCCCCTCCCATTGTGCATCTGCAAGGAAGTGCAGTCATTAGTGCGGGGCTCACAGTCTGGGAACTAGCCATCTGTCGCACGTCTCCCTCAGCTGGCTTTGGATCTGAAGGAGGCAGGGATGCTGAGGGACACCAAGTACTGAGAGAATGCGACAGGCGCTTCTCTATCTCCTAAGGGACCTTCTCTCTCAGCGATGTCCCAGCCTGAGCTCTGCACTTGGCTCGCCTCCTAAGCCTGCTGTACCTATCACAAGGCCATGCAATGACATACATTCAGAGAGACAGGACACTCGGGTCACACGCAGAAGGGAAGAAGCCACCAGGAAGTCAAGCTCACCTGGCTCCCTAGATCCCTAACTTACCTGGTAGCCCAGGTGATGGGGATGCGGTGGGTGGCATAGACGGTGAAGGCCAGGGGCCCCGAGAAATGACAGGCCTCCTGAACCAGATCGTGCTTGCGGCTCCCGGGCACTGCGGTCTGGAAGTCTGCATTGAATGTGTTGCAGTACAGCTCAACCAGGTCCAAGATGGCTGCGGTCAGAGCTTCCACCACCTTCTCTGTGAGAGGAACCGGCCAGAAGCAAAACTCATGAGACCTCACCAAGTGCCATCTTGTTGCCATAGCACTGGCCTGGGAGAGTGGTCCCCAAATGCCAGCTAGTTTACAATGGCCATGACAGAGCTCACCCACTTCAGTGAGTGAAAAGGGGAAAAAAAAAAAAAAAAAAAAAAAAAGCAAGAGCATGTCCTGAGCTTCAGTTTTGCTTCTCTATTTTTTTCTTAAAATATTTTTATTTGGGCTGGAGGGATGGCTTAGCAGTTAAGATGTTTGCTTGCAAAGCCAAAGGAATATTCCCCAGGACCTACGTTAGCCAGACGCAAAAGGGGGCGCATGCATATGGAGTTCGTTTGCAGTGGCTGGAAGCCCTAGCATGCCCATTCTCTCTCTCTGTGTCTCTCCGTCTCCCTCCTTCTCTGTCAAATAAATTTAAAAAAATTTTTTTAATACTTTTATTTGCCACACATGGTGGTGCATGCCTTTAATCCCAGCTATTGCAAGGCAGAGGTAGGAGGATTGCCATGAGTTTGAGGCCACCCTGAGACTACATTGTGAATTCCAGGTCAGCCTGGTCTACAGTGAGACCCTACCTCCAAAAACCAAATTTAAAAAAAAAAGAAAAAAAATATTTATTGGTGGGTGTATACACCGAGATTTTTAAAAATATATATTATTTATTTATGAGAGGAGGGAGGAGTATGAGCTCACCAGGGTCTCTTACCACTGCAAACAAACTCCAGTCACACATGCCACTTTGTGTATTTGGCTTTGTGTGTGCCCTGGGGAATCAAACCCAGGACAGTAGGCTTTGTATGCAAGCACACTGAATTGCTGAGCCATCTCCCCAGCCTACACCAGGTTCTTTTGCTATTGCAAATACACAACAGATACATGTGCCACTTTTTTCTTTTTTTAAATTTTTTTATTTTTATTTATTTATTTGAGAGTGACAGACAGAGAGAGAAAGAGGCAGAGAGAGAGAAAGAAAGAGAGAAAGAGAGAGAGAGAGAGAGAGAATGGGCGCGCCAGGGCCTCCAGCCACTGCAAATGAACGTCAGACGCGTGCGCCCCCTTGTGCATCTGGCTAACGTGGGTCCTGGGGAATCAAGCCTTGAACCGGGGTCCTTAGGCTTCACAGGCAAGCGTTTAACTGCTAAGCCACCTCTCCAGCCCACATGTGCCACTTTTTGTGTCTGGCATTGTGAGTGCTGGAGAAATAAACTCCGGCCAAGTTAAAGCAAGCACCTGTAACTGCTGAGCCATTTCCCCAGCCCTAAGCTTCAGGGTTTTTTTTTTTGTTGTTGTTGTTGTTGTTATTCTTTGTTCATTTTTATTTATTTATTTGAGAGCGACAGACAGAGAGAGAAAGAGGGGGAGAGAGAGAGAGAGAGAGAGAGAGAGAGAATGGGCGCGCCTCCAGCCACTGCAAACAAACTCCAGACGCGTGCGCCCCTTGTGCATCTAGCTAACGTGGGTCCTGGGGAATCGAGCCTCGAACCTGGGTCCTTAGGCTTCACAGGCAAGTGCTTAACCACTAAGCCATCTCTCCAGCCCAGCTTCCGTTTTGAACATGGTCCTATTGCTACTTACACTATTTAGTGTTAAAATGTTCTTCCTCAAGCTAAGCATAGTGGTGCATGGCTGTATTCCCAACACTTGGGAGGCTGAAGCGGGAGGACTGCCATAAATTCAAGGCCAGCATGGTACTACAGAGTGAGTTATCAGCCTGGACTGGTGAGACCCTGCCTCAAAGGAAAAAAACAAAACAAAAAAAGAAAAAACAGTTCTCTAAAAAAAGTCATAACAATCACTACCAGTTATTTCAAAAAGCCATTTCTTGTCAGGGCGTTGTGGCACATGCCTTTAATCCCAGCACTCGAGAGGCAGAGGTAGGAAGATCACTGTGAGTTCAAGGCCAGCCTGGAACTACACAGTGAGTTCCAGGTCAGTCTGGGCTACAGTGAGACCCTACCTAATTAAAAAAGAAAAAAAAAAAAAGAAGTCATTTCTTGGCAAAGCAAAATGCTAGTAGGGCTAAGTATGTGGATTGGCGGTAGAGAGAGCACTTGATTAGCCTATCAAGGTGCTGGTACCATCCCCAGCACCCCAGACCCACACACACGCAAGCTAGCAATTCTATGCTGCCTCCCCAAATACTTTATCGGTCCATGAAGTCCAAAAAACACAATCACCGTAAGCATCCCAGTGATGCGAGTTTGCAGGGCAAAGTTCTTAAATATTCCCCTACAGAAAGCCCAGGGGGAAATTCTTTAAATTGGAAGTACAGGGGTTGTATTCCCGGAGTGGAAGGAATCACAGTTTACACCAGGGGAAGCTTTTCTATCTGGCTGGGAAGGCGAGCTCTGCCTCACTCTCCACTCCCACACCCACACCACCTCATCACCCTCTCCTAGAAACACCACAGGACTAGCAAAAATAATGAGAAAATGATCTGTGGAAAGAAATGTGGGCTCCAGCTGTGTCCACACCTCATAGGGAAACACACACACAGACATACATACGCATACGCGTGCACACACACACACAGTGGCACACACTTACACACCTATAAATCAAGGGGCCAGGAAGAAAGAGGAAGGTGGGCTACGTGGGCAGTTTGCAAGCTGCCCCTACAGTAAGGGACAAAGAGGGAGACAGGGGGGCTCCCTTACCTCGGTTTTCCCTCACAGCCAACACGCTGGGATCCTGTTGGGGAAAAAGAGAGGAAGGAGGCTTCAGAGCCAGGGAAGTTTCATCACAGCTGGAAAAAGGGCTTTTACAGCTGTGCTCATCTGGGCCAGGCTGGGCTGAAATGTGAGAAGCAAGAGATTCTCTAGGGAAGGGGAGTGAGTGACGGAGTACTAAAGCCAAGATGAACAGAGTGAGAGGATGGGGAGGAGAAAAATCATCACTGTGTCCACCCTAAGGAGACAGCTCCATCCTCAGGCCCCTTAGCTGGGAATCACAGGGCCTCCTATTATGGTATGGCATGATCCACACCACCACAGCCCCCTCAGGAGAGTCGCTGAAACCCTGGCCTTGGAGAGTTTTTCCTCCCGGGCTGGTTTTGCGCCCTGATGGATAAGCAAACTGTCAGGCAATGCTTCAGTAATCGTGAATAAATTCTCTCTGGCCTGGGCTTACATGGTCGGCCCCAGAGGGTAGGGAAGAGGGTGCGTACGTGGCATTCATTTCCCAGGCACTCTTTTTTTAAAATTTTTTACAAATTTATTTGCAAACATAGAGACAGAGACAGAGGGGGAGGGGGTAGATGGGCACGCCAGGGCCTCTAGCCACTGCAAATGGACTCCAGGTGCATGTGCCACTCTGTGCATCTGGCTTTACATGGGTACTGGGGAGTCGAACTCGGGTTGTTAGGTTTTGTAGGCAAGCGCTTTAACTGCTGAGCCAGCTCTCCAGCCCTCCCAGGCACTCTTGTGCCTGAACTGCTTCCACATAAATGAGAGAGGCGGAGGAGAGCCTTAAAGTACGTGGACACCTAGTCACCCCCAAACCAGTAGCCCAGTTCCCTGTGAACATTCCTCTCGCTTTCCTCACACTAAAGCCTGGGTCTCTTTACCTTCTGGATTTTCGGCTGCATGCGCGAGGGGCAGGGAGGCAGCTGGTTGAGAGCACTGGTGATCTCAGGGGTTTCCACAGCAGCCAGCGCATTGCAGATGGCCTTGACAGACTGGACCACCCTGTCAGCCTTCAGCGGGAAGTCCCCCTGCGGGAGGTCACACAGTAAGGCTGGGGGCTCCGCTTTCTGACTCCCCCGAGCCAATCTTCGGTGAGTCAAGAGGTGCAGGGGCTAATGACTAAGAACAACTCATGGAATCCATGCTTTATTTTCAGATATCCAGAACAGCAAACCCTCTCTTGCTCTGAGTTAAGTGGGCCATGCCCACATGACCTATTCTGTCAGCCGTGCCCCCAAACCTCTATCCTCAGGTTCTGTCAACTATAGTCTACTTCCTTTTATTTTGGAAGGAGGTGGTTTTCGAGGTAGAGTCTCCCTCTAGCCCGGGCTGACCTGGAATTCACTATGTAGTCTCAGGGTGGCCTCGAACTCACGGCAATCCTCCTACCTCTGCCTCCCGAGCGCTGGGATTAAAGGTGTGTCCCACCACGCCTGGCTTCATTTATCTACTTTTGATGTATGTGTGTGTAGTATGTGCAGTGCATGCACACACAGCCTAGAGGACATCAGGGGTCCTCCTCTCCTTCTCTATTGCTTTTCTTTCTTATTTCCCTGAACCTAGAGTGCTCGCTCGCACTCTCGCTTGCTCTCTCTTTGGTTAGACTGCTCCACTCCCCTTAGCTTTAGTTAGCGCAGGTATGTGGGCCCACATCTGGCTTTTTATATGGGTTCTGGAGACAGAACGCAGATCTTCATATTTATGCAGCAAACACTATTTTTATTTATTTAGTTAGTTATTTTCAAGAAGTGGGAGAGGAGAGAGAGCAACAGCACCAAGGTGTCTGCAAATGAACTCCAGATGCATGTGCCACTTTGTGTATCTGGCTTTACATGGGTCCTGAGGAATGGAATCCAGATAGTTAGGCTTTGCAGGCAAGTGCCTTAACTGCTGAGCCATCTCTCCAGCCTGCAGCAAGGACTCTTCTTGGTCATCTCCTGAGCGCTGTGATAATCTATTTCAACTACACGAACACACCCAGGTCTCTGGCAGAAGCCCAGTGTGGAGAAAATTAATCCATAATAGAAAGAGATATGCCAAGGCCCCATTCGCCCTCTCAGGCTTACTTTTCTAATACCTCTCACCACAGAACTTCCAGACCAAACCCGCCTCACTCCCCTAGGCATGCCTTGCTCTGCCCTCCCCTCTGCACTTTGGCTCCCATCATTTTCTCATCTGGAATCCCCTCTCCTGACTGGCGCTGGTCACCTTCGTCAATGTAAACCAGGAACCAGGTAAACTCCTACCCCTTCACAAAGCCTCCCATTCTCATCCTCTTGTATATACAGCAGCTTTAGATGAACATTCCATTTCCCAACCACACAAGCTCCCTGAGGTTATAACAATTCTTACTTTGCCCACCCACAAACCAGCAGTGGTTAGCACAGACTACCACAAAGTGGATGGCCCGAGAACTCTCATGACTGCCTATGTCGAAGCAGAGGCCACTAAAGAAATGATTCTGAGCCGGGCGTGGTGGCGCACGCCTTTAATCCCAGCACTCGGGAGGCAGAGGTAGGAGGATCGCGGTGAGTTGGAGGCCACCCTGAGACTACATAGTGAATTCCAGGTCAGCCTGGGCTAGAGTGAGACCCTACCTTGAAAAACCAAGAAAAAGAAAAAAAAAAAAAAAGGAAAGAAAGAAATGATTCTGGCAGTGTGTTGAGGGTGAGCTAGACAAGCTGCTCCACACCCCAGAGGAAAGAGTCCATGACCACAGAATGAATGGGTGAGATGGGGCTCATTCTGAAAAACACTTGAAAAGGACCTTGCTTTGGCTTCATGATACTTTGACCAAATGGTTTAAAAGCTGGAGATTCCAGGTGAGGCCAAGCAGAAAGGGATCTGGGTACTCTATACATTTGAGACCTTCCACTTCCTGAGGGTTTGATACCTGTGGCACAGGCTCAAATGGAACCTCTCATGGCAGAGCTCCTGGTCATTGCTCCCAGGACACAATCACTATTGGGCCAAGTTCAGCAGCTGAGTCCCTTAGCTTGGAGATGCCCTGCACCACAGACAGGGATTAGCCCATGCTTCCTGACTTCCTCCAGAAGGGCAGAAGCTCCTTCTACATACAGGCTGGGGGCAGGGAGGGAGGGTGTGAAGAGAAGTGTTACTGACAGGCTGTCAGCTCTACCCAGCTCCCTCATGGTGCTGCCTGGGGAGAAGAAAAGGACCTTCCAGTCCCAGGATGTAGACTCACATCAGCCAGCAGGAAGGCATCCACTTCATTGTGGTAAGTGTCAAACAGAAGACTCAAGGCCTGCCTGGAGGGTGAGGGACAGAGAAAAATCATAGGAGAGGTCACAGAAGATCCAGTACCCTAGGAGACCCACGTTTTCCCCTCTCTCCTCTGCTCAGGGATCAGACTCTGATAACAAGGGATTCCCATTCTCTTCATGCCTCATGAAGATAGAAGAGGGGTTCCCTTCTGCTTCACTGCCTCTCACCGAGAAAAAAGATGGCAAAGTACTATAGGGAGGAGGTGAAGTGTGTCCTGAGATGGAGTGGTCCCTGACCTTGGGCCCAAGTACCGAACACTTGCGAGAACCTTTCACTTTAGCGAGCAGTCAAGCAAGCATGTCTGTGTCATGTCCTCACGGTTGCTGCTTGGACCACTCCAAGATGGTACTCACTCTCACCTGCTGATAGTCTGCTTGACCGGCCTCTCCTGCAGATGGATGAGGTAATTCAAGGTGGAGGGGCTCTGGTCATCATTCACCTGCGTGAGCAGTTCCCTGGTCAGGCAGAGGTGGTGCCCCTTTCTTAGCCCAACACTCCTACCCCACTCCCTCCTAACATGTTCCGTATCACTTCCTGCCCGCTCCACCTCCCCAAGTATGTGCAACTGTCAGCCACTTGCAAAACGCACCGTCCGTGCCAGGTCGCCGCGTATGGCCTTCCGCTCCATCAGCTGAAGTCGGATGTTGATGTCAAACTTGCGGCAGTATTGGATATACTCATGGCTGCCCAGCGCATGCTTACTGGTAGGGTAGGGGAACAAGACCATTAGCATCCTGGGGACTCACTGGGAAGAGATGTATACCTTGGCCTTCAAGAGAGAGAGGGAGTCAGAAAGGGAGAGAGGGAACAAAGGAGGGAGGGTAGGAGGGCCTGTGAGGCAGCCCTTACCCTTGGTTCCTGGAAATGTCATGGAAGAACTTAGGGAAGGTCACGGCGATACAGCAAGCCACGACACTTGACCCTTGGGCTGTGCAAATGATACCTTCAGGCATTGAGTATGTGGTTAACACTAGCTCATTCCCAGAATGGGAACTGCTGCGAAGGGTAGGGAACAGTTCTTACAGGGGGCAATCGTTGAAACCTTGTTCTCTTGGCTTCGGACAACCGAGAGGAGATGTGCTAGGAACCCACCTGCACCCGGACTCTGGTGTCCCAGCCTCCTTCCCTGCTACTAGGACAAACCAAGCAACCCCACCAGGATTCCAGACCTGTTATCTTCCACCAGGTTCCATCTCTCCCCTGCCTGATTGTGATTCGCCCCGTTAAGTCTTGACTTTCTAAAAGGTTCCGTGCTGTCCCCACTGCTCAGCATTCATGAGCTCTCTAGTTCAGGGGAGGAGGTCTAGGGAGTCCCCTGCCACCCATTCTCTTTCTTTCCCCCAAATCACACCCTAATCCGAAAGGAAACCTACAAGAAGGGGCTGAGCAAATCCCACTTCCAGCCAGCACCACAGGCCTGGGCCAGGTCCCAGCATCTGGGTAACAGAAGCCGGAAGTGCACTTCCTTCCTCGGCAGAGATGGAAATCTGGGCTAGAAACAGAGGGGAGGAGAACAGGAGGGAGGATGTGTGTGCAGAAGCTGGTGGAGGTGTTAGGGCCCAAGGCCAGCCAAGATCCAGCTAAGGACTTAGGGGGCTCTCCACATCTTGAGGGACCAAGTCTGCAGTCTAGCTCCAACCTGCTAAGAGTAACATATAGCTAAGACCTGGGGGTGGAGAGGCTGGGCTGAGCAGCTGGCCCCGCGGGAGGGTCTGAGAGGAAGGAAGAGTGTAGTGGTGGCGAGGGAGGTGGCAGGAAACCCAACCCTCCCCAAGGACTGTCTCAAGGTTCTTATCGGAAAACAGCCTGCATCCTGAACCCAACACTGCCCCTCAGTATCAGCCCCTCCAGCCAGGCAAGAGTAGGAATCCTGAAGGCTTGCTTGGGAACCAGCAGTTTTCTGGAATCTTCCAGAGAGTTAGTTTTCACCCAGGAACTAGTGCTGCTTTTATAAAGGTTGGGAGGAGTCTCTTGGGGCAGGAGTCAGGGTCACAGGTCCCAAGACACAGGTCCCCAGGGGCTTGCTTGAAGGCCTTCCTCTGTGCACTCAAAATAGGGAGAGGGCCTGATGTGAGAACACTTCCCCGGTCCCAACCTCACTGGGAACCTTTCACCTGACATCTCCCATCACCTCTGGACTCGGTTCTAGGACTAGGGGACTGCAGGAAAAATGTGGCATCTGTCTAGTCCAGAGCACCATGAGTCCCCCTTCTTGGCGTTTCCTGCTGGCATTCACTGACTAGTCCTTGCGTCCTTTTCACATTGACCCTCACTTTGGGGGGGGGGGTAGCACCGTGGGTGGAACCCAGAGCTTCATCCACAGTAGGCCTCACTTAAGAGGCTTTACCTCTACCACCATTAAGCTATGTCCCCCAACCTAAACCTCAGGAGGCACAAGAAGTCGGTGGCAAGCCAGAATCCATTATAATGGTGTTCCCAGGAGTCTGATTTACCCACAATGGCCCCGTCCCCTCCTAATAGTGACAGGCTGCCTAGGGCTAGCTCTGCCAGCGACTCTGCATCCAGAACCTCTCCCTGTTCCTCTAGGGGAAGCAAGGAAACTGCAAGCACCACATAGAAGGTGCCCTGAGACCGTGTCATGCAGGGACCGTGTCATGCAGGGACCGTGTCATGCAGGGACCGTGTCATGCAGGGACCGCTCCTCTTGTCTTTCAATTTTGAAATGAGGCCAGAAAAGACCCAATAACTCTAAGGCTAAAGAAATCATGCCAGGCGTGGTGGCGCATGCCTTTAATCCCAGCACTCGGGAGGCAGAGGTAGGAGGATCGCCGTGAGTTCGAGGCCACCCTGAGACTACAGAGTGAATTCCAGGTCAGCCTGGGCCAGAGTGAGACCCTACCTCGAAAAACCAAAAAAAAAAAAAAAAAAAATCAGACCATCCTGTGCTCTAGCTAGATGACGACCCTTTCACTGCACCTGCAGGGGAGAAAAGCGTGTAGCAACACTGCCAACGAGGAAGGTACAGGCCTTCTTTTTCCCCCACTCCCAAGGTCTGCTTCCTCCAAGATGCCAGAGGTGGTGAGCAGTAGCCATGCTGGAGGCTTGAGAGAGGAAGCAGATCTGATGTCTGCTACCGCGTGTCCATGTCCCCTGGAGGTGGGAGCCTGCCTGTCTACCCTCCACAGCAGCCTCTGCAGCCCAGGGCAGCAGAGATGGATGGGTTGCCTCAGCTGGTCCACATCACACTTTCCAGGGAGGCTGCCTTCTGCAGAGGGCACTGGTTGGAAGGAGCTGGAAGCTAGCCTTTGGGAGGAAGCTAGCCAGCTACACAGGCCAGCAGGGGCCAAGGCGCATGGACAGAGGAAGGCCAGGGGAGAGAGTCATTGTAATTTCTCCTCTAGGTTCCACAAGGGCACTTCTGCTGCCCCTGGCCATGAAGACGCCACAGAGCAGGAGGGGCATTATGCCACGTCAGCCCCAAATCTGATGCATAATACTCAGCAAGCAGCAACCTGCACGCACGTATGACCCGGTCTTTACCTAACCCCAGCCCCAAGCAATTTCCACAGCAGATTTGGCTCAGGATCCAGGCAGCCCTGCTAGGAGACGGAGTTCCCGGGGAAAGTGCGACGTGGCGGGAAGTGTGCCCAGAAAGCAAGCGTCCTGACTGCATGGTATGCAGGGTAGGGGTGGAGCCACAAACCCTAAGCCTGGCACAACCCGCCCCCCCTCCGTCCCTCCCCTATCTTCCCATCTAGAGGCAGGTCTCTACCCCTTCACTTACTTTTGCAGGAATTCCTCCAGCCCACAGGGCTTAAGCACAAAATCACCCACATCCACGTCCCTCAGTTCGTCGTGGGTGTAGCATAAGGTCTGGTAGATGAGCAAGTCTACAGTGGAGGAACCTATAAGGAGTGAGGCGGGAGAACCCAGACCGTGACACAGGAGCGGGGTGGGCTAGGCCCCGCAGCCATTTAATCCTCCCTCCCCAGCTAAGTGGTCTCTGGTTCCACCAACAACCAGAGACAGCAGGCAAACAAAAGCAGCTTGGGGTTGGGGGAAGTCACTGTGTACCTAGAAAGCTGACCCCCAAAGGAGCTTCACCTCATCCCCTCATATGGGCCACAAGGGCAGGTGGAAGTCAAAACCACAGGACCCTTATAGTCCAAAACACAGTCCTCCCTGCCCCATTCTAAGGGATGCTCACACGTTCTCCCCAACTTACAGTTGCAGGTAAACGTGAGAGGCTCTCGAAGGCTATCACACAGCACAGTCACCTTCAAGTTCACCTCATCCCCAAGGTGCTCTGGGCTTGGGGTGACCGTGCTCCAGACATATCCAGTGAGGGAATAGTCTTGGATCTCAGAGCCTGTTCGAAGGCTGTGTAAGAATAGAGGGAGAAACATTCTCAGTGTGTCTTAGGAAAGCAGTGACAAGAGGCTTGTAGGGACCTTCCCACCTAAAGGCCCAAGAGCCCCTGTGTCCCTACTCAAGCCAACCCTCTGGATCTGGAAGCCAGGCTGGGGCAGTGGGGAGGCAGCTCTGGGAAGCTCTGCTATTGCAAACTGTTTCCCACCGCGGAACAGTAGCAAGCGTTCCAAAACGGCAGGCTTTCCACACCGCCGAGCAGCGACCTTCCTTACATCTACTTCCTTTCTCTTTCACTACAAGAAAATAGCCTTCTTCTCCATTTGGGGTGCATTTCCTCTTAAGAGAGTCTAAGTTGAGGATAATCGAGACAATTTGATGAAGCTTTGTGAATTTTATTTTAAAATATAACACTTCTAGCCGGGCGTGGTGGCGCACGCCTTTAATCCCAGCACTCAAGAGGCAGAGGTAGGATTGCTGTGAGTTCGAGGCCACCCTGAGACTCCATAGTGAATTCCAGGTCAGCCTGGGCTAGACCCTGCCTTGAAAAACCAAACAAAACAAAAAACACTACTAGGATTTAATAATACTGCAGACAGATGGTGTAGGAAGCATCCCAGAGCTGTGAGTGGAGGTTTAATATGATTCTTCCTACCTACAGAAAGTTCAGAACCAGTGCCCCTCCTCTCTGGACCAACAATCCTCCCAATGCCTCTCCCTTCACCCCCCATCCCACCCTTTAAATCTTACACATCCAGCATGTGGCAAAATGCAGCAACTTCTTCATCTCTCTCCTCTGAGACCTCAAACAATTCATGCCCGTTGGCAACGGTGTGGGTCCTGGTGCCCACCTTTAAGGGAAGAGCAGTGATTGAGTGGTTTGTTTCTCATGGCATCCCTTCTTTGAAGGACTTCCCAGGTCTAAACCCAAAGTCCGGGTATAAAGACTTTCTAGCTACTCAATACTAAAAGGGGCATAAGAAAGTATGGGAAATCCAAGAAAACACATCTGCTGTCCTAGGAAACCAAAGGCCAACTTGGAAAAGAAGTCAAAGTACGGGCTGAGCATGAAAGCCAGGGTGTGGTGGACAAAACCCACAGACTACTGGGGAGACTCAAAATTAGTGAAAGCACATGCCATTAACCTCAGCACTCAAGATGCAGATGTAGGGTTCACTGTGAGTTCGAGGCCAGCCTGAGACTACATAGTGAATTCCAGGTCAGCCTGGGCTACAGCGAGACCCTACCTCAAAAAATTAAAAAATAAAAAATAAACACTAGCCAGGCGTGGCAGCGAATGCCTTTAATCCCAGTACTCAGGAGGCAGAGGTAGAAGGATCACTGTGAGTTCAAGGCCACCCTGAGACTAATAGTGAATTTCAGATTAGGCTGAACTAGAGTGAAACTACCTCGTAAACCTAACCTATTCACAGTGTTCTTTGCTGTACAAAAGCTTTGTAATTTCATGAGATCCCAGTGGTTGATTAGTGGTTTTATCTCCTGAACAATTGGGGTTATATTCAGAAAGTCATTGCCTATGTCAGTATGTTGAAGGATTTCCCCTACTTTTTCCTCTAACAGTTTCAGAGTTTCAGGTCTGATATTAAGATCTTTAATCCATTTGGATTTGATTCTTGTGCATAGAGAAAGACAAGGATCTATTTTTATCCTTCTGCATATAAATACCTAGTTTTTCATACACCACTTGTTGAAGAAGGTATCTTTTCTCCAGTGAATATTTTTGGCATTTTTGTCAAAAATCAGATGGCTGTAGCTGCCTTGATTAACATCTGGGTCCTCTATTCTGTTCCATTGATCTATGTGTCTGCCTTTGTGCCAGTACTATGCTGTTTTTGTGACTATAGCTTTGTAATACAGCTTATAATCGGGTATGGTGATACTACTAGAAATATTTTTGTTGCTCAAAATTGTTTTAGATATTCAAGGCTTTTTGTGCTTCCAACTAATTGTAGGACTGTTTTTCTATTTCCGTGAAGAATCAGTTGAATTTATTTATTTATTTATTATTAGAGAGAGACAGACAGACAGAGAAAGAGCAATAGAGAGAATGGACACATCAGGGTCTCCAGTCACTGCAAACGAACTCCAGATGCATGCACCATCTTGTGCATCTGGTTTATGTGGGTTCTGGGGAATCAAACCTGGGTCCTTTGGCTTTGTAGGCAAGCGCCTTAACCTCTAAGCCATCCCTCCAGCCCAATCCATTGGAATTTTGATAGGGATTGTGCTAAATGTGTAGATTGATTTTGCTAAGATTGCCATTTTCACAATATTCATTCTTCCAAACCAAGAACAAGGGATGTCTTTCCATTTCCTAGTGTCTTCTGCAGTTTTTCACTTGAGTGTTTTAAAGTTCATTGTAGAGGTCCTTCACTTCCTTCATTAGGTTTATTCCAAGGTACTTTATTTACTTATTTATTTTTGAGGCAATTGTGAATGGGAGAGATTCTCTGAATTCATCCTCTGCATGTTTGTTGTTAGTATATAGGAAAGCTACTGATTTCTGTGTGTTTATTTTGTATCCTGCTACTTTGCTAAAAGTGTTTATCAGCTCTAACAGTTTGCTGGTAGTCTTTAGGGTCCTTCATATATAGAATCATCTCATTTGCAAATAATGATAATTTGATCTCTTCCTTTCCAATTTGTATTCCTTTTATGAGTGTCTCTTGCCTTATTGCTATGGCTAAGTCTTCCAGTACTATATTAAACAAAAGTGGGGATAGTGGAAAAAAAAAACAACTAGTCAAAGTGCTGAGACGAAGTGACTCTAGAGTGCTTAATGCTGAATGAGACATCTATCTCACCCCTTCAATGCTCAGGGAACATTGTGGAAGAGAGGAAGAAAGGGGCAGAAAGAATATAAGATCTAGTCTCCCTGGCTATGCCTCCAAACAGCAATGGTAGTGGTAGTCTAGAGTTGTGCAGATTGGCCGCTCCTTGGGTGAGGCAAGCCAGTTACCAGGCAGGGGCCCACCCGTGACCAGGATATGCAAGCCGGGCTCCGCTCGCAGGGAAGGTGCCAGGTTCGAGCCGCCCAGGCCACATTCAGTATGTCCAGGCACTGTCCCCTCACACATCCCATACGCCTGGACTCCTCACCTCTAGGTCCTCCATACGTGTTCTCCTGCTTTGCTAAAATATAGTTCTTTGTTGAAGTTGCCAGGGTGATTTATTTTCAGATTAGGTTTAGTAGAACCCGGTGGCAGGTCACCCTCTTATTTATTACATGTAAAGAGAGCGACCAGGTTTCAGTCTGCGATAAATACTTCTTCCTTGGTCTTTTCCTTTATAAATGGGTTGGTCTTCCCAGGGATGGTTGGCAAAAGGCAGGAATGTAGCCGGGCGTGGTGGCGCACGCCTTTAATCTCAGCACTCGGGAGGCAGAGGTAGGAGGATCGCCATGAGTTCAAGGCCACCCTGAGATGACAGAGTTAATTCCAGGTCAGCCTGGACCAGAGTGAGACCCTACCTTGAAAAACCAAAAAAAAAAGACAGGAATGTCTCCACTTTCTCTAAGTTCCCATCCTGCTTTCTTAACTTTCCCTCTTTTTTTCCTTTCCTCCTTGGGCCCCAGTTGGGCTGCTGGGCATATATTTGGCCCTCACAATGTTAAAGGCATACCTAGCACATGTCAGGTGTGATGTCAGGTACTGGGAGTACAAAGAAAGGAGTGCACCCAGCACCCAAATTGATGCGCCCTTCAGGGGCGAGTGGTGTCCACAAGGAAGCCGGTAGCTCAAGATCGCAGACTGTGGTGGACGACCTCAGGTAGCGCTATGGATGCACCAGGAGACTAGTAGCAGGGATGACCTACAGGTGGACAGAGCTGAGCCTCCAGGGATGGGCCTAAGGGAACCAAGTCCCACAGCTCCTTGCCAGGCTGCTTAGCTACTTGCTGGGTCTATACTCTCCCTTTACAGATAGGCGCCGTTGGATCTAAAGAGGAGTTCTGTCCTTTACTCAGGACCTTATTACTCACCTCTCCAAAATAAGAACTACTGGGGGCTGGAGAGCTAGCTTAATGGTTAAGGTGTGTGCCTGCAAAGCCAAAGGACTCCGTTCGATTCCCCAAGACCCATGTAAGCCAGATGCACAAGGAGGCGCAAGCGTCTGGAATTCGTTTGCAGTGGCTGTAGGCCCTAGTGCACCCATTCTCTCTCTCTCCCTCTCCCAAAAACAAAACAATAACAAAAAAACTGCTGAATGAGCTAAAGGGCCCTTTTCAACTGAACAGCTTAAATTGACTAGAACACATTGCTTTTATGTCAGTGAAGGAAGCAAGCAAAAAGTACATTTGGGGCTGGAGAGAGATGGCTTAGTGGTTAAGGCACTTGCCTGCAAAGCCAAAGGACCATGGTTCAAATCTCCAGGACCCACATAAGCCAAATGCACAAGGTGGCACATGCATCTGGAGTTCATTTGCAGAGGCTGGAGACCCCAGCACCACCATTCTCTCTCTGCCTCTTTCACTCACAAATAAATAAATAAAAATAAAAATAATTTTTAAAAAAAAAAGTAATTTAAGCCAGGCGCGGTGGCATACTCCTTTAATCCCAGCACTTGGGAGGCAGAGGCAGGAGGATTGCTGTGAGTTCAAGGCCACCCTGAGACTGCAGAGTGATTTCCAGGTCAGCCTGGGCTACAGTGAGACCCTAACTTGAAAAACAAACAAACAAAATAAATAAATAAAAATTAAAAAGTACATTTAGAGGTCAGCTCTCTAGGACTTTTTTAAAGCAATCCTCACATCTTGGGGATGGAGTAAGCACATTAATTCCACTGGAACTGGGTAAAAACAACTGATTAGTATATTATTTATGAAATAGTTATAAATGAGGTGAAAAAATGTAAGTTCCAGAGAATGGGGAGGAGTGCTAGAAATGATGTCTTCTGGGCATGACATGGTCATTGGCTTCATGACCTCACAGCAACTGCACAGGACTGGGCCCATCAACACTCCATCATGGAGAGTAGAGCAAGGCCAAAAGTAGTAGTAATAATAATAATAACATAAGGACTAGTTGGAAAGAAGGGGTTCAGTGAGGAAAGGGAAGAAGAGGATCAAGCAAAAGCAAGGAAAAGGGACTGTGATCAAAGTGCATTGTGTGCGTGTATGTGTGTGCATGTGTGTGAAAACTGTCAATTAAAAACAAAAGCAGGGCTGGAGAGATTGCTTAATGATTAAGGCACTTGCCTGCAAAGCCTGAGGACCCAGGTTTGATTCTCCATTACCCACTTAAGCCAGATACACATGGCACATATGTCTGGAATTCATTTGCAGTGGCTGGATACCCTGGCACACCCAGTCTATCTGCCTCTATCACTCTCTCTCAAAATGGATAAAAAATTTAAAGCTATATAGTAAAAACAGGAGCCTGGCATGGTGGCACACACCTTTAATCCCAGCACTCGGGAGGCAGAGGTACGAGGATCACCCTGAGTTCAAGGCCATCCTGAGACTACATAGTGAATTCCAGGTCAGCCTGGACTAGAGTGAAACCCTACCTCAAGAAAAAAAAAAAAGGAAAAAAGAAAAAAGAAAAACAAGGCTGGAGGGATGGCTTAGCCATTAAGGTGTTTGCCTGCAAAGCCAAAGGACCCAGGTTCAACTCCCCAGGAACCACTTTAGCCAGATGCACAAGGTGGAACATGTGTCTGGAGTTCGTTTGCAGTGGCTGGAGGCCCTAGTACACCCATTCTCTCTCTCTCCCCCACTCTTTCTCTCTAATAAATAAATAAATGAAAATGAAAATAAGGCTGGAGAGATGGCTTAGTGGTTAAGGCGCTTGCCTGCAAAGCCAAAGGACCCAGGTTCAATTCCCCAGGACCCACAAGATGCATGTGCATAAGGTAGCACATGCATCATTTGCAGTGGCTAGAGGCCCTGGCCACACCCATTCTCTCTCTCTCTCTCTCTCTCTCTCTCTCTCTCTCTCTCTCTGTCTCTATGTATGTCTCTCTTAAATAAATAAATTTAAAAAAAAACAAACTACATACTAAAAACAGCTGGGTGTGGTGGCACATGTCTTTAATCCCAGCACTTGGGAGGCAGAGGTAGGAGGATCACCATGAGTTTGAGGCCACCCTGAAACTACAGAGTGAATTCCAGGTCAGCCTGGACTAGAGCAAGACTCTACCTCCAAAAACAAAAAAACAAACAAACAAGCAAAAACACAGAAAGACAGAAAGACAGAAAGAGAGAGAGAAAGAGAGAAAGAGAGAAAGAGAGAGAGAGAGGGAGGGAGGGAGGGAGGGAGGGACAGAGAGAAAAGGAGCTGTGCATGGTGGTGCACACCTTTAGTCTCAGCACTTGGGAGGCACAGGTAAGAGGATCACTATGAGTTCGAGGCCACCCTGAGACGACATAGTGAATTCTAGGTCAGACTGAGCTAGAGCAAGACCCTACCTCGAAAAACAAAATCAGCTGAACATGGTGGCACATGCCTTTGATCCTAGCTCTCAGTAAGCAG
Organism: Dipus sagitta; assembly: GCA_036346955.1. NCBI lineage: Eukaryota > Metazoa > Chordata > Mammalia > Rodentia > Dipodidae > Dipus > Dipus sagitta. Next base: position 256,129,101 of record CM070770.1, read on the forward strand.
CGGTAAGAGTGTTGCTGCGAACTTGAGGCCAGCCTGGGACTGCAGAGTGTATTTCAGGTCAGCCTAGTTCTAGAGTAAGACACTAACTTGAAAAGCCCCCTCCCCCGCAAAAAAACTCACAACAAAGAGATGGCCAAACCCGCTTCGTGAGAGAGCCATGTTTAGGTTTGGCCAGCCCAGTACCACCAGTGAAACAGTATGAAACAGTGTCGCAGGCCCATGCAGGGCAAAGAGCTTTCGGGCAGAAGGCTCCCAGGAGATGAGCAGGCAGCTGCTTATCCCTGCCCCTTGGCTAGCCAGCACGTGGTCATCCCAAATGGTCCCTAGGGAAGCCTAGCCTTGAGTAAAAGCCTCAACATCTAAATCCCAGGGCCCAGATCCACAGGGAGACGGAGAGCCCTCCAACAGTGGGTATGACTCAGACACACGTGCCTTCTTGTAAGCGCTATTTGAGGAAGAAAAGTATCAAAGCAGTGTACAAGCCGGACAGAGCCCTCCTTCCCTCAGGTCCACAGGAACCTGCTGGTTCTGAGTGGTAGGAGCAGGCAGGACCTGCCCTGGCTGGTCCTATTTCCTCTTCCAGAACATGTGGATGAGAAGTCTCAGAAAAGATCCCAAACGGTCTCCCATCCCAAGGCTGTTCTCAGACACCCAGGAAACCTCAAATGAGCCTCCAGGAGAGGCAAACAGGGAGAGAGCTGGTGCTGACAGGCCTGCCCAGGGTAGCTCCCAGAAGTCCCAGCCTGCATCTGGTAAGGGCTGAATGTTCTAACAGCTGCTTCCAAGGGCAGGCCGATGCTGCGGTTTGTACACCAGCTTACCTCCCCTAGCACCTTCTGCTGATCTCAAGCCCTCCCTGCCACTCAGGGCAGAGAGCAGCAAATGAGCTCCTCGTTTAATATTCTGACTACTACCTTGGGCGACCCTCTCTCTTGTCAGCCTTGCTCGCCTGGGTGTATGTGGGATGGGGCACACGGAGGGGAGGGAACAGTGGGGGCAGTTGGCATGTGAGGCCCTGCCTCTGCCAAGTGCATGCCTGTGCCTTAGTCTAAACAATAGTACCACTGTCAGCAATTAACCCACAAGAGAGAGTCAGAGAGAGAGAGAGAGAGAGAGAGAAAGAGAGAAAGAAAGGGCAAAAGCGGCAGAGAATAGAATGGCCACTGAAGGCCATTTCATGCCCTGGCACTGTAAGAAAACAAAAGCCACTTACGTTTGCCCGGCTGGCAGGCCCTGGTGGCATCACCCGACGCTGGCTGGGGGAGTCTGCCAGGCAGAGGCTGGCAGCGGGGGTACCAGGCTGGCATTTGGAGCCAGTCATTTCCACAGATGGCTGAGCAGACCTGGGATAAGAAGGGTCCCTCCGGCCATAAGCCCGTCGAAGGCGAGGCGGGGGTATAGGCCGAGGGGCCAAGGGATCCCCCCTCTCAGCAAGCTGAGCCCCTGCCCCGAGCTGAGGAGGGGAGGACCAAGATCTCATGGCCCCTCTCAGAACTGGCTTTGCCCTTGCTTCTTCAAGGAGACTCCGCACCAGATCAGGCTCCCCCTCAGAACTCTGATGACACATGGGTCGGGGAGGGGGAAAAGACAGAGGTGACCACCTACCGAGCGGGGTGGCCTGACTTGGTGAGCAGGCCCAGCTCTGTGTGAGGAACTGAGCTAGGACAGGACTCTCCCGGTCACTATAAATAGCAGGAGCAGCCCCACCTCTGAGCCTTTAAAAGGCCCAAGCTCTTGAGCCACAGCTTGTCCCCGGGAGCTGATCTGGCCTTTGGGGGACTCTCTCAGCAGAAGCAGAGGAAGGAAGGACTGTGCAGCTCTGCAGAGCTGGGACAGATCCCAAAGGCTGGACACGAGGCGGGAAAGCCCCTGAGTCCTAAGACAATGGGTAAGGAGGAAACAGGGATGGAATGAGGTGGCATGATACACTGCGGCAGACGTTGTTGGCCGTGGGGAGTCTCTTGACTCCCTGTGGCCAGAGTGTCCAGGGGCCAAGGGCAAAACACAGGCAGCCTTCGGGTCCCCCCACACACAAGTGCCCTGGGGTTCCCTGGGCCAGAAATAGATCCGTGTTTCCCTTTAAGCCATATAGGGCAAAATGTACAGACTTTTCACTTTACACTGGATACTAACATAAGTCAAAATTATTATTGCCATACTGACAGTTATTTCTTCTAAATATTTTCACTGGGCAAAGAGTAGGTAGAGCCAGGCGTGGTGGCACACACCTTTAATCCCAGCACTTGGGAAGCAGAGGTAGGAGGATCGCTATGAGTCCAAGGCCATCCTGAGACTACATAGTGAAGTGCAGGTTAGCCTGAGCTAGAGAGAGATGCTACCTCAAAAAAAAAAAAAAAAAAAAAAAAGAAAAGAAAGAAAGAAAAGAAAGTGGAAAAGTGGGTAGACATGGCAAACAAAAATAACCCACACACACTGCAAGCCTTATATTTGGCCAGCCAGGCCAAGTGAGCCAATGGGTGCAATAGTGGCACGTCTATCATGGTAGAAACCAACTGCCCTCTAATTGGACTGGAGGCCTGCTCCATGGGAGGGAATACATACCTGATACTGAAAACTTAAAACAGGGGTAGTCATGAGCCCTAGGGGTGTAACATCTGATGTCTGGATAAATGTATATACTATGCTTATCAAAGCACTTCTCTTAATATTCATACCCTTATATTAATGCTACTCTCACTTCTGGTAGAGAATCTTCTCTGTTCAGATGGCAGTGACCTTGGGACGATTCAGAAGGTATCACGGTGCTGGAAAGAAGTGACTGGAGTACTGAGTAATATCTCGATCACACCTTCCAAGGCTCAGGGTTGAATGCAGAAGAGGTGGCGGAAACAATGTAAGAGCCAAAGGAAGGGTAGGACTCCTTACAACGTGCACCCCCAGATACAAAATGGCCTGGATATCCATGACCTCACAGTACCTGACACTACCTACACAAGACCATCATAAGAGGAGGAAAAGATCATGACATCAAAATAAAAGAGAGGCTGATTGAGAAGGGGAGGGGATATAATGAAGAATGGAATTTCAAAGGGGAAAGTGGGGGGGAGGGAGAGTATTACCATGGGATATTTGTTATAATCATGGAAGATGTTAATAAAAATTGAGAGAAAAAATGAATAAACTTTCCAAGTAATAAAAAAAAAATAGCCCTCACAATGTGACTGTGTTTAATGCTATTGAACTGTACATTTTAAGATGGATAAGATGGTAATATGTTTTAGCTAAATAAACAGTGGTAAGCGGGCTGGAGGGATGGCTTAGCAGTTGTTTGCCTGCAAAGCTGAAGGACCCAGGTTCAATCCCCCAGGACCCACGTTAGCCAGATGCAAAAGGGGGCACACGTGTCTGGAGTTCATTTGCAGTGGCTGGAGGCCCTGGCGCGCCCATTCTCATTCTCTCTCTCCCCCTCTTTCTCTGTCAAATAAGTAAATAAAAATTAAAAAAAAAAGTGGTAAGAAGGGGCTGGAGAGATGGCTTAGTGGTTAAGCCATTTGCCTGCAAAGCCAAAGGATCCCAGTTTGACTCTCCAGGACCCACGTAAACCAGATGCACAAGGGGGCACGTGCATCTGGAGTTTATTTGCTGTGGCTGGAGGCTCTGGTGCACTCATATTCTCTCTCTCTCTCTCTTTCTCTGTCTGCCTTTTTCTCTCTCTCAAATAATAAATAAATAAAATATATATTTAAAAAGAAAGAAGCCAGGCACAGTGGCACACACCTTTAATCCCGGCACTGAAGTGGCAGAGGTAGAAGTATTCCCATGGGTTTCAGGGCAGCCTGGGACTACAGAGTGAGTTCCAGGTCAGTCTGGGCTAGAGTGAGACCCTACCTCAAAAAACACCAAAAAGAAAAGGAGGGGGAAAAAAAAACTAGTAACAGAGAAAAGGAAAGGAAAAGGACAGGAAAAGCGGGGAGACTTAGGAACACAAGACCCCAGGGACTACTGCCAGCTCTGGCACGTCTTGCTGTGTGGCTTCAGAGCGTCAGACAGGGTTGTTGTGGAGATCTGGACCGGCGTCTGGAATTCAGTGAGCACTAAACAAGTGGCTAATGCTATGAACGATCTTCAGGGCCGTGCAGCACTTTGGCAAGGCAGAGCCTCGGGAATCGGAAGCCATTTACTCAAGTCCTCAAGGCCATTCAACCAATCAATGGCGGTGCTCCCAAGCTCCCCTGCTCAGTCCTTGTATCATGAAGGGAAAAAGTATGCTAGCAACCAGGATTTCAAAACGCCTGCCCCAGAAGGGCTGCTCTGATTATGATGCATGGAACTTGGTCCTGGGAAAGAGCCAAGCTTTTACTGGCGTCCCTCCCACAATCAAGTCTACCTCGGGCCAGGTGTGTTGGTGGCGCACACCTTTCATCCCAGTACTCAGGAGGCAGAGGTAGGAGGATCGCCTTGAGTTTGAGGCCAGCCTGAGACTACATAGCGAATTGCAGCCTGGGCTAGAACGAGTCCCTACCTCGAAAAACAAACCAACCAACAAGCAAAGTCAAGTCTACCTTGGACCTCTGCCCCTCTCCCCCAACCAAGGGCTCAGAGGTCCTGATGGCAGGAGGAGAGGCGAGAAGAGAGAGGGCTACAGGGGTGAGTACTCGGCAGATTTGAATCTGGAATGGCCAAGAGGAGCTAGTCCTGGTTTCTGAAGGAACAGGGAGAAAGAGCAACAGAACACAGGAAGGTCCACAACAGAACGCGTAAGTCCTCACCGGAGCAGCGGAAATCCGGCGGTTCTTGCCAGGGGTCGCATTCTTTCTGTTGGCATAGCGGGAAGCATAAGTTCGAGGGGGCACCTGAGGGGGCATGGTCTTGCTCCGAGCCACAGGTTTTCCAGAAGTGTCTTTGCTAAAGTCTAGGGGCCCTCGGCCCTCTTTCCATCCCCTGGTGGCATCCCATAATATCTCTGCATCGTAGGTTGACTTCAAGTTGAGCCTTGTAATTGCATCATTGATGCCGTCATAATCCACAGATGCCAGTAGGTGGCCCTGCCCCCCACCAGGAGGCAACTCTTCCCCTTCCAGGACCTGATGCCCCAGCAGTTTGCCTGGTGGCTGTTCCAAAGAGAAAGTGTTGATGTCATTAGGTTGACAGATCTTGGAGGGTGAGGGGGACCCCTTTCTGGGAGGCAAGGGAGGGGCATCCCATATAGAGACTCGGGGAGGCAGAGGAGGTGGGGATAGTTTCTTGCAAGAGCCATCTATGTCCCCTGGTTCTGGGGACAAAGACAGACCTCCGTCTGAACCATCCAAAATGTAGAGATAGTCTCCTGACAGGGAGCCTTTGGGCCAGGGATCTGGGCCAGGCTGGGGGTCCTGGGAGGTAGAGTGGTTGGGTAACTCTTCTGGTGAGGAGGTGGAGTTGTAACTGAGGGTGGGATCAGAGCCAGAGAGGCCACGCAAGAGCTTGAGGTCGGTCCGCCTCGCGGCCGGCTTGCTGTAGAAGTCCAAGGCTGCCTCGCCCCAGCCGATGAGCGAGGGCTCTGCGCTCCGCTTCGCCTCGCTCTCCTCCCTGTGGTGTCGCAGGCGGGACAAGGCGTCGTACTCCATCTGCAGGGCTTCGGCCATGGCCAGCTCTGTGCGGCTGATGCCCACCGACTCCAAGGACTTCCAGTGCTCCCCATTGCCCTGAGTTGAAGACATGGTGAGGGTGGGGGCCCAGGAGACAAGGAGCCTTCTACTTCCTGTCACGGCTGGATGGCTGGTGCATGGTGTCTGGGTACCTGCAGGCAAGGGGTAGAAATGACAGTCACAAAGCAAGCTTTGTCAGTGATGTCATAGGGGTGACAAAATCTGGGCCAGTTCCCATTTCTTCAGTGCCCACAACAGAAGGAAAGAAACAGAAAGTTGGAGATTAAAAACAAAAAACATACTGAGATGAGTTTATTACATCCATGTACCTATTCATTCATTCTTCATTGGGTTCCCTCTGTGGTCCTAATTAATATCCTTATCTCTGTCATATGTATCTCAAGGAAAGAGGTATTTTCTATCGGCCAAGGAAAAGAGGAGGGAGCAAGACCTTTCCAGTCAGAAGACATCTGTCTAAGGCTAGAGGTAGAAGTCAGTGGTAGAGTGTTTATCCAGCATACATGAGGCCCCAGGTTGTACCCCTAGCACTGCCAATACAATTTTCCAACACTAAAAGGTGAGAAGGAGCCAGGCGTGGTGGTGCACGCCTTTAATCTCAGCCCTCAGGAGGCAGAGGTAGGAGGATCACCATGAGTTCGAGGCCACCCAGAGACTACAGAGTGAATTCTAGGTCAGTCTGAACTAGAGTGAGACTCTACCTTGAAAAATCAAAAATAAAATAAAATAAGCCGGGCGTGGTGGCGCACGCCTTTAATCCCAGCACTCGGGAGGCAGAGGTAGGAGGATCGCCATGAGTTCAAGGCCACCCTGAGATGACAGAGTTAATTCCAGGTCAGCCTGGACCAGAGTGAAACCCTACCTCAAAAAAATAAAATAAAATAAAATAAAATAAAATAAAATAAAGTAAAATAAAAAATAAAATAAAAAGGCAGGAAGGGCACTGGGAACACAGCTCAATGGTAGAGTGCTTACCTAGTACCAAAAAGAAAATTAGCCAGGGGTGGTGGCACATGCCTTTAATGCTAGCACTCAGGAGGCAGAGGTAGGAGGGTTGCCATGAGTTTGAAACCACCCTGAGAATACAGAGTGAATTCTAAGTCAGCCTGGGCTAGAGTGAGATCCTACATCAAAAATAAAAAAAGGAGGGGCTGGAGAGATGGTTTAGAGGTTAGGGCGGTTGCTTGCAAAGTCAAAGGATCCCAGTTCGAGTCTCCACCCACTTAAGGCAGATGCACAAGAGAGCACATACATCTGGAGTTTGTTTGCAGTGGCTGGAGGCCCAGGTGTGCCCATTCTCTCTCTCTCTAATAAATAATAAAATATGTTTTTTTAAAAAAAGCCAGGCATGGTGGCACATGCCTTTAATCCTAGCACTCGGGAGGCACAGATAGGAGGATCACTGTGAGTTCGAGGCCACCCTGAGTGAATTCCAGGTCATCCTGAGCTAGAGTGAAACCTTACCTCGGAAAAACAAAGCAAAACAAAACAAAACAAAACAACAATAAAACAGGCATGGTGGTGCACGCCTTTAATTCCAGCACTTGGAAGGCAGAGGTAGGAGGACTGCCATGAGTTTGAGGCTATCCTGAGACTACATAGTGAATTTCAGGTCAGCCTGGGCTAGAGGGAGACCCTACCTCAAAAAAAAAAAAAAAGGCAAAGCCAGGCATGGTGGCACACGCCTTTAATCCCAGCACTTGGGAGGCAGAGGTAGGAGGATTGTTGTAAATTCAAGGCCACCCTGAGACTACATAGTGAATTCTAGGTCAACCTGGGCTAGAGCAAGACCCTACCTTGAACAAAACAAAACAAAAACAAAAGGCCAGTCTGTTGTGCTTGCCTCAAAAAACAAACAACAACAACAACAAAAAAAAAAAACAAGAGCAAAATTTGTTAAAAAGGAAGATAGTTCTCCCATACTGTTAGTAGGAATGTAAAAAAGTACTTTGGAAAATAGCCAGCTCCTTACAAAGGTAAACAGATGCTCACATGTGACTCAACTATCTACTTACTCAAGAGAAAAATAAGTGTGCACATCCATGTAGACTTGTACACAAATACTAAATATAGGGCGGAGGATTTCGCTCAGCAGCAGAATGCTTGCCTAGCGTGCACAGGCCTGGGTTTAATCCCTAGCACTGCAGAGGGAAAAAAAGCCTCTTCAAGTTATAAATATAGAAGCTTTACTTATATTTTCCCCAAACTGAAAATGACCCAAATATCCATCAACAGGTAGACAATTTTGTGTTGTTGTTGTTTTGCTTTTGGAGGTAAGGTCTCATTCTCTAGCCCAGGCTGACCTGGAATTCACTATGTAGTCTCAGGGTGGCCTCGAACTCACAGTGATCCACCTACCTCTGCCTCCAGAGTGCTAGAATTAAAGGCGTGCACCACCACACCTGGCTGAGTAGACATCTTTTTTTTAATTTTATTTTCATTTATTTGAGAGACTGAGAGAGAAAGAAGCAGACAGAGAGAGAGAAAGAGAGAGAGGAAGAGAATGGGCACACCAGGGCCTCCAGCTTGCAAACGAACTCCAGTTGCATGTGCCACCTTGTGCATCTGGCTTATGTGGGTCCTGGGGAATTGAACCGAGGTCCTTTGGCTTTGTGGGCAAACGCCTTAACCACTAAGCCATCTCTCCAGCCCTGAGTAGACAGTTTTTTAAAAACTTATTATGTCTGCATATGTACAACTGGCCAGGCATAGTGGTTCATGCCTTTAATCCCAGCACTTGGAAGGATGAGATAGGTGAATCACTGTGAGAATGAGGCCAGCCTTAGCTACAGAGTGAGTTCCAGGATAGCCTGGGCTCCAGTGAAATCCTGTCTCCAAAAAAAGCCTGCCAGCCTAGGTTCAATTCCCCAGTACCCACATAAAGCCAGATACACAAAGTGGTGTATGCATCTGGCGTTTGTCTATAGAAACAAAAGGCCCTGGCATATCCATTCTTTCTGTCTTCTCTCTCTCCTCCTTTTTCTCTCCTTCACAGATAAAATACATGTGAACATTTGAAAGGAAAAAAAAAAAAGTGCCAGGCTTGGTAGCACATGGCTTTAATCCCAGCACTCAGGAGCCAGTTCAAGGCCAGCCTGGGACTACAGGGTGAATTCCAGGTCAGCCTAGGCTAGAGTGAGACCCTACCTCTAAAAGACACACACACAACTGAATATTACTCAGCAATGAAAAGGAATTGACAAATGAAAAGTCATGGATGAATCTCAGATTAACTACCTGGAATAAAAGTGGCCAGACAAAAAGAGTATGGGTATGTATTATTGCATTTAAGGGAGATTCTGGAAAATACGAATTGATCCAAATTGATTGACAGTGACAAAAGGCTGATTGGTGGGTACCTAAGGGAAGAAAAGAGGGAAGGGTTACCAAGGGCCATGGGAGGAATTTGGGAATGATGAATATATTTTCCCTGCAGGGCTAGCAATCAAACCCAGGGCCTCAAGAGTTCCAGGCTCTACCGCCGAGCTTTGTCCGCAGGTCATTCATTACCTTGCGTGGCTGTGGTGATGATTTCACCAGTATGCTCCTATGCCACCTACCATGTTGTACACTCTACAAATATGTGCCGTTTATGGCATGTCAATTAAACCTCAATAAAGCTATAAATGAAAAGTACAATACAGCCCTCCTCAGCAGATCTTATCTCACAGATCGGCAACAGGTGAGAAGCGCTGCTTGATGGGTTACAGATGCGACAAATACTGATCCTCAGCCCTTGGGAAACCAGATAGAACCCCTAGCTCAGCTGCCTTTAGCTGTAAGCAGCCTTCCACTTCCTCTAGGGTTGGCAGCTTTTGCTTCTAAAGTCATAACATGAAAGAAGTTGAGAAGCATATCTTCTGTCTGTCTGAGCTAATGCCTTTAATCACAGTTACTCTCCTCCTGTTTCTCAACACAGCTGTGCTTTAAAAACAAGGGGAACTTTTTATTGTAGTTTTATTTTTTGAATTAGGGTCTTACTCAAGCCCAGGCTGTCCTGAAAAATCACTATGCATAGTCTCAGGGTGGCCCTGAACTCAAGGCAATCTTCCTACCTAGAAAGTGAATTCCAGATCAGCCTGGGCTAGAGTGAGACCCTACCTACCTTGAAAAACAAAAAAGTAGAAGGCTGCAGAGATGGATCAGTGGTAAAAGGCAGTTGCTTGCAAAGCCTGACAGCCTGGGTCTGATTGCCCAGTACCCATATAAAGTCAAATGTACAAAGTGACCCATGTGACTAGAGTTTGTTTGCAGTGGCAGGAGGCCCTGGCAGGCCCATAGGCACTCACTCTCTCTGGCTCTTGTTTTCTCTCTCTCTCAAGTAAAACTTTTTTTTTTTTTTTTAAGTAGAAGGATGAAGCTGGGTATGGTAGCACATGCCTATAATCCCAGAACTCAGGAGGCTGACACAGGTTGACTGCCGTAAGTTCAAGATCAACCTGGATCACACAGTGAGTTCAGGACAGCCTGGGCCATGTCTCAGAAGGAAAGGAAGGAGCAAAGGGAGGGCGGGAGGGAGGAGGGTCTCCCTTCAGCTGAGGCACCTCCCAGAACCCTGGTGCATTTGCAAAACACAGACCCAAGCCTCTGGCCTGAGTCACAGCAGGCTTGGATGGATGTGGCAACTGCTGCACTTAGGAAGCACGCCCCAAGGACGAGGACGATGACAGACTAGCCCAAGTTCAGCCTCAGTATTCAGGCAGCTCTACTCATTTCTGTGCCTGCTGAGTGCCTCCACCTTTCCATAGCTCTTTACAGGTTATTTTAACTCACAGGGCGTCTGAAGGAGGAGTCTTGCTGTTTTGAGATTTAGAGGAATTAGAGCAAAGACAGCCAGAACGTGACTGTCCAATAGTAGGAAAATGGTCCTAGGAAAGGGTTTTACATATATAAGATATTAGAAAAAATGACTGGGTCATCATGCTACTATACCAATGAGCTACACCACAGCCCAGCTTAATTAATTAATTAAGCCTTTTTTTTTTTTTTTTTTTTTTTTCGAGGTAGGGTCTCACTCTAACCCAGGCTGACCTGGAATTCACTATGTAGTCTCAGAGTGGCCTCAGACTCACAGTGGTCCTCCTACCTCTGACTCCTGAGTGTTTGGATTAAAGGCATGCGCCACCACACCCAACTTAAGCCTTTTTTAAAAAAGTATTTTTTATTTATTTGCAGGAGAGAGAGAACAAACAAGAGTATCTAGCCACTGCAAACAAATTCCAGATACAAGCACCACTTTATGCATCTGACTGTGGAGATCAAGTCAATTGGCAAAAGGCTAATCTTTTTTGTATTTATTTGAGAGAGAGAAAGAGGCAGATAAAAAGAGAATGGGTATGCCAGGGCTTCCAGCCACTGCAAATAAACTCCAGACGCATGTGCCACCTTGTGCATCTGGCTTACGTGGGTCCTGGGGAATCAAACCTGGGTCCTTTGGTTTTGCAGGCAAACGCCTTAACCACTAAGCCATCTCTCCAGCCCTAATCCCTTTTTAAAATTTTATTTTTCTTATTTATTTGAGAGAGAGAGAGCAATAGGCTGGGGGGGGGGCGGGAATGGGCATGGCAGGGCCTCCAGCCGCTTGCAAACAAACTCCAGATGCATGCACCCCCTTGTTCATCTGGCTTATGTGGGTCCTGGGGAATTGAACCTGGGTCCTTTGGCTTTGTAGGCAGACACCTTAACCACTAAGCCATTTCTCCAGCTCCCTGATCTTTTTTTCTTAGTTACTTTTTAGCAGAGAGGGAGAGAGAACTAGAAACCATGTGTGTGCATGTGTGCATGCGTGCAAGAGAGAGAGACAGATTAGTGTGCCAGGGCCTCCAGCCATTGCAATCGAACTCTAGACGTGTGTGCCGTCTTCTGCACATGGACAACCTTGCACACTTGTGTCATGTTGTACATATGTATGGCCTACATGGGACCTGAAGAGTCTAACATGAGTCCTTAAGCTTTGCAGGCAAGTGCCTAAACCACTAAACTCTCTCCAGCCCAAAAGGCTAATCTTTGCACTGGCTAAGCCTGAGATATCGGATATGGAAGACTATGTGCCTTGGGCAGAGCTTCTTGAAGATCGGAAAACTCGCAGCTTCTCCAAAGATTCCTGATAAACATAAAAAACTCATGATCTGATCTGATGCGAACTTGTGATCTGTCTTATGCTCAGACTCCCCACAGCTTTGACTGCCTGAAACTGAATAAAAAGCTACAAGTACAGTCAATTCAGGGAGCGCTAGAGTGCACTCCCCTGTCCCTCCATTAAATCATATTTTGCCTGGTGTGTGTTCATTTCATGTTTATCCAACCTCCACTGGATGGTGTACAAATCTGCCTTTAGGTGAGTACTGGGGAACTGAATTCCAGTCCTGAAATTTTGTATGCAAGTGCCTTAACCAATGAGCCATCTCTCCAGCCCTCATTAAGCCTTTTAATCCAGAGGATGACTGTATTTTCATCCTTACACGGGGACACAGTGCTGAGATTTACCTTAGCAGAGCACCACTGAGAGGTGGAAAACAGGCCACTGGAAACAATTTCTCAACTTCCTTTCTCTTCCAACACGATCCTATCCACCCTTGCATTCAGCCTCACTTTCTTCCATTTGGCCTCAGAGGAGAACAAGTCCCTGCCTCCACAGGATAACCCATCCGTGTTCATGCTCCATCCCCACTCATGCCCCAGCCTCTTGGCCTCCTGCAGGACAATTTTCTGGGTACATTTCCCTCCCTCTCTTCAACCTCTTCTCAGCTTGGTTTTTCCTTCTTCAGTACATAAACATGCCTCTCCCAGTCTTAAAAACAAACCTTACACCTAAACTCTCTCCCTAGGCTTTCTGTCATCTGAGCTTTTCCTCCCTTCTCAGCCAAGTCATGAGAGAGTAGACAATACCTGTTCCAAACCTCCTTCCCGTGTATTCTCACTCATTGTCATGTCTGCCGAAACGATCCACAACCCTGCCTGGGCTACCCACCCAGCTCAGGGACTCCCATGTGCCCTGTCACTGCTGCACCCGGCTCTCCAGACCATTCCTCCCTCTACACCCTGTGACACTACTTCCTTTCTTGTTCTCTACCTCCATCTTTGATCTCCTCTTCCTTTGTGCACTCCAGAAACATCGGTGTTGGCTCAGGCTTCTATCCTCACCCTGCTGCTATTTCTCCTCCCTACTCTCTGCAGTCTATGACTGCTCTTTTGATTTTATTTATTATTGCTTTATTTTGTTTTGGTTTTTGGAGGTAGGATCTCACTCTAGTCCAGGCTGACCTGGAATTCACTATGGAGTCTCAGGGCGGCCTTGAACTCACGGTGATTCTCCTACCTCAGCCTCCTGAGTGCTGGGATTAAAGGCGTGCACCACCACGCCCTGGCTTTTGTTTTCTTTTTTAAAAATATTTTAATATTTAATTTTTATTTATTTGAAGGGGGAAGAGAAAGAAGCAGATAAGAGAGAAAGTGGGTGCATCAGGGCTTCCAGCCGCTGCAAACAAACTCCAGATGCATGTACTACCTTATGCATCTGGCTTAAGGGGGTCCTGGCGAGTTAAAGCCAGGTCTTTTGGCTATGCCGGCAAATGCCTTAATTACTAAGCCATCTCTCCAGCTCCTACTCTTGTTTTCTATTCATACAACTCAAATTGAAAATTTCAAAACTAAGTACCTCTCCTTCAAGTTCATGTGCCCACCCACCCATATTTTATAGCCCAAATGGTCAAAAGCAAAACACCACCTTCTTTCCTCCCCTGTACCCCACTCCACTACTAACTCCCATACCCAGTCCCCACACTAAAAGCCCTACAGTCTTTCTGGAGTCTTCCCTCCTCTCACCCCAGTCCCAAAGCCTGTGGGCTTTACTAACTACTCCTTCCTTCTGTCACTGTCCTAATTCAAGCCATTATCTTCTCTCTCCTCACAGTCCTGCTTCCTAAAGATCCCTCACTCTCTCTTTTCAAAGCCTTCCTCAAGGGAGCTGAGGGCTCTTTCTACACCTTGGTGACTTGGTACTGCACTGCCTTCTCCTGGGCGTGGCCTTCCCAGTCCTATTTGCGTTGCAGGACTCTCACTCACCCTTCCAGGACCTTGCTGGGTGATCATGGTCTTCAGGAAAACGTCTCTGCTCCCAACTGCCACATATAGAAATCTCAAACATGGATTTAAAGTATGTATTCAAAATTACATGTTGGGGCTGGAGAGATGGCTTAGCAGTTAAGGCGTTTGCCTAGAAAAACTTTATAAATTGTGCTGGGGATTGTTTACACACCTTTGACCCCAGCACTCAGGGAGCAGAGGCAGGATCAGGATTGTAAGGCAACATGAACTATATAAGGAGTCTTGAGGCCAACCTGGGCTGAATGAAGCACTGTTTCAAAAAGACCAGAAATAGGGCTTCGGAGGTACTTCAGTAGCTAATGGCACTTGCTTGCAAAGCCTGCCAGCCCAGGGTTTCATTCCATAGTACCCACATAAAGCCAGATACACAAAATGGTATACGTGTCTGGAGTTCGTTTGCAGCAGCAAGAGGACTTGATGTACCCATTCTTATTCTCTCTTTCTCATATATAATTAACATTTTTGTAAAAAGCCAAACAAACATTTTTTTTTAATGATATGTTATTACATCCTTTAATCTCAAATTCCAAACTCACCTTATTCGTAACACTTTGTGCATCTGGCTTTACATGGGTACTGGGGAATTGAACTCGGGCCAGCAGACTTTGCAAGCAAGTGCCTTTAACCACTGAGCTATCTTCCCAGCCCAAATCTTATTCTATAATAGTCTTGATCTAGAAAAACGTAAAGGCAGAACTTTCTGGCAATGACATGGAAATGAACAACCAGGACATAGGCAATGTCCTTCCATAGGATCCTTTCAACACAGAACAGGGTTTCAAATTTTGGGCTGGGTATGGCATCTATAAGTACATAGAAGGGCAAGAAAACCATACAACGTGCTTTCTAGCTCTGAGATTATTATTATTTTTTAAAATGTTTTTGGTTTTTTGAGGTACGGTCTTACTCTAGCCCAGGCTGATCTGGAATTTACTATGTAGTCTCAGGGTGTCCTTGAACTCACACCAATCCTCCTACCTCAGCCTCCTGTGTGCTGGAATTAATGGTGCAAGTCACCATGCCAGCCCAACTCTGAGATTATTTGAATCAGACACACCTACTGATTTTCTGGAGTGAAATTTCTCTGAGATTCCAAAGTCACAGGAAAAAGGAAAAGCCCAATTGTAATTCAAGCAGGCCTCGATCCTTAGGCTCTTCCCAGACTGGAATTCAGACAGAGGAAAGAACTACCCCTCACTAATGACCATGTCCTGGCTCTGCGCTAGGATACCACTGAACTGCCAGCCCTGGAGGAAAGGAAGCCCAGCCTGCTGACAGACCTTGTGCCCGGAGCCACCCTGGCAGCTGCTCTTTCCAAAAAGGGTTAGCACTCAGCTCATCCAGATGCTGAGATTGGGATGAGGTGGGGGGACAGGGACAAAGAGAGCCACCTCCAAGGTGAAGTGAGGGCTCAGAGAGTAGCGGCCAAGCACAGGGGAGGTCAGAGAGAGAAAGGAGGCACCAACCAGTCTTGAGACAGCCTAAGCTAGCTTCCTCTAAGAACCTGAGGACCCATTTCTCAAGGAGTACAAGACACAGTATTTTAATAACAAAGGCCCTATGTTTTCTGCCTTCCCCTTTCCCAGCGCAGTTTCTTCTCACCCAGCCTCTGTTGGGTTGGCCCACTGGAAATTGGTCTAGTTTCTTAGTTCTCAAGGGTACTAGGATTCTGTAAAAGAATAAAAAAAAATAAATAACAAATACAAAACAAAACATTGGGCTGGTTCTGTAGCTCAGGGGTACAGCACTTGGCTGGCCTACAGAAGGCCTTGTGTTCAATTTCCAGCACTGGAGAGGGTAGAGGGAAGCAATTAGCCAGGAGGCCTCAGAAGAGAGGGAGGCTGGGTGAGGGCCTGGGTCATTGCTACTCTGTAGCCCTCTCAGGAAGAGGTCGCACTGAAGCTACATAAACGGCACCTCTTGGAGCAGTGCACCTTAGGGCCTCGTCCGCAGTCTTCCCTTGTGTCCATCTCTTGGAGAGCAGACGGACAAGGTCTGAAAGGTCAGCTTCAGTAAGTTTCCCCTCTCGACCTGCATATACTAATTTGTGCTTTTTTCTGCTTAATCTTTTAAAGTAACACACTAAATACTTCAGCTGGGCTCTAACTCCAGGGCAGTCTATGTAAACACAATGCCCTTAGCATACCCACAGAATTTAACATTTACACAACAGCACGGCCTAGTACATAGTCCACACTCCAATGCCTGTAATCGTCATCTGGGAAATTTTTCCAACACATAAATTCCTGGTCCCTCCCCTGAAGGCCCTGATTCAGTAGGGTAAGTTTTTTTTTGTTTGTTTGTTTTTTGTTTTTTGGTTTTTGTTTTTTTTTATCTCATGCGTTTCAAAAATCCCTTGGGTTAGTCAATGTGTAGCTATGTTGACACCACAGATTAAGGGTTCAAAACTCTCAGAAAGACAATAACTGAGTAAAAGGAACTCCTCCCCCACCAAAAAAAAAAAAAAAAAAAAAAAAAAACCCACCAAGCAGTCAGCTGGTGATCGAAAAGGACATGTGTACCAGGATCCCGCAGCACCAGTCCACACAGCTGCCCACAGATGACTGGGGCGAGCAGGGAGACACTGGGCCCAGGGCAGAGCCACACAATGGTTCAGAGTCAGAGGGTAGGGAGAAAGCAGGCCTTCCATCCCATGAGCCTGTGCCAGAGGGGGCGGCCGGAGGTGCCCAGCAGCCAGCTGGCAGAGAGGCTTCCTGCTATCTCACTGGAGCTGTCTACCCAGAGCTTGGAGAACCTAAGGGGCCATCCCCTTCCCACAGAACTAGATCCCAGCGGGTTCTGAGTAGCAGCACATACAAGGAGTATCGGGGTAGCTGTGGCACAAGCCCAGAGAACATTCAGTCTAGCAAAGGTGACAGACACGCATCAATAATTCAACATCCCCCTAGGGGCGTACAGCAGGAAGGCACTAGCTGTCCTAGCCTATCTTCACAGGGTAAGAAAAATGGAATCTCAAGGCAGTGGAAATATGGGGAGTTTCAAGCTCCCAAGACCGTGGGCATTCCAGCTTGTAGTAGTTTTTGCTCAGGAAAGAGTTGCAGAAGTGGCGTTAGTGTCTCCCCTCACACTGACAGGCTCCAGGATAATGGTTCTGTTTGTCTGCTTCGAGACAGGATCTCATAAAGTTCAAAATGGCCTTGAAATCCTGATATGCCTGCTTCTACCTCTGGGTGAAAGAACTAGGGAACAGGTGTTAAGTATGCCTCTATAAGGATTTAATCCTTTTGGCTTCTAGATTTTTCCCTCCAGAGAGGATTTATTTTATTTTATTTATTATTTTTTGGTTTTTTGAGATAGGGTCTCACTCTAGCTCAGGCCAAGCTGGAATTCACTATGCAGTCTCGGGGTGGCCTCGAACTCACAGCGATCCTCCTACTTCTGCCTCCCGAGTGCTGGGATTAAAGGCATGTGCTACCACGCCCGCTGTCCAGAGAGGATTTTTGCCTCTATACATCCCCCAGCATCACCTACACCCCAAATCCCACTCACCTTGCTCTCATGAACCCATGCCCCACACTTCATGCTACATTCTTGCAGCCCTCCTCCACCTGTCCCTCCTCCACCCAGCAAGAACAGGGGAACATCAACACTTCCTGTGTTCTGTACCAGGAATCCAACTCCTCCCACAGGAAGTTTGTCAAAAAGGTCAAATAGGCCTGCTCCCTGTCTGGTATGTCTCTACCCTGTTCCCTTCTTCACGCCCACAGGCCTCATAAAGCTCTATAAGCCTGCTTCAGGCCAGCCTGTTACTGAATGACATGTACCTACAAGGTCTTTCCTGGATCTGGCCTATGTTCCTTCTGTGTGGTGCTCAGTTAGCTTCAAATGTGAGGACACTGCATCTCCCTCTCCAGTGTCCTTTTAGCCAAGTTAAAGCAGCCCCACAGGGTTCATTATTTCCTATTAGGATGCACTCTCCATCCCTCTATTTGCTCAGTGCACCCCGAATCTCCACTAATTTGAAGCCAGAGCAGACAGCTTTGTAAGTGGCTTTCTGAGTCTTAGACAATCACAGGGACAGATGCTAAAGTCTGGGGGAGGTGAGGGCAGGTTGGCAGGCACTGCCAGCTTCAAATGAAAGCCCAGGAGTCCTCTTTGCCTGCTCAGAAGCTACTTCTAAAGTTTATTTATTTTTTAAATGTATTATTTATTTATTTGAGAGAGAGAAAGAGGCAGATAGAAGGAGAGAATGGGTGTGCCAGGGCCTCCAGCCACTGCAAATGAACTCCAGCCGAACTGCAGATGCATGTGCCCCCTTGTTCATCTGCCTTACGTGGTCCTTAAGCTTCACAGGCAAATGGCTACTAAGCCATTTCCCCAGCCCCTAAAGTTTATTTTTTGTTCAGCCAGGCGTGGTGGTACACACCTTTAATGCCAGCACTCAGGAGGCAGAGGCAGGAGGAACACTGTGAGTTCGAGGCCAGCCTGAGACTACATAGTGAATTCTAGATCAGCCTGGACTAGAGATCCTACCACAAAATAAATAAATAAGTAAATAAATAAAGTTCATTTTGTTCATACAGTCACATACTTGGAACTCATGGAGATCACAATTACCACAACACATCCTATAGAACCTGGGCTGAGTAGAAAGGCAGACAGGGAGGCCGGCATGGGGATGCATGCCTTTCATCCCAGCACCCAGAAGTAGGAGGATCACCATGAGTTCTAGGCCACCCTGAGACTACATAGTGAATTTTAGGTTAGCCTAGGCTAGAGTGAGACCTAACATGAAAAACAAAACCGAACAAACAAACAAAAAAAGACAAACACAGATGCAAGAGGTAAGACTGCTCAAGGCTCAGACATTCCCTCCTCCAGAGCAGTAACATAGCCCAGGACCTGGAAGTCAGCCAAACGGAACCTTTGGCAAAGCGGAGAGAAAAGTCTCGGCACCATGTGGATTCTAACCAAGGATTACACTGGGAGTGGGCATAGTCTGACCTTAGAGGAGATGTGGGCCTGCTTTCTGCTCCCTCTCAACTCACCCCTTACAGCCCCAACAATGAGCAGGCCAGGCCCACGTTTCCTCAGAGGAGCATGGAAGCTCAAGGACTCCTCCCCATCTTCTGCATCCAGGGAAGAGTGGGGGGAGGAGATGTGAGGAAGACAAGGCAAAGCCCAGGATGACCACCCCTTACCAATCATGGCCTCTAGCAGAAGATTCTCCTGAGCTCCACCCAATGTAACTTTCTTAATATTTTATTTATTTATTTGAAAGAAAGACAGAGAGTGAGTCAGAGAGAAAAAGACAGAATGGGTGCGCCAGCTGGGTGTGGTGGCACACACCTTTAATCCCAGCACTCGGGAGACAGAGGTAGGAGGATCGCTGTGAGTTTGAGGTTTGAGGCCACCCTGAGACTACACAGTGAATTCCAGGTCAGCCTGGGCTACAGAGAGATCCTACCTCAGGAAAAAAAAAAAAAAAAAAAAAAGAACCGGCGTGCCAGGGCCTGTAGCCACTGCAAACGAACTCCACACATGTGCACCACCTTGTGCATCTGGCTTACGTGGGTTTTGGGGAATCGAACCTGGGTCCTTTGGCTTTGCAGGCAAGTGCCTTGACTGCTAAGCCATCCCTCCAGCCCCCGATGTAACTTTCATAGCACCCTATGCCCAATTTAAAAACAAAAACAAAAAGCACAACCACATTTCCAAATACTGACAGCAACACCATGGAAATCACTGTCTCACTGAAGGTACTGTGGATACTGGGCAGTACAGAGACCGAGCCGCCTGTGGAGGTAGAACATGGGGACTGGGGAGATGGGACACAGTGGCTCTATTCACCTCTTGCCTCCCTATCTGCCATCTTCCTCCTCACCTTCCTTCAACACTTGCAAACTGAGGCCTCCTGCAAGACTCAGACTGTCACCTGTTACCTCCAGTCTCCGGTCAGCTTCCTCGGCTCCTGCCCAGTGGAATCCAGTTCTCCTGGATTCCTGTGTGGGTGAGAAAAACTCCCAGAGGAGAGCAGGCCATAAGCAAGTCACAGCTGCTCCCATCTAGCTAGGGCAACAGAGTGAAGCTAGAACAGACCACAGGGCCCTGCTTGGCCTGGGGACCTCCCCAGAGGGAAGAGTGAGAGGCAGAGCGGCATCTGTCTCACTGTGCCAACTGAGGGCGCTGAGGCGTATCTGTCCCCATGCTGACTGCACTAACCCACCAGCCCCTGTGTGAAGAGAGTGCTGAAAAGCATACCAAATTAGGACCTGACCCCGGACAAGGGGACGGGAATGGATGTCAGAGCAACTGCAGAGACATGGTACAGCTAAAGGACACAGACTAATGCCAGCAAAGCCACCGTCTGGAAGGAGGACATCTTTGCTGGGGCCCACCCATTGTTTTTTTTAAGTAAAACTCTAATTCATTCCATTGTAACAATTCTTGAGTGTTTTCTGAGTAACTTTCTCAAATATTTCCCTTCTCAATGGATTATGTATTTTTTATTTTTTTAACTTATTTGATTTGAGAGAAAAGAAGAGGCAGTTAGAGAAAGAGAGCAAGAATGGGCATGCCAGGGCCTCGAGTCTCTGCAAATGAACTCCAAACACATGTGCCACCTTGTGCATCTGGCTTACATGAGTCCTGGGGAATCTAAACAGGGTCCTTGGGCTTTGCAGGCATGTGCCTTAACTGCTAAGACATCTGACATCTCTCCAACCATTTTTTTAAGGGCATTTTTAAAATCTTATTTGAGAGAAAGTGGCAAAGAAAGAGAGAGAATGGATATACTAGGGCCTCCAGCAAACAAACTCTAGATGCATGCGCCACCTGGTGCATCTGGCTTACATGGGTCCTAAGGAATCGAACCTGAGTCCTATGGCTTTGCAGGGAAGCACCTTAACCACTAAAGCATCTCTCCAGCATAAATTATGGTTTTGTTGTTGTGTTTTTTTGTTTGTTTGTTTTTAAGCAGTTTCCCAGGAACTGGGGATTTGGTTCAGTGGCTAAAGCCACTTGTTTATAAAGCTTACCGGTGTGGGCTCAATTCTACCACCGTCCATATAAAGCCAGATGGGCATTAGTCTGCAGTGGCAAGAGACCCTGACTCGCCCACATGCACCCCCCCACACACAAATAAATACTTTTTTTTTTTTTCGAGGTAGGGTCTCACTCTAGCTCAGGCTGACCTGGAATTCACCATGGAGTCTCAGGGTAGCCTGGAACTCCCAGTGATCCTCCTACCTCTGCCTCCCAAGTGCTGGGATTAAAGGCGTGCGCCACCACGCCCAGCAATAAATCTCTCAAAGGGAGTTTTCCAGTAGTAGGTGAAGGGAGTGAGGCCCTGATTTCACAACAAGCTGCTATACAGTTGGGAAGGGCCCATATACAAACTATAGGAGCCGACCTCTAGTTCTCTGTTCTCCCTCCACACTGTCACTGTATGTAAGTATGCCAGAGCCCTGGGACGACAATGACCCTAGGGGTGGGACCCAGAAGGATCAGGCCCTCAGAGAAGTGAAAGCCAACAGTCATCCCTGTACGGAGGTGCTATCTGTAGGAAGGGTAGGAGTGTGGGAGCCAGTGGGCAGTGATCGGCTGTGCAGGTGGTGGGCAACCAGCAGCTGACTGCCACCTGCTTGGCTCTGAGAAGGGCCAAAAGAAGTCAAGCAGAAAAAAGCGGAGGGCCAAGCCAGCCAGCCATGGGAACCAGCAGAGGCAGTGACCAGCCCCCATCTCAGCAAGAGGCCACAGCTCTTTTCTCTCCTCTGGGTAGGAAGCTCTGCACCACGTGTCCCCAGGCCCTGCTCGCTGCCCTCCCTCTGCCATCACAACATGCCCACTTCAGCAACAGAGCCATGTGATCAGATCACACAGCAGAAGAGCTTCAATTAATGCAAACTCCAAGTCAAGACAGTCCCCTGATAGGTTAGACACGCTCAGGTGCCTAGAGCTATAAACTGCGCATGCTCCTCGGGCTCACCACCTCTTCCCCCTCCACACCTTTCCCATCCCACATAACTCTGCCCTACTCCATACTCCACACCCGCATCCATATAGACCCTGTACTCCCCACATTGCCCAGAATGCCTACACCTCCACATCTTTCCACATGCCCTGTATTGCACTTCATTTTTCCATACCACCCTTTCCATGCCCCTTAAACCCTCTATGTCGTCCTATATCCCACACACCTCTACCTTCCCCTATCTACACACTCCAGCTCAGTCACTCACTCCCTCATCAGCTTCTCCTCTCCAAGGGAGCTCTCCTCTCCCCAGAGAGAAGAGGAAGCTGGTTTAGACCCCAAGAGGTCGCATTCATTAATGTCACTGGCAAAGAAGACTGAGAAAAGTAGATTGAACTATGGAGAAGACGGAAGATGGGTCCTCCTGGATCCAAGGGCAACTCTAGCCCTGCCCAAACAGGACTCTTCTTTCTCTGCATCCCAATAGGTCCACAGCCAGAGCACCCAGGGGGAAGGAAGGAGAGTCCTCTGGCAGGCCCCATGTGTGACTAGTTATTTCCTGAGTCAGGAAGGCATGGGGAAGCCACAGGGTCCCCACAGATGAGGGTGAGAAAAGAAAGGAAACCAGCTTTCAAGTAACCGCCCCACCCTTTCAGTCAAAAAAAAAAAAAAAAAACTATACAAAAGAATACCATCATCAGGCAGCTGATACTAATTTACACAGGGGTGTAGGAGGCCAAGGTGTGATCTTCACCAGGCTATTTGCATTTAAAGAGAGAACACAGGCGAGAAGCGCCCACCCAACCAGGCCCTGGAAACCTCAGTAAGGAGCATGTTCCATTCAGAGGCAGATCTCCAGCTTCCTGGGTCTCCAGCTTCTCTCTAGACCTCCTAGCACACTGCCTGCCAAGAAGTTTGTTTCTTGGAGTCTCGGATCCCTCCAACTCTAGCCTCAGCTATCCTATTTTCTTTTCTTTTTCTTTCTTTTTGTTTGTTTAGTTTTGTTTTTGGAGGTAGGGTCTCACTCTAGCCCAGGCTGACCTGGAGTTCACTCTGTAGTCTCATGGTGGCCTCGAACTCACAGCGATCCTCCTATCTCTGTCTCCCAAGTGCTGGGATTAAAGGCGTGCACTACCATGCCTGACTTTTTTTGTTGTTGTTGTTTTTTGTTTGTTTGTCTTTGGAGGTAGGGTCTCACTCTGAGGTAGAGTCTCACTCTAGCTCAGGCTGACTTGGAATTCACTATGTAGTCTCAGGGTGGCTTTGAACTCATGGTGATCCTCCCACCTCTGCCTCCCAAGTGCTGGGATGCAAGGCGTGCACCACCATGCCCGGCTTTCATTCATTCATATATATATATATATGTTTTATTTCTTTGAGAGAAAAAAAACAGCAGATGGAAAGAGAATGGGCACACCAGGGGCTCTAGCCCTGCAAATGAACTCTAGATGCCTGTAACACCTTGTGCATCTGGTTTACGTGGGTCCTGGGAAATTAAACCTGGGTCCTTTGGCTTTGCAGGCAAGCACCTTAGCCGCTAAGCCATCTCTCCAGATTTCAGAGAGAGAAAAAGAGGCAGAGAGAGAAGAGAGAGAAAATGGGCATACCAGGGCCTTCAGCGCTGCAAACGAACTCCAGATGCGTGCACCACCTTGTGCATCTGGCTTACATGGGTCCTGGAGAATCAAACCTGGGTCCTCTGGCTTTGCAGGCAAGTGGATATCCTGCTCCTGCTGTGACTCACTCAAGGACACTGAATCAGGCAGATCAACACTGAACTTTACCCAGACCAACAGAGAAAGGAAACCTCAGGGCTGGAGGGATGGCTTAGCAGTTAAGGCGATTGCCTGCAAAGCCTAAGGACCCAGGTTTGATTCCCCAGGACCCACGTTAGCCAGATGTACAAGGGGGTGCCCATTCTCTCTTTCTCTCACACCCTCTTTCTCTGTCAAATAAATAAATAATAAAATATTTAAAGAGAAAGGAAACCTCACTCAGGGTGGGTGTAGGGCTAAGAGCTTAAGAAATGGGATATTCTCTTGGGTGGTTCTCAGTGTCCCAGAACCCCTAAACTACCAGAGAAGGACACCCAGGGGAGGGTCTGGGAGGGGGCAGTGGGCAGGGTCCTGGTAGAGCCAGTCCACAGTTCTCCCTAGGTCACTGTGACTAACCCTGAGGCTGGACATCACCTCCTTGCCAACAGCGGGTAGAAAACAGCAGCAGAGACTGAGCCAAACCCTGGCAAAGGGTGAGGCTAGCTATAACACCCCTAAGCCCACCCCCATCTACTCACCTCTTCCAGCAAGGCTCCACCTCCTAAATTGCCATCAGCTGGGGAACACGCATTCAGAACACATGAGTTTATGGTGGACATATGATTCAAACCTCCACCCTCACTCAATAATGGTCTTGGGATCCAACAAACACGAGCAACACCTTGGCCTTACATAGTGTAGACGGCACTGTTTTCCATCTCTGCACAGAGAGGTCATGAAGGTTTTCAAAGAAGAAAATGACTTTGGAGAGAGGATAGACTGTCAGCCAGTCTGGGTGCAGCTTTGTGCCTGCCTTGACACCTCTCTCTCTCATCTCCCATCCCGAGTTTGCATAGCAAAGTCCCAGCGGAGAGAGTCCGAGTCTATACTCGGCAAGGGGGGCACTCAGCAGAAGAGGTACCACCTGGCTCAGCAGAGCACACTCACAGGCTCCTTCATGGGGCCCTCATCCAGGGCCTCTCAGGGGAGAAACAAGTCAGAGTTGTTTCTCAGCAGAGATCAGCCAGCCCTGTTTGCAGCTAGGATTCAACAGGAACTGGGTAAAATACTTTCACAACAAAATGCAAATGCCCTTGCAAAGTTCAGGCTGTGTCAGTGGCTCCAGGGACCTACCCCTGGAGCCAGCGTAAAGACTGGCTCTTCACTTGGTTTTAGGGGAAAAGAAAGAGAAGGAAGGGAGACAGAAGAGGTAGAAAAAGGGAGGCAGAAGCAGTGGGAGAAGGGAAGAAGGCAGAATATGACCCACACAGAACTGGAAGGAAGGAAACAGACCTTTTATTTCCTCTGGTGTTTTGTGTTGGGTATTGTTGGATTTAATCCTCACACAGCCCTTAAATGTGGGTATTATGATCCTTATTTTACGGGTGAGGAAATCAGAAAACAGGAATGGGACTGAGGGATCTGCTCAAGGTCACACACCTGGAAATGATAGACTCAAGAGCTAACTTGAAACTTGTCTGAACCCAAATTCACTATCTTCCCCCGACCCACCTTATCCTCACACAGAAGCCTAGACTCATATTGGACCAAATGTTCACATGGATGTTGGCAATTGTTCTGGAACACCCCCCACACTCTCCCTCCACACCCCCCCGAATACTTCATTTGCCCAAGATCAAAAAAGACCAAAGCTGCTGGGCATGGTGGCACATTCCTTTAATCCCAGCACTCGGGAGGCAGAGATAGGAGGATCACTGTGGGTTAGAGGCCACCCTGAGACTACAGAGTGAATTCCAGGTCAGCCTGGGCTAGAGTGTGACCCTACCTTGAAAAACCGAAAAAACTAAAAATAAAAATAAACAAACAAACAAAAAAGACCAAAGCCAGGTGTGATAGCACACACCTATGGAGGCAGGAGGATCAGGAGTTCAAGGACAACCTAGGCTGTGACTCAAAAACCAAATCAGGGCTGAAGAGATGGCTTAGTGGTTAAGGCACCTTCCTGCAAAGCCTAAGGACCCAGGTTCGATTCCCCAGAACCCATGTAAACCAGATGCACATGGTAGCACATACGTTTGGAGTTCCTTTGCAATGGCTGGAGGCCCTGGTGTGCCCAAGTCTCTGCCTCTTTCTCTCTCTCTCTTTCTCAAACAAATAAATAAAATATATTTTAAAAAAATGAGCCAGGCATGGTGGCACACGTCTTTAACCCCAGCACTCGGGAGGCAGAGGTAGGAGGATCGCCGTGAGTGTGAGGCCACCCTGAGACTACAACCAGGTCAGCCTGAACTAGAGTGAAACCCTGCCTCGAAAAACCAAAAATAAATAAATAAATAAATAAATAAATAAATAAAATAAAATTTTTTAAATACTAAGTATGCTAGGTTCAATATCCAGACTCCCCAAAGGTAAATAAACTGGCAGAGCTGGGTGTCCTGGTGAAGACTTATAATTCCGGCACTTGGAGAGTGGGTCAGGCAGGAGGATCAGGAGTTTAAGGCTAGCCTCAAAATTTAATTTGAAACTCGTATGAACCCAAAATTCACTGTCTTCCCCTACCCACCTTGTCCTCACACAGAAACTTAGGCTCATCATATTGGACCAAATGTTCCCATGGATGTTAGCAACTGTTCAGGAACACCCCCACGCACTCTCCCTCCACACCCCAGAATACTTCATTTGCCCAAGATACTCAAAAAAGACCAAGGCCAGGTGGGGATTTAAGTAGTAAATCCATTTCAAGGAAAACTTATCTCAACCAAAGAACAAGAGAAAATATTTCTCTCCCCTACCCCGCCTTTTTTTTTTTCCGAGATAGGGTCTCTCTCCAACCCAGGCTGACCTGGAACTTGGAATTCACTATGTAATCTCAGGGTGGCCTCAAAGTCATAGTGATCCTTCTACCTCTGCCTCCTGAGTGCTGGGATTAAAGGTATGCCTGGTTTTACTTTCCTTCTTTTTTTAATTTTTATTTATTTATTTATTTATTTATTTATTTGACAGAGAAAGAGGGGGAGAGAGCGAGCGAGCACAAGAGAGAGAGAATGGGCGCACCAGGGCCGCCAGCCATTGCAAACAAACTCCAGACGCGTGTATCCCCTTGTGAATCTGGTTAACGTGGGTCCTGGGGAATTGAACCTGGGTCCTTTGGCTTTGCAGGCAAACGCCTTAACTGCTAAGCCATCCCTCCAGTCCTACTCCCCTTCTTTAGGAGGTATTCAAGATGCTTTTTTTTTTTTTTTTAGGTTTTCGAGGTAAGGTCTCACTCTAGTCCAGGCTGACCTGGAATTAACTATGTAGTCTCAGGGTGGCCTTGAACTCATGGCGATCCTCTTACCTCTGCCTCCCAAGTGCTGGGATTAAAGGCGTGCACTACCACGCCCGGCTCAAGATGCTTTATATGGAGTCCCAGGAAGTTCCCTGCATGCCCCATTCCAAAAAGTTTTATGTTTCCTACAGCATTTTTATGTAGGATTACATGTATACTAGTGACCAAACAACAATTTTTATTCATGTAGGAACTTATAGCTACAAAGCATTTTCATAGACATTATTAGCCCACTAATTTTTTGTGTGTGACAGGGTCTCATGCTGTCACCTAGGTTGGCCTGGGACTAGCTATGTTGCTGAAACTGACCTCAAACCTCCAGTGATCCTCCTGCCTCAGCCTCCTGAGTGCTGGGATTACAGGCGTGCGCCACCACATCTAGCTTGGGCATGTATCTTTTGCAAGCATGTGCTTTTAACCACTGAGCCATCTCCTCAGCCCTGGGCATGTGTCTTAATCTTACTAAATCAGTCTCTCTCTTCTTTAAAGTGGGGAGAGACAATTTCATCACTATCTATAGCATCCACTTCCTTAGAGGCTGGGGAGGGGGTGGGGTGGTTATGATTCTCAGAGTACTACAAATGGATAGGCTCTCAGTGTAGCCTTTTTCCATCATGTGCTCTGGCCTTTCTGTGTACACAAATTTTGGCCCAAGGACCTCCTTTTTTATCTTCTTTGTTGGGGTCACCTGCAACAGCAAGAAGTATACTCCAAAGTGTGACTTGCCTGGTGTGGTAGCACACACCTTCAATCCCAGCACTCAGGAGACAGAGGCAGGAGGATCATCATGAGTTCGAGGCCACCCTTAGACTACAGAATGAATTCCAGATAGGCTTACTCTAGGGTAAGACTCTATCTCGAACCCCCCTCCAAAAAACTGTCTTTTCTGTCTCCTCATTTTTCTCCTCTTTCTCTCTCCCTAACTTTAATTTAAAAAAAAAAAATTACTTTTAGGACTGGAAAGATGGCTTAGCAGTTACAGTGCTTGCCTACAAAACCAAAGGCCCCAGGTTCAATTCCCCAGGACCCACATAAGCCAGATGCACAAGGTGGTGCATGGTCTGGAGTTCGTTTGCAGCAGCTAGAGATCTTGGTATGCCCATTCTCATTCATTGTCTCTCTCTCTCTGATAAATAAATAAAAATAAAATATTTTTTCAATTACTTTAACTAATAAATTATAACTGTATCCATTTATTATCTTTTTTTCTTAATATAAAAGATGACAGCCAGGCATAGTGGTTCATGCCTTTAATCCCAACAGTTGGGAGACAGAGGTAGGAGGATCACTGTGAGTTCAAGGCCACCCTGAGACTACATAGTGAACTCCAGGTCAGCCTGAGATAGAGTGAGACCCTACGTCGAAAACAAACAAACAAAAAAAGGATAGCCTAGTGGAAAAAATGTTCAATTTACAGCATATTCATATATTAAAGTTCCCAATAAAAATTATAAAAATAAAATGTAAAGCCGGGCGTGGTGACGCACACCTTTAATCCCAGCAGTCGGGAGACAGAGGTAGGAGGATCGCCATGAGTTCGAGGCCACCCTGAGACTACATAGTGAATTCCAGGTCAGCCTGGGCCACAGTGAGACCCTACCTCGAAAAACCAAAATAAATAAATAAATAATAAAATTTAGAGTCAGGCATGGTGGCACACACCTTTAATCCCAGCACTTGGGAGGCAAAGGGAGGAGGATGAATTCTAGGACAGTCTGAGCTAGAGGGAAACCCTTCCTAGAAAAAAAAAAAAATTTTTTTTAAATCTCTACCAGAGCCATGCCTGGTGGCACACACCTTTAATCCCAGCACTCAGGAGACACAGGTAGGAGGATCGCCATGAGTTCAAGGCCACCCTGAGACTACCAGGTCAGCCTGAGCTAGAGTGAGACCCTACCTTGAAAAAACAAAAAAATAAAAATCTCCACTGGATGTAATGGGTCATATCTATAATTCCAGTACTGGAATTAGATAGGAGGATCACCATGAGTTTTAGGCCAATCTGGGCTAAATGGGAGACCCTGTCACAAAACAACAAAACAAAACAAAAAACAAGAAGGATCTGTGTGGGATGGTGCTTCGTCTCTATGACAGGGGTGGCTGGGTAGGGTGGACAGGGAAGGCCTAGACAGAGCAATGTTGGAGAGTTGAGTGCCAGAGTCACACAGTTAAAGTGAAAGGAGCTATTTCCAAAGAGGCAAAGGACCTTTGGCTTCTCTTTGAAATACAATACTCCTTGAGGCTTCCTACAGGGGGTTCTCAGGAGAGGAAGGAACACATGACTAGAGTCCCTCAGTCTACTTAACCAGGGTGGGTATCTGGAGTAAGTTCCTTTCCCCACGTTTGGAGGGGAGAGACTTTCCCAACAAGAAAGCTGCTGACCTGGTTGGCACGGGACCTGAAAGAGCGGAAGGGCAGGTTCTGTCATGATCTCTGGAGCCAGCCTCAAGTTCTAACAACTCTGTGACCTTGAGACCCATTTATCAAGGTCATCTCAAGCTCCTTCCCAGTTCTAACACTTTATATCATACCAGAATCATCTTTCAGGCTGGAGAGATGGCTTAGCGGTTAAGCGCTTGCCTGTGAAGCCTAAAGACCCCCGTTCGAGGCTCAATTCCCCAGGACCCACATTAGCCAGATGCACAAGGGCACGCACGCGTCTGGAGTTCGTTTGCAGTGGCTGGAGGCCCTAGAGTGCCCATTCTCTCTCTGCCTCTTTTTCTGTCTGTCGCTCTCAAATAAATAAATAAAAATAAAATAAAAGAATCATTTCTCTCATGCTTTGTTTTATAAAACAAACACTAGCCAGGCATGGTGGCACACGCCTTTAATCCCAGAACCTGAGAGGCACAGATAGGAGGATCACTTTGAGTTCAAGGCCAGCCTGAGACTACATAGTGAACCTAGTGAATTGCAGGTCAGCCTGGGCTAAAGTAAGACCCTACCTTGAAAAACAAAAACAAAAACACCAAATAGAGCTGAAGAGATAGCATAATGGTTAAGACACTCACCTGCAAAGTCTAAGGACCCATGTTTGACACTCCAAGTCCCACATAAGCCAGACGCACAACATGACACAAATGTACAAGGTCACAACATGTGCACAAGGTGGCACATGCATCTGGAGTTTGACTACAGTGGCTAGAGGCCCTGACACACCAATTCTCTCACTCTCATTAAAAAAAATAACTACCAAATAAAGCCAATATTAAAATATTAAAGCCGGGTGTGGTGGCGCACGCCTTTAATCCCAGACTTTGGGAGACAGAGGTAGGAAGATCGCTGTGAGTTTGAGGCCACCCTGAGACTATGTAGTGAATTCCAGGTCAGCCTGATCTAGAGTGAGACCCTACCTTGAAAAACTGAAAAAAATAAAATAATATATATATATTAAAACAAAAAAGCCTGGGCATAGAGGTGCACACCTTTAATCCCAGAACTCAGGAGGCAGAGGCAGGAGGATCACTGTGAGTTTGAGGCCACCCTGAGACTACATAGTGAATTCCAGGTCAGCCTGAGCTAGAGTGAAACCCTACCTTGAAAAACCAAAAAAAAAAAAAAAAAAAAAAAAGCCTTAATTTTCCCTACAGCTCCCTAAGTGGTCATGAATCTACTACCAGAGTTGCTCAGGAGGTGGCCAAATAATTGATTATCCCAAGTTTTCTCCCATGAAAAGCAGAGATAGAAATGAGGGGAAGGCGAGCAAGGGAGGAGCCCAGGAATTCTCGTGAATGTGCCACCACTCCCAAACAACTGGGAATGAAGAAGGGACCTTGCTGCACTGGGGCTGGGTGCAGGAAGCATCCTCCTTGGCCCCTGCCCTTGAGAAGTTTATTCTCTCAGGTAAGTTCCAGTCTGGTGACATCTCTTAGGCACTCAAAGAAACCTCAACAAAAGAACTGGGCAGCTCTGCTGCCATTTTCTGCTCCTAAGACTCAATATCTCCAGTAGTGGCGCTGAGGAACAAGCATGGGTGTACAATGAGGTCGCCTGATTCACCTCTGTCCTTCACTAGCTGGCTGACAGAGTTAGCAATTACATTATTTGCCCAGTCAGCATTCTTCTGTCTACAGGCAATAGCTAGCCTATACAAATCCCTACAAATATTAAGCAGTCTTTTTTTTTCCCTCTCAGCTTCCATCTGTCAAACTGTATTTAAAGAGAAATACCCAAGGAAAAGTTACATTTGTATTATCGCATCACTCTTCCCTTAGCTAAAAAGGAAAGGTTCTAGAACATTCCCTACTCTACATCCTCCTTAACCTACTCCATCCACACCCTGACTCTTTGCCCTTACAATGGATGCTTTAACATCTATAGAGAATTTTGCACATTTTCTGGGTGCTTTAAAATTTTTATTTAGCCGGGACGTGATGGCGCACGCCTTTAATCCCAGCTCACAAGAGGCAGAGGTGGGAGGATCATTGTGAGTTCGAGACCACCCTGAGACTACATAGTGAATTCTAGGTCAGCCTGGACTAGAGTGAGACCCTACCTCGAAAAACCAAAAGAAATAATAATAATTTTGTTTATAAGATGGGCATGGTGGAGCACACCTTTAATCCCATCACTCAGAAGGCAGAGGCAGGAGGATTGCCATGAGTTGGAGGACACCTCCGAGACTACATAGTGAATTCCAGGTCAGCCTGGGCTAGAGCGAGACACTAACTCAAAAAAAAAAAAGGGGGGGGAGGAGCTGGAGAGATGGCTTAGCAGTTAAAGCGTTTGCATGCAAGGCCTAAGGACCCAGGTTCAATTCCCCAGTACCCATGTAAGCCAGATGCACAAGGGGGCACATGCATCTAGAGTTTGTTTGCAGTGGCTGAAGGCCCTGGCAGCCCATTCTCTCTCTCTCTCTCTCTCTGACTTCTCAAGTAAATAAAATATATTAAATTTTTTAATGAATTTGGTTATATATTAGGTGCGTGGGTGTGCATGGGGGGAGGGGCATGTGCATGCCATAGCTTCCAGTTTTTATGTAGGGTCTGAGGATCCAACTCAGGTAACTCAGCAGGCACTGTATCCATTGAACCATCTCCCCAGCACTTTCTGAATGCTCTTGCATACACAATTTCATTCTCTTCACAGTAAAGACTGTATTTCTTTTTTTTAATTATTTTTAAGTAGGGTCTCACTCTAGCTCAGGCTGACCTGGAATTCACTGTGTTGTCTCAGGGTGGCCTCAACTCATGGTGATCCTCCTGCCTCTGCCTCCCAAGTGCTGGAATTAAAAGCGTGTGCCACCACACCCAACCTGTATTTCATCTATAAAACAATCCTATAAGCCACAAATACCTCCCTTGAATTTTATAAGTATGCAAATGAAATCAAGCTCACAAATTGTCCTTGATCACACATCCAGGAAGCAAGTCACACCAGGACTCAAAACTGCCTTGTGACACTATTATCTCTACCATCTCTCACAGGTCCTGTCTAGGATGAAGGACCACAGACAGGAGACACCTGTAAAATGCTGGGGTGGGGCACCATAGGGGGAACCAAAGGCCCACAAGGGTGTGGAATGTCTGTTAGAACACAATTAGGTCATGGCAAAACATAGGCATTCCAAAAAAAAAAAAAAAAAAAAAGGACATTCCAGACTCCTGGGCAAGACCAAAGGAGCACCCCAGAAAAATAGCTTAGGGCCCCCGAAAAACTAGCCTTCCCTCACCCATGCTTTCAGTAGAGAGGAAAACGGACAGGCTGCATTGTGGCTGGGACTGAAGCTTGACTGGATTCAGACTTACACATGCATGCACCCAGCAGTGAACTCCCAGCCGTAGAAAGCAAACCTCAGGCTCACCCAAAAGCCAAAGGAGAAGCAGCCGCAGCCCGAGTCCAGGGCCCCCGGCTCAGAGCCACTGTCTCCTCAGATGTTGGCTGCCACACAGGGCTATAAAATGTGCCTCGACTTAATTTTTCCATGGATGCAGCCCCAAATGGGACTGCCAGGCACTGGAGGAGCCTCGGTTCCAAGGGCTCATTGCCTCTGTGCTCTGGGATGTGCAGCTGCTGCTGAAGGGGGAGGGGGGTGCTTGACTATCTGGTGGGAGTCAGAGTTGACACTCCTGGGCCATTTCTCTTCTGAGTAACTTTTCATTTAGGGCCGGATTCAGAGCTGGAGTTCAGTACAAATTGTTTACATCTGCTTGGCCATATCCCAGAAAAGCAGGTAGTCTGCAGACAGGAGTGGCAGTATTGGCCCACTTCTAGTAGCCCAGGTAGCTGTGTGCTAGAGAATCTCTTGGGGCCTGCAGGGACCTGCCAGTCCAGGTCACAGAACTCCCTAACTAACCATGTTGAATAAAAATATTAGGGCAACCAGAGACAATAGGACTTCCATCCAAGGCATGACTGGCGCGGGCTGGGGCAAGGGAGGCCACAAAGACCCCCGACAAAGACAGAAGATGGAGGGACAGAAGGTTAGCTTGAAGTGGCAAGAGCAATGGCAAATTCCACACACACACATACACACACACACACACTCAGCAGCCTCGAGCCAACTAGGGTGTACGCACTGACTAACCTCATACATTTTAGTAACCGCTTTCCACAACCCAAGAGCCTGCCAAGCCCCTGGGTTCTCCACCCCACCCCAGCTCAGCAGCCTTGCCTGTGACACACACCCACACCCACCCACCCACCTCTCCAACACCAAAGCCACAGATGTCTGGAGCTGAAAACTAAGGGACATAGATAGGCCAGGAGAGCAGCATGTTCCGCTGAAGGACAGAGGGCTTGGGCCTGAGGGTCTCTGATCCTTTTCTAAGATTTAGGGTTCTTTTTTTTTTTTTTTTTTTTTTTTTTTGCTGCAGTATCTTCCTAAGGCCAATTCTTCCCTTTGCTTGGCTAAAGCATGCATCTAAGTCCCCAGGCTGAAAGCTGACTTTTCGCCCACCCGCTGCACGAGGAAGGCACTACCCCCGTCACCCCCACTCGGGGACAGGTTTTTTTGTTGTCGTTTTAATTTCTCCTCTTGAACAAACTAATAAAGCGGCGAAGCCCAGAGAGGCCGGCTGGCTGCGATCGCGTGCGGCTGCGGCCAGGAAGAGGAGGAGGAGGAGGAGGTGGGGGGTTCTGGGAGCAGGAGGTGGGTGGGGGTGCCGGGCCTGCGGGGCCCGTGGGATGGGGGCGAGCAACCTGCCGAGCGCCGGGCTGCAGCGGGGCTCCCCGCCCGGCCGCCCGCCTCCGATCTGCCTTTGTTGCCCCTGGCTGTTGCCATGTTGAAACGAGGAGCCCCCGCCCCCAGCCGGGACCCCGCCGCGAGCCGCCCCCAGCCCCTCCACCGTGCCGGGGGTCGCGCGTGTCCCGACCTGAGCTGAGCTGAGCTCGCCGCGCCCCGCGACGGGTCGTGGGCTCGCCGCGCGCCGCGGCTCCAGGCGTCCCTCGCGGCGGCCGCGCCTCCGCCGGTTCCCGGGGTCGCTCGGAGCGAGGCTCTGGGGGCGGGGGCGCCTCCTCCTCCTCCACCTCCTCCCCGGGGCTCGGGGCTTTTCGGCGGGGCACCGTCGGGGGCGGGGTGCCGGCAGCGGGAGCGAGCTCGGCGTCAGGCAGCCGCGGCGGAGACAATAGCGGGAGCGGCGGAGCGGAGGGGAGAAGCCATCTCCCGGACGGCCGGCGCACTGCACGGCCACGGCGGCGGCGGCGGAGGAGGAGGACGCGCGGCCGCCAGGGCCCCGGGATGCAGCCGAATCGCCTGCCGCGAGCCGGAGGGCGGGGCGGCGGGAACCCCGGCACCCTGTCCCCTCCTCCCGTCCGCCTCCCCCTCTCCCTCCCCCGGCGCCGGGGACAGAACCGCCCAGAGCCGGCGCTCTCACGACCCCGGCTGGGCCGAGGGGTTCGGTGGATGGGTCCTCTCGCTTTCCCCCGCTTCTGGAACCCCTGGACCTACTCGGCTGCGAGAGACTCCACCCGGGGGGGGGGGGGACCACCAATGATCGATGGGAGGATTTCACCTTGTAATTATGCTAGCGATGTCCGGAAGAACACCTACCTTTGAGGGAGGAGGTGCAGGTGAGGGAGGTTGTCTCTGCACCTTACTAGCTCAGTCTCCTTCCTTTTTCTGTTTGCCCAGGAAGGTCTTGCCACCTGAAGGGGTTGGGAAGCAAAGGCTCCTCCAACCCAATTAAGGTGCCACCACCCACAGACACTCACACACACACAACTTTGTTACGAGATGTTCTGAATTTTGACTAGGTACCTTTCTTTGAACAGAGATCTCATTCGTTTTCCTAAAGGCTCCACATTTGCATTTGGTTTGCATCGTCTCTAACATCACCTTTCCTCGGATGGATCTGGTTCTCACCCGCTGCCTTCCTTGCTTCCTTCTTTCTTGCCTGTCTCACTGTAAAGACGAACCCCTGGTCCCCGGCCTTCCTCCTCTGCTCTCGTTCAAGTGTTGAGGATCTCTAGCCATATAATTCCACTCCCCAGTTAAGGATCCCATGGAAACAGCTGCTAGGCTTCCCATGCCTTGTCTCAGCTATTTAAGATGCTGCCATTCTAGTCTGTCATGGTCTCACTAGAGCATTTTATTCTATTCTATTCTATTTTTTTTTTTTTTCGAGGCAGTATCTCATTCTAGCCCAGGCTGACCTGGAACTCACTCTGTAGTCTCAGGCTGGCCTCCAACTCATGATGATCCTCCTACCTCAGCCTCCTGAGTGCCTGGATTAATGGCATGCTCCACCACTCCCAGCTACAGCATTTTTAAAATATTTTATTTTTATTTATTTGAAAGAGAGAAAAAAGCAGAGAAAGAGAGTGGCAGAGAGAGAGAGAGAATGAGGGTGCCTGGGCCTCCAGTTGCTATATGCACCTCCTTGTGCATCTGGCTTACCTAGGTCCTTTGGCTTTGCAGGCAAGTGCCTTAACCGTTAAGTCAGCCCCTAGAACATTTTTTAAAAAGAAAAAAAATCAGAAAAGCTTTTATAAAAGATATGTATGAGCCCCACACACACACACACACTTTTCTTTTAATTGATATGAAACTGCAACAAGCCAAAGCAGTTCTCTAGGAGACAATGAAAGGTCACCCTAGACTGGAAAACTCAAAAAGAGAACTATCAATTGAGAAGAGAATTTGAACAACTACAGGAAGGCCTATGTAGAGGAGGAGAAAGCAATATAAAAAGTGAATTCAGCTGGGCGTGGTGGCGCATGCCTTGAATCCCAACACTTGGGAAGTTGAGGTACAAGGATCACCATGAGTTCGAGGCCACCCTGAGACTACAGAGTGAATTCCAGACCCTACCTTGGGAAGGGAGGAAGGAAGGGAGGGAGGAGAAAGAAAAGCGAATTCACAGCTTATCTTGAGGAGGGGCACACACCTGCAAACCTAGCATGTGGGAGGCTGAGGTAGGAGGATCTTGAATTTGAGACCAGCTCTGTTATATAAGAAGACATCTCAAAAAAAAAAAAAAAAAAAAGTTCACAATTTCTTGAGATATCTTTGGCCTTACAAAAAATGAAATTGGAGGGCTGAAGAGATGGCTTAGCGGTTAAGCGCTTGCCTGTGAAGCCTAAGTACCCTGGTTTGTTCGAGGCTCGATCCCTAGGACCCACCTTAGCCAGATGCACAAGGGGGTCGCAGGCAGCTGGAGTTCTTTTGCAGTGGCAGGAGGCCCTGGGGCGCCCACTCTGTCTCTCTCTCTGCCTCTTTCTCACATAAATAGATAAAATGAAATTGGGGCAAGAGAACTGGTGAGATGGCTTCGAACCTGAGTTAAATCCCCAGTACTCACGTAAAAGCCAGGCATTAGGGCAGGCATCTATAATCCCAGCCCTGGGAGTTGGGGTAGGGAAAGGAAGATTCCTCCCCGGAGTTGCTGGCTATCTCTAATAGTAGGGTTGGTGAGCTCCAGGTTCAGTGAGAGACCTTACCTCAGTAAGGGAGAGACATTGAGGAAGACCCCTGACACGCCCTCTGCACACATGTGCTAGAACTACAGGTGTGAGCCACTGTGACTGGCCTGGTTTTCATTTGAAGTGGAGAAAGAAACAAGAGCACATGTTGAGAGGTAAGAATGTAAACTGTGCTGGAGAAGATGAAAGGAGATGGCGCCAAAGCATATGGGAGCAGAGTTGCCGGGAGTGTCTTTGAGATGAAAGATGTACAAGCAGACATGTTGGTAGATTGGTAAATCTAGAGGCTAAAGCCTTGGATCCTTGGTTGCCATTTGATAGTCTCTAAGCAAACTGCTGAGAGAAGAGGGTCAAGACAACATTCAGGGGTGGAGAGATGGCTCAGTAGATAAAGGTAATGGCGCCTCAGTTCGAGTCCCCAATACCCACATAAAGCCAGATACACCAGTGGCACGTGCATTTGGAATTCATTTGCATTGGCAGGAGGCCCTGCCATGCCCATTCTCATTTCCCTCTCTCTCTCTCTCTCTCTGTGTGTGTGTGTGTCAAATAATAAATAAATAAAATATATATATAAAAGACACTATTGGGCTGGAGCGATGGCTTAGCAGTTAAGCACTTGCCTGTGAAGCCTAAGGACCCCAGTTCGAGGCTCGATTCCCTAGGACCCAAGTTAGCCAGATGCACAAGGGAGCGAACGCATCTGGAGTTCATTTGCAGTGGCTGGAGGCCCTGGCGTGCCCATTCTCTCCCTCCCTCCCTCCCTCTCTCTCTCTCTCTCTGTCACTTTCAAATAAATAAAAATAAACCAAAAAAATTAAAAAAAGACACTATTAAAAACGCCTGGGCATAGCCAGGCGTGGTGGTGCATTCCTCTAATCCCAGCACTCAGGAGGCAGAGGTGGGAGGATCGCTGAGAGTTTGAGGCTACCCTGAGACTACATAATGAATTTCAGGTCAGCCTGGACTACAGCAAGACCCTACCTTGGAGAAAAAAAAAAAAAAAAAAAAAGATGTTATTGAGAACTTAAGGAAAATGGTTAAGGTTAAAGTGGCACCCAAAAGGAGTTAGAAGGACTGGGGGTCTAGCTCAGTGTGAACAAGGTTCTGGGGTCAATGCCCCACAAAGGGAGAAGAGGGAATGAGAGCAGCAGTTGCGAATTCAATGGAATTAGCTGACTTGAGAGTACGTGTAGTGGCGTAGGTACACAGGAAGGATTAAAGAAGACAGAAGAGCCGGCATGGTGGTGCACGCCTTTAAGGATCCCTGTGAGTTCAAGGCCAGCCTGAGATCACATAGTGAATTCCAGGTCAGCCTGGATTAGAGTGAGACCCTACCTTGAAAAACCAAAAAAAGAAGGAGGAGACAGAAAACAAAAGCAGAGGTGCCCCAAGAAGG
Source organism: Dipus sagitta (assembly GCA_036346955.1). Classification (NCBI taxonomy): domain Eukaryota; kingdom Metazoa; phylum Chordata; class Mammalia; order Rodentia; family Dipodidae; genus Dipus; species Dipus sagitta. The sequence continues at coordinate 256,167,049 of CM070770.1, forward strand.
AAGCGAAGTTGAGAACAAGCTATGAACCCTGACGGAATAAAGGGATATCACTCTCTTTACTGTTGTTCCCTAGCCAGTCATTTCTCCAGAACAAACACCTGCTTCCCTTGCTTAAAATCAACTGGACTGAAGAGCACTGGAATCCTGACTTTAGTGGTTTTTGTTTTTTCAAGGCGAGGTATCACTGGAAACTCACTCTGTAGGCTAGGCTGGTCTCAAACCAAAAGCCATCCTCCTACCTCAGCCTTTCAAATACTGGGATTAAAGGTGTGTGCCACCACGCCTAGCTTGTTTGTTTGTTTGTTCCTTTATTTGTTTATTTATTTTGGTTTTTTTGAGGTAGAGTCTCACTCTAGCCCAGGCTGACCTGGAATTCACTATGTAGTCTCAGGGTGGCCTCAAACTCACAGCAATCCTCCTACCTCGGCCTCCAAGTGCTGGGATTAAAGGCGTGCACTACCATACCTGCCTATTTTTATTTATTTATTTGAGAGATTTGATTTAACTCAGGTTTGAAGCCATCTCACCAGTTCTCTTGCTCCACTTTCATTTTATTTTATTTTATTTTTTGTTTATTTATTAACTTGAGAGAGAAAGAGACAGATAGAGAGAATGGGCATACCAGGGCATCCAGCCATTGTAAATGAACTCCAGATGCATGTGCCATCTTGTGTATCTGGCTTATGTGGGTTCTGGGGAATCAAAGCCTGGGTCCTTTGGCTTTGCAGGCAAGCACCTTCACCACTAAGCCATCTCTCCAGCCCCTTGTTTTGTCTTTTGAGACTGGATTTGATATAGCCAAGACTGGCTTTAAACTGATCCTTCTGCCTCAGCCTCCTGAGTGCTGAGGTGACAGGTGTGAGCCACCATGCCAGGCTCTGGCTTGACATTTTAGTTTTTAAACTTCTGTGTTCATAAAGCCAACAACAGTGCCTGGTACGTAGCACGTGCTTAATAAAATATATCAAATGTGTGTGGCTTAGTGGCACACACCTTTAAACCCGGCACTCCAGAGACTGAGGCAGGAACATTGCTATGAGTTCAAAGCCAGCCTGAGACTACATAGTGAATACCGGGTGAGCCTGGGCTAGAGTGAGACCCTACCTCAAAACCAAAACAAAATTTAGCAAATACATGAGCAGCTGGTACCCTATTATTCTCTTTGTATTTGTGTGTGTGTGTGTGTGTGTGTGTGTGTGTGCATACACTCCTGTGGAGGCCAGAGGTCAATGTCAGGTGTCTTCCTCAGTCATCCTCCATCTTGAGTCAGGGTCTCTCACTAACCCTAAGCTCACTAATTTAGTTAGCTAGCCATTGAGCCCCAGGGATTCCATCTCCACGGCCCCTCCGTCCCCAAGTAGTGGAAACCACCATGCCTAGCATTTTTTAAGGTTCCAGGGCTTCATGCTTGCGTGGCAAACACTGTACCCACTGAGCCATCTCCACAGCCCCCTATAACTCTTAGTTTGAATTCCTGAAGGAAGTCTACGAGACCTCTCGTAACTGGCCCTTGCCTCTGAGGACAGGACTCGATCGTGCTCATTCCTGTCACCTCAGAGCAGCGCCTGCCACATACTATTAAGTAAATTTGTGTCAATGTGGTTGTGGTGGCACATGCCTTTAATCCCAGCGCTGGGGAGGCAGAGGTAGGATTGCCATATTGCCATGAGTTCTACATAGTGAATTCTAGGTCAGCCTGGGCTAAAGGGAAACCCTACCTCGGAAAAAAAAAAAAAAAAAGAGTAACCTTTCATATTCCTTGCTGTTTCTAGAATACATAGTATTCTTACCCAGGGCCTTAAAAAAAAAAGGTTTATTTTTGTCTATTTACTTATTTGAGAGAGAGAATGGGCACACCAGTGCCTCTAGCCCACTGCAAACTCCAGACGCATGCACCACCTTGTGCATCTGCCTTATGTGGGTCCTGGGGAATTGATCCTGGGTCCTTAGGTTTCACAGGCAAGTGCCTTAACCACTAAGCCATCTCTCCAGCCCTATTGGTGCCATTCTAAGAGCTTTTCTCACTGTCTGAAAGGGGCCTCCTACTCCAGTCCTCCCTTATTTACATGGCCGTCCCTCTCCATGGTAAGGAGGATGATGGCCTTCCAAGGGGGGGAAACAGTCACTTCCTCAGCCCCAGTACCTGGGATTTTACAGATGTGATTAAATTAAGGACTTGGAGATTCAGAGATTAGCTTGGATTATCCAGGCAGATCCAATCTAATCACATCAGCCTTTGAAACTGGACAGTCTTTCCTAGCTGCAGAGGTCAGAGAGACATGTGAGGAGGGGGATAATGTCAGAAAATGTTAGCTTTCAATCTATTGTCTGGCAGTCCAGAGCTAAGGTCTGTGAGCGTCTAGAATTGGAAAAGACAAGGAACAAACAACAGATTGTCATCTGGAGCTTCCCCAGCCCCCTCCCACTTGTCTTTCTTTTCTTTCTTTTTTTTTTTTTTAGTTTTTAAAACAATATTTTATTTAGCAGGTGTCGAATGCCTTTGATCCCAGCACTGGGAAGGCAGAGGTAGGAGGATCGCCATGAGTTCAAGGCCACCCTGAGACTACATAGTGAATTCCAGGTCAGCCTGACCTAGAGTGAAACCCTACCTCGAAAAAAAAAAAAAAGTTTTATTTAGTTAGTTAGTTATGAGAGAGAGAGAGGGAGACAGAGGGAGAGAGAATGAATGAATAGGAGCGCCAGGGCCTCTAGTCTCTGCAAATGAACTCCAGATGCATGTGCCACCATGTACATATGGCTGATGTGGGTTCTGGAGAGTCTAACCTAGGTCCATAGGCTTCTAGGCAAGCATCTTAACTGCTAAGGCATCTCTACAGCCTTCTTAAAATATTTTGAGGTAGGCTCTTCCTCTGACCTGGAATTTACTGTGTAGTCTCAGGCTGGCCTCGAACTCACAGCGATCCTCCTACTTCTGCCTCCCAAGTGCCAGGATTAAAGGCATTGGCCACCATGGTAGGCTCCCCACCACACACACACTATTTTTTTTCCTAATTTTTATTAACATTCTTCAACATTAAAAAGATAACCACAATGAGCTACTGTCTCACACCTGTTATTGGAAAGACAGGCGAGACCCACACCTATAATCTCAGTCCTCAGGAGGCACTGCAAGTTGGAAGCCAGCTGCTCTACACAGGGGGACCAGGCTAGCCAGGCTATGCAGCAAGACCCTATTTCAAAAATAAAAATTTCTAGATGTGGTGGCGCACTCAGAAGGCCTTTAATCCTAGCACTCAGGAGGCCAAGGTAGGAGGATCACCATGAGTTCGAGGCCACCTGAGACTACATAGTGAATTCCAGGTCAGCCTGGGCTAGAGTGAGACCCTACTTGGAAAAAACCAAAACCAAAAAGAGCCACCATGTACAGAATCTGAGTTTCGCCTGCCCCCTAGTGGTAAAGTTAAATTCAACAGTCTATGTAAAGTGAAAATCAAGAAGTCTCTAGGAAGATTTTACCCTAAATACAAAGATGGCACCTGTGATGTGGCTCTTAACACGACATAGGTGAAGGGATTTAATTTTTATTTATTTATTAGAGACAGAGAGAGGGAGAGATAGAGAATGGGCACACCAGGGCCCCTAGCCACTGCAAACGAACTCCAGACGCATGCACCACTTTGTGCATCTGGCTTACGTGGGACCTGGAGAATCGAACCTGGGTCCTTAGGCATTGCAGGCATGTGCCTTAGCCACCAAGCCATCTCTCCAGCCCTGCTTACCCTACTTTTTGCATCTGGCTTTACATGGGTGCTGGAGAATTGAAGCCAAGTTGTTAGGCTTTGCAAGTACCTTTTGTTTTTGCTTTTTGAGGTAGGGTCTTGCTGTAGCCCAGACTGACCTGTAATTCACTCCATAGTCTCAGGCTGGCCATTGAACTCATGGAGATCCTCCTAGCTCTGCTCCATGAGTGCTGGGATTAAAGACACGTGCCACCATGCCCAGTTTCAAGCACCTTTTGTTTGTTTTTTCGAGGTAGGGCTTCACTGTAGCTCAGGCTGACCTGGAATTCACTATGTAGTCTCAGGGTGGCCTTGAACTCACAGTGATCCTCCAACCTCTGCCTCCTGAGTGCTGGGAATTAAAGGCATGCGCCACCCACACCGCTGACCTGGAATTCACTATGTAGTCTCAGGGTGGCCTTGAACTCACAGTGATCCTCCAACCTCTGCCTCCTGAGTGCTGGGAATTAAAGGCATGCGCCACCACACCCGGCAAGACTGGGTCTTTAAGTAATCATCTTACACTTGATGTTGCTGTAGGGGGCCGCGGGAAAGCCCCCCTAGAACTAAAACATCTCCCCATTGGCCTAAAATTCTACTGTTAGAGATGTGCTCATGACTGTACAATACAATTGTATTTTCCTCACACCTTTCTCTCTGCCAGATACCTTGCTGTGCACCACTGTAGACAACCATACCATCAGCCGGGTGTGGTGGCACACGCCTTTAATTCCAGCACTCAGGAGGCAAGGTACGGTTCACTGTGAGTTCGAGGTCACCCTGAGACTTTATAGTGAATTCTATGTCAGCCTGGACTAAAAAGTGAGACCCTACCTTGAAACTCCCCCCCCCAAAAAATAATAAAATAAGATGAAAAAACTTTACCATCAGCATAGCTGCCTGAATCCTTCAAAACAATCTCTGCTTCAAAATGCTATCAGTGAAGTGAGTGGTTGCCAGCTCTTAGAAGACCACTACTGAGGGTCCATCGAAAGCACAAGAAGGTATGAGAATCACCAAGATGAACCTTTCGGAGTTCACACCCCCCACCACACCATACATAAAACAACATTAAAAAAGATAACCACAATGAGCTACTGTCTCACACCTGTTATTGGAAAGACAGGCGAGACCCACACCTATAATCTCAGTCCTCAGGAGGCACTGCAAGTTGGAAGCCAGCTGCTCTACACAGGGGGACCCAGGCTAGCCAGGCCTATGCAGCAAGACCCTATCTCAAAAATAAAAATTTCCACTACATGGTGAGTTCCAGGTCCTGCCTGGGCTAGAGTGAAACCCTACCTCTAAAACCTAAAAAATAAATAAATAAGAATAAAAATTTCTAGATGTGGTGGCGCACTCAGAAGGCCTTTAATCCTAGCACTCAGGAGGCCAAGGTAGGAGGATCGCTGTGAGTTCGAGGTCACCCTGAGATTACATAGTGAATTCCAGGTCAGCCTGGACTAGAGTAAGACCCTACCTTGAGAAACAAAAACAAAACAAACAAAAAAATAAAGAAAGAAAGAAAGAAAGAAAAACAACAACAAAATAAAACCTTAAAAAAAAGAAAAGATGAGATAATAAATGCTGGTGAGGATGTGAAGAATGGGACCCTTGCACACCAATGGTGGGAATATAAATTAGCACTGCCGTAATGGAAAACATTCTGCAAGTTCTTTAAAAATTAAAACTAAGGTTGGCACGTACTTTTAACCCCAGCATTGGAGAGACTGAGGCAAGAGGACTGTTTTGAGTTCAAGTTCTAGGTCAGTGTGGGGGCTAGCGAGTGAAACCCTACCTTGAAAGAAAAAAAAAAAAAAACCCTCTGGAGATATATCCAAAGGAAAAAAGGAAAGGAAATTAGTATGTTGGAGAGGAACCTTCACTGCAGGCTTATTGCAGCATTAGTCACACAGCCAAGGGCTCACCCTAAGTACCCATCAACAAATAAATAAGGAAAGTGTAGCACATATATACCATGGAACTATTCAGCCTTAAGAACAGAGGAGCCAGTATGGGTGGTGCATACCTTTAATCCCAGCACTCGGGAGACAGGTAGGAGGATCACTGTGAGTTTGAGGCCAGCCTGAGACTACATGGTGAATTCCAGGTCAGCCTGAGCTAGAGTGAGATCCTACCTCAAAACACAAATAAATAAATAGGGTTGTAGAGATGGCTCAGCAGTTAAGGTGCTTGCGTACAAAGCCTAACGAGCCAGGTTTGGTTCTGCAGTACGCATGTAAATCCAGCTGCACAGAGCGGCGCTTGCATCTGGAGTTTGTTTGCAGTGGCTGGAAGTCCTGATGTGCCCAATTCTCTCTCTATTTTTTTAAATATTTTATTTATTTGAGACAGAGTGTGTGTGTGAGAGAGAGAGAGACAGAAAGAAAATGGTCTTTCCAGGGTCTCTAGCAAGTGCAAACCTTGTGCATCTGGTTTATGTGGGTACTGGGGAATTGAGCCTGGGTCCTTAGGCTTTGCAGGCAAACACCTTAACCACTGAGACATCTCCCCAGGCCAATAAAATTATTTTTTTGTTTTGTTTTTTGAGGTAGGGTCTCACTCTAGCCCAGGCTGACCTGGAATTCACTATGGAGTCTCAGGGTGGCCTTGAACTCACGGCGATCCTCCTAAAAGGCATGTGCCACCACGCCTGGCTCAATAAAAGTATTTTTTAAAAAAGAGTAAAAATTTTAAAAATAGGAGAGGGACTATGTTGGAAAGAAGAAGGGGTTCAGTGGAGGGGTACAGGGTAGGGAAATAGGACGGGATTATGATCAGGGTACATATATATGGAGGTTGTCAATAAAAAATAAAAAATAAAAAACAAAAACAGGGCTGGTCGTGGTGGTGCACACCTTTAATTCCAGCTCTTGGGAGGCAGAGGTAGGAGGATCACCATGAGTTCGAGGCCACCCTGAGACTACATAGTGAATTACAGGTCAGCCTGGGCTAGAGTGAGACCCTACTTGGAAAAAACCAAAACCAAAAAGAGCCACCATGTACAGAATCTGAGTTTCGCCTGCCCCCTAGTGGTAAAGTTAAATTCAACAGTCTATGTAAAGTGAAAATCAAGAAGTCTCTAGGAAGATTTTACCCTAAATACAAAGATGGCACCTGTGATGTGGCTCTTAACACGACATAGGTGAAGCAGATTGATTTCACGCTATTTCAGGTGAGCCTTGCAGTGTCAACAAGCCACACTGCCAAAGCCTCACCACTACTGCCTACCCAGTGAACTTAATCTCAGCCGGCTCTAAGCCCAGTCAGTTTTCTCCACTTTCACCCTGCCTATCTCTCCGCCTCCCTGCACTGCAGCCGGGCAGAGTTACCCACCATGCCCTAAGAAGCTTGCGCTCCAACCTTCCTTTCAGACGTACTGGTTGACTCCATGCCACGGGGCTCACTGTTGTGGGATCAGTAGATATTCAAGACATAGTGTATTTGTGAACCAAACCTATTTGGCCAATTTTTACCTGAAATGGCTAATTTTATCATCTTGAAGGAAAAAGGCAAATGACATCACAAGGTCTTTGGGTAGGAAAAAGTCACAAAGGTCCTTTTCTTCTTATTCCTATTAGACAGCTTAGGCAGACATCATTTCCCTTTTTTAAAAAATGTGGAGGTGGTCTGAAGGGATGACTTAGCAGGTAAGGCATTTGCCTGTGAAGCCTAAGGATACAGGTTTGATTCCCCAGGACCCACCTAAGCCAGATGAACAAGATGGCACATGCATCTGGAGTTCATTTGCCATGGTTAGAGGCCCTGGCGTGCCCATTCTCCCTCTCTCTCAAATAAAAAATAAAATAAGGGCTTAGTGGTTAAGTTGCTTGCCTGTGAAGCTTGAGGACCCAGGTTCAATTCTCCAGGTCCCACGTAAACCAGATGCACATGGAATCAGGTGCACATGGTGACACATGCATCTGGAGTTCCTCTGAGTTCGGTTGTGGTGGCTAGAGTCCCTGGTGCGCCCATTCTCATTCTCTCTCTCTCTCTAGTAAATAAATAATAATAATAAATAAAATTAAGAATAGTGGGCCGGGCGTGGTGGCGCATGCCTTTAATCCCAGCGCTCGGGAGGCAGAGGTAGGAGGATCGCCGTGAGTTCGAGGCCAACCTGAGACTCCATAGTGAATTCCAGGACAGCCTGGGCTAGAGTGAGACCCTACCTTGAAAAAAACAAAAACAAAAACAAAAACAAAAAAAAAAGAATATCGGTAGTCTTTTAAAAAGTGTGGAGGTGTGATGCATCCTCACATCTCATGCATAGAGACAGAATAAGTTCTTCCTTGCTTAAATTAAATAAAATGTATACATACATGGGCATATATACAATTTATTTGAGAGAGACAGAGTGGCAGACACATGCACCACTTTGTGCATCTGGCTTTGCGTGGATACTGGGGGAATTGAACAAGCAAGCACCTCTGGCCCCTGAGTCGTCTCTCCAGCAAAATAATGTAGTTTTCTTGCTGTAAACTCCTGTTTTCTGAGTCTCCCTTTCTTATTGCACTTGTTTCTTTGCTTATTATTTTTGTGCGCTCACTTTTTTAAAAAAATGTTTTTATTTATTTACAAGGTGAGTGAGAGATAGAAAGAGAATGTGCCAGGAACATCTAGCTGCTGCAAACGAACTTCAGAAGCATGCACCACTTTGCACCCATTTCTTTGTTTTCAAATTTTTTTTAAATTTTTTGTTTATTTTTATTTATTTTATTAACAACTTCCATAACTGTAAACAATATCCCATGGTAATGCCCTCCCTCCTCCCACCTTCCCCTTTGAAACTCCACTCTCCATCAGTCTCTCTTTTATTTTGATGTCGTGATCTTTTCCTCCTATTTTTTTTAAAGGTTATTTATTTATTTATGAGTGACAGAGAAAGAGGCAGATAGAGACAGGGAGAGAGAATGGGCGCACCAGGGCCTCCAGGCACTGCAAACGAACTCCAGACGCGTGCGCCCCCTTGTGCATCTGGCTAACGTGGGTCCTGAGGAGTCGAGCCTGGAACCAGGGTCCTTAGGCTTCACAGGCAAGCTCTTAACCGCTAAGCCATCTCTCCAGCCCTCTTTTCCTCCTATTATGATGGTCTTGTGTAGGTAGTGTCAGGCACTATGAGGTCGTGGATATCCAGGCCATTTTGTGTCTGGAGGAGCACGTTGTAAGGAGTCCTACCCTTCCTTTGGCTCTTACATTCTTTCTGCCACCTCTTCTGCTATGGATCCTGAGCCTTGGAAGGTGTGATAGAGACATTGCAGTGCTGAGCACTCTTGTTACTTCTTTCCAGCACCATGATGCCTTCTGAGTCACCCCAAGGTCACTGCCATCTGAAAAGAGAAGGTTTTCTACCAAAGGTGTGCACTCATTTTTTTATGCTGAAGTTGCTTTTGTGTCTGTCTTCTGTCCTAGACAGTTTGCAGGCTCTCTGTCCTACTTATCTCCCACAGAGAGAAAGTATAGCTCGGTGGTTGAGACATAGCAGAGGATCGTGTGAAAGCACTCCTTGTGCGTTTTGAGCTCGCTCCTGCTGATCGTAGGCGCATTGGAAAAAAACAGCATGATGCTAACGCTTAGCTGTAGAAGGTATCTCAGGGGTCACCTCTAAACTTGTGTTGTACATATGGAAACCCAGACCTACTCAGGATCACACAGCTTGTGGGTCATTGTTCTCAAAGAATCAGACAATTCTAGGAAAAGCAAATTTCTCCAACTGAGGCTGGACTATTTTGTTTTTCATTGTGTTCAGAACTTTCAAGCTCACATAAACAAAACTAAGTTCCCTTATCAGTCTTTGAGATTTCATAATTCTGTGTTCCACGTCCTTTGCGTCAGTGAAATGACTGGAAAAAGTCAGGCTGATCTAAAAACTTTTATTCTCAGTACTCCACATTGACACCCTACGAACACTACTTTGAAGACTTCATCTTGTGAGCCTGCCTTAAGATTGCAATTTTAAACAATAAGTTAGTTAATTTTTTTTTTTTTTTCCTTGAGCTAGGGTTCCACTCTAGCTCAGGCTGACCTGAAATTCACTATGTAGTGTCAGGGTGGCCTCAAACTCATGGCAATCCTGCTACCTCTGCTTCCTGAGTGCTGGGATTAAAGGCGTGCACCACCACACCCAGCTCTTTGTATTTGGTTTATTGAAGGGTCTCAGGCAGGTCATGGTGGCAGAAGTTAGATTACTCACTGTGAGTTCGAGGCCAGCCTAGGACTTCAAAGTGAGTTCCAAGTCAACCTGGGCTGCCATGAGACCCTATCTCAAAAATAATAATAATAATTTTTTAAAAAGGGTCTCACTGCAGCCTGCAGTCCCAGGCTGCAGTATCCACAACCACACCTAATCCCAGCACTCGGGAGGCAGAGGTAGGAGGATCGCCTTGAGTTCGAGGCCACCCTGAGACTATATAGTGAATTCCAGGTCAGCCTGGGCCAGAGTGAAACCCTACCTCGAAAAACCAAAACTAAATAAATAAATAAATAAATGAAATAAAATAAAATAAAATTGCAATCTTAAGGCAGGCTCTCAAGATGAAGTCTTCAAAGTAGTGTTCGTAGGGTGTCAGTGTGGAGTACTGAGAATAAAAGTTTTTAGATCAACCTGACTTTTTTCCAGTCGTTTCACTGACGCAAAGGACGTGGAACACAGAATTATGAAATCTCAAAGACTGACAAGGGAATTCAGTTTTGTTTATGTGAGCTTGAAACATGCATGTGAAAGGTCGTTTGCCCATAATTCCTTGATCTCTCTCTCCCCGCCGCTGAAATAAGTAAATAATTTAAATATATATATATTGGCGGAACTGGAGAGATGGTTTAGTGGTTAAGGAGCTTGCTGGCAAAGCCAAAGGACCAGCAGGTGGCACAATGCTTCTGGAGTTCACTGGCGCTGGCTGAGTCCCCCTGCTTCGTTCTCCTTCCTCTCTTCCTCTCTCTCTCAAAGAACATGGTGGTTTAATCTCAGCACTCCGGAGACTCGGGTAGGAGGATCGTCACGAGGTCACCCTGAGACTACATAGTGAATTCCAGGTCAGCCTGGGCTGGAGCGAAACCCTACCTCAAACAAACAAAACAAAATGCATGTATTAAATAAATGGATAAATAAAAAGAGAAAAAATAAATTTGTGTTGTCACACTAAGAAAAAAAAGAAAAACAAAGAACTTAATTTCAGTGAAAACCTGTTTAGCTCGCCAGAGGGGAAAACAACGTGTTATCCTTATATGAAGTAAACAGAAGAAGGATACTCCTCCAGGGAGCCCGGATAGCTCAGTCGGTAGAGCATCAGACTTTTAATCTGAGGGTCCAGGGTTCAAGTCCCTGTTCGGGCGGCGGTGGTTTTTGTGTAAAATGGTATAATTGCAAAAACGAGAACTATGAAAAAACATACCCTTTTAAAATTCGATTCGATAAGTTTCTCATTTATTCCGGAACATAAACATTATGAGGAACAAGAAAAGCAACTGCAAAAATAATTTTATTTATTTTTTGAGATTTAAGTTTTTTTCTTAATGTTTTTATTGAGTATGATAACAGGGGATAGTGTAAACTATCATTTCTTTTTGAGTATCGAAGTTTTGGACATTGACGATATGGATTATTTTTTCATATTTCAATTGCGAAAGGGAAAGAGTAAACCGTGAGGATCCTGTGTTTTCAACCCAAAAGAATGACGAAACAATACACACATTAATTATCTTAATCTAACCATAAATCTACAAAATTTTGTCAATTTTACAAGTGGGGGTTAGAAAAAAAAAGCAGTAGCGCCCGAACAGGGACTTGAACCCTGGACCCTCAGATTAAAAGTCTGATGCTCTACCGACTGAGCTATCCGGGCTCTTGTGAGAAGCCGCTTTTCTACAGCTCTTTACGTAAGAGTAAGGAAACCTGGGCAGGCGCCGTTCCTTCCGGGGATCTGGGATTAAAGCGAGAGTGAAAACACAAGGTCCAAATTGCGCAGGTTTCCCCGCGTTCGCGCGCGCCGGCCGCGTGGCGAGGGGCTGCGTCCCCTTCGGCGCCCCGCAGACTCGCGTCCGACCTCTGCCGGTGGCCGCGGGGCAGACCTCGGCGCTAACCCCCCGCCGGTAACAGAGAGGAGAGGGAAAAAAAAAAGTTTTGAAAGAGAAAACCGAGGCCGCCCGAGGAGGAAGTGACGAGCGCAGCTTGAAGACGATGGAGCCGAAGCGGGTGAATCCCGCGCATCTGCGGAAGGGACCCACACGTGCGCGGGCGCCGCCGTGGGCCCAAGTGAGACCGCACGAGCGTCAGTTCAAGCACGCAGTACACCTGTAATTCACTTGTCCGAGGAAACCCACAGCCTACAAAGGACATGTACGTATGTCCAAATAATAATAATAATAATAAAGTTACTATATCTGGAGAGTTTAAACAATGCTATTCAAGTTCCAAGTTTGGACCTGGCCACAATATACATCCATCCATACATACACACACACATATATACAGTATACATATATGTATGCATATTGTATATATGTGTGTATATGTACGTATGTGTGTGTGTAGTATGTATAGAGAAGTTTTTAAAATGTGATCTTTGGCCAGGTGTGGTGGCGCACGCTTTTAATCCCAGCATTTGGGTGGCAGAGGTAGGAGGATCTCTATGCGTTTTAGGCCACCCTGAGATGACAGTGAATTACAGGTAAGCCTGAGCTAGAGACCCACACCTCAGGAAAAAAAAGTGATCTTTGAGTAGAATTAAACCATTTTATATTATGTATATAAATATATTTTATTTTTACTCTAAAAGCTATCTGAGCTTATCAAAGCTGTTATGAAAAACTAAAACAAGGGCTGGAGGTAGGGCTTTGCAGTTAATGCTGCAAAGCCAAAGGAACGAGGTTCGATTCCACAGGACCCGCATAAGCTAGATACACAAGGTGGTGCATGGATCTGGAGTTCTTCGCAGTGGCTGAAGGCCCTGAAGTGCCTATTCTCTCTCTCTGCCTCTCCCTCTCTCAAATAAATAAAAGTATTTAGGAAAAAGCAAAACAAATTTTTATTATTAATAAGTCATTAAAAAAATACAAATGAAGGGATGGAGAGATGACTTAGCAGTTAAGCGCTTGCCTGTGAAGCCTAAGGACCCCGGTTCAAGGCTCAATTCCCCAGGACCCACATTAGCCAGCTGCACAATGGGGTGCACGAGTCTGGAGTTCGTTTGCAGTGGCTGGAGGCCCTGGCGCACCCATTCTCTCTCTATATCTGCCTCTTTCTCTCTCTCTGTCACTCTAAAATAAATAAATAAAAATGAACAAAAAACAAATACAATGCCGGGCGTGGTGGCGCACGCCTTTAATCCCAGCACTCTGGAGGCAGAGGTAGGAGGATCACTGTGAGTTCAAGGCCGCCTTGAGACAGAGTGAATTCCAGGTCAGCCTGGGCAAGAGTGAGACCCTACCAAAAAAAAAAAAAAAAAAAAGAGAGAGAGAGAAAAAAATGAACTGGGTAAGCCTGGGCTAGAATGAGACCTTATGTGGTGATTTGATTCAGGGGTTCCCCATAAACTTAGGTGTTCTGATGCTAGGTTCCCAGCTGATGGAGATTTGGGAGTTGATGCCTCCTGGAAGCAGTGTATTGTTGGGGACAGGCTTGTGGGTATTATAGCCAGTGTTTGGCAAGTGTTGTCCACCTTATGTCGGTCAGGGGGTGATGTCCACCCTCTGCTCACGCCATCATTCCCCCCTGCCACCATGGAGCTTGCCAAAATAAACCCCCCCCCCCCCCGCCACCAAATCTGCTCTTGGTTGGGTGATTTCTGCCAGCGATGTGAACCTGACTGCAACACCTTAAAAAAAAAAAAAAAAAAAAAAAAAGGCTGGAGAGATGGCTTAGCAGTTAAGACACTTACCGGCAAAGCCTAATGACCTAGGTTTGATTCCCTAGTACCCATGTAAAGCCAGATGCCCAAAGTGGAACATACATCTGGAGCTTGTTTGCAGGGGCTAGGAGTCACTGGTGCATCCATTCTCTCTCTCTCTCTCTCTCTCTCAAATAAAAAAAAAAAAAATTAAAAACAAAACAAACAAATGGAGCCAGGCATGGTGGCACATGCTTTAATCCCAGCACTCAGGAGGCTGAGGTAGGATGGTTGCTGTGAGTTTGAGGCCAGCCTTAGACTAATTCCAAGTCAGCCTGAGCGGGAGCAAGACCCTACCTTGAAAAACAAAAACAAACAAACAAAACAAATGGAGCTGGAGAGATGGTTCAATGGTTAAGGTGCTTGCCTGCAAAGCCTAATGACCTGGGTTTGATTCCCCAGTGACATGGGAAATTGAGGCTCACAGAACCGGCACCAGAGACTGAGTGCAGAATCAGTTTATTTTCACACCAGCACGGTCCCAGAGGAATCTCTTCCAAAGCCTGGACTCTGATTCCTGGTCATTCAGAGCTCATCTACCTTATCTTGGGCTATTCTCATTATTTTCAGAGCTCAGAGCCCCGGCCTAGTGCCAGAGACCTTGAGTATGTGATAAGCAAGTTTTATAGAAACAGAAAAAATGGTTAATTAGCAGACACATGCCTGCAGCTGTGCTACGGAGATAAAAAGAAGCACAGGGTGATTTACAATAGGAGCTGCAATACGGATCATGGCCTTGAAACAGGACAAAACTACAGTGTCAGCACAAAGACTATGCAGTACAGGACATAACTCTGGGGGCAGGGGCTTCAAAATTTCCTTTCCCCATCTTCCACCTCCCCAGTTCTCATGTAAAGCCAGATGCACAAAGTGGCTCATGCATCTGGAGTTTGTTTGCGGTGACTGGAGGCCCTGGTGCATCCATATGTGCTCTCTTTCTTGCTCTGTCTCACTGCTTGCAAAATAAATAAATAAATAAATATATATATATATATATATATTTTTTTTTTTTTAAATTTTGGTGTTTGAGATAATGTCTTGCTCTAGCCCAGGCTGACCTGGAATTCACTCTGTAGTCTCAGGGTGGCCATGAACTCTACCTCTGTCTCCCGAGTGCTGGGATTATAGGCATGAGCCACCATGCTTTTAAAAATACAAATGTATCTTATTGGGCGTGGTAAGAGACTACATAGTGAATTTCAGGTCAGCCTGGGCTAGAGCAGGACCCTACCTCAAAAAACCCAAATAAATAAACAAAATAATAATAATCATACAAGGGGCTGGAGAAATGGCTTAGCAGTTAAGGCATTTGCCTGAGAAGTCAAAGGACCCAGGTTCGATTTCCCAGGACCCACGTAAGCCAGAAGCACAAGGGGCACGTGCATCTGGAGTTCGTTTGCAGTGGCTAGATGCCCTGGTGTGCCCATTCTCTCTCTGCTATCTCTCCCTCTGGTTGCAAATAAATAAAATAAAAAATACAAAGGCATATGCTCTGAAAAAGGATTGACTGAGCTGCATCCTATAAGTTGGGAGACAGGAGGGGGGCTTACCCCAGAGGAGGTCACTAGCAGTGGCACTGAGGTCAGGAGCCCTACTAAACCACAGCTGAGGGATGGTGTTGATCTTGGCATTTGAGGCTCTTCTTTCCGCAGCTATTGAGAAGCACAGCCTTCCTCCTCCTCCTCCTCTTCTTTTTTATTTATTTATTTATTTTTTATCTACTTATTTCAGAGCAACAGACAGAGAGAGATAGAGGCAGAGAGAGAGGGAGAGAGAGAGAGAGAGAGAGGGCGCACCAGGGCTTCTAGCCGCTGCAAACGAACTCCAGACGCGTGCGCCCCCTTGTGCATCTGGCTAACTTGGGTCCTGGGGAATTGAGCCTTGAACCGGGGGTCCTTAGGCTTCATAGGCAAGTGCTTAACTGCTAAGCTATCTCTCCAGCCCTCCTCCTCCTCCCCTCCCCCTCCTCCTCTTCCCCTCCCCCTCCTCCTTCTTAGTATATTTTATTTATTTGAGAGAGAGTTTGGCTTACGTGTGTTCTGGAGAATCAAACCGGAATCCTTTGGCTTTGCAGGCAAACAGCTTAACCGGTAAGATATCTCTCCAGCCCCGAGCACAGCCTTCTGCTACGGTGCTTGATCCACTGCATGGCTTTGAGAATGGGACACTAAAAGCTCTTTGTTGGCCAACAGTGCTTTCCCTTAGTAGGGTTTTATTACAGTTCTTTCAAGAAATAAGCGCACAAGTCGGGTGTGGTGTCGCATGTCTTTAATCTCAGCACTCAGCAGGCAGAGGCAGGAGGATCCCAGTGAGTTCAAGGTCACCCTGAGACTACAGAGTGAATTCCAGGTCAGCCTGAGCTGGAGTGAGACCCTACCTCGGAAGACCAAATAAATACATAAAAATTAAAAAAAAAAAAGACATAAGTG
Source organism: Dipus sagitta (assembly GCA_036346955.1). Lineage (NCBI taxonomy): Eukaryota > Metazoa > Chordata > Mammalia > Rodentia > Dipodidae > Dipus > Dipus sagitta. Next base: position 256,183,099 of record CM070770.1, read on the forward strand.
CACAAATACTGAAAAACTGAAAAGATAAAGCTGGCCATAGTGGCACAAGCCTTTAATCCTAAGAGACTGAGGTGGGAGGGTCATTTTGATTTCAAGGTTAGCCTGGGTTATAGAGTGAGTTCCATGTCAGCCGGGTGGGTTAGAGTGAGACCCTGTCTTTAAATCTTTTATTGTTTTGGTTTATTTTTATTTATTTATTTATTTATTTATTTGAGAGCAACAGACAGAGAAAGAGGCAGATAGAGAGAGAGAATGGGCACGCCAGGGCCTCCAGCCACTGCAAACGAACTCCAGATGCATGTGCCACCTTGTGCATCTGACTTACATGGGTCCTGGGGAATTGATCCTCGAATCAGGGTCCTTAGGCTTCACAAGCAAGTGCTTAACTGCTAAGCCATCTCTTCAGCCCTGTCTTTAAATGGCGCATGCACATGGAGTTTCCTTGCAGCGGTTGGAGCCCTGATATGCCTATTCTCTCTTTATGTCTCTGTGCTTGCCTTTATAAAGCCTGGATTCTAAAGGTAGGAACCCATTTGAATCTTTTTTATAAAAATATTTATTTATTTGAGAGAGGGAGAGAGAGGAAGAGGCAGAAAGAGAAAGAGAGTGGCCCCACCAGGACCTCCAGCCTCTGCAAATGAACTACAGAGGCATGTGCCACCTTGTATATCTGGTTTACATGGATATTGGGGAATCAAAACTGAGTCCTTAGGTTTCATAGGCAAGCCCTTAACCACTAAGCCATCTCTCCAGCCTATTTATTTATTTTAGGTTTTTCAAGAAAGGGTCTCGCTCTAGCACAGGCTAACCTGGAATACACTACGTCATCTCAAGATGGCCTCCAACTCATGGCAATCCTTCCTACCTCTGTCTCTTGAGTGCTGGGACTAAAGGCATGTGCTGCCATGCCCAGCTTTTTTTTTTTAATTTTTTTATTTTTTTTATTTTTTGAGGTAGGGTCTCAGTCTAGCCCAGGCTGACCTGGAATTCACTATGTAGTCTCAGGGTGGCCTTGAACTCATGGTGATCAACCTACCTCTGCCTTCTGAGTGCTGGGATTAAAGGCATGCGCCACCACACCCAGCTTTTTTGAACTTTTTTATTGACAACTTCCATAATTATAGACAATAAACCAAGATAATTCCCTTCCCTTTCCCACTTTCCCCCTCACAAATCCACACTCCATCATATCCCTCCCCCTCTCAATTAGTCTCTCTTTTATTTTGCTGTTATCATCTTTTCCTCCTATTATGAGGGTTTTTGTAGGTAGTGTCAGGCACTGCGAGGTCATGGATATCCAGGCCATTTTGTGTATGGAAGATTGAACTATAAGCAGTCCTACCCTTCCTTTGGCTCTTACATTCTTTCCACCACCTCTTGCACAATGGCTCCTGATTCTTGGAAGGTGTGATAGAGATGTCTCAGTGCTGAGCACTCTTCTGTCACTTCTCAGCACTATGGTGGCTTTTGAGTCTTCCCAGTGGTCACCACCATCTGAAAAGAGAAGCTTTCCTAACCATCAGTGAGAGTAGCATTAATATGTTGACATAATGGGCTGGAGAGATTGCTTAGTGGTTAAGGCACTTGTTGTAAAGCCTAAGGACCCAGGTTCAATTCCCCAATACCCATATAAATCAAATGCACAAGGTGGCACATACTTCTGTAGTTCATTTGCAGTAGCGGGAGTTCCTGGTGCGCCCATTCTCTCAATCACACACACTCTATGTCTGCTTCTTTATCTCAAATAAAATATTTAAAAAATATATGTGAGCCAGGCATGGTGGCACATGCCTTTAATCCCAGCAGGGAGGTCGAGGTAGGAGGATTGCTGAGAGTTTGGGGCCACCCTGAGACTACATAGGGAATTCCAGGTCAGCCTGGGCTACAGTGATACCCTACCTCGAACCCCCCCCCCCCAAATAAAAGTGTGTGTGTGTAAGAACATTCAGAAAAGTGCTTACAGGACAGTTTGGTGAGCATAATATATACATTTAGCCAGGCAACAGGTGTTACTCCCCTCTGGCTCATGATCTCCTCCACCATAAGTTTTTGACTAGGTTTTCAGTGCCAGGCATGTATTCCCTCCCATGGAACGGTTCTCCAACCCAATTAGAGAGCTGTTGGTTTTCCCCACAACAGACATACCACTATTGCATCAGTTGGCACATTTGGTCTGGCCCTAGTCCAGGCTGACCGACCTGGAATTCATTCTGTACTCTCAGGGTGGCCTTGAACTCATGCCTGCCAAGTGCTGAAATTAAAGGCGTGCACCACCAGGCCCCGTTCTTCTTTCATTTTATTGAAAATATTTGAAAACCCTATCACAGAACAACTGAAGGTTGCCTCTGATTGTGCTCTTAGCTTCCTCTCTTCCCTCTTTCCTGAGCTCTTAGGTCACCTCTGTAAATACTCCAAGAACAGGTGTTCCACTCAACTAACTCATCTTAACAAACCCGGCCAAGCTTCCACGGCCCAGCACTCACGACTCTCTTCCCCAACCACAACGTACTCTGTGGTACAAAGGAGCCTCTCTAGCTTCCTAGTCCGCCAGCTCCATATATGGTTCTCGGAGGCCTCACCGGAAGTTCCCCTGGGGAGATCGGTGTGCGAGGCCGGAAGTTGCGCCCTCGTTGCTCGCAGTTTTAAAATGCTGCGGAGCCCTTAGGATCTGCGACTGCCACCCCTCCCTCCGGGCTCGGAGGGAGAGCGACTCATGGAGCGACCGTAAGGTGTGGCTGTTGGGGTGTCGGCGCGGTGCCTGGAGGCCCGGCGCGGGAGGAGAGCCGGGGCCCCCCGGAGCCGGGTGGCGAGCCGAGCGGGCCCGAGGCGTTGGCGGCGCGGATGGCGGCGCCGGAGGGCGGTGGGGGAAGGGATGGGAGCGGAGGACCCGCCGAAGGCACGGGAGGGAAGCGGTGGGAGGTTCTTGCACCTTGCAGGAGAAGAGGTGGGGAGAGTGACGTTAACGCTACTTAAAAGAGTTATAACACTACATTTGGAAAATACTCATTTTTGGGCTACACACGGATCTCCTGAAGTGGAAATATCATGTGGTAGTGCTTGGGGATCTGTGTATGTAATGTGTGTGTGTGTGTATGTATGTACACGAATATGTACTTTATTTTTAAAAATATTTTTATTTCTTGATTTGCAAGCAGAGAGCTAGGAGAGAGACAGAGAGAGGGAGAGAAGAAGAGAAGAGTATGGGTATGCCAGGGCCTCCAGCCTCTGCAAACGAACTCCAAAAGCATGCACCACTTTGTGAAGCTGCCTTTACGCTGGGGAATGGAACCCAAGTTGTTATGCTGTGCAGGAAGGCGTCTTAACCACTGAGCCATCTCTCCAGACCCCACGAATATGTATTTTAATTAGCACATCTCCCAGTGATTCTTGCATATTTTGAAAACCCTTATTTTACGCAATATCTGGATAAGATACCACTGGTCTTGTCCTTCAGGACAGATTTAAGTAAGTTCCACCAGCAACTGGGATGCATCTGTCTGTTGAAGATATTTGAAGCCTTTTTTTTTTTTTTAAAGAAAAGTATTTATTTATTTGACAGAGAAAGAGGGAGAATGGGCGTGCCAGGGCCTCCAGCCACTGCAAATGAACTCCAGACACATGCGCCTCCTTATGCGTCTGGCTTACATGGGTCCTGGGGAATCGAACCTGGGTCCTTTGGCTTTGCAGGCAAACGCCTTAACAGCTAAGCCAGCCTCCAGCCCACCTTTTGGTTTTTTTGTATTATATTAACTGTTTGGTCTCAGTCCTGTTTTTTTTTTTTTTTTTTTTTCCTTCATGTTTTTTTGATGTAGGGTCTCGCTCTAGCTTATGCTGACGTGGAATTTACTATGTAGTCTCAGTGTGGCCTTGCACTCACGGCCATCCTTCTACCTCTGCCTCCGGAGTGCTAGGATTAAAGGTGTGTGCCTCCACTTCTGGCTTTTTTTCTTTTTTCTTTTTGGAGGTAGAGTTTCACTCTAGTCCAGGCTGACCTGGATCTTACTGTAGTTCTGGCTGGCCTTGAACTCACAGCGATCCTCCCACCTCTGCCTCCCAAGTGTTTGGGATTAAAGGCATTCGCCACCACATCCAGCTCTTCATTGGCGTGTCTTTTAGGTTATTTCCTGGTTTGCCAAAATGTTGGAGTATATTTTTGCTACCCACCTTACCTTTTTGTTTTCTTTTTGGTTTTTCAAGGTAGGGTTTTGCTGTAGCCCAGGCTGACCTGGAATTCACTATGTAGTCTCAGGGTGGCCTCGAACTCACGGTGATCCTCCTCCCTCTGCCTCCGAGTGCTGGGATTAGAGGTGTGCGCACCATGCCCAGCCCACCTTACCTTTTTATTTGTAATAAGTGCAACAACACCTCAGTATTAGTTTCTTCATTGGAAGAGTTATTTCAGTCTCAGGTGTCCACTTACGAGTCAGGAGGGTTTATTGGCTGTCTTGCCGCGCCAGAACATGTGGCATTTTGGTACATCTGGCTTTATATGGGTGGTAGAGACTTAAACCTGGCCTGTCAGGCTTTGCACGCAAGTATTTCAATTGCATTAATTGTTGAACCATCTTCCCAGCCCGTCATTACTGCTTTCTATGATTTCAGGATAATATGGACACACACAAAAACAGTAAATTTGCTGGGTGTGGTGGCGCATGCCTTTAATCCCAGCACCTGGGAGGCTGAGGTAGGAGGATCTCTGAGTCCCCCCCTCATCCCAAAATGCAGTAGTTTTGAGGGAGGGTGCTGGGGGTTTAGCCCAGGACCTTGTCTAAATAGCATATGTTCTCATATTCCCTTTCCCAAGTAAGTGTTTTAATAAAGGTACTCTGTGATCAGCTTCTGTTGAGTTGTCTGCAAAGCCTTGACTAAGGAAGTGACTTTTGACCTAATTTGAAGAATTAGTAAGAACTTTATTATTTATTATTGTATTGTTTTTTGGGCTTTTCAAGATAGGATTTCTTTCTAGCCTAGGCTAACCTGGAATTCACTATGTAGTCTCATGATGGCCTCCAACTCACAATGATCCTCCTTCCTCAGCCTCCTGAGTTCTGGGATTAAAGGTGTAGGCCACCACATCTGGCTGCTACTGTTCTTTTTTTTAAAGATTTTTTTATTATTTTTGAGGTAGGGTCTTTTAGCCCAGGCTGTATTATCAAGGTGAACTCAATGCACTGAGACCCTCCTACCTCTGCCATCCTCCCACCTGCTGCGATTAAAGGTGTGCTTAACCACACCCATTTTTTTTTTTTTTTTGGAAGGAGAGAGAGAGAGAATATGAATGAATATGGGTGTCACAGGGCCTCTAGCTACTGCAAACAAACCGTAGATTCATGAGCCATTTTGTGCATCTGGCTTTACATGGGTACTGGTGAATTGAATACGGGCCATTAGCCTTTGCAAGCAAGGTTCTTAACCACTGTATCATCTCTCCAGCTCTGGAATAAGAATTTTGGAGCATGAAGGAGAAAGGATAGATGTTAATGTGGTGACTTGGGAGACTGAGGTAGAAGGCTGGCTAGTTCAAGGCCAGCCTGGGCTACAGAGTGAGTTTCAGGTCAGCCTGAACTAGAGTGACCCTGACTCAAAAAACAAATAAACATTCCCCCTCAAAAAAAAAAAAAAAAAAGAAAAAGAAATTTTATAATGTGACCTGTTACATTTGGGAGAGGGGGAGTCATGACTTCTGCAACCAGAGTGCAAGAACTCTATAACTGTAGGTAGGTATGCTTTGGTTCCCTCTTGTGGAAATGAAAACAGTACTCTACTCCCAGGATTCTGTAAGGTTCAAATGAGTTTCTGCGTACAATGTGCTTTAAAGAGTGTCCTCCACCATAAGTTTTTGACTAGGTTTTCAGTGCCAGGCATGTATTCCCTCCCATGGAACGGTTCTCCAACCCAATTAGAGAGCTGTTGGTTTTCCCCACAACAACATACCACTATTGCATCAGTTGGCACATTTGGTCTGGCCCTAGTCCAGGCTGACCGACCTGGAATTCATTCTGTACTCTCAGGGTGGCCTTGAACTCATGCCTGCCAAGTGCTGAAATTAAAGGCGTGCACCACCAGCCCGTTCTTCTTTCATTTTATTGAAAATATTTGAAAACCCTATCACAGAACAACTGAAGGTTGCCTCTGATTGTGCTCTTAGCTTCCTCTCTTCCCTCTTTCCTGAGCTCTTAGGTCACCTCTGTAAATACTCCAAGAACAGGTGTTCCACTCAACTAACTCATCTTAACAAACCCGGCCAAGCTTCCACGGCCCACACTCACGACTCTCTTCCCCAACCACAACGTACTCTGTGGTACAAAGGAGCCTCTCTAGCTTCCTAGTCCGCCAGCTCCATATATGGTTCTCGGAGGCCTCACCGGAAGTTCCCCTGGGGAGATCGGTGTGCGAGGCCGGAAGTTGCGCCCTCATTGCTCGCAGTTTTAAAATGCTGCGGAGCCCTTAGGATCTGCGACTGCCACCCCTCCCTCCGGGCTCGGAGGGAGAGCGACTCATGGAGCGACCGTAAGGTGTGGCTGTTGGGGTGTCGGCGCGGTGCCTGGAGGCCCGGCGCGGGAGGAGAGCCGGGGCCCCCCGGAGCCGGGTGGCGAGCAGAGCGGGCCCGAGGCGTTGGCGGCGCGGATGGCGGCGCCGGAGGGCGGTGGGGGAAGGGATGGGAGCGGAGGACCCGCCGAAGGCACGGGAGGGAAGCGGTGGGAGGTTCTTGCACCTTGCAGGAGAAGAGGTGGGGAGAGTGACGTTAACGCTACTTAAAAGAGTTATAACACTACATTGGAAAATACTCATTTTTGGGCTACACACGGATCTCCTGAAGTGGAAATATCATGTGGTAGTGCTTGGGGATCTGTGTATGTAATGTGTGTGTGTGTGTATGTATGTACACGAATATGTACTTTATTTTTAAAAATATTTTTATTTCTTGATTTGCAAGCAGAGAGCTAGGAGAGAGACAGAGAGAGGGAGAGAAGAAGAGAAGAGTATGGGTATGCCAGGGCCTCCAGCCTCTGCAAACGAACTCCAAAAGCATGCACCACTTTGTGAAGCTGCCTTTACGCTGGGGAATGGAACCCAAGTTGTTATGCTGTGCAGGAAGGCGTCTTAACCACTGAGCCATCTCTCCAGACCCCACGAATATGTATTTTAATTAGCACATCTCCCAGTGATTCTTGCATATTTTGAAAACCCTTATTTTACGCAATATCTGGATAAGATACCACTGGTCTTGTCCTTCAGGACAGATTTAAGTAAGTTCCACCAGCAACTGGGATGCATCTGTCTGTTGAAGATATTTGAAGCCTTTTTTTTTTTTTTTAAAGAAAAGTATTTATTTATTTGACAGAGAAAGAGGGAGAATGGGCGTGCCAGGGCCTCCAGCCACTGCAAATGAACTCCAGACACATGCGCCTCCTTATGCGTCTGGCTTACATGGGTCCTGGGGAATCGAACCTGGGTCCTTTGGCTTTGCAGGCAAACGCCTTAACAGCTAAGCCAGCCTCCAGCCCACCTTTTGGTTTTTTTGTATTATATTAACTGTTTGGTCTCAGTCCTGTTTTTTTTTTTTTTTTTTTTTTCCTTCATGTTTTTTTGATGTAGGGTCTCGCTCTAGCTTATGCTGACGTGGAATTTACTATGTAGTCTCAGTGTGGCCTTGCACTCACGGCCATCCTTCTACCTCTGCCTCCGGAGTGCTAGGATTAAAGGTGTGTGCCTCCACTTCTGGCTTTTTTTCTTTTTTCTTTTTGGAGGTAGAGTTTCACTCTAGTCCAGGCTGACCTGGATCTTACTGTAGTTCTGGCTGGCCTTGAACTCACAGCGATCCTCCCACCTCTGCCTCCCAAGTGTTTGGGATTAAAGGCATTCGCCACCACATCCAGCTCTTCATTGGCGTGTCTTTTAGGTTATTTCCTGGTTTGCCAAAATGTTGGAGTATATTTTTGCTACCCACCTTACCTTTTTGTTTTCTTTTTGGTTTTTCAAGGTAGGGTTTTTGCTGTAGCCCAGGCTGACCTGGAATTCACTATGTAGTCTCAGGGTGGCCTCGAACTCACGGTGATCCTCCTCCCTCTGCCTCCGAGTGCTGGGATTAGAGGTGTGCGCACCATGCCCAGCCCACCTTACCTTTTTATTTGTAATAAGTGCAACAACACCTCAGTATTAGTTTCTTCATTGGAAGAGTTATTCAGTCTCAGGTGTCCACTTACGAGTCAGGAGGGTTTATTGGCTGTCTTGCCGCGCCAGAACATGTGGCATTTTGGTACATCTGGCTTTATATGGGTGGTAGAGACTTAAACCTGGCCTGTCAGGCTTTGCACGCAAGTATTTCAATTGCATTAATTGTTGAACCATCTTCCCAGCCCGTCATTACTGCTTTCTATGATTTCAGGATAATATGGACACACACAAAAACAGTAAATTTGCTGGGTGTGGTGGCGCATGCCTTTAATCCCAGCACCTGGGAGGCTGAGGTAGGAGGATCTCTGAGTCCCCCCCTCATCCCAAAATGCAGTAGTTTTGAGGGAGGGTGCTGGGGGTTTAGCCCAGGACCTTGTCTAAATAGCATATGTTCTCATATTCCCTTTCCCAAGTAAGTGTTTTAATAAAGGTACTCTGTGATCAGCTTCTGTTGAGTTGTCTGCAAAGCCTTGACTAAGGAAGTGACTTTTGACCTAATTTGAAGAATTAGTAAGAACTTTATTATTTATTATTGTATTGTTTTTTGGGCTTTTCAAGATAGGATTTCTTTCTAGCCTAGGCTAACCTGGAATTCACTATGTAGTCTCATGATGGCCTCCAACTCACAATGATCCTCCTTCCTCAGCCTCCTGAGTTCTGGGATTAAAGGTGTAGGCCACCACATCTGGCTGCTACTGTTCTTTTTTTTAAAGATTTTTTTATTATTTTTGAGGTAGGGTCTTTTAGCCCAGGCTGTATTATCAAGGTGAACTCAATGCACTGAGACCCTCCTACCTCTGCCATCCTCCCACCTGCTGCGATTAAAGGTGTGCTTAACCACACCCATTTTTTTTTTTTTTTTGGAAGGAGAGAGAGAGAGAATATGAATGAATATGGGTGTCACAGGGCCTCTAGCTACTGCAAACAAACCGTAGATTCATGAGCCATTTTGTGCATCTGGCTTTACATGGGTACTGGTGAATTGAATACGGGCCATTAGCCTTTGCAAGCAAGGTTCTTAACCACTGTATCATCTCTCCAGCTCTGGAATAAGAATTTTGGAGCATGAAGGAGAAAGGATAGATGTTAATGTGGTGACTTGGGAGACTGAGGTAGAAGGCTGGCTAGTTCAAGGCCAGCCTGGGCTACAGAGTGAGTTTCAGGTCAGCCTGAACTAGAGTGACCCTGACTCAAAAAACAAATAAACATTCCCCCTCAAAAAAAAAAAAAAAAAAGAAAAAGAAATTTTATAATGTGACCTGTTACATTTGGGAGAGGGGGAGTCATGACTTCTGCAACCAGAGTGCAAGAACTCTATAACTGTAGGTAGGTATGCTTTGGTTCCCTCTTGTGGAAATGAAAACAGTACTCTACTCCCAGGATTCTGTAAGGTTCAAATGAGTTTCTGCGTACAATGTGCTTTAAAGAGTGTCAAGAGTGGCAGACCCAGTTGGGCAGGTAGGATGATCTGGGACTACAGAGTGAATTCCAGATCAGCCTGGGCTAGAGTGAGACCCTACTTCAAAGAAAACTGACACCTTTAATCCCAGCACTTGGGAGGCAGAGGTAGGAGGATCACTCTGAGATTGAGACCACCCTGAGACTACATAGTGAATTCCAGGTCAGCCTAGAGCTAGGCCCAGCCTCAAAAAAAAAAAAAAAAAAAAAAAAAAAGTGCCAGACACAAAGGTGATTGTGATGGCTTTTTTTTTTTTTTTCTTTTTTGAGGTAGGGTCTTGCTCTAGGCTGACCTGGAATTCACTATGTAGTCTCAGGGTGGCCTTGAATGCACGACTATCCGCCTACCTCTGCCTCCCAAGTGCTGGGATTAAAGGTGTGCACCATCATGCCTGGTTTTTATTTACTCATTTATTTTTAATTTTTAAATTTTGTTTTTCGAGGTAGGGTTTCACTCTAGCCCAGGTTAGTCTGGAATTTATTTACTGTTGTAGTCTCAGGCTGGCCTTGAACTCATGTGGTTATCCTACCTCTGCCTCCCAAGTGCTGGGATTAAAGGTGTGCACCATCATGCCTGGTTTTTATTTACTCATTTATTTTTAATTTTTAAATTTTGTTTTTCGAGGTAGGGTTTCACTCTAGCCCAGGTTAGTCTGGAATTTATTTACTGTTGTAGTCTCAGGCTGGCCTTGAACTCATGTGGTTATCCTACCTCTGCCTCCCAAGTGCTGGGATTAAAGGTGTGCACCATCATGCCTGGTTTTTATTTACTCATTTATTTTTAATTTTTAAATTTTGTTTTTCGAGGTAGGGTTTCACTCTAGCCCAGGTTAGTCTGGAATTTATTTACTGTTGTAGTCTCAGGCTGGCCTTGAACTCATGTGGTTATCCTACCTCTGCCTCCCAAGTGCTGGGATTAAAGGTGTGCACCATCATGCCTGGTTTTTATTTACTCATTTATTTTTAATTTTTAAATTTTGTTTTTCGAGGTAGGGTTTCACTCTAGCCCAGGTTAGTCTGGAATTTATTTACTGTTGTAGTCTCAGGCTGGCCTTGAACTCATGTGGTTATCCTACCTCTGCCTCCCAAGTGCTGGGATTAAAGGTGTGCACCATCATGCCTGGTTTTTATTTACTCATTTATTTTTAATTTTTAAATTTTGTTTTTCGAGGTAGGGTTTCACTCTAGCCCAGGTTAGTCTGGAATTTATTTACTGTTGTAGTCTCAGGCTGGCCTTGAACTCATGGTGGTTATCCTACCTCTGCCTCCCAAGTGCTGGGATTAAAGGCATGTACAACCATTCCTGGCTGCTTTTATTTTTATTTTTAATTTTTGACAACTTCCATAAGTATAGACAACAAACCATGATATTTCCCTTCCACCACCCTCACATCCCCCTGCAAATCCTCCCTCCATTGAATCCCTTCTTTCCAATTACTCTCTTCTGATGACATTATATTCCCCCTCCTATTGTGAAGGTCTTGTGTAATTAGTCTCAGACACTGTGAGGTCATGAATATCAAGGCCACATTGATGTCTGAAAGACAGCATTATATGCAGTCCTCCCCTTCCTTTGGCTAGTACAGTCTCCCTGACACACGAGCCTTGGAGGGTGTGGTAGAGATGGCTCAGTGCTGAACACTCCACTGTCACTTCTCAGCAGTATGGTGAGTTTTGACTCACCACCATCAGAAAAGAAAAGCTTTTGTAACCAAAAGTCTTTTTGCTTTTTTATTTTTGGAAAGAGCTCCATTTTGTTATGGAAAGTTAAACAAATCAGGTAATTGGAAAAGGAGATATGGGGGAGGTAAATACCTCCTTAGTTCCCACACCACTGCAATTCAATTGAATTGTGAGCTAATAGGAATAGACTTAAATGACTCTCTTGAGGTACAGGGTTAGGATTCCCAGCCTTCTCTGTTGGGGGAAAACTGAGGCACAATAATACTGAACAAAGGTAGAGGGAGCCATCTTCCCCAGGGCACTCCCAGTGAAACAAACAGAAGAGAGATGGATTCAGTGTGGTTTGTAAATTTAAGACTTTGGCAGGTGGGGTAGGGAGCTGGCAGGTATATAAACCAGGCTGTGGTTGATAGAGGAGGCAAGAGTTGTAAACAAAGGGGTGCTGTCTATAAGTGGAGTGGGATTTAGGCCTTCCAGGGAGACAAATGCTTAAATCCCAAGGGTCCCCAAGGGAGTGGTGGGGAGCCAAGGAAGTCTTTGGAGAGTGTACCCTGTCATGGAGATGGGGGTGCTCTATCTCCACCCCAAGTGAGTCCTGTCCTCCTCTCCAGAATGTGGTGCTCACTCTTGGATCTCCTAAGATGTTCACCTTATTTGACCACATCCACACCAGGGGTTCTAAGTGGAACTTGGGCAGTTGGCTTTGTCCCTAGAAATGGGATGGGGGAAGCACAGAAGCTATTGGTTGCCCTTCCCTGCCAGGCTCATTTCTAGGGTCAATCTGCTCAAAGCCATCCAGGATTCAGGATCTTCAATTATGGGACGGAGGGAGGGGTGTGCCCACACTGGAGGCAGGACTCTTCCATGATTAGGGCCTTGCTGTGCAACCTTCCTTTGAGCTCATGCTGCAGCAACAGCAGTTCCTCCTCATCCTCTTCATTGGGCATTGGGGGCCTCAGGCTCTGGACTGGGCTCTCTGAGGGATATTGGTAGGTGGTCTCCAGGGTCCTCTCACTGAAGGAGATCTTGAGATGTTGGTGGTGTCTTTTGGGGGGCCCATTTACAAGTCAGCTGCAGCTGAGACAGAGGTAGCCCCCCAGAACCAAGATATCCTGGGCAGTCATGTACCACCCACTTCTTTCCAGCCCCAGTGGCTGCAGCATCAGCTGTGGCTGGAGGGACTGGGCTTGCAGGGGCAGACCTCCAGAGGTTGACTGAGAAGGTGTGTCCACTGTGGGCGGGGGAGGGGCACCCCCTCCTGGCCCTGCCTTCACCCCTTAGAACAGCTGGCTCATGAGGGGATTTCCAGGGTTAGGGAAAGAAAGTGGCTAGTCGTGGGGCTGAGGTTCAGCTTCTTCCTCTTCTGCTGCTGGCCCAGCATCCTCTGGTGGGAGGGGGGAAGGAACACTTTTTTTGTTGTTTTTTATTATATTTTTATTTCTTTTAGAGAGACAGGCAGAATTGGCACGCTAGGGCCTCAGTCATTGCGATCACACTCCAGACGCTTGCACCACCTAGTGGCCATTTACGACCTTATGCTTGCCTCACCTTTGTGTGTCTGGCTAATGTGGGATCTGCAGAGTTGAGCATGAGTCTTTAGACTTCGCAGGCAAGAGCCTTAACCACTAAGCCATCTCTTAAGACCCTCCCCCTCCCTTTTTGTTTTTTTCGAGGTAGGGTTTCACTCTATCTCAGGCTGACCTGTAATTCACTTTGTAGTTTCAGGGTGGCCTTGAACTTGTGGTGATCCTCCTACTTCTGCCTCCCAAGTGCTGGGATTAAAGGCATGTGCCACCACGCCCGGCCTTTTAGCTTGCTTAAAAAAATTTTTAAAACTTTTTATTTGTTAGAGAGGGAGAGGGAGAATATGGGTGTACCAGGGCCTTCAGCCTCTGCAAACGAATTCCAGACACATGTACTTCCTTGTGTATCTGGCTTATGTGGATCCTGAGGAATTGAACCTGGGTCCTTTGGCTTCGCAGGAAAGTACCTTAACCACTAAGCCATCTCTGCTGCCCACTTTTTTTCCCCCTCCTCTTACCTTTGCCTCCTGAATGCTGGGATTAAAGGCATGTATCACCATGCCTAGTGAAATGACAGATTTGAGTGCTTCTCTTGGGTTTGTACTTTCTCAGAATAACCAGCTCTAAATCTGCCAAGCAAATAAATGCACAGCACTGGTGTGAGCCTGTAGTTTTAGCTACTTAGGAAGCTGAGGCAGGAGGATTGTTTGAACCAAGGAGTTTGAGGTCATGTTAGTCAACATAGTGACTCAGTGTGGTGGTTTGATTCAGGTGTCCCCCATAAATTAGGTGTTCTGAATGCTAGGTTCCCAGCTGATGGATATTTGGGAATTATGGGGGTGGGTTTACAGGTGTTATAGTCAGTTTCCCCATGCCAGTGTTTGGCACACTCTTCTGTTGCTATGGTCCACCTTATGTTTGCCAGGGGGTGATGTCCACCCTCTGCTCATGTCATCGGTTTTCCCTGCCATCGTGGAGCTTCCCCTTGAGTTTGTTAGCCAAAATAAGCCTCTTTTTCTCACAAGCTGCTCTTGGTTTGGTGATTTCTACCAGCAATACAAACCTGACTGCAACACTCAAGAAACTCAAAAAATTAGGGGAGAGACAAAAAGTTTGTCAAAGCCGGGCGTGGTGGCTCACGCCTTTAATCCCAGCACTCGGGAGGTAGAGGTGGGAGGATCGCAGTGAGTTCGAGGCCACCCTGAGACTCCATAGTGAATTCCAGGTCAGCCTGGGCTAGAGTGAGACCCTACCTCAAAAAAAAAAAAAAAAAAAAAAAAAAGTTTGTCAAAGAAGCATGTTTTAGAATGGCATGTTCTGTTACAACAAAATGTAGGGGTGGGCATCCTGAGCTCCAGCATCACCGAGCCAACAACCCAGTACCATGTTTATGCAGCACAGTCCTTTGTTTTCATGGGCCGTTAACAACTAATACCATGGATATTTCTAGTTCTGGTACCTTGTGGGATATGGGTGATTGGTTTTTCAAGGTAGGGTCTCACTCTAGCCCAGGCTGACCTGGAATTCACTATATAGTCTCAGGGTGGCCTCCAACTCACAGCGATCCTTCTGCCTCTGTCTCCTAAGTGCTGGGATTAAAGGTGTGTGTCACCATGTCCAGATAAAAAGTGTATTTTTTTTTCTTTTTTTAGTTTTTCCAGGTAGGGTTTCACTCTAGCACAGGCTGACCTGGAATTCACTGTGTAGTCTCAGGGTGGCCTGGAACTCAGCAATCCTCTTACCTCTGCCTCCTGAGTACTGGGATTAAAGGTGTGCACTACCATGCCCAGCCAAAAAAAAAAAGTTTTTTCATTTTGAGACAGTCTTGCTATGTAGCCCTGGCTGGTCTCATAGTCCAGGCTGGTCTTGAATTTATGGCAGTCCTTTACTTCAGCCTCCTGAGTGCTGAGTTTACAGGTGTTCTCCACCACACCTGGCCTAGAAAATGCTGACTTTTCTGTGGTCCCTTGTCTAGGCCTGTTCCTACATGTTGCTGAGGTTTTCCTTGAAGTGCTCTTGGGATGGGTCACCTTCCAGCAAGCATTGCTTTTGTTTAGGAGCCTAGGAAATAACCCATATCACTTGATAGCCTGAGGGGAGGGAGTGATTGTAAATTTGACTTTGTCCTTAGAACAATTTACTCATTAACATCAGTATGGAAGTTGGAACATGCCCAAACCTGTTTGTGTTTCAGGCTTTATCTGAGGGAAGCATAGGTAGTTTATTCTTAGTTTAGGATTGAATTAGGAAGATATTGGAGGTATGGAGCGTCCAACATTAGATTTGTGTACTGTGCTTTGTTATGTGTCTTGTGTCCATGGCAGACTTTTAAAAAATAAATGCTAAAGACAGAATTTTCTATCTTTTTAGATTATATATATATTTACATATATATTTCCTTTTAGTTTTACCAATAGATTGCAGTATCTTCACTGACAAAATGACATCACATTCTACCTCTGCCCAGTGTTCAACATCTGACAGTACTTGCAGAGTCTCTTCAGAACGAATCAATAAGGTAAGTCATTATTTTCCTCTTAAATTTGTAAGAAATTAAATTGAGGCATTAGCTGAATTAATTGATCAGGATTTATGATGCACAAATGGTAATATATTTAAAATGTTTTAGTGTAAATAGGTAAATAGTAGCAGTACTCATTGATTTGATCATTGAGGAAAAACTGGAAATATTTAGAAGATTGTTCAAAAGAGTACATTTTGAAAATGAGTAGTATATTCTGGTTAGAGATACTGTGTAGAGAATTTGGGGCCATGTTAAGTTTGCTTTCTCACCCATCTGGTTGTAGTTAGTCTCTCGCCACTTCTCCCTCTCTCTCTCCTTCCCTTTTTTTTCTTTTCTTTTTTGCTGTTGGGAGGCAGGGTCCCAACTGTATTCTCAGGTTGGCCTTGAACTCAAGACTCTCCTCCTACCTCTGCCTCCACACCCGCCTCTCCTTCCCTGGGTTGTGTGTGTATGTGTGTGTGTTAGAGAGAGAAACCCCTAACTCCCTAAGTAGCCCTGGCTGGCCTGGAGTTTTCTGTGTAAGTTAACTGGATTTGAAATTGCGCTGTCCTCCTGTCTTCTAGTGCTGGGTTACAGGCGTCTGCTGTCTGATTTGGCTTCTTTAAAAGACAATTCTTAAATTGTAAATGTATCAAATCTGGACTTGAGGAATAAAATGTGGTATATACTAATAAATGTTTTTGTGATTATTGACAAGATCTTTGAGAAAACAAAATGAAGACTTTACACTTTCGAATTCCAAATAGATTCCTTTTTTTTTTTTTTTTTTGCAAGGTACGGTCTCACTCTAGTCCAGGCTGACCTGGAATTCGCTATGTAGTCTCAGGCTGGCCTCGAACTCACGGCGATCCTCCTACCTCTGCCTTGCGTGTGCCACCAGGCCTGGCTAGATAAAAATTTTAATTGTGAATAGTGAAATACACTTTGGAAGAAAATAATAGAAAATATTTATGCAACTTTTGTACAAGGGTGGTCTTAAGATAAAACTAAGGAGGTTGTAAGGGGAAGAGGGAAAAATTTGATGATACAAAATTGTATACCATGGTCCTGCTGCATCAGACAGTTTTGGAGAAGCTACACAATTCTGAGCTGATTCCTGGCTGATCGTGGTGTGGGCCATCCTAGGTGTTTAGAAATGATGCAGTCAGGGATGGAGGGATGGCTTAGTGGTTAAGGTGCTTGCCCGCAAAGCCAAAAAACAGGTCCGATTCCCCAGTACCCACTTAAGCCAGATGCACAAGGTGGCTCATGCTTCTGGAGTTGGTTTGCAGCTGCTAAAGGCCCTGGTGTGCCGATTCTCCTCTATCTTCCTCCTCTCTCTCAAATATATATTAAAAAAAAATGATGGCATTAGGCTTGGGGATGTTGCTCAGTGGATACAGTGCTTGCCTAGCATGCAAGTTCGATTCCCAGCACTACATAAATCAGGTTTTGATGGCACATACCTGTCATCCCAGCACTTGAGCAAGAGGATCAGGAGTTCAAGGCTTTTTTTTTTTTTTTTTTTTTTTGACGTAGGGTCTCACTCTAGCTCAGGCTGACTTGGAATTTACCCTGTAGTCTCAGGGTAGCCTCGAACTCATGGCTAGCATTCTACCTCTGCCTCCCAAGTGCGCCACCACGCCCTGCCCCTTGGAACTTTTTTATTTTTTTATTATTTTTTTTTATTGTTACTATTAGCATTTTTTTCTTTTTTTTCTCAATTTTTATTAATATTTTCCATGATTATAAAAAATATCCCATGGTAGTACCCTCCCCCCCAACTTTCCCCTTTGAAATTCCATTCTCCATCATATCCCCTCCCCACCTTGGAACTTTTTTAAACGTGTGTGTCACCACACCAAATTTCTATTTTGATGCTAATATTCCCCCACCCACCCACCCACCCACCCACCCAAGGTAGGGTCTCACTCAAGTCCAGGCTAACCTGGCAGTACTCTGATGCCATCATTGCTCCAACTCATACACCACTTGTGGCATTTGGTTTTACATGGACAGTGGGGATTGAAGCCAGGTTGCCAGGATTTGTATATTTTTTTAAAATTTATTTATTTATTTATTTATTTGTTTGTTTGAGAGCAAGAGACAGAGAGAGGCAGATAGAGAAAGAGAGAGAATGGGCGCGCCAGTGTCTCCAGCCACTACAAACAAACTCCAGATGCGTGCGCCCCCTTGTGCATCTGGCTGACGTGGGTCCTGGGGAATCAAGCCTTGAACCTTAGGCATCACAGGCAAGCGCTTAACCACTAAGCCATCTCTCCAGCCCTGTATGACCACTTTGTGATCTGGCTTTATGTGGGTACTGGGGAGTCAAACCCAGTTCATTAGGCTTTGCAGGCAAAGCGCCTTAACTGCTGAGCCATCTCTCCAGCCCTCCCCACCCCCATAATACTTTTAATAGCCTAAATTATGAACCACTTTAAGTTTTGGTCAAGAAATATTTTGGGCTTTGCAGGCCCTGCTATCTCAAAGTTGTAGTTTCTAGGTACTGCTGGACAGCATCCTTAGACAATATGTAAACAAAGCTCAGTGCTAGAACATTTTTGCCTAGAATGTGTGAGGCCCTGAGTTTGAAGACAAGTAACTATTTACAAATCCAGGGCCCTGTTTACCATTTCCTAGGCTAAGTAAATAACTAATAAGCAGATACATAAGAATGGTATATTAAGTGCCAGGAGTGATGGTGCAAGCCTTTAATCCCAGGCTGAGTGTGAGTATCTCCATAAATTGAAGGCCAGTCTGGGACTACAAGAATGAGTTCCCAGTCAGTCTGGGCTAGAGTGAGTTGCTGTCTTGATAAAACAAACCAAAAAAAGTGGTATATTATGTACTCATTAAGAATTAGTAATGTTAGCCGGGCGTGGTGGCGCAGGCAGAAGTAGGAGGATCGCCGTGAGTTCAAGGCCACCCTGAGACTCCATAGTGAATTCCAGGTCAGCCTGGGCTAGAGTGAGACCCTACCTTGAAAAACAAAACAAAACAAAACAAAACAAACAAAAAAAAGAATTAGTAATGTTAGCCAGGCATGGTGGTGCACGCCTTTAATCCCAGCACTCGGGAGGCAGAGGTAGGAGGATCACTGTGAGTTCGAGGCCACCCTGAGACAATTGCAGGTCAGCCTGAGCTAGAGTGAGCCCCTACCTCGAAAAACAAAACAAAACAACAACAAAAAAAGTTAACAAAAACATGAGACAATGAAAATACAAGAGCAAATCAAATTATTGTGATTATAGTAGAATGGTAGGGCAGTAAATGGATGAATTTTTGAATTTTTTTATTTTTTTCAGTCTCTGTCCACCCCCCCCCCCCAGCTCAGGTTGACCTGGTACTCACTATGTAGTTTCTGTGTGGCCTTGAACCCATGGCGATACTTCTGCTCTGCCTCCCAAATCTAGGATTAAAGGCAGGCACCACATTTCTTTTGTTTGTTTGCATTAGCTCTTAGTCTCCCCCCCCCCAAGTGTTATTGGTAGCTTCTATGATAATTTTTTAAAATATATTTTACATTTATTTATTTATGAGAGAGAGAGAATGGGTGCGCCAGGGCCTCTATCCACTGTAAACGGACTCCAGATACATGCACCACCTTGTACATCTGGCTCATGTGGGTCCTGGGGAATCGAACCTGGGTTCTTCGGCTTTGCAGGCAAGTGTCTTAACTGCTAAGCCATCTCTCCAGCCCTTCTACGGTAATGTAATTTTGTGTTTAACTTTATTAGGACTACTAAGTTTTTTTTTTCACAGCAGTTTCACCATTTTCTATTTTTATTAGAAACATCTAATGATTTAAGGTTTTTCTAAGTTCTTGCCAACACCCATTCCCCATTAAAATTAAATTATAGCCATCCTGTTAGGTGTTAATGCAAATGTAAATGATTTATCTGGAGGGCAGCCAGTAGAATTTTGGTCATTGGGGATCCCTGTCTCCTAGGCTTTTTTTTTTTTTTTTTTTTTTCCCCAGTAAAGGAAATTCTCTTGTTGCAGAGTTTCTGAAGCCAAAGGAATTTAAATGCAAATAGTAGCTTGATACTGAGAGCCAGACACCTATCTGAGATTAGTGCCTGGGAGGTAAATTCAAGAGAATCAAGAGTTGAAGGTTATCCTACATGATTTACGGAGTTCCAGGACTGCCTGGGCTTCATGAGATCCTATCTTAAAAACAAAAACAGGGCTGGAGGGATGGCTTAGTGCTTAATATGTTTGCCTGCAAAACCAAAGGACCCATCTTCAATTCCCCAGGACCCACGTTAGCAGATGTACAAGGGGACGCTTGCATCTGGAGTTTGCAGTGGCTGGAGGTGCCCATCCTCTCTTTCTGTCTCTCCCTGTTTCTCTGTCAAATAAATAAAAAATAAATATTAAAAAATGTAAAAAAACAAAAACAAAATAGTAGGTTTATTTTGTTTATATCAGGTACGACCCAAGCTGCCACTTTTGAAGATTTTGCAGGCAGCCGGTGCGCAGGGTGAAATGTTCACCACGAAAGAGGTAAGCTATCAGAGCAGTCTCAAGTTTTTAGGAGTCCCTTTAAATAATTTATTTCTTCTGTAATAATTCATCTGTTTAGTTACTTTATTTCCCCCATTACATTCTCTTATCCCCTTCCATTAACACCCTTTCTCCCTATTGATCCCCATCTTTCATGGCTTTTTGTTTGTTTGTTTGTGATAGGGTCTCCCTTTAGAAATGGCTGAATTCACTATGGAATTCACTGTGTAGTCTCACGCTGGCCTTGAACTCAAAACAGTTCTGGGATTAAACACACTGAGTTTAAATTGGGGTTGGTTGCATGGTCGTGGCTGTAAACTTATTTACTGTACAGTGGCTATACCACTGGTGAAATGGACTGCCTCTTCCAGAAACCATTAGCTAACATTAGGGATCGTGGAGAGGCAAGGGGAGAGAGGTAGAAATCAGCAAATGCAAAGTCCTGAAATCACGGCTAACATAGGAAGTTCTTCTATGGTACTGAAGGGGCAACTTTTGCTGATTTAAAGACTTCCATGCTAATTTCTTCCTTCCTTTAGGGTTCCTTTTGAAGTGTTTTATTAACCATAAACTGACCTAGGAGTTAAAATACAGAACATATACAAGTTAGTAGTAAAACTGATTTCCAAGATTTGCTGCTACTAGGCTGGAGCTTGCAGTAGTGTTTCATTTTATACTTGTCACATACTCATCTGAGCACTGTGAGTTCTTTTAAACACTTAGGCATTTAATAACTTGTTTAGCATCTGAAGTTTTTAAAAAAAATTTAATTAATTTATTTATTTGAGAGAGCATGAGAGAGAAAGCGGGGGGTGGGGAGAGAGAATGAATGGGCGTGCCAGGGCCTCCAGCCACTGCAAACGAACTCCAGACACATGTGCCACCTTGTGCATCTGGCTTAAGTGTGCCCTGGGGAATCGAACCAAGGTCCTTTTGGCTTTGCAGGCAAACACCTTAAAGGCTAAGCCATCTCTCCAGCCCCTGAAGTTTTTTTTTAAATTTTTATTTATTGGAGAGAGATGGATAGACACACACAGAAAGAATGGGCACTCCAGGGCCTCCAGCTTCTGTAAACACCAGACCCGTGTGCCACCTTGTGCATCTGGCTTATGTGGGTCCTAGGGAATTGAACCTGGGTTCTTTGGCTTTGCAAGCAAGTACCTTAAGTGTTAAGCCATCCCTCTAGCCCTGAATTTTTTTTTAAGGGGTAGGGGTTTGAGGGAGGTTTCACTCTAGTCCAGGCTGACCTGGAATTCACTAGGTAGTCTTAGGGTGGCCTTGAACTCATGGTGGTCATCCTACCTGTGCCTCCCAAGTGTGGGATTAAAGGCGTGCACCACCGTGCCTGGCTTCTGTCTTCCTCTGGCTTTGCATATGTGTGTGCAGGGCATGTGTATATCTGAATACATAAACACATACATATAACACATACTGTGTGTATATGTACGTGTATATACACAAACAGTGTTACTCTAATAGAGCTATTTGCATTTAAAGATGTAAAGATACCTAACCCCAAGCTTCCTTTATTAAGCTTCCCCCCCCTCGAAGTTTCACATTGTTAGAATAACCATGTTTCTTTATTTAGTTTTGCTGTGCTAGGGGTTTGAACCCAAGTTTGGACTGGATATGTGCTCTACCACTGAGATATATCTCTAACTTTTGTTTGTTTTGTGTTTGTTTTTGTTTTTCAAGGTAGGGTTTTACCTCTAGCCCAGGCTGACCGGGAATTCACTGTGCAGGGTCTCAGGAATTCACTGTGCAGTCGTCAGGGCGGTCTTGACTCATGTCGATCCTCCTACCGTCTCTCCCCAAAAGCTGGGATTAAGGTATGCACACCACACCTGGCCAATTCATTATTTAAAAAAAAATAGTATATTTGCATGTGTATGTAGTTCTTCTATGGTACTGAAGGGGCAACTTTTGCTGATTTAAAGACTTCCATGCTAATTTCTTCCTTCCTTTAGGGTTCCTTTTGAAGTGTTTTATTAACCATAAACTGACCTAGGAGTTAAAATACAGAACATATACAAGTTAGTAGTAAAACTGATTTCCAAGATTTGCTGCTACTAGGCTGGAGCTTGCAGTAGTGTTTCATTTTATACTTGTCACATACTCATCTGAGCACTGTGAGTTCTTTTAAACACTTAGGCATTTAATAACTTGTTTAGCATCTGAAGTTTTTAAAAAAAATTTAATTAATTTATTTATTTGAGAGAGCATGAGAGAGAAAGCGGGGGGTGGGGAGAGAGAATGAATGGGCGTGCCAGGGCCTCCAGCCACTGCAAACGAACTCCAGACACATGTGCCACCTTGTGCATCTGGCTTAAGTGTGCCCTGGGGAATCGAACCAAGGTCCTTTTGGCTTTGCAGGCAAACACCTTAAAGGCTAAGCCATCTCTCCAGCCCCTGAAGTTTTTTTTTAAATTTTTATTTATTGGAGAGAGATGGATAGACACACACAGAAAGAATGGGCACTCCAGGGCCTCCAGCTTCTGTAAACACCAGACCCGTGTGCCACCTTGTGCATCTGGCTTATGTGGGTCCTAGGGAATTGAACCTGGGTTCTTTGGCTTTGCAAGCAAGTACCTTAAGTGTTAAGCCATCCCTCTAGCCCTGAATTTTTTTTTAAGGGGTAGGGGTTTGAGGGAGGTTTCACTCTAGTCCAGGCTGACCTGGAATTCACTAGGTAGTCTTAGGGTGGCCTTGAACTCATGGTGGTCATCCTACCTGTGCCTCCCAAGTGTGGGATTAAAGGCGTGCACCACCGTGCCTGGCTTCTGTCTTCCTCTGGCTTTGCATATGTGTGTGCAGGGCATGTGTATATCTGAATACATAAACACATACATATAACACATACTGTGTGTATATGTACGTGTATATACACAAACAGTGTTACTCTAATAGAGCTATTTGCATTTAAGATGTAAAGATACCTAACCCCAAGCTTCCTTTATTAAGCTTCCCCCCCCTCGAAGTTTCACATTGTTTAGAATAACCATGTTTCTTTATTTAGTTTTGCTGTGCTAGGGTTTGAACCCAAGTTTGGACTGGATATGTGCTCTACCACTGAGATATATCTCTAACTTTTGTTTGTTTGTGTGTTTGTTTTTGTTTTTCAAGGTAGGGTTTTACTCTAGCCCAGGCTGACCTGGAATTCACTGTGCAGTCTCAGGAATTCACTGTGCAGTCTCAGGGCGGTCTTGAACTCATGTCGATCCTCCTACCTCTGCCTCCCCAAAGCTGGGATTAAAGGTATGCACCACCACACCTGGCCAATTCATTATTTAAAAAAATATATATTTGCATGTGTATGTGTGTGTTTATGGGCTCATCATGGTCTTTTGCCACAGCAAATAAATGTCAGATGCTTGTGCCACCATTTGCATCTGGCTTTACATGGGTGTTGGTGAATTGGACCTGGGCTGGCATGCTTTGATGCTTTACAAGGACCTTTACCTGCTGAGCCAATCTCTCGTCCCTTATTTTATTATTTTAAATTATAAGTATTGCTTTTGGACTGTATCTGAAGTCTCAGGGTGGCCTTGAACTCACAGTGATCCTCCCACCTCAGCCTCCTGAGTACTGGGATTAAAGGCATGTGCCACCATACCCCGGCAGACATGACTTTTTCTTTTATTATTTTTTTCTTTTTATTATTATTATTACTATTTTTTTTTCTTTGTTTCCAAGGCAG
Organism: Dipus sagitta; assembly: GCA_036346955.1. Classification (NCBI taxonomy): domain Eukaryota; kingdom Metazoa; phylum Chordata; class Mammalia; order Rodentia; family Dipodidae; genus Dipus; species Dipus sagitta. The sequence continues at coordinate 256,206,650 of CM070770.1, forward strand.
GATCTCACTCTAGCCCAGGCTGACCTGGAACTCACTCTGTAGTCTTAGGGTAGCCTTGAACTAACAGTGATCCTCCTCTTGCTCCTCCAGAGTGCTGGGATTAAAGGCGTGCGCCACCATGCCTGGCTTTTTCTTTTATTTTTATGTGTTTTTTTGAGGCAGGTCTCACTGTAGCCCAGGCAGCAGACTTGGTACTTATTTAGTAGCCTAGGCTGACCGTGATCTTCCCTCAGCTTCCCAAGTGTTGGGATTATAGGTATGAGCTACCATGCTTGGCGATGGGGCGACATTGTTATTATTATTGTTATTATTGTTTTTGTTTTTTTGTTTTTTCAAGAGTTTCACTCTCTCCCAGGCTGACCTGGAATTCACCATGTAGTCTCAGGGTGGCTTCGAACTCATGGCGATCCTCCTACCTTTGTCTCCCAATTGCAGGGATTAAAGGCGTGTGCCACCACACCTGGCCTGTTTTGTTTTTCTTGAAAGAGAATGAGAATGGGCACATCAGGGCCTCTAGCCACTGCAAAGGAACTTCAAACTTATGTGCCACTATGTGTATCTGACTTAAATGGGTTCTGGGGAGTTGAACCTAGGCCCTTAAGCTTTGTAGGCAAGCACCTTAACTGCTAAGTCATCTCTCCAGCATGATTTTTATTTGTTTTTCAAGATAGGGTTTCACTCTAGCCCAGGCTGACCTGGAATTCATATGTAGTCTTAGGGTAACCTCAATTTCAGGGCAATCCTCCTACCTCTGCCTCCCAAGTGCTGGGATTAAAGACATACACCACCATGCCTGGCCTTATTATTTTGTTTTTCCCCAGATCAAATAAAACACTAGCCCAGGCTTACCTGGAACTGACTCTGAAGTCCCAGACTGGCCTCGAACTCACAGTGATCCTCTTACCTCTGCCTCCGAATGCTGGGATTAAAGGCCACCGTGCTTGGCATTATTATTATTATTATTATTATTATTATTACTTTTTTGAGAAGGTTCTTGTTTTATAACCCAGGCTAGCCTTAAATTAGTAATCCTCCTGCCCTAGTCTCTCTCTCTTTTTTTTCTTTCTTTCTTTTTTTTATTTTTATTTTTCAAGGTAGGGTCTTGCTCGAGCCTAGGCTGACCTCGAAATAGTATCAGGTTAGCCTCAAACTCACAGCTATCCTCCTACCTCAGCCTCCCAAGTTCTGGAATTAAAGGCATGTGCCACCACACCCAGCTGGATGAGACATTTTCTGTGCCCCAGTCTCTTTTGAGTGCAGGGATTAGATATGTATCACCATGCCTGCAATGGCTTGCTTGTGATTTTCTTTTAAATAGTTTGTTATTTATTTCAGAGAGGAAGAAAAACATAGTTGTGCCAGGGCCTTTTGCTGCTACAAATGAACTCTAGATGCATGTGCCACTATACATCTTGGTTTTAACTTGGGTACTGGGTATTGAACCTGGCCTGGCAGGCTTTGTATTTGTAAGCAAGATCCTTTAACCACTGTGCAATGTCCCCAACTCCCCTATTATTAATATTATTATTATTTTTTTTTTCATTTTGATGCAATGAATTGGTTATAGAAAGATAGCACAAGGCTGTCAGTGCTTAGATGCTGACAATGTACGAGGGCTCTCATAACAAGGTAGATATTGGGTTCATTCTCTCATTGTCTGCCTATCAACACATCTGGACTTTTTTTTGTTGTTTTTTTGTGGTATATTCTCACTCTAGCCCAGGCTGACCTGAAATTCATTATGAAGTCTCAGGGTGGCCTCAAACTCACGGCAATCCTCCTACCTCTGCCTCCCGGGTGCTGGGATTAAAGGTGTGCGCCACCATGCTCAGCTTTACATCTGGACTTTTCATGGTGGAAATGCATGGATCTGACTGTGAGGAAAATAGTGATTTACACAGTATTTTATCATTTGTGGTTTTGGCAGCAGTTGGGCAGATGATTTCATGCTGTTTTATTCTCATGCAGGTAATGCACTATCTAGGCCAGTATATAATGGTGAAGCAGCTTTATGATCAACAGGAGCAGCATATGGTATATTGTGGTGGAGATCTTTTGGGAGAACTACTAGGATGTCAGAGCTTTTCTGTGAAAGATCCAAGGTAAAAAGAATAAGGGTTTGTCTACCTTTTCGAGTACTTTTCACCCATTAATTCAATCTCTGTATGGTTACTAATGGTTATTTCAAGCAATATGAGAGGACCTGTATATGTTATGTAGCCAGTGGGGAACTGGCAGTGCTGTAGTGAGGAATGTAGAGCATATAGAGTAGTAATTAGGTACTATTCATGGTAAAATTATATTCTTTTTTTTTTTTTTTTTTTTTTTTGGTTTTTCGAGGTAGGGTCTCACTAGCCCAGGCTGATCTGGAATTCACTATGGAGTCTCAGGGTGGCCTTGAACTCACGGCGATCCTCCTACCTCTGCCTCCCAACTGCTGGGATTAAAGGCGTGCGCCACCACGCCTGGCTAAAATTATATTCTTAAATGCTATGGAAGAAGTATATAAAGCAAAGAAGTAGGTGGAACTTGGAGGTTTCAGGGTTCCCTGAAGTAAAATTTGAGCCAGAGCAGTTGAAGGAGAGCTTCTGATTGACCAGCGTGCATAAAGGTCTAGGTAGGAGGAAGCTAAGATGTCACTAGGGTAGGATTTTGTGAGAGAGCTGAGAAAAATGGAGAACTGAAGGGCAGTTTGAGGTTGATGCTGAGCCCAGTAAGAATCACAGTGCAGTAACTCTGACTTGTGTAGCATTCTCTGCTTGCATGAGGTTTATAGTCATAGCCTATCGAGCCAGTTAGTAATTGAGAAGCTAGCGTTTTCTCTGTAGATTACTAGGCACTACTTTCTTCTGAGTTTGTTTTTATCTTACACTCGTTAAGACTTCCTTTCACCTCCCATTTCTCAATCAAAATATAAAACTTGGGCTGGAGGGATGGCTTAGCAGTTAAGGCACTTGTCTGCAAAGCTTAGGTTCGATTCCTCAGGATCCACGTTAGCCAGATGCACAAGGGGGCGCATGCGTCTGGAGTTCGTTTGTAGAGGCTGGAGCCCTGGCACGCCCATTCTCTCTCTCCCTCTTTCTCTCTGCCAAATAAATAAATAAATAAATAATAAAATATTAATTTTTTAAAAAATATAAACCTTAACTCTAGAAAGGTGTGGTTTTCAAAGGAAATATCTGCTTAGGTTACTGTTAGTTACTGAAATAAAATTGACTTTTTTTGTTTTTTGTCTTTTGAGTTAATGTCTCGCTCTAGTTCAGGCTGACCTGGAATTCACTCTAGTCTCAGGATGCCCTTGAACTCACAGTGATTCTCTTACCTCAACTCAACCTTTCAAATGCTGGAATTAAAGGCATGTGCCACAATGACTGGCTGATTTATTTTTATTATTATTTTAAAAATATTTTATTTATTTATTAGAGAGGAAGAAAGAAGCAGAGAGAGAGGGAGAGAGAGTGAATGGGCACTCCAGGGCTTCCAGCCACTGTAAATGAACTCCAGATGCATGCGCCCCCTTGTGCATCTAGTTTATGTGGGTCGTGGAGACTCGAACCGGGATCATCTGGCTTTTCAGGCTAATGCCTTAGCTAAGCCATCTCTCTAGCCCCAGCTGATTTATTTTTATTTTCTTTTTTTTTTTTGGAGATTTGGAATCACTGTGTTCCAAGCAAACCTGGACTTTACTCTATAGTCTTAGGCTGGCCTCCAACTCACAGCAATCTTCCTACCTCTCTCTGTCTATGGAGTGCTGGGATTCAAGACTATCACGCTGGGCATTGATTGAATTAAAAAAGCATGTTTGTTTGTTTGTTTATTGCTTGCTTATTTTGAGAGTGTATGAGAGAGAGGCAGATAGAGAATGGGGGTGCCAGGGCCTCTAGCCACTGCAGACAAACTCTAGATGCATGCACCACCTTGTGCATCTGGCTTTATTTGGGTACTGGGGAATTGAGTCTTTGTCCTTAGGCTTTGCAGGCAAACATCTTAACCACTGAGCCATTTCTCCAGCCCTGGTCGATTTTTTAAAAATATTTTTGTTGTTTATTTATTTGAGAACGACAGACAGAGAAAGAGGCAGATAGAGAGAGAGAATGGGCGCTCCAGGGCCTCTAGCCACTGCAAACGAACTCCAGACGTGTGCGCCCCCTTGTGCATCTGGCTAACGTGGGTCCTGGGGAATCAAGCCTCGATCTGGGGTCCTTAAGTTTCACACGGGGGTCCTTAGGTTTCACAGGCTAGCACTTAACTGCTAAGCCATCTCTCCAGCCTTTTTTTTTTTGGAGGTAGGGTCTTGCTGTAGCCTAGGCTGACCTGGAATTCAAATTCACTCTGTAGTCTCAGGGTTTAGCAATCCTCCTACCTTTGCCTCCCAAGTGCTGGGATTAGAGGCGTGATCCACTGCTCCTGGCTTTCTGATCAGGTTTTCCTTTTTTTTTTTTTTGCTTGTTTGTTTTTTGAGGCAGGATCTTGCTCTAGTCCAGGCTGACCTGGAATTCACTATGTAGTCTCAAGGTGGCCTTGAACTCAGTGGTGATCCTCTGCCTCTTGAGTGCTGGAATTAGAGGCGTGCTCCACCATGCATGGCCCTGAGCAATTTTTTATTTTTTTAAAATATTTTTTGTTTATTTTTATTTATTTATTTGAGAGTGATAGAGAAAGAGGCAGATAGAGAATACACGTGCCAGGGCCTCCAGCCACTGCAAACGAACTCCAGATTCATGTGCACCACCTTGTGCATCTGGCTTATGTGGATCCTGGGGAATTGAGCCTCGAACTGGGGTCCTTAGGCTTTGCAGGCAAGTGCTTAAGTGCTAAGCCATCTCCAGCCCAATTTTTTTGTTTTTTCAAGGTAGGGTTTCACTTCAGTCCATGCTGACCTGGAATTCACTATGTAGTCTCAGGGTGACCTCGAACTCACAGTGATCCTCCTAACTCTGCCTCCTGAGTGCTGGAATTAAAGGTGTGCACCACTATGTCTGGGTATTTTTTTAAGTTAAATTAAATTTTATTTATTTGAGGGAAAGAGGCAGATAGAGAACGGGCATGCCAGGGCCTTCAGCTGCTGCAAATGAGCTCCAGGCGCATGTGCACCGTATGCATTTGGCTTATTGGGTCCTGGGGAGTCAAACCTGGGTTCTTTGGCTTTGCAGGCAGCCACCTTAGCTGCTAAGCCATCTCTCCAACCTGATCAAATTTTTCTTTTTTTTCTTTTTCTTTTTTTTTCTTTTGTTTTGTTTTTCGAGGTAGGGTCTCACTCTAGCCCAGGCTGACCTGGAATTCACTATGGAGTCTCATGGTGGCCTCGAACTCACAGCGATCCTCCTACCTCTTGCCTCCCAAGTGCTGGGATTAATGGTGTGCGCCACCATGCCCAGCTGTGATCAATTTTTTTTTTTTTTTTGCTTTTTCGAGGTAGGGTCTCACTCTAGCTCAGGCTGACCTGGAAATCACTCTGTAGTCTCAGGGTGGCCTCGAACTCATGGCAATCCTCCTACCTCTGCCTCCCGAGTGCTGGCATTAAAGGCGTGCACCACCATGCCCGACTACTGATCAAATTTTTAATGAGGGCAAAATAGCAAAAGGGCCTGGTAATTACCTTTTTCTTTTCTGTTTTTTTTTTTTTTTTTTTTTTTTTAGGTAGTGTCTCACTAGTCCAGGCTGACCTGGAATTCACTATGTAGTCTCAGGGTGGCCTTGAACTCTCCGTGATCCTCCAACCTCTGCCTCCCGAGTGCTGGGATTAAAGGCGTGCGCCACCACGCCCGGCTTCTTTTCTGTTTTTTTTGAGGTCGGGTCTCACTCTAACCCAGGCCAACCTGGAATTCACTATGTAGTCTCGGATCTTAGTGATCCTCCTATCTCTGCCTCCTAGTACTGGAATTAAAGGCGTGCCAGGCTTGTTTGTTTGCTTTTTTTATTTTTGGAGACAGGATGGCTGGCCTCCAACTCCCTGTGTAAGCTGAAGATGATCTTGAGCTCTTGGTATTTGATACTCCTACCTCTACCCCAAAACAAGAAAAAAAATTCTGGAACAAGGTTTCTTTGTCCCTCTATATACATACTAAGAGAAAGTCGGAACATACTATACCAGAAATGTAGTTAATATTTAATGAAAAGCAACAAACAGTATTGTTATTTTTAAAGTGGCATTTGGGATTGTTAATTTTGTATTTTATTTCTTTAACAGTCCCCTCTATGATATGCTAAGAAAGAATCTTGTCACATTAGCCACTGTTACCACAGGTATGTTATATTTCTTCACTTTCCTCACAGCTTTGCGTTTCGAGGACAAATGGTGATAAGAAAGGAGAATCAAAATGGAAATGGAATGCTCTGTTGTCATGATTGCGAGGGGTTTGTTTTGTCATCCTCAGAGTGACTGCTGTGTTAAATTTTCACTATGGACAATACCGGGCATACAGAGATGCCCACCTCCTACATGTAGGGTTTTCTTTTTATAGTAGTAGGGATTGAATCTAGGGCCTTAATGTACTATAACACTAGCTCCATCTCCAGTCTTTTTTTTTTTTTGTTTGTTTGTTTGTTTTTTCGAGGTAGGGTCTTGCTCTAGCCCAAGCTGACTTGGAATTCACTATATAGTCTCAGGATGGGCTTGAACTCTCAGCAATCCTCCTGCCTCTGCCTCCTGAGTGCTGGGATTAAAGGTGTGCACCACCTTGCCCAGCTTCCAGCCTTCTTTTTACTTATTTTGACACAGTATTGTTGTAAGTTGCCCAGGCTGGCTTTAGACTCAGTCAACAGCCTGACAGGCCTTAACTTATGGTCCTCCTGCTTCATTGTGTTCAGTAGCTGGGATTATTGGTATATGTGACTATGGTTAGTTTAGACAGGGTAGTTACATTTTATTCTATTTGCTTTATCTTGATGTACTTAAAAAATCTCTTTAATAGATTTTTTTCCTTTAAGTATGACCACATCATTAACATTAGTATCTAGTCCGTATTCTTAAACCTATGTGTACTTTGTTTTTTTCTGTATCTCAAGAATATTGTTTATTTTGGCTTCATCAAATCAGGATCCAAACAGTCCACACATTGAATTGGATTGATAATGTTTCATAAGTATATTTCATCTAGAAAACTTAAACTCTTTTTTTCTTTTATCTGTTTTTTGAGGCGTGATCTCATTTATTCCCAGGTTAACCTGGAATTCATACTGTAATCCAGGCTGGCCTCAAACTCAGCCTCAATCCTCCTAAACTCAGCCCTCCAGAGTGCTTGATTTTAAAAGCGTGAGCCCCTGTGCTGGGCTCAAAAATTATTATATTTTTAAGTTTTGGTGTATATTTGATTTGAGTTTTATGTTGGCACCTCTTTTTTTGAATATTGCATAATGATTATACAAATTTATGGGGTACCATGTGTTTTGTCACATGTTTGAGCATTTCAAGATAATCATATCATACCAAACAGGTCCCCCCCCCCCAAGGTAGGGTCTCACTCTAGCCCAGGCTCACCTGCAATTCACTGTGTAGTCTCAGGGTGGCCTTGAATTCACCGTAATCCTCCTACCTGTGCCTTCCAAGTACTGGGATTAAAGGTGTGCGCCACAATGCCCAGCTACAAGCAGTCATTTTTTAAAAAAATATTTATTTTCATTTGAGAGAGAAACAGAAAGAGGCAGATACAGAGAGAGAATGGGCACACCAGGGCCTCTAGCCACTGCAAACAAACTCTAGATGCTTCCATCACCCTGTGCATCTGGCTTACGTGGGCCTTGGGGAATTGAACCTGGGTCCATTGGCATGCAGGCAAACGCCTTAACTGCTAAGCCATCTCTCAAGCCCTAATCTTTTTTTTGTTTTGTTTTGTTTTGTTTTTTGTTAGAAGCATTCAGAATCCTCATTTCTAGATATTTGAGATACTCAAATTGACTATATTCTGTGCTATGATGTGGAACACTCATTTGTTTTCATGCTGTTTGTTGAAGAATCAGGGTTGTTTGTCCTACAGGATTTCCCCACATTCTAGAGTTCAGGGTTGTGTCATTGTGCTTGCCTAGCTTTTTCTTGATCCTTAGTATGTACTGGTGTGGTATTGATGCCAGTGTAAATTTCTTTGCCAAGATATCTTCACTGGTGGTGCTTTGGACCTCTTTCTCTGTCTTTTTTTCTTTATACTTGAGTTTCATGATGTCAGAATTTGTCCGTCTGTGAAGAGTCTGTAAGTTCTGGTAGTCTGATTCCCCCCCCTTTTTTTTTAAATATTTTTATGAGACGGGTCAGGGGAAGGCTTGCCAGGGCCTTTTGCCACTGCAAATGAACAAACTCCAGACATAGGCACCGCTTTGTACATCTGGCATTTTGTGGGTACTGGGGAATAGAACCTGAGCTGGCACACTTTGCAGGCAAGTACCTTTAACTGCTGAGTCATCTCTTCGGGCCTGATCCCTATTGTAACCATCTCCCGATGGTTAGTAATCTTTTTATTTTATTTTATTTTTTATTTTTATTTATTTATTTTAAAGCAACAGACAGAGAGAGACAGATAGAGAGAATGGGTGCGCCAGGGCCTCCAGCCACTGCAAACAAACTCCAGACATGTGCGCCCCCTGTGCATCTGGCTAACGTGGGTCCTGGGGAATCGAGCCTTGAACTGGGGTCCTTAGGCTTCACAGGCAAGCACTTAACTGCTAAGCCATCTCTCCAGCCCTAGTAATCTTATTTTATTTATTTTTTTAGTTTTTCAAGGTAGGGTCTTGCTGTAGCCCAGACTGACCTGGAATTCACTGTGTCATCTCAGTGTGGCCTTGAACTCCTTCTCCTCCTTCCTTCCTTTTTTCCTCCTTCCTCCTTCTTTCTCCTTCCTCCTCCTTCCTCCTTCTTTCTTCTTCTTCCTTCCTCCTTCCTCCCTCATTCTTCCTCCCTCCTCCTCCTTCGTCCTTCATCCTCCTCCTCTTCTCCCTCTTTCCTCCTCTTCCTCCCTCCTCCTCTTCCTCCCTCCTTCCTCCTCCTCTTCCTTCCTCCTTCATTTTATTTTTATTATTACAGTTAGAGAGGGAGGGAGAGAGATAGTGAGAATGGGCAGTCCAGGGCTTCTAGCCACTACAAGTGAACTCCAGATGCATGCGCCACCATGTGCATCTGGCTTTCTTGGGATCTGGAGAATTGAACCTGGGTCCTTAGGCTTTGCAGACATTTGCCTTAATGGCTAAGCCATTTCTCCAGCCCATTTTTCCTTTTTCTCAGGTAGGGTCTCACTGTAGCTCAGGCTGACCTAGCTAGAACTCATTTTATATGTCAAGCTGACCTTAAACTCATGGTGATTCTCTTGTCTCAGCTCCCTGAGCGCTGGGATTGCACACAGGTTTAGTAATCTATTATCTGAATGCCAGTTTGACCCTTTCCAGACTGAACTTTTTCTTTTCCTTCTTTTTTTTGAGATAGGGTCTAAATGTAGCCCAGCTTGACCTGGAACTCACTCTGTGTTCCCAGGCTGGCCTCCAACTCATGGTAATATTCCTACTTCTGCCTCCTTAGTGCTGGGATTAAAGGCGTGTGCCACCACACCTGGCTGAATTTTTTTTTCCTAGTCCAGGCTGGCCTGGAACTCACAGTGATCCTCATACCTATGGATCCCGAGTGCTGGGATTTTGAGGCATGTGTCACCACGGCCGTCTTCCCGCTGCTTGTTTTTCTTTCTTTCTGGTTTTTTTTTTTTTTTTTTTGGTTTGTGGAGGTAGGGTTTCACTGCAGCTCAGGCTGACCTGGAATTCACTATGTAGTCTTAGGGTGCCCTCAAACTCATGGTGATCCTCCTACCTCTGCCTCCCAAGTGCTGGGATTAAAGGCATGTGCCACCTTGCCCGGCTCCTTTTTATCCTTTGATTTGTGGTAATGGGCATTGAACCCAAGGTACATATCAGGCAACCAACCACTCTACCACTGAGCTAGCCATACCCATCCCCCATCCTCCTTTTTTTTTTTTTTTTTTTTTTTTTAATGAGGCAAGGTCTTGTTCTAGTCTAGGCTGACCTGGAACTTCTGTAGTTTAGATAGTCTCAAACTCACTATGATCCTCCTACTATGCCTGATGCCTGGCTCAGAATTTTTTTTTTTTTTTCTTTTTAAATAGGGTCTCACCCTAGCCCAGGCTGATCTGGAATTCACTATGTAGTCTCAGGGTGGCCCTGAACTCGTGTCAGTCCTTCTACCTGTGCCTCCCAAGTGCTGGGATTAAAGCCGTGTGCCACCATGCCCGGCTTGAAACTGGATGTTTTAAAGTCTGAAGTCTCCAGAGTGGTGGGGTAGAAATGGATGAATAAACTGGATACAACTGAAACTCATTTCCAAATAATGAAACTCCTCTCCTATTTGCTTCAAAATAGATTTGAGAGTCACATTGTTCTTTGAAGAAGCCCATGTTCCCTGAAAATTTGCTGAAATAGATTGAATAGAATCTGTTCCTGTTTTCAAGTCAGGGAAAGAGATTTTACTCTCATTTGAAGCAAGATTTTAAACTTACTGACTTTTGAGCCTATTTGTTAATTTAGCCATTTGCCTAGCTCAGTCTTTGCAGGGGTAAATTTTTATTAGAGAAGGACAGCTTTGCAAGTGATAAGGTAACCTTATTGAAATGCTGTCATTTTTTGTGAAATAATAGGGTTTTCTTCACCTAGTCATGCATGCCTTGATATACATGGAGGATTTTATAATTGCTGACTCTTTTCTGAATGTTTGAATTGGTTGGTATAATTCTTAGTTTTTTTCTATTTTTCTCTGCATACTTCTTTTTAGAAATCTCCTTATATTTTATTTATTTATTTGAGAGAGGGAGAGAAATAGGCAGACAGAGAGAGATAGTGGTTTGTTTCATAGAGAACATTTCATCCTCTCAGCTACTCTGTAAGCAGGGTCTGGAGATTAAGAAACATCTTTATTCTATTTTTTCTTTTTAAATTAAATTTACTTACTTATTTGTTTATTTTTGGCTTACGTGGGACATGGAGACTCAAACCTGAGTCTTTAGGCTTTGTAGACATGTGCCTTAACTGCTAAGCCATCTCTCCAGCCTAAGGTTTATTTTTGTGTATAAGAGACAGAGAGAGGTGTGTGTGTGTGTGTGTGTGGTGGGGGGAGTGAGAGAGAATGATGGGCACGCCATGCCCTCTAGCTACTGCAAAGGAACTCCAGACTCATGCTTCACCAGGTGTATCTGGCTTATGTGGGACTCAGGGAATAGAACCTGAGTCCTCAGGCCTCGTAGGCAAGCACCTTAACCGCTAAGCCATCTCTCCAGCCCCCAATTTTTTTATTTTTTATTATTGGTAACTTCCATATTTATATACAGCCATAACAACTTCCCTCTTCCCCTTCACAAATCCACTCTGTATCATATCCCCTCCTCATCTCAATCAGTATCTTATTTTGATGTCATCATCTTTTCCTTCTGTTGTACTGGTCTTGTGTAGGTAGTGCCAGGCACTGCAAGATCATGGATAGATATCCAGGCCATTTTGTGTCTGAAGAGTCCTATCCTTCCTTTGGCTCTTACATTCTTACTGCCACCTCTTCCACATTGGACCCTGAGCCTTGGAAGGTGTGATAAAGCTGTTTCAGTGCTGAGCACTCCTCCGTCACTTCTTAGCATTATGGTGCCTTTGAGTCATCCCAGAGATCGCTGCCATCTGAAAAGAGAAACTTCTCTAACCAAAAGTGAAATTAGCATTAATATATGGGTATGAACATTAATAAAACTACAGGCAGTTTGGTGAGCATAATGTATGTATTTACCCAGACACAAACAGGTGTTAACACCCCTAGGGCTCATGACTTCTCCCTTCATAGGTTTTCAATATCAGGCATGTATTCCCTCCCATGGACTGTCCCTCCAGTCCAAATAGGCAGTGGTTGGTTTTCCCCATAGCAGACATTCCACTAACGTATTTGTTGGCTCAATTGGCCTGGCTGACCAGACTTAAGGCTTGCTGTGTCCACTGTTGTTTATCTGCACTGTTTTCCTTTTTTTTTTTTTTTGGTTTTTCGAGGTAGGGTCTCACTCTAGCCCAGGCTGACCTGGAATTCACTATGGAGTCTCAGGGTGGCCTTGAACTCATGGCGATCCTCCTACCTCTGCCTCCCGAGTGCTGGGATTAAAGGCGTGTGCCACCATGCCCGGCCTGTTTTCCTTTTTTTTTTAAAAAATTATTTTTATTTGGGCTGGAGAGATGGCTTAGTGGTTAAGTGCTTGCCTGTGAAGCCTAAGAACCCCGGTTCGAGGCTCGATTCCCCAGGACCCACATAAGCCAGTTGAACAAGATGGTGCATACATCTGGAGTTCATTTGCAGTGGCTGGAGGCCTTGATGTGAGCATTCTGTGCCTCTTTCTGTCTGTCGCTCTCAAATAAATAAAAAAATGTTTTAAAATTATTTTTATTTATTTGTAAGCAGAGAGTGACAAGAGAAAGGGCATGCCAGAGCCTCTAGCTGCTGCAAATGAATTCCAGACACTTGCAACACTGTGCATCTGGTTTTATATGGGTACTGGGGAATCAAACCCTGATTGTTAGGCTTTGCAGGCAGTCACCTTAACCTCTCAGCAATCTCTCCATTCCTATTCTTTCCTTTCTAACAAGTGACCAATGTCAAACTCATGGTGAGAGCCATTGGCCAGTCCTCACTGTGCCCATTATGCCACACTCTGACGTCCCTTAACTCTTGTTAGTCTTTGCTTGGTACAGAATTTTCTCCCCCTTCTTAACTTTTTTTGGAGACATTTCCCCCCCAATCCATTATCTCTTAAAACATTTTTATTCTTTTTGTTTGTGTTTTTCGAGGTAGGGTTTCACTTTAGCCCAGGCTGACCTGGAATTTAGTGTGTAGTCTCAGGGTGGCCTTGAACTCACAGTGATCCTCTTACCTCTGCCTCCCAAGTGCTGGGATTAAAGGCATGTGCCACCACACCCGGCTCAATGTTTTTATTCTTATTTGACTTGTTATTCTGAAGAAATTTTATACTTGAAAGATTCAGAATTCTGGTATGGTGGGTGTATGCTTCTAACTAGGAGGCAGAGGCATGAGAGTCTTGAATTTGAGGCTGGCTTAGAAAACCTAAAGAGAGAGAGAGTGAACACAAGCTGGGGAGGATAGAAGGAAGGGAGAAAGGAAGAGAAAGAAAACATGGAAAAAGTATTAGAGTTTTCATATGCTGTTTACCCAGGTTCCTGAAATGGCAGTATCTAACTTAACACAGTGATGTGCTTGGGCCAGGAAAGTCCTCAGGGAATTTTAATTGGTTTTCTCCTCCGATTTGCCTGTACGTTGGTGCTAGTGTTGGCCATCTTTGTTGATTGTCATCAATTTGGGTTGCAGGACACTTGTTTCTTTTTATTTTGTTTTTCAAGTTAGAGTCTTGCTGTACCCCAGCCAGGCTGACCTGGAATACACTATGTAGTCTCAGGCTGGCCTCAAACTCCTGGCTGTTCTCCTACATCTGCCTCCTGAGTGCTGGGATTAAAGGTGTGCACCACCACGCCTGGCTTTGCTTTTTGAGCCAGGCATGGTGATTTGTATCTATAATCCCTGCACTTGGTGATGCTGAGGTACGAGGATAACCATGAATTCAAGGACAACCTGGGCTATGAGTGAGTTCCTAGCCATCGTAGTGTAGAGTGAGACCTGCCTCATCAAACAAACGAACAAAGTGGTGTTCATATACTGTTTATACCTTTACAAGTAGGCTAAATCTTTATTTCGATGATTAAAGAAAATGCTGTTATTTAAAATGAAGGTATTTCTAAATCATTTCTCTGAATTTCCTGGACAAACTGTATTTCTTATAAAAATATTCCTTACAGTGTGGCTTTCTAGATAATTTCTTTTTGCTTCTAATTATTTTTAACCTAAGATAATAGGCTTTAGTATATGTGACAGTAATAGAATTGCTAATTAAAAGGTCTGCTTTACCTCCAACGTGTGTTAGCTGGGTCTTACTGTTGACTACTGTTGTCAGAAAATGCTATTTATGTACTGTTCAATATCCCCATGTAGCTATAAAAATAATTCTAGAAGTAACATTGTTAAGTTTTGAGAAAATGTTTGCTTTATGCAAAACAACTGAAGTGTCAGACCAGTTGTATAGTCTGGGTTCTGTCTCTTACTTTTTATTTGATGATGATATTTTCTAAACACTTCTCTGGTCTTGGTAGTAGCTGGTGACCCTTATTTACAACAAATTTCTGTCATGCATCTCGGTTATAGATAGCTTCATACAATGAGTGGTTTTGTTATTCTCTGCAGCCCGTTCTTTTCTATAGCCAAGTTTTTATTTATGTTCTGCTTGAAAAATTTCTAAGTCCTTGGAATACATTTCCCTCTTCAGCCAGTGCAATATTCCCTGGGAAAATATTTATCTGCTTCCTCTTTCATCTTAGAAAATGTTTGTAGTCACTGAGTGATAAGAGGTTTTGTGTGTTTGTGGGGGGGAATCCAGTCCTAAATTCACATGATGGGAATTTAAGTAGTGAAATCACCATCAGCACTTGGATTGTAGGTTTGTTCAAAGATGTGCTTGTTTTTATGAAGCAATGGGGGAAATTCCTGATCTTGTAATATAACACTAAAAATACCCATCATGTTTTTTTTTTTTTTTTTTTTTTTTTTTTCCGCAAAGTAGGGTTTCGCTGTAGCCCAGGCTGACTTGGAACTCACTCTGTGGTCCCAGGCTGCCCCTGAACTCACAGTGATCCTCCTACTTCTGCCTCCCAAGTGCTGGGATTAAAGGTGTGCCACCATGGCAGGCACAGATTGTGTTTTTATGATTTTTTTTAAGGTAGGGTCTCACTCTAGCTCAGGCTGACCTGGAATTCACTATGTAGTCTCAATGTGACCTCGAACTCATGGTGATTCTCTGACTTCCGCTTCCCGAGTGCTGGGATTAAAGGCATGCACCACCACACCTGGAACATATTATGTTTTAAGAAGCCAAACACAAGTTAGGCAGTGGAGTAATACAGGAAGGAGTGAAAAATACTCCCATCATTTCCTACTTTGGACTACTTTTTGCATAAAAACTTGAATTTTGCTTTGAAATAACATTTTAGTCATTTTTCATTTTCTCTCAGATTATATTTTGATGATATCATTTTTGGTACTATTTTGAACATGGCCTGTCTTGGTTTTTGCCTTTTTTTTTTCCTTTTTTCTTTTTCTATTTCAAGGTTGGGTCTCGCTCTACCCCAGGCTGACCTGGAATTCACTATGTAGTCTCAGGGTGGCCTTAAACTCATGTCAGTCCTCGTACCTCTGCCTCCCGAGTGCTGGGATTAAAGACGTGTGCCACCACATCCGGCTGGTTTTTGCCATTTTTATCAGTTTTGGTTTCTCCCTTCTTGGATATGAGAGTCTTTTCTAGCTAACACGGAGTAGTACATCTATAGGGAGCAAGCCTGGCTTCAGGGTTGTTTGCTGAGGTCCTTTTTGTGGAAAGAATGGTTATTACCAGGGAAGGTTTTCCTTTTGTTTTACTTGCTATCCAGATGCTGCTCAGACTCTCGCTCTCGCACAGGATCACAGTATGGATAATCCAAGTCAAGACCACCTGAAGGTAAAATCACCACATGGTGACTTCTTTTGTTGTACAGAGTGGCCCCTTCTCTGTACCTGTGGATCTTGGGCTCCCAAGGCCTTTTCCCAAATGTGGTAAGAACATAAAGTAAGAAAGGTTCTTGGGAGTTCACAGACCAGGGACAGAGTGAACCTTCTCTGTTCTTCCCAGAGTTCCAGTCTCTGAATCTGCCTTTGGGATGTAGCACTTCTGATTTCAGTTCTTCCAGTTGCACTTTCTTGGGTTGTGTATGCCTCTGTGTATGTGTATGTTTGTAATTGTGTACCTACATACATGTTTGAGGAAATTGCTTTATAAAAATTTAACAGGCTGATTGCAGTTGAGTTCATGTTAGGCCTTTTTTGAAAACTTCCTCAAACCTGGGGAAGCTTTATGATCCTGGTACATGGTGAGGGTTTCACATGCTTCTGAAATAGTCCTAATTTTGTAGTAGACTATACAGATAACTTGTGTCTTAAGAGCATCTACTTGGCCTTCATATAGAGGTTATTTTTAACCCCAGGTTTGGGATTCTTCTATTTCTGCTGATAGGATGTGTTGAGAGGTATTGCGTTGCTTTACTTGATGGCTGTTATAAACTTCAGAATTCTCTCTTGTGCATAACCCATTGTGTTGCACACTAACTGGTAAGCCAGAATGGAACTGCTACATCCCTTGGTCTCAGTCATTTCTGCTGCACTGATGGACATGTTTCCCTTCTTTCAGCAAAGTGCAACAGCAAGTTCCAGTTCCAGAAGAAGAGCGGGAGAAGATGATAGTCCCACACTGCCTACCTCACAGCACAAGTGCAGAACTTCTAGAGGAGGTAAGGTTTGAATTAAGGCTCTAGGCTCTCCCCACCTTTGTTATTTCTAGAAATGGTTCTGTGTAGCTGAAAATAGAAGCTCAAAAACTAGTAGGATGGAGACTGAGGAGGTGGCTCAGTAGAGAAAGCACTTGCCAGTGTGCTGCCCTGAATATGGACCCCCAGAACCATGTAAAGCCAGAAGTAGTTTGTGATCTGCAATCCCAGTACTTCTATAGTTAGATGAGAGGTGGAGACAGGAGAATCCCAAAGCAGTGGCAAACAAGAGACACTGTCTTAAACAAGGTGGAAGGTGGGAGCTTTGTCCTCTGGCCTCCACACATGCCATGACATGCCCACGCCTACACTCAAACACATGAGCACTTTCCACATGTTACACACAAAGATTAAAAACAAAAGAGGGCTGGAGAGATGGCTTAGTAGTTAAGGCGCTTGCCTGCAAAGTATGCATGTTCGAATTTCCAGTTCCCACATAAGCCAGATGTGCATAAGGGGACACACGCATCTGGAGTTTGCAGTGGCTGAAGGTCCTGGCCTGCCCATTGCCCCCCCCCCCGCCTCTTTCTCTCTCCAAAAAAAGTTTTAAAAAAATTGGAGTGCCATTTGCCATTCTTGTTTTTCTTTCTGAAAATCTCGTTTTAACACAGTCGCTTTTTGTTAACTTTGAAGTTAGTAGTGCTTTGTAACAACTTCATGATAGTGGTCAATGCAAGACCTTTCCATTAGCCAGTATACATAGCAGAAGATCACTGTTCATTTGTCAGTTTGCCATCTGGTTCATTTCATTTTCTGTATTTATGAATTCAGTTGACTTGGGCTTAAAATTTATTTTTTCAAGGTAGGATCTTGCTCTAGTGTAGGGCAACCAGGAATTCACTATATAGTCTCAGGCTGGCCTCAGACTCACAGTGATCCTCCTACCTTGGCCTCCCAAGTGCTGAGATTAAAGGCATGCGCCACCAGTAGAAAGAGAGAGAATGGGGACAGCAGGGCCTCCAGCCGCTGCAGATGAGCTGCAGACACGTGCACCACCTTGAGCATCTGGCTTTACGTGGGTTCTGGGTAATTAAACTTGGGGTCCTTAGACTTTGCCAGGCAAGTACTGTAACTGCTGAACTATCTCTGCATCCTTGTTCTTGGTTTGGTTTTTGTTAAATAAAAACAAGGTAGGGTCTCACTGTAGTCCAGGCTGACCTGGAACTCAGTCTGTAGTTCCAGGCAGGTCTTGAAATCACAGTGATACTCGTAACTGCTTCCCAAGTGCCAGCCTCTATAACATATCTTACATATCTTCTAAGATAATGGACTTCTCCCTCCCCCAGGTAGGGTCTCACTTTAGCCCTGCCTAGCCCTGCCTGACCTGGAACTCACTCTGTAGCCCCAGGTTGGCCTTGAACTCATGGCAGGTATCCTCCTACCACAGCCTCCTGAGTGCTGGATTAAAGACATGCACATCACTAATGTATTATAAAATTTAAATTTTTCCAAAGGTATTTAGCTTATGGTGTGATGTTTTCTAGTCTTCCTATTGTGTTTGACTTTAAACTGAATTTTGAGCTACATTTTAACCTTGGAACAATTTTAGTCTGTATGAATAAATATGCAATTTTATTTAATTGCCAATCCTTATTTTCTGCTGTTTAAAATAACAGTTCAAGATACTGTAATTTGTTGTAGAAATTTAGGAATAGCTGGTTTCAGAATTTTCAAGAAGGTCTGTAGGTAGAAAGGATGTTTGTTTGTTTGTTTCATTTGAGACAGAGACAAACAGAGCATGAACCCACTAGGGCCTTTTGCCCTGCAGACAAACTTCAGATACATGCATCACTTTGTGTATCTGGCTTTATGTAGGTATTGGGAAATCAAACCAGGAGTGGTAGGCTTTGTAAGCAAGTGTCTTTAACTACTGAGCCATCACTCCAGCTCCCAAAGGATATGGATATGGAGATATATATATATAATTATTTTTGGTTTTTCGATATAGGGTCTCCTTCTAGCCCAGGCTGACCTGGAATTTACTTTGTAGTCTTAGGGTGGCCTTGAACTCACGGTGATCCTACTGCCTGTGCCCCCGAGAGCTGGGATTAAAGGTGTGTGTCAGCACACCCGGCAGATGTTTTTTAATAGATGATAGAGCTTGAATACATGAGGATAACTTGAATGATCATATCTCAGGATGACTTTTGATTGTTACAACAATGAATAGGTGAAAATGTAGTTTGACATTTCTCTGGCCATAGATATGCCTATAATAGTAGGGTTGGCATACTTTATTATTAGATGGGTATGTTATGTTCTGTCACAGACTTCTTCATTGCACAACTGACTCACAGTCATACGTGCCTTAGTGTATTTATGCATCTGTGACTGCCACTGCTAGGCCTACTGCATTGGGCAGGGATAGAAAAGGATGAAAAAGTTGGAAAATACTGAAGTACTACAATCAGGACTGCCAAATGTGGAATATTTTATTGTGATATCCAAAATTACATTAGTAACTGTCTTGCATGTAATTCAGATGTGCAGCCCAAAATCTTTTACTTGAAATATGTGGGGTCTTAATATTTATAGCATTTGTAGGTACTTAACTACAAAAGAAGCAACTGATTTAGAAAAGATGTGTATATGAGTTTACTTGGAAAACAGAGTTTATGATGCTACCTATCAGAACATATGAATTACAGGGAAATGTCCCCCAAATATGTGGTGCCAATAAGATTGTGAGAGCAAGCTTGTGATTGTGCATTAAGGTCTGTACCTTCCTGCTTTGATCTCAAGGGTTGGGTTACTGTGCTGCTACCATTAGCAGTCCAGTTGATCAAGCCATTGCCAAATGAGGCACTAGACTCAGTCTGCTGCGGCCTGTGCTGCAGGGCCCTAGAAGGGGGAAGGCGATGCATAGACAAAGAAACTCTCAGTACTCAATTAGACATACAGAATGGGGAAACTAGGGGCCTCTCTGTCCCAATTGGGACCAGAGGCACTGAATCAGTGTTTGTTTTATTTATATATATATATATATATATATATATATATATATATATATATATATATATAAATTTTTTTTTTTCGAGGTAGGGTCTCACTCTAGCCCAGGCTGACCTGGAATTCACTATGGAGTCTCAGGGTGGCCTCGAACTCACGGCGATCCTCCTACCTCTGCCTCCCGAGTGCTGGGATTAAAGGCGTGCGCCACCACACCTGGCTTTAAATATTTTTTGTTTGTTTATTTTAAAAATTATTTGTTAGAGAGAGAGAGGGAAGGAGAGAGAGTAGAGGTAGATAGAGAATGGGCGCGCCAGGGCGTTCAGCCACTGCAGATGAACTCCAGGTGTATGTCCACTATGTGCATCTGGCTTACGTGGTTCCTGGAGAAGTGAACCTGGGTTCTTTGGCTTTGCAGCCTAGCTCCTTAACTGCTAAGCCATCCCTCCAGCCCAATTTATTTATTTATTTTCGAGGTAGGGTCTCACTCTAGTCCAGGCTAACCTGGAGTTCACTCTGTAGTCTCAGTGTGGCCTTGAACTCAGGGCAATCCTCCTACCTCGGCCTCCCAAGTGCTGGGATTAAAGGTGTGTGCCACCACGCCCGGCTAAATCAGTGTTTTTATTCTTAGGCTTACACATGTATCACAAATGGCTTACATATGCATCACAAATAATGACTTTGATATTATACTGTCTTGAGAAAACTCCCTTGATTTTATGGCATATGGTTTTAAAATAATAGGTTTGTGCAATCTTCCAGACATAAAATGGCCTGGATATCCATGACCTTGCAGTGCTTGATGCTACCTGCACAAGACCCTCATACATAATAGGAGGAGGAAAAGATGATGACATCAAAATAAAAGACTAATTGAGAGGGGGAGGGTATATGATGGAGATGGGATTTGTGAAGGAGAAAGTTTGGGAGGGTAGGGGCCTACAGTGGTTCATTGTCTATAATTATGGAACTTGTCAATAAAAAAATTCAAAAAAAAAACAGGTTTGCTGGGAAGGAATCTGGCTAAGGTAAACAGCATGGGGGCTTATGGTTAGGATTTAACTTATTTTGTTTGATTTGAGGTAGGAACAGCTGTGTTCCTCAACTTGCATACATGTTTACTTTTGTACAATTATGCTGTCGGCAGTGTTGAAATATGACAGTGATCTCCAACAAGTGTCAGAAAGGTTTCAAATGCCCAAAAATATTTAGCAAAGCCTTTTATAACAATGCCATTTAGTTCAGATGCTTTTAAGAGTTTGGATTTCTGAAGTGATCATCTACTTGTAATGGTTGCTAATGAAACCTAAATGGTAGATTTAAAATATATGTATATTTGAGAGAGACAATATGAATGGACGCACCCAGGCCTCCAGCCATCTGGCTTTACATGGGTACCAGGGTATCGAACCTGGGTCCTTAGGCTTCTCTCCAACCATCTCTCCAACCCAAAGTGGAGATTTTGAGATCTGTCACTAAGACTGAGTTTTGGTTCTTACTGAGAATGGGATTTTCTTTTTACCTATATTACAAAGATTCTAAATATTTTGAGGAGAATTTTGGTTCTTCAGTACTATTTACAATTTTTATTCTTTTCATTTGGCTTCTATAGATGACGACTTGATAGAAAATTTAAATCAAGTTGACACATCCAGGCTGGACCTTGATTTTGAGGAATGGGATGTAGCTGGCCTGCCATGGTGGTTTTTGGGAAACTTGAGAAACAACAGTATACCTGGAAGTAGCAGCTCAACTGATTTACAGACACACCAGGTAAATTTTATTTCTGAAAGGAAGTGTTACTTTGTTTTGTTTTTGTTTTTAAAATAGTTATTTATGTGCAAGCAGAGATGGAGATAGAGAAGAGTGAGACAGAGAATGGACCATCAAGGCCTCCAGCCACTGCAAATGAACTCCAGATGCATTTGCCATTCTGTGCATCTGGCTTTATATGGGTACTGGGGAACCGAATCTGGGTTGTTAGGCTTTGTAATCAAGTGCCATCTCTCCAGTCCTTTTTTTTTTTTTTTTTTTAGGGGGAGGGTTTCCAGGTAGGGTCTCACTCTGGCCCAGGCTGACCTAGAAGTAATCTCAAAGTAGCCTTGAACTCATGGTGATCCTCCTGCCTCTGCCTCCCAAGTGCTGGGATTAAATGCATGACAACCATGTCTAGCTTTTATTTTTTTATTTTATTTTTTCCAGATTTATTTATTCATTTAATCTTTTTTTTTTGGGGGGGGGTTATTTTTATTTATTTATTTGAGAGTGACAGGCAGAGAGAGAGAATATGAATGGGTGTGCCAGGGCCTCCAGCCGCTGCAAACGAACTCCAGATGCGTGTGCCCCCTTGTGCATCTGGATAACGTGGGTCCTGGGGAATTAAGCCTTGAACTGGGGTCCTTAGGCTTCACAGGCAAGTGCTTAACTGCTAAGCCACCTCTTATTTATTTACTTATTTATTTAAAAGTTTTTCATCAAAGCTGGTCATGGTGGTGCATGTCTTTAATCCCAGCACTCAGGAGGCAGAGGTAGGAGGATGAATCGCTGTGAGTTTGAGGCTACCCTGAGACTACATAGAGAATTCCAGGTCAGCCCGAGCTAGAGTGAGATCCTACCTCAAAAAAAAAAAAAAAAAAAAAAAAAGTCTTTCATTAATAATCTCCATATGTATACACAATGTATCTTGATCATAATCCCCTTTTTTATTTTTATTTATTATTGAATAGAATTCCATTGTATTATATACCAGTTTTTTCTTCTTCCTTCCCTCCCTCTCTTTTTTCTTTTTCTTTTTTGGTTTCTCAAGGTAGGGTCTCACTCTGGCTCAGGCTGACCTGGAATTCACTATGTAGTCTCATGGTGGCCTTGAACTCTCCACAAGTCTTACCTCTGCCTCCCTAATGCTGGGATTAAACGCATATGCCACCACGCCTGGCTCCTCCGTCCCCTTTCTTTTCTTCCTTCCAAAGAAGGGTCCAATTCTAGATTGAAAAACTAACCTTGAAAGACACTTAAGTGCTACAACATCGATACTTGAACATCTATGTTATTGCTACACTAGCCACAATGGCTAAGAAATGGAACCAGCTGGCCGGCTTGGTGGCACACGCCTTTAATCCCAGCACTTGGGAGGCAGAGGTAGGAGGAACGCCATGAGTTCAAGGCCACCCTGAGACTACATAGTGAATTCCAGGTCAGCCTGAGCTAGAGTGAAACCCTACCTCGAAACACCAGAAAAAAAAAGAAGAAATGGAACCAGCATAGATGTCCATCAACTGATGACATAGCTCAGCATGGTGGGGCACGCCTCTAAATCTCAGCACTCAGGAGGCCAAGGTAGGAGGATTGCTGTGAGTTTGAGGTCAGCTTGAGACTACACAGTGAATTTCAGGTCAGCCTGAGCTAGAGTGAGTCCTTAACCTCAAACTGCCCTCCCTCCTCAAAAGAAGTTGTTTAAAGCGTGGGAGAGTAATGTACCTGGGGTGTAGTGAAGTGACACCCCACACCTTCAGTCTATACACTTAGTAGACCTAGTCAGGAGGAGTGCAAGTTGAGGCTAGCCTGGAAGCCCAGCAGGCCTACATAATAGACTATTTCTCAAAAACAAAAACAGCTGGGCCTAGTGGTGCAGGCCTTTAATCCTAGCATTTGGGGAGGCTGAGGTATGAGGATTGCTGTGAGTTTGAGGCTAGTCTGAGACTACATAGGGAATTCCAGGTCAGCTTGGGCTACAGTGAGACCCTACCTCAAGACAGCAACAACAAAAAGCAAGTTGTGGTGTCACATGCCTTTATTCCCAGCATTGGGAGGCAGAGGTAGCAGGAATGCCATGAGTTCAAGGCCATCCTGAGACTATATAGTGAATTCCAGCTCAATGTGGATTAGAGTGAAACCCTATTTCCAAAAACCAAAATCAATCAATCAATCAATCTGCTAGAGTGAAACCCTACCTGGAAATACCAAACCAAAACAAACATAAAAAGCAACAAGAAAGCTCTTTGTGTCAGTGAGAATGTTGGGATACCATCAGTATTTTTTTCTTTTTTTTCAAGGCAAGGTTTCACTCTAGTCCAAGGCTGACCTGGAATTCACTATGTAGTCTCAGGGTGGCCTCAAAGTCACAGTGATCTCCTACCTCTGTCTCCCGAGTGCTGGGATTAAAGGTGTATACCACCATGCCCGGCTCCATCAGTATTTCTTCAGTAGTAGTCACTAAAGGAAAGTTATAGGAAGTTTTCTAGATTCTCATCTATGGAGATGCCTGTTGTGAATGCATTTTGTTTAGCAATTGTGATTCCTTAACCTTTTAAGCTCTTCAGTATTGCTTCTTGGGTATTATACCTCATTTTTTTTTTTTTTTTACAACCTTTTCTTTTTTCTAAATTATTTGAGACAGACAGAGAGTTGGGGGGAGGGAGGGAGAATGGGCGCACCAGGGCATCTAGCCACTGCAAACGAACTCCAGATGCATGCGCCACCATGTGCATCTGGCTTATATGGGACCTGGAGAATTGAACCTGAGTCTTCAGGCTTTTCAGGCAAGTGCCTTAACTGCTAAGCCATCTCTTCAGCCTCATTTCTTATTAAGATAGAAATTTCGGGCTGGAGAGATGGCTCAGTTTTTAAGGCATTTGTCTGTAAAGCCTAAGGACCATGGTTTGATATCCCCAGTACCCATGGAAAGGCAGAACATTCATCTGAAGTTTGTTGGCTGTGGGTGGAGATCCTGGTGCACTCATTCCCTCCCTCCTAAAAATTATAGTATTTTTTTACAAAGATAGAAAATTCATGTTAAATATTCTTAACGCTATTCATTACTGTAATAAAGCAGGTCTCATATAGAGACCTGTTAAATGAATGCATGTCTGTTGAGGAAAGGCAAGGTGTTTTTTTTGGATAGTTTGTGAAGACAGTAAGTATTGTGTTCCTTTATGTTCAACATCTCAGGTCATCTCATTACAGAAGCTCATGTTTGTCTTTCTCTGTTAGGATATAGGTACTGCTGTGGTTTCAGACACTACGGATGATTTTTTGTTTTTGAATGAATCAGTCCCAGAGCAGTTAGGCGTTGCGATAAAAGTTGAAACTGCTGATTTTGAACAAGCAAGCGGAGGAGTAGGGAAAGCGAGTGACAAAAAGGTATGTTCTGCAAAATGTTTGTATTTATTGTGCTTTTGTGTTCAAAGAATCATCTGTTCAGCTCTCACATATCTAACTCCTCCCCCTTTTAGTGTTCAGTATTTCCCTATTTCCAATTTTTAGATTTATATTAAGATAAATAAGCCTGCTTTAGAAATAAGATAGGGTTGCTTGGTGAAGCTCCTACTTCATTAGACACAGTAAACTCTCTTTCCTTATCTAGCCTCCCATTGTAATGCTTTTTCTTAAAAAAAATCTTGATTTGCTAACATTTTCTACTATAGGAGAAAAATCTGTTTCTTCAAAATCTTGATAGCGTCTGTAATCATTTTATAACTAAATTGGGAGGGAAAAAAGCCTTTTAAAAATCTATTTTAGAGTTACTACAGCTTAAGAGAAGAGTTCAACTCTGCCTACATATATTCTGAGCACCAAATGGAAGTCATACTGACAACGTGCCCAAATCTCAAAAGGAAACCAAAAAGAAAAGCCAGGTCTAAATTGAGTCATCTCCTCCATCAAAAAAAATTGTCATAGGCACTTGTCTATTTTGCTATAAATAGACTTTGAATTCTCTAGACTAGTGTGGACAACACTGGAAGGAATGCCAAAGGCTAAAATGAAGATGAAAATGACATGGAAATTTTGCATTAAGAATGGGGCTTACCAGGTGCACAAGGGGACGTATGTGTCTGGAGTTTGTTTCAGTGGCTAGAGGCCCTGTTGTGCCCTTTTTCTCTCTCCCTCTCTCTGCCTCTTTCTTTCTCTCTCAAATAAATAAAAAATGTTTAAAACCTAAAAAAAAAGAATGGGGCTTACAAGCTTGGTGTGGTGGTGCACACATGCATTTAATCCCAGCACTTGGGAGGCAGAGGTAGGAGGATTGCCATGAGTTTGAGGCCACCCTGAGATTACATAGTGAATTCCAAGTCAGCCTGAGCTAGAGTGAGACCCTACCTCAAAAAATCAAAAAAATAAAAACTGTGTGTGGGGGGACCTTAGGGAGGTAGAGAGATGGCTCACTTTTGTTAAGGTGCTTGCCTGCAGAGCCTAACAACCTGGGTTGGATTCCACATATATCCAGATGCACAAAGTGGCCCATTTATCTGGTATTTGTTTGCAGTGGCTGGAAGCCCTGGTGTGTTTGTTCTGTCTCTCTTATCTCTCTCTGCTTGCAAATAAATATTTTAAACAATGAGGCTTAGAGCTGGCGAGGTAGCTCACTGGTTAAGGTGCTTGCTTTCACAGCTTACTGGCCTGGATTCTATCCTCCAGTTAGTATGAAGTGCCAGATGCATAAAGTATTGCATGCACGTAGAATTTGTTTGCAGTGGCAGGAACTCATGGTGTGCCCATTCTGTTTCTCTCATCTCTCAATTTGTTTTCAACTCCAGACACATGCGCCACTTTGTGTATTTGGCTATATGCAGGTACTAGGAATCAGAAGTGGCACGTGCCTTAACTGCTGAGCCAGGTAGGCATGGTGGTGCACTCCTTTAATCCCAGCACTTGGAAGGCAGAGGTAGGAGGATCGCAGTGAGTTCGAGGCCACCCTGAGACTACATAGTTAATTCCAGGTCAGCCTGGACCAGAATGAGAACCTACCTCGAAAAACCAAAACCAAAACAAAAAAAAGAATGGGACTTAAAATATGCAAATGTTTGTGAGAAAGTTGTTATCCAGAGGTCCATAATTGTTTCCTATTTTTTTTTCCTATTTTCTGTACCACTAAACTCAAGTTTCTTCTTTTCCTACACCACTAAACTTGACTTGTTTTTTATACCAGTAAACTCGAGTTTAAGGATTTTTGTTATTTTTTTAAATGTCAATTCTTTTTTTAAAAATATTTTATTTTTATTTTTATTTATTTGACAGAGAAAGAGGGAGAGAGAGATAATGGGCACGCCAGGGCCTTCAGCCACTGTAAACGAACTCTAGACATTTGTGCCCCCTTATGCATCTGGCTAACGTGGGTCCTGGGGAATAGAACCTTGGTCCTTTGGCTTTGCATGCAAACGTCTTAACAGCTAAGCCATCCCTCCAGTCCGGATTTTTGTTATTTTTGTAAGGCAGCGATTTCTTGGGAAAGGTGGAAAAGGCAAGCTTGCTTAGGACTTCAGCTGGAATCCAAGGATGAGAAAGAAGGGGGGCAGAAGAGAAAGTTAGGCTCTTCAAGTAAGACTCGGAAAAGTGAGCAGGCTCAGCAGTGAGAGTCTGTGAGTGACTGCTGAGTTCTAGGATTTAATAAGTTTAATTTCATTTTGTTTTGATTGTTTATTGATTGATTGCAGTAGGATCTTAACTAGGTAGCCCTTTCTTTTTTTTTTAAGTTTTTTTTTTGTTTATTTTTATTTATTTATTTGAAAGTGACAGAGAAAGAGGGGGAGAGAGAGAGAGAGAGAGAGAGAGAGAATGGGCGCGCCAGGGCCTCCAGCCACTGCAAACGAACTCCAGACATGTGTTCCCCCTTGTGCATCTGGCTAACATAGGTCCTAGGGAATTGAGCCTCGAACTGGGATTCGTGGGCTTCATAGGCAAGTGCCTAACCACTAAGCCATCTCTCCAACCCCTAGGTAGCCCTTTCTGATGTGAAAGTTGTTAGTAGATCAGGCAGGCTCTGCACGCTGGGCAGTCCTCTTGCTTCTGCTTCCTGAGTGCCAAGATTATAGACGTGCACCTCCATGCCTGGCTAGAGTCAATTTTAAAATTGAGGGAATACTCTTCATACTTTTTTTTTTTTTTTTTTTTTTTTTTGAGCTAGGGTTTCACTCTAGCCCAGGCTGACCTGGAATTCACTATGTAGTCTCAGGGTGGCCTTGAACTCACTGTGATCCTCCTTCCTACCTCTGCCTCCCAAGTGCTAGGATTAAAGGTGTGTGCCACCACGCCCAGCTAGACACTTTCTTTTTTGAATACAGATGATATTCAGTAACCCTCAGGCTGCTTCTTAGTCATTTATGCTGAAATGTTAGTCATGTGTGTACAGGGTTATGTTTTCGGGCTCACATTTAAGCTTTCTCCTTTTTAAGTTATAATGATGGAGTCAGAATGTAAGTTTTAAAGTGGAACTTCTTTTTTTGCTCTCCGGTAATAGTCTCTCCTGAAGCAGGTTAACCTTTCTAATGAGATATCTTTATCTTCACAGCTGATTGAAGTGGAAAAACATGAGGACCCAGAGGACTCTAAGTCCTTAAGTGATGATACTGACATAGAAGTTACCTCTGAGGTAAAAGCTCTTTTACAGTGGCCAGGTCTTCAGATGAATCCTAGCAGTTCACTTGCATTGAAGAACACCATGTTTTCCTGTTTTTGCCTACTTTTCTTAGTTGCTAAGACATGGCGGATTCTTTACATCACATTTTGTTAGAGAAGGGAAAAGAATAATCTGATTTAATCTTTTCCTACCTTGGAAAGGATGATTTAAGTCCTTGTGTTATAGAGAAAGTGCAGAGTTATTCAGAGTGGTCCTCCACTTTTATTCACTCAACATTTTTCTAAGCCCCCAAGGGCAGATTTGTTGGCAGTGTAAACTTTTTGTTGGCAGTGTTCCATTTAAAAGGAGTACATGGGCGGGATGGGTGGTGCACACTTTTAATCCCAGCAGAGGTAGGAGGTATAGGCCATTGTGAGACTACATAGTGAATTCCAGGTCAGCCTGGCTAGAGGGATATCCTGCTTTGAAAAACAAACAAACAAACAAACAGAAAGGCAAATGGGGGCTGGAGGGGTAAGGTGCTTTCCCAGGAAGCCTGTGGACTCAGTTCCCATTCCCCAGTATCCATGTAAGCCAGATGCAGAAGGTGGAGCATGTGTCTGGAGTTTGTTTGCATTGCTAGAGACCACTCTCTCTAACTGTCTCTTTCTGTCTCTTAGTCTCTCAAATAAGTAAATTTTATATACATATATATATGTGTATATGTATATATGTATGTGTGTGTGTGTGTTTATGTATATGCACAAATGGAGCACTGCTTAATTTTTACACAGATTAAAATTCACGAAGGGCCGGGCGTGGTGGCGCACGCCTTTAATCCCAGCACTCGGGAGGCAGAGGTAGGAGGATCGCCGTGAGTTCGAGGCCACCCTGAGACTCCATAGTGAATTCCAGGTCAGCCTGGGCTAGAGTGAAACCCTACCTCGAAAAACAAAAAACAAAACAAAACAAAACATAAAATTCACGAAGGACTATTAAAGCAGATTTGCTATAGAACTCTTAGGGTATAAGGTTATTTTGTTATAGTTGTCAACTTAGGTCGAGACCCAAATGTATACTTTGACTTCCTCTTTTTATTTATTTTCCCCGCGTCTCACTCTTTTATTCACCCTGTTAAAAAAGAAAAGAGAATTTTATATTTTGCTGCTTGAGGATAGAAACTTTAGGTCAACTCTGGTGTTGAGATCACCCCACTGTTGTTGACCATCATGGTAATTCTTTGGAGACTATCTTTGTAGCGTTAAATGGAACATAGTAGTTCTGTAAGTGTTCTTGACCATAATACAAATAGCTAAGATAAATGTTTCCATCTTTAATCAGATTTCTGTGGCTGCTTGGGCACAGGAAAGCTATTAAGCAAATAGACAGTATTTTATCCAGTCAAAGATGCCATTGAATTTAATATTAATAAACTCTATTAGAAAAGAAAAAAAGGGTGCCAATTAAGCTGTAGCATTCTATCGATTTATGAACTCCAAATCTTGATGAAGGTCTTTTGAGTATTATATAACCTTCCAGATGAATAAACTGGTGAGAGTGGTTTGTGTTGTAACAACTGCTCATGTCTGCCTGCCTCTATCTTGACAGCTGAGTCACGACTTATGTACTTGCAGTGCTTGGCCTTTGGCCTTTGTCCTGAAGGAAATCAATCTGCCTGTGTCAAGGCTCACATTAAGTTCTTGTGATTTGTGTTGGGCAGAACTACCTTGGAACTAAGCAAGTGATTTAAAATTCATTGAGGTATAGCATCAGAGTTGAATATAGAGAAATAAAATGGTAATTACTTGGCATTTATGGACAAGAGTGTTTATTTTTCAGAAGGCATGATTTAGCCCTACAGTTAGCTACCTGTGGTTCTGAGAAGAGTGATGATAAAATGAGTAAAATTGAATAGTTTTCAAATCTTGTTTTAGTTTTAGCCTCTTTTTTTGCAGAGTTTTATAGTACTTGTTAATTAGAAAACAAAGGCAGGATATATATATTTATTTATTTTGGTTTTTCGAGATAGGGTCTGACTGTAGTCCAGACTGACCTGGAATTTATTCTGTAGTCTCAGGGTGGCCTCGAACTCATGACAATCCTCCTGCCTCTGCCTCCCGAGTGCTGGGATTAAAGGCGTGCATCACCACACCTGGCTAAGACAGGAAATTATTAACCTCTTGCCCAAGAAAGAAGTAAATTATACATGGAAAAGTAACCTAAAAGAAGGCAACAATGAAAAAAACTATGTAAATTTCACTCAGAAAACTTTGTCGTCCCCCCCTACCCCCCACCCCACCCCCCGTAGGGTTGACCTGGAAGTCACTTTTTAGTTCCAGGCTGGCCTCGAACTGTAATTCTCCTACCTCTGCTTCCCAAGTGCTGGGATTGAAGGTGTGAACCACCACACCCAGCTAGTGAACTTACTTTATTTTTCTTTTTAATTTTAAACATTTTATTGTTCTTTATTTATTTGAGAGAGAGAGAGAATGAATGGGCATGCCAGGGCCTCTAGCCATTGCAAATGAACTCCAGATGCATGCGCCCCCTTGTGCATCTGGTTTACATGTGTCCTGGGGAATAGAACCTGGGTCCTTTGTCATTTATTTACATGAAAAAGAGAATGGGCAAGCCAGGCGTGGTGGCGCACACCTTTAATCCCAGCATTAGGGAGGCAGAGGTAGGAGGATCACTGAGTTTGAGGCCATCTGTGACTACATAGTGAATTACAGGTCAGCCTGGACTAGAGTGAAACCCTACCTTGAAAAAAAAAAAAAAAAAAAAAAGAATGGGTGCATATCAGGGCCTCCAGCCTCTGCAGACGAACTTCAAATGCATGCATCACCTTGTGCATCTGGCTTATGTGGGTACTGGGGAATCGAACCTGGGTCCTTAGGCTTCACAGACTAGCGCCTTAACTGCTAAGCCATCTCTCCAGCGCCCCCTCCCCTTTTAAATGTTTATTTTAAAAAATATTTTATTTGCTGGGCGTGGTGGCGCACACCTTTAATCCCAGTATTTAGGAGGCAGAGGTAGGAGGATTGCCGTGAGTTCGAGGCCACCCTGAGACTCCATAGTGAATTCCAGGTCAGCCTGGGCTAGAGTGAGACCCTACCTTGATGTCCCCCCCCCCGAAAAAAAATATATTTTATTTGAGAGAGTGAGAGAAAGAGGCAGAGAAAGAGAATGAGAATGGGTGCACAAGGGTCATTAGCCACTACAAACAAACTCCAGACACATGCCCCACCTTGTATACCTGGCTTACATGGGTACTAGGTAATTGAACCTGGGTCCTTAGGCTTAGCAAGCAGGCACCTTAACTGCTAAGCCATCTCTCTAGCCTATAGCTAGTGAACTTTCTTATAAGAAGCTGTTAAAAGGCTGAGTTTGGGGCATACACATTTAATCCATCACTTGTGAGGCAAAGGTAGGAGGAATGCCATGAGTTCAAGGCCACCCTGAGACCACGTAGTGTGAGTTCTAGGTCAGCCTGGGCTAGAGTGAAACCCAACCTTGAGAAACCAACCAAACAAACAGAGTTTGGTTTCAAAGGGCACTTGATGTCATTCACTGTAAAATTTCCAAAGACCGTTTGTTCATGTGGCTGTAGAACTTGTTCTGGTCCTAGGCTGAGACACTAGTATACTATGTCTAGACAAACTCTTGGCTTAGTGAAATGATGAGCCTGTGTTCGCTTCTTCTCTGCATTATGTTCAGCACTGAGCATTAATCAACTGCACATATCTTGTTGTAGGATGAATGGCAGTGTACTGAGTGCAAAAAGTTTAACTCTCCAAGCAAGAGGTACTGTTTTCGTTGCTGGGCCTTGAGGAAGGATTGGTATTCGGATTGTTCTAAATTAACTCATTCTCTTTCCACATCTGATATTACTGCCATACCTGAAAAGAAGGAAAATGAAGGAATTGATGTCCCTGATTGCCGGAGAACCATTTCAGCTCCAGTTGTTAGACCTAAAGATGTGTGTATAAAGGAAGAAAATTCCAAACTTCTTAATCCTTGTAACTCAGTGGAATTCTTAGATTTGGCTCATAATTCTGAAAGCCAGGAGACCATCTCCAGCACGAGAGACAAGTCAGAAAGTCTTTCGCAGCACAGGACAGATACAGAAAGTATGGAGCACTGTCAGAACATCCTGAAGCCATGCAGCTTATGTGAGAAGAGACCTCGTGATGGGAACATTATCCATGGGAGAACGAGCCATCTTACCACATGTTTTCACTGTGCCAGAAGACTGAAGAAGGCTGGGGCTTCATGCCCTACTTGTAAGAAGGAGATTCAGTTTGTTATTAAGGTTTTTATAGCGTAGCTGAATCAGTTGCTGAGAAATATTAGGAGCACCAGGTAATTTATCAAAACAACAGTATTCTTGGAGGCAGAAGACAGGAGAATACTAGATTTGAAGCCTGGCTCATATAGCAGGACCTTGTCCTAAAGGGAAAAAAAAGTCAGTATTAAGCAGTTTTTCTAAGTGTGACCCTTGCATGTATTTATTTATATAAGCATACATGGAATTTGATATATTTTAGGATTTGATGACCAATTTGGGGATTTTGTTAAAAAGAAACAAATTACTTCATTCTCCTACACAGCTGAATAACTGGGAATCGAACTACCGGTCCAAACAAAATCCACTTATCAAATTATTTGAAGATTAATCCTCTTTCTAGTTAATTTTATTCTCTCCCTTACTCTGTAATATAATGTTCTTGTGGCATCAGAATCCAAGGTAGTTATTAGAAAAATACGAGGGATAACACTGAAGCAAAAAATCTCTTAGTCAAATTATGAAGTACTGTTTTGATTACTTTATGTTGAATTTGGACTGCCTGGTTCAGAAAACAAAAGAAAGTTTTGTTTTTCTACTTCTTATACTGACACCCAAATCCAGGGCCTTCCCATTACTTCTGCCACTGAACTACACCTTTTATTATTTTTAAGGTCAGTTTCCCTGTGTTGCCTAGGCTTAGACTCTCAATCCTTCTGCTTTAGGCTATCAAATGGCTAGAATTACAAGAGATGTCCTCTTTCTATACCTTAGTACGATGGTTAGCAAACATTTTGTTCACATAACCATAAACTATTTTGAGAGAAATGTGTATGACAGAATTTGTAAGCAAACTTTTCCTTTCCTTGCTTCACTTTCTTGGTTCATTGTTTCTTGGAAGTCCTTCAGGCATTTTGGTCTCTATGCCACCCTGAGGCAGTGGTCCACAGTAAGATTTGGTGAAGAGTGAAGTTATTGAAGAAAATTGAATGTTTTTATTTCTCTAGAGATTTTAGCCACATCAATTTTAGGCTAATGCCCATATAGAAAATGAAGGTCTTGATATTGATTTCCATATATCCATCTATGTCTGCTTAATCCATGGGAAAATCTTGGTGTATCTCTAGGGATATAAAGATATTTTGAAGACCAAATTTGAGCTTGGGGTCATGAGAATCCACCTGGATTTCTTGTTAAAAGTACCCCAGTTCCTAGAGACTGCCTTGGGGTCTGGATGTCTTGAACAAGTGTTTTAGGAGGCTTGTGCTTTCCGAAGCCTTGTCCTAAAAAGCATTTTCTTCCTGTTTTTGTACGTATCAAGTAAGAAGTAGATAGAATAGGGTCCCTTAAGTATCATGTTTAGTTTTAGGTAGGCAGTTGGAATTGCTGACTTTTAAAACGAATGCACTCATTTTCAGTCCCTGTTACTTTGCACATGAAGCCAAATGCCATAGTGGTAGAACTGCTTCTGGAATTCCTCTTCCTGCTTTAGAGTTTCTAGAAAAAGCTTATTCTGTCAGTCACTTGCTAATTACTTTAAATGGTGGTGCTTGTTGAATTTGGGATGACTAATAGTCTTAAAATGTAGATCTGAACAAATGGTTTTGGAGACTGATTTACAGCTAATACGAGACTTTAGAGAGAACATTGACTTCTAATACTCTCCAAAGAAAAGAGCCTGTATATTTTTAGCTAGCCAGAAAAGTATTTCTCCCACTGTTGAGGACAAGTAACAGCAACCTGCATCATTTTCTGCAATATTGCTTCTTTCTGGGGAATGAAGTTCTATCTATTTAGGGATGAGAGTTCAACCCTAATAAGCAAAACTAGTCCTTTTATGTAAATGTTTTGTTAGAACATGGTGAATGATCTAAAACTTCAGAAAGCTAATTTAATTTCCTCCTTGTCTCCTCCCCCAAATAATACTCTTCATGATAAGTTTAGCAATTCTGAATTTTGTGTAATATTCTTCTGTAGGTAAGAAATGGCAGTCAGGAGAATTGGGGCTCTGCACTTGTACTTTGTGATCCTCTTAGGTAAAGATGAGGATTTTTGTTTCTTTGATAAAACTGAAGAAGAAATGAATGTTTATGTTTATAGATACATGATGCTGATGTTGGTACATCTTACCAGTATGGACTTCCTGCAGTCTTCTCAGCCTTCCTTTTCATATTTGCTCAGCTGGGTTTCTCCCTGTCCCCTTTGCACTAAGTACTTTGCTAGAGAATCAGTAGACTTGTTTTTGTTTTGTTTTGCAGTGCTGGGATGTGTGTTTGAGCCACATCTCATGTTTACTTGCAGAAAACATTGAACTGTTAATCTGTTTCTCATATTTATTATTGTTTTTCTTTTCTTTTCTTTTCTTTTTTTTTTTTTTTTGAGGCAGGATCTTAACTGTACTAGACTATCCTGGAACTCACTGTGTAGCTCAGGCTGGCTTGGAGTTCATGGCAATCATCCTACCTCAGCCTTTTGAGTGCCGGAACTAGAGGCATGCACCACCATACCTGGTGTTACTGTCTTTTTTCATTCCCACGGGGATATAGATTTGTATTCTGTCTCTAAAATAAGACATTGTTGGTGTTATTTCCAGTTTACTGCCATTCATCTTTTAGTTATAATTATGGTCTCATGTCCTCTTGTTTTCTGGAAATAATGCCAGTTTGTCCCTATTTTTTACATCCTGTCTGGTTTTTCTCCATCTTCATTTTTAAATGTCTTGATTTGGACATTAAATTATTTGATTACCCTAATTGTTGGTATGCTGAACTTCTGTTGAAATCTTGAGAGTAAGGGTGTTATAAAGCAGATGTCATTGGTGCTCATTGTTTTTGGTTATGCAGTGAACTGAATAGTCAAACCTTCATTAGCATCGTTTCTTTTTTTTTTTTTTTTCAATTAATTATTCTTTTGTTTGAGACAGGGTTTTGCAATGTACCCCTGCCTGGCCTCACTCAAACTTACCACGGTCCTGATACTTCTGCCTCCTGAGTTATGGGATTACAGCTTTGTAGCACCACACCTAAGTTTCTTATTTTACTTGTCACTTAATATTTATGATCATGTTATCTTGGACAAGAAGCTCAGAGCAGAGATGACAAGTCACTAGAGAAACAATCCCTACATTACAGCTAAACGTCTCCTGTGCTCACTGCTGACTCATTCTCCTTGTGGTGTATGTAACAGTAATTGCTATGCTCTTGCATTTAGTACTTATGTCAGACTCCTTCC
This sequence comes from Dipus sagitta, assembly GCA_036346955.1. NCBI lineage: Eukaryota > Metazoa > Chordata > Mammalia > Rodentia > Dipodidae > Dipus > Dipus sagitta. The sequence continues at coordinate 256,241,875 of CM070770.1, forward strand.
AACTGGTGTTACCATTTCTCAAATCCTTCTAGAGATAGCCTGCATTTTCAGTCATAGACTGGAACAAGTGTATCCAAGTCTAGTCTCCAAACTGCCACGAAACTGTGTAATATACCATTCCACTGCCAAGCATTTATGACAATGTGGGTGTGTTCTAGTTAGGTATATTTAGGTGTGTGTGATACTTTGTGAGGGATTGACTTGAAATAATTTATGTTTAAAAGTGTGATCATTTGTAACATTTCTCTGTTAAATCAGTGTAATATGGGTGCCTTTGAAGTCCTAAATAGGAAATTGTGAATGTTCTTGAGTTGGCACAGCTATCGTATTGTTACCTTTGGTTCACCTTAGAAAGGAAACTTGCTAACCAGCTATTTTTTCTCCATGTATTATGTGAACTTCTGAAAGTACATAGCTTTAGATACTGTGAATCATCTATTTTTCCTATTCTGTTCTTAAATTGTTCAGACTTGTATTCATTTTGTTGCTTCCTACCATTCACGAGGGTACATATATGTGTGCACACATTATCAAAATGGATGCTGTTTGCTACAAATGTCTATAGCTAGATAAATAAGGAACTAGTTGGGTTTAGAACCTGCACTTAAAGACTAAGAAACCTGAAAGCTCTCCCCTGTGCCAAAAGTAAATGTACAGTGTTTACAGTGGCTGGAATTTTGCACTGCCATAGGGAATGGTGAGGCTACTTCACCAAGTTCCTTAGATTTGTAAGTAGAAGAGCTGTAGCTTAGCATAGGCTAAACTGGGAATGAGTATCTGAGATGGTTAAAGTGGCTCCCTGGACCAAGTTTGGGGACCATCTTCCCTGATTGTTTGAAGATGTTCTTTCTGTGTTGACAGCTCTGTGTTGTCTGCCATTACTATTTGCTTCCTTAAGAGGAGCCTCTAGTTACCGTCTCCTGTGGGAGAATGTCGCATAACCATCTTGAGATCTTTGGATGGAATGAATGTGCAATCTCAAGTAATGCCATTGGTGAGTGGCATTGTTAAAAGGAAACTATTTCTGACCCTCCACCAATAGTTACAGAAAGCTACCTACATCTGTAGAAAGGTGGTGAGCATTTCTCGGTAGCATACTGGAAATCCATATTGCTGCTTCTCCTTCAGGTCATTTGCCTTCTTGTAGAGTCCACATTTAAGTCCTAAGAGCACATCCAATAGAACTCACCATTTCTTACGGTGGAGAGGTCAAAGATTTTGAGTCAAATAGTGCTAATAGCAATTCCTTTCTCGATGGTTGCTGTAATTTGACACATGTTATAAAAGGTTGACATTGTCATTGTGACACTTGAGAGTTTATCAGAGCATTTAATTTGTTATCCAAAGGCGGATTTTTTCTTTATTTTTGTTTGTTTAAGTACTTTGATGTCAGTAGACAATTCTTCCTCCCTCCCTGTTGTCCTTATGTTCTCTTAGTTCAAAGCTAACCTGTTTTGGGGTATTGCTTCTATACCACAGGCCTTTTGCATCACCCTTGGATGATGATAATTACAGCGCTTCTAGGTAAAATTGCCATTGCAGCCATTCTTGAGGAATGTTTTGTTGCACAGTGAGGTGGTGAGCTCAAGCGGGCACCAAAGGAAGTCATGAGGTCAGAGCTGTGACCTGCTATAAAGTACAGGATTGTAGTTGAGGCTTCCTTTGTGTGCCCGATGGGGGAGATGATTATCTTGGCTGCTTTTATCTCAGCACTAAGAAATGGAGGTCAGCCTTCCCTCTTGTTACAGGAAGATTCGTTTTCTCATTTTTGCTTCCTCCTAGTCAGTAAGAAAGCGGCTCCATTATTTCCTCCTTTTAACCCTTTTAAAACTAGTAGAAAATGGCAATGTTTCTTGCCTCCTCAGCACTTGGCACAGAAGTCAGCAACCAGCAGCTGAACAGGACTGTTCAATCTATAGCTATGTAGTACTTGGTGCCTCTTGGATGGAGAAAGATTATCTCAGTGGCTTGAATCCCTTAAGCCAGTTTTCTCACCTGTAAATTATATGAGCACACTCGTCTACCTATTCTACCTCAGTTTGTTGTGGAAATTATGGGTGAGCAGTCAAAAAAACCCGTTAGTTCCTGCCTTGGAGGTAGAAGCAGCGCTGTCAGGCGTTGGTGTACCAAACCTGGGTGTATATTCAGATCCCTCATGTCCTGGAAGCTGAGCACAAGTTCTCCGTAGTGCCTGCTTAGCAGAGTCTGTTGCTTCCTATAAGCACTTTACCTACACTCCTATCCTTTCCTTGACATGACACTGTTGATTAGAAAGATTTCTCTTCAGTCTCTAGGTGGTTTTGAGAAGTTGTGTATATTTGGATAGCACATCCTATCCTGATGGAACTGCCTTGCTGTGATCTTGATATACAAAATTTCCTTCTACATACATTAGAGTAGGTGACATAAAAATGCACTGTTAGTATACAGAAAACATGAAATTTTCCAGATATTCCTAATCAGGTAGTCACCTCAACAGAAGTAGCAAATGAGGTTTCATAAACTGGGAAGAAAGGCAATTTAACCTCTGAATCGTGGTCTGCTTACTAAAACAACCGAGGGAGACACTTTGCTATATTCTTGCTTAGTTTTTATAAGTGCCACTAAGTTAATAGTTCTGTATCTTTTTGGTGTTTGCACTATGTAATGCTTTCAATGCCTTTTTGTTGTATTTTTTTTCCTGTGCATTAAATGTTTTTCATTTTCATTGTGTGTTGTCATTACTGGGAGAAATACATAGTTTTGCATACTGCTAAATGTCATTTTCTTATCTTTGGTATGATTTGGGGACTTACTTCCCCCCAAGTTACCTGTGAATTAACCCTCAAAATTTGCAGAGTATACTGTGTGTTCAGATCAGGATTAGTATGAGGTAAAGAGGGTTTGTCAAATATTGTATCTTAGTCATGAATGACCCTAGTATTTGCTAAGGTGTGTAGCAGTGGCTTTTGAAGATTAAAAAGTAATAAAAATTGTGGATTTTTTTGTTTGTTTTTGTTTTTTTTTCAAGGTAGGGTCTTGCTTTAGCCAGGCTGACTTGGAATTCACTATGTAGTTTCAGGGTGGTTTCAAGCTCAGTGGCAAACTTCACACCTCTGCCTCCCAAGTGATACGATTAAAGGCATGTACCAACACACCTGGCTAACTTAAAATATATATATATATATATATATATGTATATATATATATATATGTAGTGTATCATTTTATACTAAATCTCAGGCTTCTTGAAGCCACTGGTCCATGGTTCTCAGATTCTGCTCCTTGAAAGGATGTAAAGTAGAAAGGCACCATTCATGACTAACAAATGATGTTCTAGATGTGTGTAGCATCCCGCCTGTGAAGAGATCCCTGCAAGTGGGGCAGGGTGCTACGAGATGTCAGGGTGGTTTTTTCGCAATGATGACAGTCAGAGGAGCATTAGAGAAAATGATGACAACTTTGCACATTTCACATTTTGTGACCTCTTTTAAGGTACTTTTTTTCTGGACATCCTCTGCAACAGTGAATAAAAGCTATCTTCAAGTTGTGTGCTATCATAATGACATGAAGGTGTATAAGAGCTTGCACGTGGACCAAAGAAGCAGCAGGTAAACAGGTTTGAAAATGAGAGAAAGGGCTCTTGGGAAACTTCAGGGGACTGGAGTGGTGAGAGAGGGCAGGTGGCGAAAGTGATATACTTGCCTGTTAAGTTTGAGCCTTACATATTCTGAGAGTCATGAAAGGGCCTTGAACAGGCTGGCATCATCTTGCTTGCATTTAGCACAGGGGGCTGAGGAGGCGGCTCTGGGGTTTGATTCTTCAACACCTGTGTGAAGCCGTATGCACAAAATGGCACATGTGTCTGGAGCTTGTTTGCAGTGGCAAGAGGTCCTGGTGCACTCATACACTCATTTATTTTTATTTTTATTTATTTGAGAGAGGGAAAGAGGTAGAAAGAGGAGAGAGAGAGAGAGAGAGAGAGAGAGGGCACGATGCTGCCAGGGCCTCCAGCCACTGCAAACAAACTCCAGACGCATGCGCCCCCTTGTGTATCTGGCTTACGTGGGTACTGGGGAATCAAACCTAGGTCCTTTGGCTTTGCAGGCAAGTGCCTTAACTGCTAAGCCATCTCTCCAGCCCCTATTTATTTATTTTTATTTATTTTTTGGTTTTTCGAGGTAGGGTCTCACTCTATCCCGGGCTGACCTGGAATTCACTATGGAGTCTCAGGGTGGCCTCGAACTCACGGTGATCTTCCTACCTCTGCCTCCTGAGTGCTGGGATTAAAGGCGTGCGCCACCATGCCTGGCTAATTTTTTTATTTTTATTTTTTGGTTTTTCGAGGTAGGGTCTCACTCTAGCCCAGACTGACCTGGAATTCACTATGTAGTCTTAGGGTGGCCTCAAACTTAGCCATCCTTCTACCTCTGCGTCCTGAGTGCTTGGATTAAAGGACGTCATCACCATATCCAGCTCAAAGTTGTACAAGTAAGCCAGGACAACAGGCTGTGCTGGGAATGGTGACATTCCCAAGGTAGTAGCAGTGGGCCTGAAGAGAAGAAGCACATGAACACAGGCTGTCTTAAAGCAGAGTGCTCTCAAGGGACAGCCCTGGGAGAATGAATATATACTAGAAGGGATTAGATTAAAGGGTATGGGTTGGACAGTTCAGCAGTAGCTGTCCCCAGTCTGGAGAGTCTTAAGGACATGCTCACTCCCCTCTCAGCAGTCCCAGCCTGGCACTTACGGCCTGGAGGACTCTTGAGGAGCTGCTGGTCTTCTGTCCATGTTGGAAGCCTGATGAAGTTCGGTTCTAGTGTGAGTAAAGGATAGTAGGAACAGGATAGATGCACACATGGGAAAGTAGCATGGGCATCCTGGCCAAGTCCTATGTTTTAAGAGTTTATATGAGCCGGGCGTGGTGGCACACGCCTTTAATCCCAGCACTTGGGAGGCGGAGGTAGGAGGATTGCTGACCTGGAATTCACTATGTAGTCACAGGGTGGCCTTGAACTCTAGGTGATCCTTCTACCTCTGCCTCCCGAGTGTTGGGATTAAAGGTGTGCACCACCACACCCAGCTTCTTTCTCTCAAATTTAAGTAAAAATACTTATTTTGAGAGAGACAGACAGACAGACAGACAGAATGGGTATGTCAGGGCCTCCAGCCACTGCAAATGAACTCAGATACATGCACCACCTTGTGCATCTGATTTACATGGGTACTAGGGAATCGAGCCCTGGTGCATCCATTTTTTCTCTATCTGCCTCTTGCTCTTTCTCAAATAAATGAAATAAAAAATCTTAAATATTTTTAGGCTGGGCATGGTGGTGCACACCTTTAATCCCAGCACTTGGGAGGAAGAGGTAGGAGGATTGCTGTGAGTTTGAGGCCAGCATGAGACTACATAGTGAATTGCAGGTCAGCCTGGGCTGGAGTGAGACCCTACCTTGAAAAACAAAAACAAACAAAAAATTTTGGCCAGGTGTAGTGGTGCCCACCTTTAATTGCTGATGTAGGAGGAGGCCAAGCCTGGAGCCACAGAGTGAGTTGTAGGTCAGCCTGGAAACATAACAAAAAATATTTTTTATGTATTTGTTTGCAAAAGAATGAGAATGAGGCAACAAGTGGGTCAGGGCCTTATGCCCACTGCGAAGTCCAGACACACATACATGGGTTCTAGGGAATCGAATCATCTGAGGAATGGAATTCACTGAGCCATCTCCCTAGCCCGAAATCTTAGTATCTATCATGTGTCTTTCATTTTCTAGTCTTTTTTTTGTTTTTCAAGGTAGGTTCTCACTGTAGCCTAGGCTGACCTGGACTTCACTATGTAGTCTCAGGGTGGCCTCAAATTTACCTCCCAAGTGCTGGGGTATGTGCCACCACACCCAGCGTATCTTGTATTTTCTAGGCAGAAGTTACATAGTGGTGGAGATGAATGTGGTTGAGGGAAACTAGAGTGCAAGTGCTCTGAATGCTGCTTCTGAAGCTACTGTAGAGCAATAGGTTGTTAGCTGATTGGGGTCAAAAGACGCCTACTATAAATCCGATCTCCAGAAAAGGGCTGTGTACACAGGCAAAATTTCATTTGCAAATTGAATTTTTTACACCCCCTAAAGTCATCTGTGGGTGCAGGGCTAGCTCCAGAATCACCTGGAGGGCTGCATCTTCAGATTGTTGGGCCCACCCAGTGGCTGCTGTCTGGTAGGGCTGGGTGAGGCTCCATGTGCCTGCCCCTCTGAGCTCCAGTGGCGGCTGGTGTGGCTCCCTGAACCTCTGTTGAAGTCTAAGGAAGGTGAGAGATGAGCATTGGGGAGTGGTTATTAGGACCAAGGTCATAAAAACTGTTAGTTGAAGCCAGGCGTGGTGGCGCACACCTTTAATCCCAGCACTGGGAGGCAGAGGTAGGAGGATCACTGTGAGTTCAAGGCCACCCTGAGACTGCATAGTGAATTCCAGATCAGCCTGAGCTAGAGTGAGACCCTACCTTGAAAAACCAAAAGACAAAACAAAAACAAAAACCCCAACAACAACAATAAGAAAACTGATACTGGGACAAGAATGGTGTTGGGCTGGAGAGATGGCTTAGCGGTTAAGGCGCTTGCCTGCAAAGCCTAACTCATGTTTGAATCTCCAGGTCCCATGTAGCCAGATGCACAGTGGCACAATTTCACACATGGCACAAGGGGACACATGTGTCTGGAGTTTGTTTGCAGTGGCTAAGGCCCTGGTACTCCCATTCTCTCTCTGCTTCTTTTTCTCTCTCAAAACAAAAAGAATGAAGCTGGGCGTGGTGGCGCACGCCTTTAATCCCAGCACTCAGGAGGCAGAGGTAGGAGGATCGCGGTAGGAGGATCGCCATGAGTTCGAGGCCACCCTGAGACTTCTTAGTGAATTCCCGGTCAGCCTGGACTAGAGTGAGACACTACCTCGAAAAACCAAAAAAAAAAAAAAAAAAAAAAAAAAACCCAAAAAACAAAAAGAATGAATTTTTGTTGTTTTAGGGAACTTGGAGATTGGTTAGACAGATAGGCCAATATTTCTGCCACACAAAACCTTTAGAAGAGAGAAAAGGGAGAGGAGAATGAGCATTCGTTTCAGGTTTAGAGCATAGTATGTAAAATAAAACCCACCACACTCCTAGGTTAACATGGCCTTACAAGTCATGCCTTGCCCCGGGTATGGTGGCGCACGCCTTTAATTCCGGCACTCAGGAGGCAGAGGTAGGAGGATCATTATGAGTTCAAGGTCACCCTGAGACTACATAGAGAATTGCAGGTCAGCCTGGGCTAGAGCGAGACCCTACCTTGGAAAAAAACCCAAAAACCCAACAACAACAAAAAGTCATGCCTCCATGACCCAAATTATACAAAGACAAATAATATGAAGAATTACATGCTGGAGAGATGGTTTAGCGGTTGAGGTACTTGCCTGCGAAACCCAAGGACCCAGGCTCGACTCCCCAGAACCCATTTAAGCCAGACACACAATGTGGTGCACATGTCTGGAGTTTGATTGCAGTGGCTAGAACTCTCTCTTAAATAAAATTAGAAGAATTACATGGTGGATTAACATGTCTGATTTTTACCTTCTCTCAGTCTGGGCTCTTTCCCCTTCATCATTAATCTCTGAAAGAATGATTACCAAGAATCAAACTATTTGTTTGAATTACCAGAAAGACACTTCCAGAGCCTCAAATTGGGAAATTTTTTGTAAGTCCACAAGGTGCTCTGCTCAAATCAGACCCTTGCTACTTTAATAGGAGCTGTGTTTAGGGGATATGCCTTGTACGTGTGTTTGTGCATATGTGTGCTTGCACACACACATGTACATGTGGGCACTTGGTTGAAACACTGACAACTAATATTTCTGGAATTCTTGGCATTAAGTTATGAATTGCTAGTTAGCTGTCTTGCTGGGTCACCTGAGGTATTTCACCAATGTCTCCAAGCCTCAGCCCTTGGTTGTCAATCAGACATGCTGGGCAAATGAGTTATCTAATATGAGGTGCTTGCCACCTGTTACTTCCCCTTCTCTTGTTTTTTTTTTTTTTTTTCCTGAGGTAGGGTCTCACTCTTGCCCAGGCTGACCTGGAATTTACTATGTAGTCTCAGGGTGGCCTTGAACTCAGCGATCCTCCTACCTCTGCCTCCCGAACGCTGGGATTAAAGGGGTTGCCACCACGCCCGGCTCAGCTCCTCCTCTTGATGGGATGTTGGAGCTAGGATTTCCAGTTTACCTAGGCTTGCAGGCCTCCACCCAACAATGTAGCTTTTATCTACCACTAGAGGGCACCAGAGACCTATATAATCTGAGGATGTCTCCCCCCCCCCATACAGTTGACTATGCCTGAGGATAACCCCCTACATTCAAGTCTTTATTTAAATATTCATATTCCTGGTGTTTTGAGGAATCTCTGTAAGTTCTAACATCCATCAGTAGCACTTAAGTAAAAGCATAAGTGGTACTCTAATTCCACACCAGCCATCGAGAGCATTGTATTTCTGCTTTTCATTTTGCCCAGTGTTACTATTCATTCTCCATTGCCAGCCTTCCTGGAGCCTACTTAGAGATTATTCTCGCAGTCATAACCTTTTGCCGTTCTCTTCCCGGTTCATTCAAACAAACTGCACTGCTGTTTCCTTTGATGTACCTTTCCCCTTACTCTCCACTTCTCAGCTGTGGCTACCTTCCTTCCTGTGGGCAGCAGAAGGGGCGGGGGGAATCTATTTCTGAGCTCCTGGGAGCCTCAGAAACTGTTTCTCTTTATGGTGGAAGCCTAGGTGTCCATCACAAAAGGCTGTGTCCTGGGGAGAAAACTAGATGCTGAGGACATCAACCATCTCTCTCAAAATACCACAGACTTCAGGGGAGTGCAGTGTAGCAGAGACACCAGTGTGGGTCTTTTTGTGGGTGCAGTTAATTCTTTATCTGTTTTTGTTCTTTAACCTGATGGGGCGTGAAACCAGCTATAGATTGGATTTTAACATTCTACCTGGGAATGCTAGCCCAGATAAGAAAGCCCCAAAAGAAAAACAATTGGGGATGGCATGCAGCTTGCTAGGAACAGAGAACCACAGAGTATTTGGTTGTCAGGGTACAAACCTAGCACTAACTCATTGTTTAGAGAAGAGAAATGACATGACCAGGATCATAAAACCCATTAATAACAGAATTATAATAGAACTAGAATTCAGTTCTCTGGGCAGATGTAATAATCCTTTTAAAAATATTTATTTAGCCAGGCGTGATGGCGCATGCCTTTAATCCCAGCACTCGGGAGGCAGAGGTAGGAGGATTGCTGTGAGTTCGAGGCCACCCTGAGACTCCATAGTGAATTCCAGGTCAGCCTGGGCTAGAGTGAGACCCTACCTCGAAAAACCAAAAAGAATTTTTTTTTTTTATTTGAGACAGTATATTTATCAGGGCCTCTTACTGCTGCAAAGAAATTCCAGATGCATGGACCACTTTGTACATCTGGCTTTATGTGGATACTGGGGAGGTGATCCCTCACCAGCAGGCTTTGTAAGCAAGGGCTTTTAACCACTGCACCATCTCCCCAGCACCTCCTGTTTTTTTTTTTTTTTTTTTTTAAATTATTTACTGAGGGAAGTAAAACACCAAGGGAAAGGACATGGATATAGCCATGTGGTCTGAGATCCCATGTGATGGGCCTGGAAGAAACATGAAAAGGGATTTAGACTGAAAAGAGAACATAGTGCAGAGAGCTCCTGTCATGTGGAGGGCAGGAGGGGGAGAGCCCATGTGGGAGTGGGGGATCAGGGAAGACTTACCGGGACCTGGAAATTCAGGCGAGATGATTGGGCAGCAGAAAGATCTTGTCCTTGTCCCCCCCTCTCCAGCATCTATTGATAACCTTATTGTGATGGGCTCTCTCCTTAGGCTCAGGTAAGCCTGAGAGAGCTGATTGGTCTGGGCTAGGGGGCTGGCTCAAGAAGAGGCCATCCACCAAGTTTTGGTTCTGAGCTTTACCAACCACAATGCCAGGATCAGATTTAAAACTTCCAGGAATACTCCTTCCCAGGGAGGGGCTCAGATTGCTTTTGGTAAAACAGATCTAGAGAATTCCTTTGGGCAAGAGATAACAAGAAGGCAGATTCTGTCTGGAGAGATAGAACCTAAGAACTCATGTTCTGATCTCCAGGTCCCACGTAAACCTGATGCACAGTGACGCATGCAACAATGCGCATGTGCACAAGGGGGTGCATGTGTCTTGAGTTCATTTGCAGTGGCTGAAGGCCTTGGCGCACTCATCCTCCCTCTCTCTCAAAATGAAAAAAAAAAAAAGAAAAAAGAAAAAAGAAAAAAGACAAAATAGAAAAAGGGCTGAAGAGGTGGTTTAGCAAAACCAAAGGACCCAGGTTCAATTCCCCAAGACCCATGTAAGCCAGATGCACAAGGTGGCACATGTGTCTGGAGTTTGTTTGCAGTGGCTAGAGGCCCTGGTGTACCCTTTCTTTCTCTCTCTTCCCCCCTCATAAATAAATACAAGTAATATTTTTTTTAAAAACCTACCTGGATGTGGTGATGCATGCGTTTAATCTCAGGAGGCAGAGGTAGGAGGATCACCATGAGTTCGAGGTCACCCTGAGATTACATAGTGAATTCCAGGTCAGCCTGGGCTAGAGCAAGACCCTACCTCGGGGAAAAAAAAAAAAAAAAGTCTGATCACTTGGGAACTTCCAGCTGTGGGTGAGTTTTTCCCTGTGCTGTGCCCAGGCCCAGCAGGTAGGCCCCCTAGCTCTTACCCTCCACATGTCCACATGGCCTCCTTTATCCCCTCCAGCCTCCCACTCGGCAGGAACTCCTTGAACTTCCCTTTCTCTTTCCTTTCATGCTTTTTTTGTCCCAGGCCCTCCACATGGGATCTTTAGCCACACGGGTGCCTTTCCTTGGCTCTATACTTCCCTCAATAAATATAATTTAATAGTTAAAAAAAAGTAGGAAGTCAGATTCTCCACCAAAGTGCAGAGACTGCAAGGGCGAGTCCAAGAACATTCCTGCTTTGCTTTTTTTTTTTTTTTTTTTTTTTTCCTTTTTTTTTAAGGTAGGGTGTTACTCTAGCTCAGGCCACCTTTGAATTCACTATGTTGTCTCAGGGTGGCCTCGAACTCACGGTCATCCTCTTACCTCTGCCTCCAGAGTGCTGGAATTAGAGGCGTGCGCCACCATGCCTGGCAAAATGCACTAATTTTTGCCTTACCATTCTACTGTGTACATGAATTATTGTTAACATGTATTGTATATTTAATATATGTCAGGTATTTATTTTGCAGCTGGGGATGCAGTTCAGTGGTAGAGCACTTGTGTAGTATGTGTAAGGTCCTTGCATTCCATCCTTAGTTCCACAAAATCAAAGAGTCTGTTTTGCTTTATCCCATGTGATCCTTAAAACAACTCTGAGCCAGGCGTGGTGGCGCATGCCTTTAAACCTAGCACTTGGGAGGCAAAGGTAGGAGGATGGCTGTGAGTTCAAGGCCACCCTGAGACTACATAGTGAATTCCAGGTCAGCCTGAGCTAGAGTGAAACCGTACCTCAACAAACAAAACAAAAAATTCTGAAATACAGTATTGTAGAAATCAAATGGTGGGTTGGAGAGATGGCTCAGTGGTTAAGGGATTTGCCTGTAAAGCCTAAAGACCCAGGCTCGATTCCTCAGTACACATGTAAAGCCAGATGCACAAAGTGGCACATGCATCTGAAGTTTGTTTGCAGTGGCTGGAGGCCCTGGTGCGCCCATTCTCTTTGTCTCTCTTCTATCTTTCTCTGCTTGCAAATAAATAAACATTAATAAATAAATAAACAAAAATAAAATGTTATTTCTGTTTTATATAGGCAAAAAGCAGGTAAGTAAACATAACATATAGGATAAAATTAGTAAACAATGTTTCCCTGTGAGAGTGACTTTTTTTTTTCTTCATTTTTCGAGGTAGGATCTCACTCTAGCTCAGGCTGACCTGGAATTCACTATGTAGTCTCAGGGTGGCCTTGAACTAATGGTGATCCTCCTACCTCTGCCTCCTGAGTGCTGGGATTAAAGACGTGTGCCACCACGCCCGGCTTGAGAGTGACATTTTGAGTAGGATAAGTCTGTGTGTGTGAGTGTGTGTGTGTGTCCCCTACATAGCGGGATATTTAGCGTCTCTGGACCCTAGGCATTGCTTCATGATGATAGATAGCATCATATTTTCCCCAAAGCCCTAAAGATAGGGTAGAGGTGGTTTTGCTGTTGTTGAGAGCCACTGATTTACATGCTCTGGCACAGGGAAGAGTAGTATATAAAATCTCTGCTGAATTTTTTTTTTAACGTTAACAAAGGTCACAAGATGAATTCGTGAGCAGGACAAAAGGAAGGAGACCCCTGAGGGTGATCATGGCTCTAGAAGGGAATAAACACTAGGTCCCATGGTCCCTGGTAAAACCTGGAACCTGGACAAGAGCTAGCCTCGCAAATGCATATGTATGGAGTCCTGTGGGATCCCCCGGACCCGGAAATCAGCCGGGCTAGGAGGGATAGGAAGTGCTGGGGACTGAAGTGAGCCAGAGAGCCATGCCTACAGCAAGAGCAGCCACTAGCCAGCTCCAGCCAGGTGTTCTCGGCTCATTGTTGCCCACTTTCTTTTTTATTTATTATTATTATTTTTATTAACAACTTTCATGATTGTAAACAATAGCCCGTGGTAATGCCCTCCCTCCCCCACTTTCCCCTTTGAAACTCCATTCTCCATCATATCCCTTTCCCCTCTCAATCAGTCTCTCTTTTATTTTCATGTCATGATCTTTTCCTCCTATTATGATGGTTTTGTGTAGGTAGTGTCAGGCACTGTGAGGTCATGGATTTCCAGGCCATTTTGTGTCTGTGGGGAGCACGTTATAAGGAGTCCTACCCTTCCTTTGGCTCTGACAGTCTTTCCGCCACCTCTTCCGCAATGGACACTGAGCCTTGGAAGGTGTGATGGAGATATTGCAGTGCTGACACTCCTGTCACTTCTTCTCAGCACCATGGTGCCTTCTGAGTCATCCCAAGGTCACTGCCATCTGAAAAGAGAAGGTTCTCTACCAAAAGTGAGAGTAGCATTAATATATAGGTATGAATATTAAGAGAAGTGCTTACTAATTGCCTACTTTCTTATAGTTCAAGAGAACCTGTAAGGCCAGGGGTTTAATTTTTTTATTTTAATTTTTTGTTTTGGACACCCTCTATTATAAATATGGGGTCTAGCCGGGCGTGGTGGCGCACGCCTTTAATCCCAGCACTCGGGAGGCAGAGGTAGGAGGATTGCCGTGAGTTCGAGGCCACCCTGAGACTCCATAGTGAATTCCAGGTCAGCCTGGGCTAGAGTGAGACCCTACCTCGATAAACAAAACAAAAAAAAAAAAAATGGGGTCCAAACCAAAAAGCTTAAAAACACTTGGTAGGTAGATTAAGCCAAAAATGTTAGTGAAATTGGGTAGTCCACCTACAGGTAGACGTGAGGGTCAGGCCCATCTAACATGCCACAAACTATGCCCACTGAGCTGGCGGGTAAAAGAGGGGTGTGATAGTTTAAATATAAGACCCCCAATATATTTAAGATTTTATTACAGTTTGTAATTTCAATCTGCAGCCACCTGGCTAGAGGAGCTGTCACTGGGCAGATCTTAGGGTGCAGCCCTAAGGTGAGATGGTGAATTTGAAATTCCAGTCTAAAGATATTACAAAGTAAGCCAGGCATGGTGGTGCACACATTTGATTCCAGCACTTGGGAGTCCGAGGTAGGTGGATTGCCATGAGTTTGAGGCCACCTTGAGACTACATAGTGAATTCCTGGTCAGCCTGAGCTAGAGCAAGACCCTGCCTCGAAAAAAAAAAAAAAAAAAAAAAAAAAAAAAAAAAAAAAAAAAAGATATACAAAGTGCCTAAGTTCTGCCTGGAATTCCGGAAGTGTGCTTGCTTGTGCTGGTGATGGTGTTATTTTCTCTCTCTCTCTCTCTGTCTGGTCCTGTGGAAGTGGGCCGGCCTCTTCTGCCATTATGGAATGTTCCCTGCTTCATTAAATCCTTTCCTCCCGTAACTGTGCCTGGTTCAGAAGTTCATCTCAGCAACCCGAGGCTCTCTACTACAGGGAGCAAAGTTGTTGGTTTCTTGGGTGTGTGGCGGGGGGATTGAACTACGTGCATGCTAAGCACTCTACCCCTGAGCTGTATCCCTCAGCATTTGTGAGGCCAGCTTCCAGGCGCATGGGGAGGATTCCACTACTGGTCTAAGCTGGTGAATGGGGAGGGCTGGGCAGCAGAGAGGTGAACAACCCTGGGCACTGGCTCCATTGAAGCAGGGGTTCCCGCAGCATCTCCACCGCTTCTGAATCTGAGATTCTGAAATTCTGGCGCAGTGATTCCTTGAAGGCAGAGCCAGGAACGGAAAATCTCAAGCCCTGTTCATGGCTGCGGTGCTACCAGCTCAGAACCCTGGCAGTGGGTTCCTAGATGAATCCTCTCACTCCTCCCAGAGTGCAGGGCCAGGAAAAGCAGTCAGTCAAGTCCTCAAGGCTGCTCAGAGGCCTTTGTCTTAGTCTATATAATACTGTTCGGAAAGTCAGCCTCCTTTTGTCCCTTCTCAGTTAAGCAAGTAATTGCCACAAACCATACAACTAAACAACCAGTTTTCCAACCCAGCTGTTGAGCTACACTATGAAGTGAGTTTAAATGTGTTTTTTTCCTCCCTCCCTTCCTTCTTTCCTCCCTCCCTTCCTTCTTTCCTCCCTCCCTTCCTTCTTTTCTTTCTTTTTTTCCCCAAGGTAGTGTCTCACTCTAGCCCAGGCTGACTTGGAATTCACTATGTAGTCTTAGGCTGGTCTCGAACTCACAGTGATCCTCCTAGCTCTGTGTAAGGAATTGTAAGAGAAAAGCAAAAGAGAACACCGAACATGATCTCTACAGACTGTTCATTGAGAGAAACAGCAAGAGGCAGCAGTCTTCCAGCAGAATGAGGGCCGAAGGACTGGGCCAGGCTGGGTTCAAAATTATTAGGAGGATCCTAAGAAACAGACTGGCCAAGTGCAGTTGATAAGAAAATTGTAGGGCTGAAGAGATGACTTAGCGGTTAAGCGCTTGCCTGTGAAGCCTAAGGACCCCGACTCGAGGTTCAATTCCCTAGGACCCATGTTAGCCAGATGCACAAGGGGGCGCACGCATCTGGAGTTCGTTTCCAGTGGCTGGAGGCCCTGGCATGCACATTCTCTCTCTCTCTCTCTGCCTCTTTCTGTCTGTCACTTTCAAATAAATAAATAAAAATAAATTTAAAAAAATGGTAGCTGTTTGTGTCCTTATTCAGAATAGGCTTCTCCAGCTAAGATTGTCTAAGGGAGGATACTCAGATGGTTTCTGGTCCTTCAAGGCCATTTGAGTTTAAGGAGAGTACATCAATCAGGGAAGGTGTTGAACTTAAGGAGGCCAAATACCTCTGCCACTTTTTTTTATTGCCTGCTAGTTTTAGGGACAGTTATTAACTCTTTAGTTCCCTCTAGTTTTCAGGAAAGGCTTCACTCTGCCTCCTGAGTGCTGGGATTAAAGTTGTGTGCCACTATGCCTGGCTCAAAGAACACATTTAACGGAGTGCGGTGGTGCATGCCTTTAATCCCAGCGCTTGGGAGGGAAAGGTAGGAGGATCATCATGAATTCCTGAGACTACATAGTGAATTCCAGGTCAGCCTGGGCTAGAGAGAGACCCTACCTCCAAAACCCAACAAAGACGAAAACGTCTCCAGGTGTCCTTTCTCTCGCTAGCCTTCTCGCCTGCTAGTCCAATAGAAAGCAGGTATTGGGAGCTACCAGTTTATGTTGGAACCTGAACCTCCAGTATGTGTTCTCCGGGTTCTTTCCTGGATGGTCCTGCCAGCGCTGCTGTTCTGTGGTCAAGCATCACTGGGCCTTCCTTTGCCTTTGATTAGTTGACTTGTTAGAGGTAAGATAGTCAAACGTGGGGAAGGCAGCAGGTTTTGTCAACTAAACTGGTGGGGAGTTGATATACCCCGGCTGCAGATACTAAAATCTAACATGCTAAGACATCATCTCCACTCCAGATTGCCAGCTCTTACTCAGTCCTTGCTGAAGCCTATGACCCCTCTCCTAACCATCTACTTGCTGCCCTGTGCTTCCGGTGGATTCCCAGGAATGGACCCTACATGCTAGCTTTGGTTACCCCAGAAACCTCTCTTTTACAAAGAGGACTGTGTGGTAAAGGCTGTTGACAAGCTTATATTGTTGGGGCCATTAGAACATAATTTTTTTTTTTTTTTTTTTTGTGGCTTTTCAAGGTAGGGTTTCATTCTAGCTCAGGCTGACCTGGAATTCACTATGCAGTTTCAGGGCGGCCTTAAGCACACAGTGATTCTCCTATCTCTCCCTCCTGAGTGCTGGGATTAAAGGCATGAGCCACCATGCCTGGCTTTTTTTATTTTTTTGATTCCTTTGAAAGCTATTTAGTTCCATAACCCATTAAAAAATTTTTTTTTGTTTATTTTTATTTATTTGAGAGTGACAGAGAAAGAGGCAGATATAGAGAGAGAATGGGAGCGCCAGGGCCTCCAGCCACTGCAAAGGAACTCCAGACATGTGTGCCCCCTTGTGCATCTGGCTAACGTGGGTCCTGGGGAATCGAGCCTCGAACCAGGGTCCTTAGGCTTCACAAGCGAGCGCTTAACTGCTAAGCCATCTCTCCAGCCCCCATAACCCATTTCTTAAAACTTTTTATTTTATTTGTTTGAGAGAGAGAGAAGAAGGGAGAAATGGAGGGAGGGAGGAAGAATGGGTGTGCCAAGGCCTTCAGCCACTGCAAAAGAACTCCAGATGCATGTGCCACTTTGTGCATCTGCCTTATGTGGGTCCTGGGGAATTGAACCTGGGTCCTTTGGCTTCACAGGCAAGCACCTTAACTGTTAAGCCATCTCTCCAGCCCCCCATTTTTTAATTTTTATTTTTAGAGAGAGAAAATTGGCCTCAGCTACTGAAATTGAACTCCAGACACTTGCACTACCTAGTGGGCATGTGCAACCTTGTGCTTGCCTCACCTTTATGTGTCTGGCTTACTTGGAATCTGGAGAGTCAAACCTGGGTCCTTAGGCTTAGCAGGCAAGCACCTTAACCACTAAGCCATTTCTCCAATTTTAGTATATGTGCTACCGAAGTGAGCACGAAGTGAGTGGAGCCATTTCTCCAGCCCTATAGCCCATTTTTTAATTAGATTGTTCGATTTGTTATCATTTAGTTTTTTGTATACCCTAGATATTAATCCTGTGTCAGTTGTATAGCTAGTAAAGATTTTCTCCTATTCTGTAGGTTGCCTCTTTGTTCTATTCACAGTGTCCTTTGATGTACAAAAGCTTTGTAATTTCATGAGATTCCAGTGGTTGATTAATGGTTTTATTTCCTGAGCAACTGGGGTAAAAATATTTTAATTTATTAGAGAGAGATAGAGAGAGAATGGCACACTAGGGCCTCCTGCTACTTCAAATGAACTTCAGATGCATTCACCTACTTTGTGTGTCTGGTTTTAAAGCATATTTTAAAAATTTATTTATTTATTTGAGAGTGACAGACAGAGAAAGAGGCAGAAAGAGATAGAGAATGGGTGTGCCAGGGCCTCCAGTCACTGCAAATGAACTCTAGATGCATGCGCCCCCTTGTGCATTTGGCTAACGTGGGTCCTGGGGAGTTGAGCCTCGAACCGGGGTCCTTAGGCTTCACAGGCAAGTGCATAATTGTTAAGCCATCTCTCCAGCCCATGTGTATCTGGTTTTATATAGGTACAAGGAAATCAAATCTGGACTGACAGGCTTTGCCAGTGAGCAAACACCTTTAATTACTGAGCCATCTCTCTAGCCTCTATTACATCCATATATACATTTGATTTAAATATATATATGTTTTATTTATTGATAAACAGAAAGAGAGTGTGTTTAAGGGCAAGCTAGGGCTTCTTAACACTGTAAATGGTTCCAGATGCATGCACTACTTTGTGCATCTGGCTTTATGTGAGTATTGGGGAATTGAACCCTGGACAGCAGGGTTTACAAGTAAGCACCTTTAACTGCTGAGCCATCTCCCAATAGAATTTCCTGACCTGGAAATTCCACTTTTTTTTTTTTTTAATTAGAGAGAGAGAATGAGAATGGGTGCTTCAGGCCCTCCTGCACTACAAATGAACTCCAGATACATGCACTACTTTGTCCATCTGGCTTTATGTGGTTACTTGAGAATGAAACTCAGGCATCAGGATTTGCAAGCAAGTGTCTTTAACTGTTCAATAATCTCTTTAGCGCACATTCTTTTATTTGTAAGAGGGTGGGGGGAGAAAATTGGCATGCCAGGGCCTTACAACTGCAAACAAACTCCAGACGTGTGTGCCACCTTATGCACATGTGCCACATGTATGTATGCGTCACCTTGTGCATCTGGATTACGTGGGTTCTGGAGAGTTGAACCTGGGTCCTTGGGCTTCACAGGCAAGTGCCTTAACCACTGAGCAATCTCTCTAGCCCTAGCCCACATTCTTACTTTATTCCCAGATCCAGACATGACTTCTCAGCCCTCAGAAGGGATTGGTATCCTTCTGAGGATTGTCATAAAATGAGCATAATCACAATGTTGGGAAAAGTTATGAAAGACTGTGACATGGTTAGCATGTTGAGTTTCCCTTTGGTTTATCTGTGGCTTTGAGCTATTTTATGACTATAAATTATAGAACTGATAAAGTAAATTATTTTTTCATAGAAATACAAATTATATCTAGTGGAGATGCAATTGATTATTGCTCCATGGATATTGACAGGTTTTCATCTATTAAACATATTGGTTTCAGCATTCCTATTAGCTTATATAGTTTCTGCACCCTGAACAGTTCCTTTATTAATTAATGAGTCAAATTAAGCCATTGACAAAGATTAATTTTATATTTGTAGAGGGGCCTTGGTTTTACTATTTTTTTTTTTTTTTCGAGGTAGGGCCTTGCTGTAGCCCAGGCTGACCTGGAATTCACTATGTATTCTTGGGCTGGCCTTGAACTCACGGCAATCCTACCTCAGCCTCCCAAGTGCTTGATTAAAGATGTGTACCACCACGTGCAGCTTTTTTTTTTTGAGGTAGGGATTCACTCTAGTCCAGGCTGACCTGGAATTCACTATGTAGTCTCAGGGTGGCCTCGAACTCATGGTGATCCTCCTACCTCTGCCTCCTGAGTGCTGGGATTAAAGGCATGCGCCACCATGCCCAGCTCCCCCACCTTTTAAGAAAACTGTCCTTAACAATAATGACTTTATAAAAAACAGAGTGTGAGGCTGGAGAGATGGTTTAGTGGTTAAAGTGCTTGCTGCAAAGCCTAAGGACCCATTTATTTTTACAATTTTTTTATTGACAACTTTCATAATTGTAAACAATATCCCATGGTAATTCCCTCCCTCCCCCCACTTTCCCCTTTGAAACTCCACATTTCATCATATCCCCTCCCCCTCTCAATCAGTCTCTCTTTTATTTTGATGTCATGAGCTTTTCATCCTATTATGATGGTTTTGTGTAGGTAGTGTAAGGCACTGTGAGGTCATGGATATCCAGGCCATTTTGTGTCTGGAGGAGCACGTTGTAAGGAGTCCTACCCTTCCTTTGCTCTTACATTCTTTCTGCCACCTCTTCTGCAATGGACCCTGAGCCTTGGGAGGTGTGATAGAGATATTTCAGTGCTGAGCACTCCTGTCACTTCTTCTCAGCACCATGGTGCCTTCTGAGTCATCCCAAGGTCACTGCTATCTGAAAAGAGAAGGTTCTCTAACCAAAAGTGAGAATAGCATTAATATATAGGTATGAACATTAAGAGAAGTGCTTATTGAGGAGTTTGGTGAGCATAGTATATACATTTAGCCAGACACCAGCAGATGTTATAACCCTAGGGCTCATGACTACCCCTGTTGTAGGTTTTCAGTATTAGGGATGTATTCCCTCCCATGGAGCAGGCCTCCAGTCAAATTAGAGGGCAGTTGGTTTCCCCATAACAGACGTGCCACTATTGCACCCATTGGCTCATTTGGCCTGACTGGCCAAATTTAAGGCTTGCAGTGTCCACTGTTGAGTATCTTCACTGGTGATTTCTCTCTCATTGAACTGTATGCAGCATGGCTTTTTCCAGCTTTCTGTCAGCTGGTCTACATGGAGGAGGTTATCAGCTCAGTTCCAGCAGGATTTCTCAGTGGCCTTGCAGCCCAAGTATGTGGAGTCTTCAGCAATAAGGTCTTACCATCTATTCCTGGTGGGAAACCAAGGGCCTCGGCAATGGCCTGTAATGTTTTGGGGGCATCAGGGACCTTCCTGGCCAACAACTCACTGGAAGGTATCCCATCCCTGGTGCTGAAAATTTTCTAGTAACAATCTATGGCTCCTGTGTGTTCCGTTAGAAGGACCCGTGTTTGACTTTTCAGATCCCATGTAAGCCAGATGCACAAGGTGGCACGAGCACTCAAGGTCTCACATGCACACAAGGTGACGTATACATCTGGACTTGGATTGCAGTGGCTGGAGGCCCTGGCACATCAATTCTCTCTTGCTTGCTCTCACTGTCTCACATAAAAAAGGCCAGTCTGTTGGACTTGCTTCAAAAAAACAAAGAGTGTGAAATTTTAATTTTTCCATGTGTGTGTGTGTGTGTATGTGTGTGTGTGTGTGTCAGAGAGAGAGCGAGAGAGAGAGAGAGAGGTGTGCACCATGAAATGCATGTGGAGGTCAGAGGGCAACTTTCTGGGGTTAGTCCTTGCCTTCTGTCATGTTTGATTTAATTTTTAAAAATTGTTTAATGTAATTTTAATTCTCCTTGTTCACTGTGATGCATTTAAATTCTCCTTTCCCTGCCAGCCATCTCATCGTCAGTGCACTGGGATTACAGGCGGCCACTGGCTTCCTGCTATCAGTGGGTGGACCTGGGGTTTCAAACTCAGGTACCCAGCTTGAGTGGCAAGTTCTTTATCCACTGAACATCTCCCCAGCCCAATAATGGCTTTTTATTCAAATATATTAATTTTTTTATTTTATTTACGAGAGAGAGAATGGGCATGCCAGGGCCTTCAGCCACTGCAAAAGAAATCCAGATGCATGCTCCACCTTGTGCATCTGGCTTATGTGGATCCAGGGGAATTGAACCTAGGTCCTTAGGCTTCACAGACAAATGCCTTAACCGCTAAGCCATCTCTCCAGCCCTAATAATGGCTTTTGAAGGTTGTTGTGAAGGTGGAGTGCAGTCACTGATAAGAGGAAGGCTGGCCTACAGCCTGCTAGGTAACTGGCTATCCATAGTTAGTACAATCCTTGCTTTCTCCTGTTTTTTGTACTTCAGAACACCTTGGGTTTTACAATATTTAATTTATTTGCAGGAGACTGAATACGAATGGGTGTACCTTTAAAGTAATTTGCATTGCTGATATTTAGCTGCGAAGGACAGTTTGGCCTTCTCCAATGTTGGGAGTTCAGCCTTATGTAAAGGAGAGTGGCTCTAGCCTTGGACCGGCATCTTAAGTTGTTTACTACCGAGTCTTCTCTCAGATCTGTGAGGCAGATGTGTTATGAGGAATCAGGAGAGATTAAATGATTTAGGATTATACAGCTAGGGAATTGTTGTCCAGGATTTAATTCCAGGGTCTGAATCCCAAACTCTGGTTTGTCTGTAACTGAGCCATGAAATGGCCCTTCTAGTCAGGACTCTTTCTCCCCACTCATCAGCCCCGCTGAAGTCCGCTACCTGGCAAAGGCCTTACTCCCTCAGAAGATGGCAGTGACCTGGAAGGCAAAACACACTTACGTGAAGATAATAGTAGAAACAATATGATCTGATTCTGGGAACAGTTTTTGACCCAAGGGTGAGGGCGCAGCCCAGAGTGAACCAGGGCGGTGAGAGATTACCAGAGGAGGAAGCTGGGGGTGGGTGACACAAGTCAGTGAGTGGAAGAAAAGCAGGAAGAATTTATGCCTGTTTCTTGAGCTCTTTTTTTTTTTTTTTTTTTTTTGAGGTAGGGTCTCACTTTGGCTCAGGCTGGAATTAACTATGTAGTCTCAGGGCAGCCTCGAACTCACGGCGATCCTCCTACCTCTGGCCCCTCCCCCCCAACCCAGTGCTGGGATTAAAGGTGTGCACCACCACGACCCTCTTGAGCTCTTTTAACTAGGGAAGAGGTGGAGCATAGGGAGAGGAGGGCTCAGGCACTGATGTAGGCCACACCCAGTACATGACTTCCTAAAGGTTTATTAGCCAACCCTCCACCTTCCTACGTGACCTGGGCCAGGTGTGCCAGGGCAGGTGGATGCTGCGACAGTCAAGGGGACAGGATCAAGGACAAGTGAGGTTGGGGCAACATCTCTGTCAAGTAGGGCAAACAGGGGGCCCGGGCAAGCAAAAGCCAGGTGAGTGATGTCTTCATGACGGATTGCAATGCTCCAGCAGGGCGACCTTTCCCTCAGCCTCCTCCAACCGGACAGACTTGGTGGCTCTAGACTCTTGTCACCCACTGATTGCTTTATGATTAATGCACCTCCTGTCCCTGCTCACTCTCCCCAGGTCCTGTGACAGACCCTTCTGCACTTAAATAATTCATTCAGAATTTATTGTCCCTGGAATCTCTCAGTATGCTCTGTGTACAGACAGTGACCAGTGAGGTGGCATGTAATTTCCCCGTGGAATTCAAACCAAGAACAAGCAGGCAAGTCACAGCACTATGGAGAAACTTAAATATAAGTAATGAGCAACTGAAGGCCGGCTGAGGGCACACTGTGGTGGGGGAGTCGCCTCTTCTCCCTGCACTCTTTCAGGCTTAGCTGGAGAGCAGTGAGTTCTTAGCTGGTGCTTATTCACTGGAGCTGCCTGGAGCTCCCAACACAGTTCCACATGCCAAGAGCAGCCTAACCTTGGCTTACCTAGGACCAGAAAACAGTAGTTAGGGGATGTGGCTGGGGGTGAGGTGGGCAGCTATTCTTTTTTATTATTATTTATTTGCAAGGGGAGAGAGAGAGAGAGAGAGAGAGATTGAAAACATGGATGTGCCAGGTCCTCTTGCCACTGCAAATGAATTTCAGACACATGTGCCACTTTGTGCACCTGGCTTTACATGGGTACTAGGAAATCAAACCCAGGCTGTCAGGCTTTGCAAACAAGTGCCTTAACCAATGAACCATCTCCCCAGCCCGAGGACAGCTATTTCTAAGTCCTCTATATCACTCTAGGAGTGTCCTGCCCCTTACCAAGTACAAAAAGCTAGTGCTCTCAAAGTACATTCTCATCTTTAAAAAATATTTTATTTTGATTGCCGGGCGTGGTGGCGCATGCCTTTAATCCCAGCACTTGGGAGGCAGAGGTAGGAGGATTGCTGTGAGTTAGAGGCCACCCTGAGACTCCATAGTGAATTCCAGGTCAGCCTGGGCTAGAGTGAGACCCTACCTCAAAAAACCAAAAAAAAAAAAAAATTATTTTATATTTATTTATTAGAGGGGAGAGAGAGAGAGAGAGAGAGAGAGAATGGTCACACTAGGGCCTCTAGCTGCTGCAAACAAACTCTTGGCACATTTGGCACCATGTGCATCTGGCTTACATGGATCCTAGGAAATTGAACCTGGGTCCTTAGGCTTCACAGGCAAGTGCCTTAACTGCTAAACCATCTCTCCTGCCCCATTCTTATTTTGTTTTATTTATTTGCAAGGAGAGAGAGAGAGAGAGAGAATGGGCATGCCAGGGTCTCCTGTCACTGCAAATGAACTCCAGATGCATGTGCCACCTTGTGCATCTGGCTTTACATGGGTACTGGGGAATTGGATGGGGGTCATTAGGCTTTGCAGGCAAGCACCGTAACTGCTGAGCCATCTCTCCTGCTCCATCATCATTTCTTTCCAACAGATAATTTTCTTTTGAAAAATGTTTTGTTTTTTCTTCTTCTCTCTGAGGTAGGGTTTCACTCTGGCCCAGGCTGACCTGGAATTCACTATGTAGTCTCAGCATGGCCTCAAACTCATGACAATTCTCCTACCTGTGCCTCCCGAGTGCTGGGATTAAAGGCGTGTGCCACCACGCCTGGCTGTTGAAAACTGTTTTATTTATTTGCACGCGTGTGTGTGTGTGTGGGGGGGGGACACCAAGGTCTCTTGCCACTACAAATGAACACCAGACACTTGCACCACTTTTGCCATCAGATTTACATGGATGGTTTGGTAATTGAACCTGGGCCGTCAGGCTTTGCAAGCAAACACCTTTAACTACTGAGCCATCTTCCCAGCCCCTCTTTTCAACAAATATTTTAACAATATTTTATTTTTATTTATTTATTTATTTGACAGAGAAGGAGGGAGAGAGAATGGGTGCACCAGGGCCTCCATCCACTGCAAATGAACTCCAGACATGTATCTCCTTGTGTATCTGGCTAATGTGGATGCTGGGGAACCGAACCAGGGTCCTTTGGCTTTGCAGGCTATTGCAGTCAGGTTCACATTGCTGGTAGAAATCACCCAACCAAGAGAAGCTTCTGGGAAAAAGCAGGTTTATTTTGGCTTACAGGCTTGAGGGGAAGCTCCACGATGGCAGGGGAAAACGATGGCATGAGCAGAGGGTGGACATCACTCCTTGGCCAACATAAGGTGGACAATAGCAACAGGAGAGTGTCAAACACTGGCATGGGGAAACTGGCTATAACACCCATAAGCCCGCCCCCAACAATACACCGCCTCCAG
Organism: Dipus sagitta; assembly: GCA_036346955.1. Lineage (NCBI taxonomy): Eukaryota > Metazoa > Chordata > Mammalia > Rodentia > Dipodidae > Dipus > Dipus sagitta. Next base: position 256,266,605 of record CM070770.1, read on the forward strand.
GAAACATTAATTCCCAAATCTCCATCAGCTGGGAACCTAGCATTCAGACACCTAAGTTTATGGGGGACACCTGAATCAAACCACCACATTCTGCCCCTGGTCCCCACAAACTGATAACCATACACGATGTAAAATGCAATGCATTCATCTAACTTTAAAAGTCCCCAGTTTTTTATCATTTCCAATGATGTTCATACATCCCCATAGTGTAAGATCTTTTAACTGAGCCATAATATCAAAAGGTAACCTCAAAAAACCCATAATGGCACAGAATAAACAGTCACACTGCAGAAGATGGCACTGGGCATAGCAAAGAAACATTCGGCCAACACAAGATTTAAAACAACTAGGGCAAACATCAAACTGTAACTCCAAGTCCAAGAACTCTAGCCAGTGACAAATCTCCAAGTCTGATCATTTTAACCAGCAACAAGTCTCTGGCGTTCCAATTCCGCCCCTCCAGCTAGGCTACTCACAGTCCTGCAAAACTTCATTGGGGCTGGCAGCTTTCCTTAGCAGCCATCTCATGGTCCTGGCATCTCCACTGGGTCTCCACTGCAATCCACGGTTCGTCCTCATGGCCCCATGGGGTCTCCATGAAGGCATCCAGCAAACCTGCTTCACACTGCCCACGGCCATTTCCAAAACACAAGACCGTGTTGCAAACTCAATGACCCTCTCTTTCCTGCATTTCTTATACTCCACAATACCAGGGTGCCAATTCATTAATCCAGAGGGGAATAAAGCAGACTTTGAAGAACAGGGCATTTCTTGAGCACTCAGGCCCCTTCAAAAGTGTCTACATTCTTCCTGTTGCTCAAGTGTAGGTCAGCTAGCCCAGTCTGAGAGGTTGTAATCTCAAACAATTTGCAGGTGAATGGGCAGCAATTTAGGCCCAAATGTTTCATTTTTTTCTGTGCCACATCCCTCTGCTCAGACCAGTTTGTTTCTATGCAAAGCAACCCTGTACAACTTCTCAGGACCCAGGCATAACAGCAAACTTCTCACAAAAACTGCTAGCCCAGTCCAAGCAAAGCTCTTTCTCATCCTCATAAGCCAAACCTCATAGTCCATAGTTCTTACTTTATTTAGGCCTTTCAACTCTGACCAGAATAGTCCATCAAACTGTACTTACAGCACTGCAAGATGTTTCTTAGGCCAAGGTTTCAAATCCTTTAACATTCCTCTTGAAAATCAGCTCCAAAAGGCCAAAGCCACACAGTCAGGTGTCTAGGAGCAATCCCACTCCTCAGTACCATTTTACTGTTGCAGTCAGGTTCGCATTCCTGGTAGAAATCACCTGACCAAGAGCAGCTTATGGGGAAAAGAGGTTTATTTTGGCTTACAGCCTCGAGGGGAAGCTCCATAATTGCAAGGGAAGATGATGGCATGAGCAGAGGGTGGACATTACCCCCTGGCCAACATAAGGTGGACTATAGCAACAGGAGAGTGTGCCCAACACTGGCATGGGGAAACTGGCTATAACACCCATAAGCCCATCCCCCAACAATATACTCCCTCCAGGAGGCATTAATTCCCAAATCTCTATCAGCTGGGAACCTAGCATTCAGAACACCTAAGTTTATGGGGGACACCTGAATCAAGCCACCACACAGGCAAATGCCTCAACTACTAAGCCATCCCTCCAGCCCTCAACAAATTTTTTTTTTTTTTTTTTTTTTTTTTTTTTTTTTTTTTTTGGTTTTTCGAGGTAGGGTCTCACTCTGGTCCAGGCTGACCTGGAATTCACTATGTAGTCTCAGGGTGGCCTTGAACTCATGGCAATCCTCCTACCTCTGCCTCCCTAGTGCTGGGATTAAAGGTGTGCGCCACCACGCCCGGCTTCAACAATATTTTATCTGAGTCTGGAGTCCCCAAGTAAAAACTGTGTATGAACTAGGTGTGATGCTGTCTTAGCTACATGGACTTTATAACTTATTAAGCAAGAAAGGCAGAATCACATGCTGTTAAGTCATTCAAAAATACTTACAGAGTAACAGACAAATCATGCTAATACTTTTTAAAAAATATATTTAATTTATTTATTTGAGCGAGCGAGCGAGAGAGAGAGAACCAAGGCCTCCAGCCATTGCAAATGAACTCTGGACACATGAGCCTCCTTGAGCATCTGGCTTACATGGGTCCTGGGGAATGGAACCAGGGTCCTTTGGCTTTGCAGTCAAATGCCTTAACTTCTAAGCCATCTCTCCAGCCCTAAATCATGCTAATTCTATGAGTACACCACATTAATGGATTTTATGCTATTCTTTTTTTTTTTTTTTTCTTGAGGTACAGTTTCACTCTAGCTTGGGCTGACCTGGAATTCACTATGTAGTCTGAGCCTGGTCTTCAACTCATAGTGAACCATTCTCCCTCTGCCTCCCAAGTGCTGAGATTAAAGGCGTGCGTCATCATGCCTGATTTACATCTTTTTTTTTTTTTTACAGTTTTTTTCCCCCGTGTTTTTTGAAATAGGGTCTTGCTCCAGCTTAGGCTAACCTGGAATTCACTATGTAGTCTTAGGCTGGCCTTGTACTCGAATTGATCTTTCTACTTCTGCCTCCTTAATGCTGGGATTAAAGGCGTATGCAACCACACCGGACCTCTTTTTTTTTTTTTTTTTTTTTTAATTTCCCTGAGGTAGAGTATCACTCTAGCTCAGGCTGATCATTCATTCAGGGTGGCCTCGAACTCATGGAGATCCTCCTACCTCTGCCTCCCAAGTGCTGGGATTAAAGGTGTGCACCACCATGCCCAGCCTCTTTTTAGTTTTATTTCTGTGTGTGCATGTGTGTGTGCATGTGCATGCATGTGTGTGTGTGTGTGGGGGGGGGTGGTACACAAGCCACAGAGCATGTGTGGAGGTGAGAGGTATCAGTGCTTCACTTTCTTTGAAACTGGGTTCTTTCCACTGTAAACGAACTGCCAGACTGCCGATGAACTTCAGACTAGCTGGCCTGTGAGCTTTGGGTACTCCTGGCTCCATCTACCTCCCATTACTGCAGGTGTGTGGGGATCACAGATCCACGAGCCACTGTGCATTCAGCTTTATGTGAGGGTTGGAACTGAACGCCTGCTGGCCGGCTTTGCGATCGAGCGTCTTTACTGGCCAGGCTGTCTCCCCAGTCTTCTGCTATCCCTGCTTCTCCCCTAGTTGCCTCTATTCCATCCACTGCTACCCTCCCTACCTTCTGCTGCAGGGTGACTGAAAATGCTTTGGTTCTGTTTGAGGAAGCTTTGTAAGGTAGAGAATGTCGAGGAGGAGGCATACTTCCTCTGCACGAGGAGGCCAAGGTTGTGAGTCCTTGAGCGATTGTATAGGTCGAGAAATGTGACTTTCTTCAGTAGACCACATGGGAACACAAAAAGAAATTAACCTTCTGGTGGAAAGATGTGTTTATCTTAAGCCTTTTTTGGGGGGGTGGTTGGGGAAGGCAGCTGATGTGATGTTGGCAGCCCACATTCAGGTGTTTGGAGTCCCTCCTGCAATACCACCAAGACCAGTAGGCTACCCTCTGTGGAACCAGTAGACATCCTCTTTTCCTGGGCCTGCACAGAGGACAGCTTTCCAGAACTTTCTGCACGCAGGCTCTCTACCTCTTCTGTCCTCCCCATTCTTCCTGCACACTCCTGAACCACTTAATCCCCCTTCTGTAACAACATGGTGCTTCTCATTCTCAGATGTGGCCTTAGGGACACCCTCAGGGAGGGTGCTACTGGGGATCTGCGCTGGGCATGGCTCATCTGGCCGAATGAGAAGGTTCAGCAATGCTCTGGATGGGAGCCCTTGCTGGCTGCTCTGTGGTTAGAGCAGTGGTCCTGGCCTGTGCTGATAGTGCACTTTTATTTTACTTTTTCTTGTTTTTTTTTTTTTTTTTTTTTGAGGTAGGGTCTTGCTCTAGCCCAGGCTCACCTGGAATTCACTATGTAGTCTTAGGGTGGTCTTGAACTCACGGCGATCCTCGTACCTCTGCCTCCCCAGTGCTGGGTTTAAAGGAATGCGCCACCACGCCCGGCAATAGTGCACTTTTCTTTTTTTTTTTTTTGTTTTTTTGTTTTTTTTCGAGGTGGGGTCTCACTCTAGCCCAGGCTGACCTGGAATTCACTATGTAGTCTCAGGGTGGCCTCGAACTCAAGGTGATCCTCCTACCTCTGCCTCCCGAGTACTGGGATTAAAGGCGTGTGCCACTACGCCCGGCAATAGTGCACTTTTCTAATTGGACCTTTATGGAAGTTAGCACATTAACCCCAACCCTGTGAGATGCTGCTATGACCCAACTTGACAGAGAAGTTAAATAGCTTGCTTAAGGTCAACAACTAGCAGGAGGTGGCACGGGGATTTGGTTGTAAGCAGTTGTCTCAAGTCCATATATTTCACAATCGACTCCGCCCTCCCATGCAAGTGTTCTCTTAAGGTGTGCTTTCTTGGCTGTAAGAGACAGGAACCCACCCCAAAGAGGACTTGGAAGGCAAAGAAGATGTGGAGCCCTCTGCCCCCCAAATGTGGTCAGGGAAGGTCATAAGTTCCCGGGAACAAAGATGGACAAAAGTCACAGGAGGAGGATCCTCAGCTGGCTCAGGTGCACGGAGGCAGGGGTTGGCTGCTCAGATGGTCACAGAGCCTGGGAGTGAGGGGGTACACCAGGGGACTGAGCATGGCCTGGCGCCTCGCTCACCCTTCCCTGTGTTTCTCATATACTCCTTCTCCCAACCTTCCCTTCTCCCATCCATCCTGCCGCCAGCTCCCCTGGAGACCGAGTGCTCCTCAGAGGCAGTTTTTGGTCCTTCTCTGCTGCTCCCAGAGCAGTTGTGGGTACAGTTTAAGTGCTCCCCGTGTAAGTCCTATTCTTCGAATTAAAGATTCAATGGGAGGGTGGCTTTCTGCCGGGCACCTGGGCTAGCAGGGGCCATGGAGCGTCTTGGAAGCATCTTCCTTTGCGGTTGGTGCTTCGAGGCGCCATTCCCTGCTTCCCCACTCCTAGCTTTCATCAGCGCCAGTCTTGGTATTTGACTTTTCCCTGAATCCTTCTGGTGAACTGGTTTGGTAAAAAGCTCCCTCATCTTCCCCATCACCAACCCCACTGCCATTCTGGATGGTGACTTTTGGAGGACAGAGGATAAGACCAGCCTGGCAATATGGGCACTGCTGCCAAAGACTCAGTGGCTTCCTCCTTCTGCTCCTGGCTTAGCCGTTCAGCCCTCCTGGGCTTCTGCTCTCTCATGTTCTGGGCAGGTTCCCTTGTCACTGCTCCCCACTTCGCCCACAGGGAGGGGCCACGGCACACACAGAGCAACAGGAGTCTCAGGGGAAAGGCCAAGTCCCACACAGAGGCCTCCAGGTGTCCCAGCACAGGTCAGCTGTGAAGCATTTATGACTGTTGACCTGAAACTGGGCTCCTTCAGATGGGGGATGGGGTTCAAAAAGGAGAGAGGACACTGAATTGATACCATATTTGACAGTCTTATCAACTTAATTGGATTGAGGCACACCTAGGAGATTCCATTTTTAAAAAAATTTTTTTTGTTATTATTTATTTATTTGAGAGCGACAGACAGAGAGAGAAAGAGGCAGATAGAGAGAGGGAAAGAGAATGGGCGTGCCAGGGCCTCCAGCCACTGTGAACGAACTCCAGATGCATGCGCCCCCTTGTGCATCTGGCTAACGTGGGTCCTGGGGAGTCGAGCCTCGAACTGGGGTCCTTAGGCTTCACAGGCAAGCGCTTAACCGCTAAGCCATCTCTCCAGCCCGGAGATTCCATTTTTTAATGTATAATTTTTTTATTGACAACTTCTATACTTACAGACAATAAACCATGATAATTCCTCCCCCCCCCCACTTTCTCCTTCACAACTCCACTCTCCATCATATCCCCTCCCTTTCTCCATTAGTCTCTCTTTTATTTTGGTGTCATCGTCTTTTCCTCTTATTATGAGGGTCTTGTGAAGGTATTGCCAGGCACTGGAAGGTCGTGGATATAGAGGCCAATTTCTGTCTGGACAGTTGCGTTGTAAGGAGTGGTGCTCTTCCTTTGGCTTTTTCCACCACCTCTTCCGCAATGGACCCTGAGCCTTGGAGGGTGTGATAGAGATGTTTCAGTGCTGAACACTCCTCTGTCACTTCTTCTCAGCACTATGTTGCCTTTGGGGTCATCCCAATGGTCACCACCAACTGAAAAGAGAAGCTTCTCTAACCAAAAGTGGGAGCAGCATTAATATATGAATATGAACATTAAGTGTAGTGCTTACAGGGCAGTTTGGTGAGCATAATATATGCATTTATCCAGACAAGAGCAGGCTTCACATCCCTAAGGCTCATGACTTCCCTTGCCATAGGCTTTTAATTAGGTTTTCAGTACCAGGCACATATGGAGCAGGCCTTCAGTCCAATTAGAGAGCAGTTGGTTTCCCCCAGAGCAGACATGCCACTATTGCACCTGTTTGGTCATTTGGCCTGGCTGGTCAAACTTGAGGCTTGCAGTGTCCACTGTTTTCATCACTGATGGATTCTGTCTCCCATAAGGCTCCATACAGTGCAGCTTTTTCCAGCTTTCAGTCGCTGGGCTACAGGAAGGAGGTTTTCAGCTCAGCCCCAGCTTGATTTCTCAGTGACCTTGCTGCCCATCTATGAGATTCTTAAAGCACACCTCTGAGTGGGTCTGCCAGGGCATTTCCAGACAGTATTAACTAAGGAGGGAAGACCATCTTGAATGTGGAAAGCACACAGGCTGGGGCCCTGGATAGAAGAAAAGGGAAAAGAGGAGAAAGCATAGTATGAGCATTCTCTTTAGGCTTCCTGGCCACCATGATGTGAACTGCTGTGGTCTTCCAGGCCTTCCCTGCTATCATAGGCGAAACCCTCTGAAACCATGTGCAAAATAAGGAAATCTCCCTTTAAGTTGCTTTTTATCAAGTGTTTGTCACAAGAAAACAGAGCTAATTAACAAAGAGCATCAGTAGCAGAGAAGTGGAGTCATTGCTGTGACTTTCTTTGAAACTGCCTATGGAAGGGGTCTGGAAAAGCTTGGAGAATTGGGCTATAGAAAACCTGCAATGCCATGAGCAGAGCTTAATGGCCAATTATGGTCAGAGTTTAGAAGACCAAAATGCTGAAAGGAATGAAGACAGTAATGACTATTATACTCATGAGCTGGAGAAATGGCTCAGTGGTTAAAGGCACTTGTTTGCAAAGCCTGCTGGCCCAGGCTCAATTCTCCGGTACATACCCACATAAAGCCAGATGTACAAAGTGGCACATGGAGTTTGTTTACAGTGGCAAGAGGCCACATTTTGCATCTGGTTTTGTGTGGGTACTGGGAAATTGAACCCAGGCTGGAAGGCTTTGCAAGAAAACACCTTTTTCATTTATTATTTGTTTATTCATTTTTAGTTTTTTGAGGTAGGGTCTCACTCTAGCTCAGGCTGACCTGGAATTCACTATGAAGTCTCAGGGTGGCCTCAAATTCACAGTGCTCCTCCTACCTCTGCCTCCCGAGTGCTGTGACTAAAGGCGTGCACCATCATGCCTGGCTACATTTATATTTTTAAAATATTTTTTTTTGTTTATTTATTTGAGAGTGATAGACAGAGAGAGGAAGAGGCAGATAGGTAGAGAGAGAATGGGCACGCTAGGGCTTCCAGCTACTGCAAATGAATTCCAGATGCAGGTGCCACCTTGTACATCTGGCTTACATGGGTCCTGGGGAATCGAGCCTCGAACCGGGGTCCTTAGGCTTCACAGGCAAGCGCTTAACCACTAAGCCATCTCTCCAGCCCCTACATTTAATTATTTTTTAAACATTGGTTGTAGTATGTCCTCTCCCTTGGTCCCCATTTCCCTGAGGGCCCTCCTCAGTAGGGTTATTGGTTTTCACTGTGGGGTAATTAGGACTCTGTTTCTGGGGGGAGCTGTGCCTCAAGTTGTTTCTACCTGCCTTGTGGCTCTTACAGTCTACCTGCACTCTCTTCCTCAACAGTTCCTGAGCCTTGGCAGGTGTGTTCTCAGTTGGTGTTGACTTCTCCGCAGCCTCTGTATTCCTGCTACGATGTGTTTCAGTTCACCACCGTGTTTCTTGGTATTTTCCTGGAGGAGGATGTCCAGCCAGCACCGGGGGCCACATTGGTGTCACTGCCACCTCTGCAATTTCTCCTGGACCCTGCTAAATGTCTCAGAGGTGGCATATCTCATTGGGAGAATTTAGCTGTCTTTTCTTGCATTGATGGATCTTGGATCTCCCCAATATTATCTGCCATCTGTAAAATCCAAACAAATTCTCTGACCAAAGGTGACAGCAGCTTTGATTCAAGGAGATATGCCTAGGAGCTTGAGAGACTTTGTTTTTTGTTTATTTTATTTATTTATTTATTTGAGAGCAACAGAGAGAAAGAGGGAGAGAGAGAGAGAGAGAGAGAGAGAGAATGGGCACGACAGGGTCTCTAGCCACTGCAAATGAACTCCAGATGCATGCGCCCCCTTGTGCATCTGGCTAACGTGGGTCCTGGGGAATTGAGCCTCGAACCGGGGTCCTTAGGCTTCACAGTCAAGCGCTTAACTACTAAGCCATCTCTCCAGCCCTTGAGAGACATTTTGATGAGGCCGCCCACTCACCCACTGGACTTGTACAGGAAATATTGGAGGCTTCTCTCTGGGAATTGTAATTTTCCTGACTATGGGGTGCTGACCTGGTTCCCAGTACCAATTATGAGTTCTCTCCTACTGAGCAGGCTCATGTCCAATCAGAGGGCAGTTGGTCACCCACAACTGCACAAGTGTGTACTTCTTGTCTAGCTGACAGATTATGTGGCTTGCAGGGTCTCCTACTTATTCATTCTGTTGGTGACCATTTTCCAGTGCCACGAGGGCTTGTCAGGCAAGTGCTGGCTTTTCTCAGTCCCCACTTTGTCCCTTGATGTTCTGAGATGGCAGCCTGTGGTATTTTCAGCAACAGGGCTCTCTCTACCTTTTAGCTTTGTCTGATAACCAAGTGCTTGACAAACACCTGCATTTTTGGGGGTGGGGGCTGGGAATTACATAGCTCACCCTGGCCAACTACTCACTGTGGGGGTTAACCCAGATCTGATCCTGGTATCCATAAGCCAGAGCCCATGGATTAAGGTTTAAGATCTCTCTATCTTCTACTGGGCCTTACAGTCTGGTCTGCCCACTTCCCGTACTTTGAGGGTCTATCTCGTGTACTGGTTCTCAGGAGGAACTGTGCTGACTGCTTTAGCCTTTGGTTTTGTGTAGTTCTCCTCCCCATCTTCCCTTTCCCTCCCCACCCTCCACCTTCCCACCCCAATATTCTTTTCCTCTACTGGTTTGGCTGGTAACCCCTCCTCTGTTCCCTCCTTGGTTCCTCTTTCTCTTGGTCTTGTTCTAGTTACACACCCATAGTCCTAGTGCTCACTCCCTTCTATACGCCTCTTCTGCTATTCCCATTTAGGTGCCGCATATCCGAGAAAACACGTGACGTTTGTCTTTCTTAGTCTGTGTGACCTCAGGATAATATTTTCCAAGACCATCCATTTTTCTGCAAATTTCATTATTTTATTTTTCCTTACTGCTGACTAGAATTCCATGTGTAAATGTACCATATCTTCATTATCCATTCATCAGTCTATGGGCATCTGGGTTGATTCCAGTTCCTACCTGTTGTGACTAGGGCAGCGATAAGCACGGTTGAGCAGGTATCTCTGAAGTAGAGAGTGGAGTCTTTAGGGTAGATATTGAGGAGTAGAATAGCTGGGTCCGATGGTGTTGCAGTCAGGTTCACATTGCTGGTAGAAATCACCCAACTAAGAGCAGCTTGTGGGAAAAAAGGTTTATTTTGGCTTACAGGCTCGAGGGGAAGTTACACAATGGCAGGGAAAATGATGGCATGAGCAGAGGGTGGACATCACCCCCTGGCCAACATAAGGTGGACAACAGCAACAGGAGAGTGTGCCAAACACTGGCTTGGGGAAACTGGCTATAATACCCATAAGCCTGCCCCCAACAATACACTGCCTCCAGGAGGTATTAATTCCCAAATCTCCACCAGCTGGGAATCTAGCATTCAGAACACCTAAGTTTATGGGGGATGCCTGAATCAAACACCACATTCTGCCCCTGGCCCCAATAAACTGATATCCATACATGTTATACAATATAATGCATTCAGTACAACTTTAAGTGTCCTCATAATTTTTATCAATTCCAATGATGTTCATACATCCCCATAGACCAAGATCTTTTAACTGAGCCATAATACCAACCCCCCCCCAAAAAAACAACAAAACCCCCCCACAATGGCACAGAATAAACATTCACACTGCAAAAGGTGGCATTGGGCATAGCAAAGAAATACTCAAGCAATACAAGATTTAAACAGGGCAAATAACAAACTCTATAGCTCCAAGTCCAACAACTCTAGCCAGTGACAAGTCTCCAAGTCCGATAATTCTAACCAGAAACAAGTTTCTGGAGTTTCAATTCCGCCCCTCCAGCTAGGCTACTCACAGTCCTGGAAAACTTCATTGGGGCCGGCAGCTTTCCTTAGTAGCCATCTCATGGTCCCAGCATCTCCACTGGGTCTCCACTGCAATCCACGGTTCATCCTCACGGCTCCATCGGGTCTCCATGCAGGCATCCAGCAAACCTACTTCACGCTGCCCATGGCCATTTCCAAAACACAAAACCGTGTTGCAAACTCAATGACCCTCTCTTTCCTGCATTTCTTATACTCCACAATACCAGGTAGGGTGCCAGTTTGTTAATCCAGGTGGGAATAAAGCAGACTTTGAAGAACAGGACACTCCTTGAGCACTCAGGCCCCTTCAAAGGAGTCTACATTCTTCTTGTTTCCCCGGTGCAGGTCAGCTGGCCCAGTCTCAAAGGTTGTAATCTCAAACAACTTGCAGGTGAGTGGGAAGCAGTTTAGGTCCAAAGATTTCCTTTTTTTTTTTCTGTTCCATATCCCTCTGCTCACACCAGTTCATTTCTACGCAAAGCAACCCTGCACAACTTCTCAGGACATGGGCATAAGAGCAAGCTTTCCACACAAACTGCTAGCCCAGTCCAGGCAAAGCTCTTTCGCACCCTCATAAGCCAAACCTCATAGTCCATACTTCTTACCACATTCAGGTCTTTCAATTCTGACCAGAATAGTCCATCAAGCTGTACTTACAGCACTGCAAGGCATCTCTTAGGCCAAGGTTTCAAATCCTTCCACATTCTTCTTGAAATCAGCTCCAAAAGACCAAAGCCACACAGTCAGGTGTCTAGCAGCAATCCCACTCCTTGGTACCACTTTACTGTTGCAGTCAGGTTTGCATGGCTGGTAGAAATCACCCAACCAAGAGCAACTTGTGGGAAAAAGAGCTTTATTTTGGCTTACAGGCTTGAGGGGAAGCTCCATGATGGCAGGGGAAAATGATGGCATGAGCAGAGGGTGGACATCACCCCCTGGCCAACATAAGGTGGACTATAGCAACAGGAGAGTGTGCCCAACACTGGCATGGGGAAACTGGCTATAACACCCATAAGCCTGCCCCCAACAACACACTGCCTCCAGGAGGCGTTAATTCCCAACTCTCCATCAGCTGAGAACCTAGCATTCAGAACACCTAAGTTTATGGGGGATGCCTGAATCAAACCACCACAGATGGTGAATCAATTTGCATCTTTTTCAGGAGTTCTCCGTACTGCTTCCCATAGTGTTGCTCCAGTTTGCGTTCCCATCAGCAGTGAATAAGGGTTCCTCTTTCCCCACAGCCTCGCCAACATTTGTTGACACAGAAACCTGGGAAAGATTCTTCAATGTACCTATAAAATTTAGGAGTCTGGGTTTTACTAATCCACATCATTTCTCTGGAACCCCAGGAAGGCTCTGAAGTCCAGAATGAGGGCCATGAACTGGCTGGGTAGCATACCCATCAGTCCAGAATGTATCTACCCATGACTGCATGGTGCTGTGAGTCTATGGATCCTAGAGGCAAGCAGAGTTTCTATTAGTGAGGGCTTTACAAAAATTTACCCGCTACTGGGGAGGTGGCTCAGTGGATAAAGTGCTTGCCATGCAGCTCTGAGTGCTGAGTTCAAATCCCCAGACTCCATGTAAAAAGCCAGAAGTCGTGGCAGCTTCCGTAATTCCAGTGCAGCTACAGCAAGAAGGGAGGTGGAGGCAGGAGAATTTCCCAGAAGCTTGCTAGCAAAGCAGTGAATAACAAGAGATCCTGCCTCAGGGCTGGAGAGATGGCTTAGCGGTTAAGCGCTTGCCCGTGAAGCCTAAGGACCCCGGTTTGAGGCTCAATTCCCCAGGACCCACGTTAGCCAAATGCACAAGGGGGTGCACGCATCTGGAGTTCGTTTGCAGTGGCTGGAAGCTCTGGCGCGCCCATTCTCTCTCTCTCTCTGCCTCCTCTCTGTAAATAAATAAACAAAAAAAAAAATTAAAAAAAAAAGAGATCCTGCCTCAAAATGAGGGGGAAGGTAAAAACCAACCTGCACTTGTCCTCTGACCTCCACATGTGCGCCATGGCCACACTCACACACGTAACCACGTGCATGCAAATACACAGTAAATAAGTCAAAACAGAAAACTTTCAGGTTTTCTGTATCTACTACATGATTACCTAGTAATTTTCCTTGGTCTCTACTCTGGGAAACTGGGGTTTAGAATAAAATAAACATGTCAGGGCTGGAGGGATGGCTTAGCAGTTAAGACATTTGCCTGTGGAGCCTAAGGACCCAGGTTCGATTCCCCAGGACCCACGTTAGCCAGATGCACAAGGAGGCGCACGCGTCTGGAGTTCATTTGCAGGGGCTGGATGCCCTTACATGCCCATTCTCTTTCTCTGTCTCTCTGTCTCAAATAAATAAATAAATAATAGAACAAAAAAGGTAACCTCGGGCTGGAGAGATGCCTTAGTGGTTAAGGTACTTGCCTCCAAAGCCAAAGGACCCAGGTTCGATTCCCTGGGACCCACATAAGCCAGATTCACAAGGTGGTGCATGCAGCCGGAATTCGTTTGTAGTGGCTGAGGGCTGTGGTGTGCCATTCTCTCTCTCTTCCTCTGCCTTGTTCACTCTCTCAAATAAATAAATAAATAAATTTTTTTTATAAAGGTAACCCCTTATTAAAAAAAAGTTCTAAGTAGGGTTGGCTATACTTCCGGCCCGTCCTTCTGCTGCCAGCATGGCCTCTTGGTCTTCATGGCGGGAGGAGCATCCCTGTCTGTGGTGTCCTCTGGAGGAAGGCAGGCTCAGGAGCCCATGGCCAGCTACAAGGCACTCTGACTTCCTTCTGTTCTACAAGCCCCGGGCTTGAACCTCCAGCCTCAGCACAGTTCTCTTTACTTGCCCCTCACTTTCCGGAACCTTTAAGAGACCCGCCTCTGGGGAAGGGATGCTGTCCTTCCTGGCTATAGCTGCCAGTATGCCAAAATGTGTCAGAGAACCCTTCTTTCTAAAACCAAATGGTTTTTGCTTTCCCCTCCTTCCTATGGGTCACTGAGAGCTTATCTGTGACAGTGACTGTCCCTCTGCCTTGACCTCTTTCCTGCTGCACATAACCTAACCCTTGACCCACCTACCAGATGCCTAGTCTGTGATCCCCTTTCCCCCAGCGTGTATCTTTCCAGCTGCCTCTCTTCTGAAATCTCCCTAGGTGATCCCTGCTCTTCTACCTGTGTACCTGCCTACCATGCTCACAGACTCCTCTGCCAACCACACAGGAAGAGTAGGCAGGTGATGGTTCTGGAAGCCAACAGATCTGGATTGAGCCCCAGCCTCTGTTCTCCAGTGATGTGACCTTGGCCAGACTTCGTGTGTAGAGCTCAATTCCATATCACTTCCCTGACATGTCTGTGCAGTTCAGGCACCGCCCCTATTTCCTCTCCCCCATTTCTTTTTTATTTAAATTTTATTTATTTATTTGCAAGCAGAGAAATGCAGAGAGAGAGAGAGAGAGAGAGAGAGAGAGAGAGAGAGAATGAGTATGGGCACACCAGGACCTCAATCTACTCCAAATGAACTCCAGATGCATGTGGTACTTTGTGCATCTGGTTTTATGTGGGTACTGGGGAATTGAACCCAGGTCATTAGGCTTTTCAGACAAGCACCTGAACTGTTGAGCCATCGCTCTAGTCCTGTTTTTCTGTTCTTTTTTTTTTTTAATATTTATTTGAGAGGGAGAAAGGAGAAAGACACACACAGAGAATAGGCACTCCAGGTCCTCCTGCTGCTGCAGATGAACTTCAGACATACGCACCACTTTGAGCATCTGGCTTTACATGGGTTCTAGAGAATCTAACCCAGGCTGCCAGTCTTTGAAAGCAAGTGCCTTTAACCACTGAGCACTCTGTCTAGCCTCTTCTCTCCCCAATTTCTTGCACTTATATTTCCTTCCACTTATCCCAATACTCAGATGCTGTTTCTCTGTAGCTTCAAGATTGGAGTTCCTGGAGGGCACGTGGACTTTCTATGTTGGTCACTGTCTTATTTCAGTTGCCAACATGCTGTGCCTTGAATACGGTGATGATTATTCACTTAAGAGTACAAACCATTTATAGTACTATGCGCCAGAAACTCATTTGCTCTGTGCAGCAACTGTACGAGAGAGAATTTGATTATTGCCAATTTACAGACAAGATACAAAAGGTTTAATTTGCCCAAGATCACCGAGCTAGCAAATGAGAGAGCTGAGACTCAAGCCCAGAGGAGTTGGTCCCAGAGCCAGTGCTCTTTGAAGTACTGAGTTTCCTCTCAAGTGCAGTTCATCTTTGCTGACTGAATGGCAGAGAGAGGTGGGGGAGGGAGGGAGGGAGGTAGGCAGAGGTAGGAAATGGTAGGACGAAGCAGACAGCACGAGAGCAGATGTAATCTGTGTTTGCCTTTGAAGGAACCATGGTTCTGACTGACTGATGCGCTCTGGGGCAGGGACGTCTGTCCTGCTCCAGCCCTTGCCTCCTCCTGGGAAGAGTGGGGTGAGGCAGAGCCCGAGTCCTTTGCTTGGGATGTGTTAGGTGAATGCCACAGGGCACATTGGTATTGAGATGCCTGGGGAAGAGATGGCCTGAGCTTCAGACAGTGACTCTGAGATGCCTAGAACATTAATTAAAACGATTCAGTCAGCCATCCCTAGCAGCTTCAGCTCAGCTGCAGCGTGTTTTTTTCTTTAGTGGAAGACACTGGGGTGTTCAGAGGCCCTGAGTCTCTGGTCTTTTTCCACGTCAACCAGCCCTAAGTCATATCAAAGGTTCCAGTTGTTGCATAGACTTCGGGAACTCCTGATCCCATGTTAGGAAATCTTGTGATACAGGTGTAATATATAAAAATTATTTTTCTGGGGCTGGGTAGGTGGGTTGGCAGTTAAAGACACTTGCTTGCAAAGCCTGTCAGCCGGGTTCAATTTCCAAATCACGTAAGCAGTCACAACTGTCCGGTGTTCATTTGCAACGGCAAGAGGCCCTGGTGCTCAATAGACACACATACACATCAATATTTTTTAAAAGTTATTTTCTCAGATGGTGAAAATATAACTGAAGACTCTTGAGGAATGTTGTTCTCCCTAGAGAATACCAGATGTTGTACCCTGGGTGGGCAGGGCTGCTTCTCTGAGTGAGAATGTTCGTTTGGTGAGTCAAAGCATCTTGGCTGCGGTTGCCAAAATGTAGAACAGGGAGATATTTTTTTATCTAGGAAATAGTGATGTAGTGGACCTTCCGGGGAACGCTGGACAGAGCTTGGGCAGCAGCGAGGTGCTGATTTATACAGAAGCTGAGGTGAAGCCAGAAGACCCTGGAAAAGATGGCATCCACCTTTGAGATTGCCAGCTTTCTAGAAAGCCCAGAGCAAGGTGGCACACAAGGCCTCAAAGAAGAGGGTGGGCATCTCTGAGCCAGTTTAGAAGGTAGGGAGAGGAAAGCCCAGACTAGTCAGATGAGAGGATCTTGAGCCTTTGGAGGCCCAGCCCCATAGGAAAGCAGATGGCTAACACAAGCCAAGTGTTCCCCTTACACCTTGAGAAGAGGTAAGGAGACAGGCTCCTGAAAAATGAGAGGTCTCCCCGACTGGGAATGCTGAGGGCCTGATCCCCAAGCGTCTCAGGTTAAGAGAGGGTTGGGGTGAGAAAATGCAGCTAGGGATGTAGGTGGCCTGGGCAATGCCACCCTACCATCAGAAGTGAGCCGGAACGTAGTGATCTGCCACTTTAGATTTCTGGGGGACTGTCCCTAACTTCTTACAAAAGTCCCCTTTTGAAAGCTTATCCTAGTTATATAAAGGAAACGATGACATTTATGTATTAGGTCTGTTTCTGTATGTTCAAGAACTGGTCAAATGAATCCATGGTGATACAAGTAAGCATAGTGTGGATTCTGGTTGGGAGCTTCGGGGGGTGACGAGAATATTCTATGTTCTGACTTATGTGCTGCTTGTCTGGGGATGCACATTTGCCTGAGCATATTAAACTGTTCACTTAAAATTTATGCATTTTGCTGAATGTAAATTATATATATATATATCTCAAATAAACAGTAGCATTTTGTCACACTGTCCCAAGTGGGGAAGAGATTTTCTCCCTCTTCTTCACTGTACAGAGGTAGGTAGGTGGATGGCCACCTCGCCCTCGCCGTCGAGTGAAGTTGAAAGCACCTTGGTTTTGGACTCAGTCTCTGGGCCCAATCTTATTTGTTCTGTCATTACTACTGTGACCTTAGGTGACTTGATATCCAGTGTCCTAATGGTTAAAATGGGCTTGGGGATTGTGATAACCAAGTGAGCAAATACAGGAAATGGCTAGTGCCCAAGCATCTGCTCTTATAGGAATCCTTCCCTGACTTCTTCAGACTTCGTCAGGCGCCGTCCTCATCTCCACACACGAGCCTCGGCACATGGGAAAGTCAGATCTGTGTCTCAGCAGCAGCGCCAGTCTCTGACGGTTACAGAACCTCAGGGTGCTTATGGAATAGCCAAGCCACAAGTATGGAGTATGCTCATGCCAAGAGCTTGCTGTATCACAGCATCTTGTCTTTGCCCATCCCCACTCCCCAAGGCCTCTGGGAAGAAGCCTCCTTGAACCAGTTTAGATTAAATTCCTCTCTCTGGAGGCACGGGCCTCTGACATCTTCAACTTTACCCCCTTCTTGGCTTTCAGAACTTGAGGGTAAGGCCTGGGTCTGGATCAGCTGTACATCTCCCCAGTTATAAGAAGTGCTTAATAAGATGCTTGACTAGTGAGTAACTAACAAGTGAATCAGAGCACTCGTGAGAAATTAACCAAACACACAAAAGCTGCATAACCTCGTGAGTGAGTGTAGGAATGAGGGAGTCAATTAGTACATAATGGGGGAGGGAACAGGTAAATGGTGAATTGATGAATGAGTAAGAACTGAAGGAGTGGAGATGAAGGCAAGAATGGAAGGATTCTAGCCGGGCGTGGTGGCGCACGCCTTTAATCCCAGCACTCGGGAGGCAGAGGTAGGAGGATCACTGAGAGTTCGAGGCCACCCTGAGACTACATAGTGAATTCCAGGTCAGCCTGAACCAAAGTGAGACCCTACCTCGAAAAAGAAAGAATGGAAGGATTCTGACTTCCATCCTCCCAAAGGATTGTGTGATGATGGACATTCAAAATGGGCTAGTTCCAGAGTCTAGGGAAGAGTTGAGGCTGGGGCAGCCTGACAGGTAACCTTGAAGTATGGTCTACCTGCTCCACAAAAACTCATTCTGGAGCCTTCCTCCCTTTGTCCTTCCTTCCCGGCTTCCCTTCCTCCCTGCCACCATCCACTCTTCCAAGGAGATAGTAGTGTAAGGGCTGTGAGGTGGGAAATGCCTCTAGGGGTCAGGGGACTAAGCCAGTGATTCTGTCCTCTCCTCCAATCTCTTTCCCGCAGGCCTTGAAGATCGCTGCCTCCCCTGACACCATGTCCCCAAGCAGACGTCTCTCCTGTCTTGTCAGCCACGGAGCACAGCAACTGTCAGGAGTCTGCATTATTTATCTGTTCTGTCACGTTTACTGGGATTTAATGTTTAATAACTGTCACTCCAATATATCTTTTCTTAATCCCTTCAGATCTGCTGCTGTAGCAATTTAAAATATTTATCAACCCTGTTTGTGTGTTTGCTGGTTGGGTTGCAATTTTTGTGTAATTAAAGATTTACAAGACTGCTTGAGATTTATATAGGATTGCTAGAGATCAAAGGGGGAGGGGAGGAGAGACCTGGTCTTGGAATCTGTTACTTGGAAATCAAAGCTGGAGTTGGCTCTCCTGGGAAGGTCTGACACTCACTCTGATTCCCACAGGCTCTCTCCTTTCCTTCTCTTTCACAGAGGTGTTTAGCAAGTGGGCCCCTTATGGTAAGATGCAGGCCACAGCATGCTCTGATCTCCTTTGGTAGGTAGTGGGGACAAGACAGAAAAATGTCCTTGCTGACATGTGGCAGAGATAGTAAATTTGAAAAAAAATTTTCACTGGTGTGTATATGTGTGTACATTTATGTATAGCACAGGTTGACTCAGATATTTATTTATTTATGAGAGAGAGAGAACGGGTGCACCAGGGCCTCTAGCCACTGCAAATGAACTCCAGACACATGTGCCTCCATGTGCAACTGGCTTATGTGGGTATTGAGGAATTGAACCTGGGTCCTTAGGCTTCTCAGGCAAGAGCCTTAACTGCTAAGCCATCTCTCCAGCCCCTTTTTTGAGATAGGACCTGGAGTTCTCCAGTTTGGCTAGACTAGCTAGCCAGCAAGCACTGGGGATTCCCTATTTCTGCCTCCCCAGTGCCAGGATTAGAGTCGTGTGCTGCCGCGCGTGGCTTTTATTAGGAATCTGAACTCAGGTGTTTTGCATTCCATATGGAAATCCACCACACTCCTGTTGGTGATCAGGTGATATGATGGCCCCCTTGGTGGGTGTGTCTTCTCCACCCAGCGACCCAGGCTCTGCTTGCTGTGCCTAGGAGCAGAGTGGCACTGGTGGCACAGCTGAGGGTGTGGCATATGCTTAACACACAGACTCCCCCAGATACTGTCATTTGTGCACGGCTAACATTGCAGAGCCGAAACCAATTCTGAGTCCCGGGCCTTGGGAGACCAGCCCCCTGGTGATTTCACATGCCCGCCGTGAAAGAGTTATGACTTGTCCTTCTGGTAGTGGAATAAGGACCTCCACCAACCAGGCACTTGTGCAATGCTGGGGGCCTACAGCTTTCTCGTACCCACCACCCCCTCCCCGAGGGAGAGATCCCTGGTGAACCAGGCTGTGGCAGGGAAGCTCTTGCTGCCATACATCGAACAAAAGGCCAGAGACAGCTTGTGGGACGCCACGTGAGCAGAGGCAGCGGCGGGAACGAATGGCTGGCCGCGTCTTGACACACCTGTGCTCTGCGCAGGGCTCACCGTGCCACGCTGGCGAGGGGTGGCCGTGTGGCAGTGCGTGCGTGCTGCGTGCCAGCGTCTCGTCTTTCTGATCAGCCGAGGAGGGTCGGGAGGCAAGGAATCAGTATGGACTCTGAGGGGAGTGAAGGCAGTGTAGGGCGGTCTCTGTTTGCTAATCTAGTCATGGTCTAGCATGCTTTCTGTCACAGTGGTCTGCATGCGGAAGGCTGCAAAGTCAAAGGAGTAAATGAAGCTGAGTGTCCTTTGAACTGGAAGGGATTACAGAGCATTAGCCGGTCCCAGACATGGCGGGGCTCTCTTGTTGGCATCACCCAACTAGAAGTCCCCTCCCTTTTGCTTTATTATTAATTAATTAATTTATTCTTGGTTCGTTCGTTCTTTCTTTCTTCTTTCTTTCTTTCTTTCTTTCTTTCTTCTTCTTTTTTTTTTTAGGTAGGGTCTCACTCTAGCCCAGGCTGACCTGGAATTCACTATGCAGTCTCAGGATGGCCTCAGACTCATGGTAATCCCCCTATCTCTGCTTCACAAGTGCTAGGATTAAAGGCGCGGACCACCTCACCCGACTTTTTTTTTTTTTAAATAGTAGTTCTAACTAAAATTAGTCAGAGGCTCACTATTATGAGATGAGACACCTGCCTTTCTGTGCACTACCTTCGGAGAAGCCCAAATAGGGAGTAAGCATTGTCATGCATGTATACCAATGAGAAAGTTGAGTTTCAAGTGACTTCTTCAAGGTCACACAATTAGTAAAAGATAGACAGAGTCAGAAATTGAAGCCAGAAGTCTTTAATGCCATAGCTTAAGCCCTTAAATACTGTGCTGTACGGCTTGAATATTTATTATAACCAAGCTCTCACCACCTCATAAAATCCTCTGGGCTATTGTTAGCCAGTTCAGGCTCTTAGAAAATGTTGTTAAGGCCGGGCATAATGGCACATGCCTTTAATCCCAGCACTTGGGAGGCAGAGGTAGGAGGATTGCCAAGAGTTCGAGGCCACCCTGAGACTACATAGTTAATGTCAGGTCAGCCTGGACCAGAGTGAGACCCTACCTCGAAAAACAAAAACAAAAACAAAAACAAAAACAAAAACAAAAAATGTTGTTAAGTATAAGCCTACCTCCTTGTAACTCACACATGGGGTTCTTTTCTTTTTTTTTTTTTTAAAGCGTTATTTAAAATTTTTATTTATTTGTTCACTTATTTATGATAGAGAGAAAATGGGCTATGCCAGGACCTCCAGCCACTGAAAACAAACTCCAGATGCATGCACCACCTTGAGCATCTGGCTGGCTTATGTAGGTCCTGGGGAATCGAACCTGGGTTCTTTGGCTTTGCAGGAAGTGACTTAACCACTAAGCTTTCTCTCCAGCACCCCCCTTTTTTGAGGTAGGATCTTGCTCTAGCCCAGGCTGACCTGGAATTCACTGTGTAATTTCAGGGTGGCCTCAAACTCAAGGCAATCTTCCTACCTCTGCCTCCCAAATGCTGGGATTAAAGGCGTGCGCCACCATACCCAGTCCCCCCCGCCGACTTTTTTTTGAGGCAAGGTCTTACTCTAGCCCAGGATGACCTGGAACTCACTCTAGCCTCAGGCTGGCCTCTAATTTACAGTGATCCTCTTACCTCAGCCTCCTGAGTGCTGGGATTAAAGGTGTGTGGCCTGGCTCACACAGGGCTCTAAGTGTCCTGTGAACCATCTGTGAATTCTCCTCCCTCTTCCACATGACCATCCCACAGCTGTCTGGAGATTGCTGTTACAGGTCATAGTGCATCCAGAGCCCATCCAGCTCCACCCCGTGTTGAGTGATCTACGGTGGGAGCTCAGATTCTCTACGTCCTTACACTGTGGCTCTCGGGCTGAGCAAGGTGAGGTCTAGCCAGGGCTCCTACAGGATCATTACTTTTGCTGTCTAGACGCTACAGTTATTAATGCCACTTCACCTCACACTAGTGGTTTTTGGCAAGAGAAATACTTCCACTACCCTGGCCTTGGCTGAATTACTGTGGAGCTTAGCTCAAAGCAGGAAATCCTATGAGAGGGCAAGACCTGCAAGGCCCCCTAGGGCTGGCCTGAGTCACATGGATTCCTAGGCTCTTAAGGTAATACTGGAGCAGGAAGGAAGGGGATACGGACCAGACAGCTGGAGGGCCCACACTGGTATGTGAGGGTTCTTTTCTTTTTAAAAATTAAAAAAAATTATTTACTTATTTGAGAGAGAGAGACAGACAGACACAGAGAGGCAGAGAGAATGGGTGCGCCAGGGCCTCCGGCGGCTGCAAATTCCAGATGCATGCACTACCTTATGCATCTGGTTTATGTGGGTCCTGGGGAATTGAACCTGGGTCCTTTGGCTTTGCAGGTAAGTGCCTTAACTGCTATGCCATCCCTCCAGCCCCCTTTTCTTTCTTTCTTCCCTTCCTTCCTTCTTTCCTTTTTTCTTTCTGTCTTCTTTCTTTCTGTTTTTTTGAGGTAGGGTCTCTCTCTAGCCCAGGCCTCTTTCTTTTCTTTTTTTAAATTTAATTTTATTTTCTCCATCATATCCCCTCCCTCTCTCTGTTAGTCTCTCTTTTATTTTATTTTATTTATTTATTTTTGGTTTTTCGAGGTAGGGTCACACTCTACCACAGGCTGACCTGGAATTCATTCTGTATTCTCAGGGTGGCCTCGAACTCATGGTAATCCTCCTATCTCTGCCTTCCAAGTGCTGGGATTAGAGGTGTGCGCCACCATGCCCGGCTGTTATTATCTTTTTTTTAAATTAAATTTTTATTGACAACTTCCATAATTATAAACAATATCACATGGTAATTCCCTCCCTCTCCACTTTCCCCTTTGAAACTCCATTCTCCATCATATCCCCTCCCCGTCTCAATCAGTCTGTCTTTTATTTTGTTGTCATGATCTTTTCCTCCTATTATGATGGTCTTGTGTAGGTAGTGTCAGGCACTGCGAAGTCATGGATATCCAGGCCGTTTTGTGTCTGGAGGAACACTCTGTAAGGAGTCCTACCCTTCCTTTGGTTCTTACATTCTTTCTACCACCTCTTCCACAATGGACCCTGAGCCTTGGAAGGTGTAATAGAGATATTTCAGTGCTGAGCACTCCTCTGTCACTTCTTCTCAGCACCATGGTGCCTTCTGAGTCACCCCAAGGTCCCTGCTATCTGAAAAGAGAAGCTTCTCTAAACAAAAGTGAGAGTAGCCTTAATATATGAATATGAACATTAAGAGAAGTGCTTACTGGGCAGTTTGGTGAGAATAGAATATACATTTAGCCAGACACCTGCAGATGTTACACCTTTAGGGCTCATGACTACCCCTGTTGTAGGTTTTCAGTATCAGGGATGTATTCCCTCCCATGGAGCGGGCCTCTAATCAAATTAGAGGGCGGTTAGTTTCCCCCATAGCAGACATGCTACTATTGCACCCACTCATTGGCTCATTTGGCCTGACTGGCCAAATATAAGTGTTTACTGTTGAGTATCTTCATTGGTGATTCTCTCCCATTGAACTACATGCAGCATGGCTTTTTCCACCTTTCTGTCAGCTGGTCTACATGGAGGAGGTTTTCAGCTCAGCTCCAGCAGGGTTTCTCAGTGACCTTGCAGCCCAAGAATGTGGAGTCTTCAGCAATATGGTCTTATCATCTATTCCTGGTGGGAAACCAAGGGCCTTGGCAATGGCCTGTAATGTTTTGGGGGGCATCAGGGACCTCCCTGGCCAACAACTCACTGAAAGGTATCCCATCCCTGGCACTGAAAATTTTCTAGTAACAATCTATGGCTCCTGAGTGTTTCATTATTCAAAAAAAGTAGGTTTCCATATGGCTTATTTATATCCTTTTAGATTTTGATTACCCTCCCTCTACCTTTTCTTTACTCAATCTCTTCCCCTGGCCTCACTTAGGCCTTTTCACCCCCATTAATCTGTTCTTCTACTTACATATATACAATACCATCCTATTAAGTCCCCCCTCCCTCCCTTTCTATTCCCTTTATATCTCCTTTCTAGCTTACTGGCCTCTTTCTTTTTTTTTTTTTAAGTAATTTCTATTTTAGTTTTATTTATTTATGAGAGAGAGAGAGAGAGAGAGAGAGAGAGACAGAAAGAGGCAGAGAGAGAGAAGGGGGGGGGAGAGAGAGAATGGGCATGTCAGGGCCTCCAGCCATTGCAAATAAACTCCAAACACATGCACCACTTTGTGCGTCTGACTAACATGGGTCCTGGGGAATGGAACCTGGGTCCTTTGGCTTTGCAGGCAAACGCCTTAACCGCTAAGCCATCCCTCCAACCCTGCAGGTGTCTTTTCTACGGCGAGTCTTCAGGTGCTTGTGTGTATCTGTGCACACGATGGAACGAGGAATTCTAAAACAGCGGCTGAGCGTCATCTCCCCGGGCCTTTCCATTGTCACTCTTGGGAACATGACTGACTCTCCTTTCACCAGAGAGCCAATGTCCAGACCTAACCGAGCTCTGTGCCTGTATTGCTTTTCATCACCGCCATCCCTGAAGGCCCTGGACAGAGACCCAAAAAAGGTTCTGCAGGGGCTGGGGAGAGGGCTTAGTGAGTACAGCGTCAGAGTACAGGGTCAAGCCTGAGGACTCAGATTCCATCCCTAGACACCACATCCCAAGCCAGAAGCCCTTGGGCTTCTGCAATCCCAGTGGGTTGATGGTGAGATGGGAGGTGGAGGCAGGAGAATTTCCCTGGAAGCCACTGTGAGCACAGCGAAGAGCAATAGCAGAGCAAGATCCAGAGAGAAACTCGGCCTCAAATAAGGTGGCAGGTGAGGGCAGACCTGAAAGTTGCCCTCTGACCTCCACACCTGTGCTGTGGCAAGTGCACTCAGGGACCACACACACACACACACACACACGAGGAAGGTTCTGCACACCTGTGCAGAAATTCAGGCGCTTCAGAGGGCAACCTGCGGCAGGTCTTGGAGGAGTTGCCAAGCAAGCCCTGGGTCTGGGCACCCTTGAGCAGGTCTTTCCCAGCCTCTAATTGCCAGCTGCTGGCGACTGTTCTCCTGTGACATGCTTCTTTCAAGGATCCCATGCTAACTTCCTCCAACTGCCTCTTAATTAAGATAATGCGGCTCCTGACAGACAGCAGAGGGATAGGGATGAGGATGAGGGAGGGCCTGGGATTCTCCATCTGACCTTCTCAAGTCCCTAAATGGGGAAGAGTTGGGGATCCCCAGTGGTGCAGCAGCCAGAGGAAGAAAAGGTAGGGTTTACCGACCCCTTACCCCCCCCCCCCACCTTGCTCAGCCTTCTGCCCCGGGTGCTGCCCAGCTCCCAGAGCGGCCGCTGAGAGAGGGAGTCCAAGGAACCAGGATGCTCTGTAGTCATCTCTCAGGAGAGCAGGCCTTTCTTCCCCGGAGGGAGGGCGGAAGAACTGGGTTCTCTGTCTTCAGGCGTATTTGTGTTTCTAAGCATTAGAGCTCTGCGGCCTGGGGCTTTGCCTGTAAGCGGAGAAATGCCTGCTGCTTTACCAATAGCAAAGCAATCTTACACGTGGTAGTAGAAAGAGGTCTAGATCTGAGGGCTCAGCTTTGAGCCTGAGTAAATCATTCAATTTCTCGGAGTCTCCAAAAGGCACCATGGTGCTGAGAAGAAGTGACGGAGGAGTGCTCAGCACTGCAATATCTCGATCACACCTTCCAAGGCTCAGGGTCCATTGCGGAAGAGGTGGCGGAAAGACTGCAAGAGCCAAAGGAAGGGTAGGACTCTTTGCAACGTGTTCCCTCCAGACACAAAATGGCCTGGATATCCATGACCTCACAGTGCCTGACACTACCTACACAAGACCATCATAAGAGGAGGAAAAGACCATGACATCAATTTCTCTGAGTCTCATCGCCTATCT
This sequence comes from Dipus sagitta, assembly GCA_036346955.1. Taxonomy (NCBI): domain Eukaryota; kingdom Metazoa; phylum Chordata; class Mammalia; order Rodentia; family Dipodidae; genus Dipus; species Dipus sagitta. The sequence continues at coordinate 256,291,859 of CM070770.1, forward strand.
AGCTGCCATCTCGGGGGATAAATGCAGCCTTGCCCACCTGATAGAATAGAATCATGGTGGGGACAAAGGTCTGTGACTGTGAGGAGCTGGGGTGAGGAGGACCAGGGTGGGGGTATTAACAGCTCTGGGCTGGTTCTGCCGGGGGAGTGTGGGCTGGTAGTTTCACTTTCTCACCCCAGCTTGCGTGTCTGAGATGTGAGTTTCAAGCACGATGGGGGCAGGTGGGGGGCAGGGCTGCTAAGAGACGCACAGTGGTGAGCCCGGTGCCTGACAGGGAAGGCCGTGAGCTTGCGCTTGGGTACCTTCCTTTACAAAGTGCTATGCATGGTTTCCTTGATGCTCGGTATACTCGAGTCTTTTGGGGAGTCAGGCTGGGCCAAACTTCAGCCCTGGCCAGGCCACACAGGCAGAGTTATGAAGTCAAAGGCTTGAAGTTGAGTCCTGTAGCATCAGACACACAGCTATGTTAAGGCTTGGGACTATCTCCCAGCCTTTCCCCTCAACAGCACCGCTGTGTTCTGCTGGGCTTGGACTCAGCCTTGGGGCCCTAGAATCAGGATAAGGACAGACTTGAATTCCCAAACCTGGTCCAGCCTAGGGGCACATCAGCTGGAAGGGTCTTCCCTGGAAACTGAATGGCCAACTTCACACTTTGATGTTTCTCCTCCCATGATCCCTGATGATCTCTCCACTGGTGGTGGCCCATTGGAGCCTGGGCTTGCCACCAGGGCAAGTAGTCACTCAGAAGTGTCAGATCTAGGGAGATATTAGTTGCCCATCACACACTGCCCTGGACTGCTGTGGAATCAGGGCCCAGTTTCACCACCTGTCATGGAGAGATGGCTTAGCGGTTAAGGTGCTTGCCTGTGAAGCCTAAGAATGTAGCTTTTCAGGTGGTTTTTGGGTAGTTGAATTGGGCAGTCTCCTGCTGAGAGGTCCTCATGCTTAAGTGGCAAGTGTTCTTAACCATGGATCCTTCTTTGCAGCTCCAGTTTGTCTATATAATGAGGTAAGAGCTCCTCACTTCAGCACAGTGGATATTGTGGGCAGTGCGACCACTCTGAGTGACACTGTCATAGACACACGTCATCACGCATTTGCCCAAATCCACAGAACACCCAGCAGCAACAAGAGTGAAGCTGAATATGAATTGTGGGTATTGAGTGGCAATGATGTCACCATGTTGGTCCGTCAGTTAAAACAATGGATCACCCTGGTGTTGAGTGGTGGTGGGGAGAATAAGCATCAGGGGTGTGTCCAGGAGGGACCTCTGTACCTTCTGCTCAGTTTTGCTGGAAGCCTAGAACTATGCTAAAAAAAATAAATAAAGTCAAGAAACCAACAACAGCAACAACAAAAACCCCAAATCAAAATGTCATGAACTTAATGTTGACTAATAGTAATTATTAAATGTTTGGCTTGGGTAGTGCCTTGGATGAAAAACACAAATCAGTCCCCTCCTCTAGGGATTGTTGGGAGGACCAAAGATGATATGCACAAACCCCTCTTCAGGGGACCTGTGACAAACACTGCTAGAGCAGTCATGAAGACCCCGCCCCTCCCAGCCTCTCAGGAATGGCAGTACAGTGAAAGGACCAATAGATACAGAAGCCCTTTGGGGACTCTGCATGCTGTTTTTGAGTTAAAATGACAAGGACAACCATATTCACCCTAAGTTCCATAATACCTCATGCTCCCAGAATGTGCGGCCCCTGGCTGAGCTGGGGCGAGCAATGTCACTTGTGGAAGGGTCTGTGCCTCCCTTCCTCTGCTCTTCCCCTCTCGTGCTTCCGGTCCAGGGAAGAAGTCAGGACGCGACGGGGGGACACTTCTGTCTTCAGACTCACTGGGGAATGGCTAACTAGAGCCCAGCTTGGAGAGATCTGTCACTGCAGCCCTTGGCTCCTTGGGCCTCAAGTGCCAGGCTGGCTCCCAGGGAGGATCCAGAGATCATAAGTCTTTGCTTGGCAAAGGGAGGAGGAGGGTGAAGCCCAGGGGCCAGGACGTGCGCGTTGGTCAGAAGCTGGGGAAAACATGAGCTCGTTTCTGGAGGGGAGGGAAAGACAAACGCATCAAGTATTCCTAGAGCCCAGAGCTTTAGGATAGCTTCCCTAAGGTGTTCAAAGATCTGTGTTCACTTGTGTACCTCCTGTCCCATTTTAATTTTATTTATTTATTTATTTGTTTGTTTATTTATGAGTGAAAGAGAATGGGCCTATTGTCACTGCAAACAAATTCCAGCCATATATGCCATTTTGTGCATTTTATGTGGGAACTGGGGAATTGAACATGGGCTGTCAGGTTTTGCAAGCAAGTGCTTTTAACTGCCGAGTCATTTCCCCAGCCCTCTCCTGCCCCTCTTTTGCCTACTCTTTTTTTTTTGTCTTTAAAGGTAGGGTCTCACTCTGGCCCAGGCTGACCTGGAATTCACTATGGCGTCTCAGGGTGGCCTTGAACTCACGGTAATCCTCCTACCTCTGCCTCCTGAGTGCTGGGATGAAAGGCGTGCGCCACCATGGCCGGCATTTTGCCTATTCTTAGTTCTTCATAAGTTTGGAAAGACACTAAGGCCAAAAAGCAAGAAAGCCCAAAGGTGTGTGTGCCCGATTTTTAATTTGGCAGGGTTGCATGTTAGAGCGCTTTGTCCCTGGGAAGGTGGAGGTCTGAGAGCCCCTGCTTCTCCCAGTCTCACCCGACTTCAGGCATTCACTCTCGCCACCCACTTGCTCCTGAAAGACTTTGAATAAACACCTACAGGGAGCCAGACATGTTCTAGGTGCCAGGGGTGAAGGTGGCCAAGCCTCTGCCCTCCTCACAGAGCCTGAAGTGTGTTACCCAGCGTGGTAAACCCTTGATGAGCCCAGCGGTGGACCAGGAGGGTCCTGACTCAGCTAGGAAGGGTCACGAGAGGTTTCCCAGGGAAAGCCACATGTAGGTTAAGTCTAAATTAAGGATGAGCAGAACTAGATGAGGGCGGTGTGAGCAAGGCTGTTCCATGCTGAAGGAACAGATAGGGTGTGATGGGGCACCTGAAATGTGCTTGCTGTCGCCGGAGCCCAGAGGAAAGGGGCAGAATGCAGGAGCTTGAAGGGAGTTCGGATGTCATCTGAGGGCAGCAGGGAGCCACTGACAGTGGGAAGCAGGAAAGTGAAGATTTGAATTTTACTGAGAGCTTTGTGTCTGCTGATGGCCTACCGCACCACAAGCAGAAAGGCTGACTGGGGCTGTCATGGTGGCTCGGTGGAGTGAGCCCACCTACTTCTCAATGATTCTTTGTAAATTGTTTTTAAATGAACATTTTTTTGTTTATTTTTAAAATTTATTTATTTGAAAGTGACAGACAGAGAAAGAGACAGAGAGAGAGAGAGAGAGAGAGAGAGAGAGAGAGAATGGGTGTTCCAGGGCCTCCAGCCACTGCAAATGAACTCCAGACGCATGTGCCCCCTTGTGCATCTGGCTAACGTGGGTCCTGGAGAATCGAGCCTCGAACTGGGGTCCTTAGGCTTCACAGGCAAGCGCTTAACTGCTAAGCCAGCTCTCCAGCCCTTAAATTTTTTTTAAAAAAGTTATTACACAGAAAGGGAAAAGAGAGACAAAGAAAGAGAGAAAAAGAGAGAGAGAGAGAGAGAGAGCATGAGTGAGTGCCAGGGCCTCCAGCCACTGTAAACAAACTCCAGACACAGGCACCACCATGTGTATCTGGCTTACGTGGGTCCTGGGGAATCAAACCTGGGTCCTTAGGCTTCACAGGCAAGTGCCTTAACTGCTAAGCCATCCCTCCAGCCCATCTCAGTGATTCTTTAGAAAGAAAAGTAGGATGGAGATGGAGGTCCTGTGCACTGCTGGTTAGGACGTAATGGTGCAGGCACTGTGGAAAACACCATGGCTGTTCTTGGAAAAATTAGTAAAACAGAATTACCATATGATCGAGGAAGCCTCCTGGGCGTGTGCCCTAAAGAGCTGCCAACAAAGTCTTGCGGAGATACTGACACACTCACGTTCAGAGCAGCGTCACACACGGGAGCCAAGGGGCGAAAGGGATCCAAGTGCACACGGACAGATGGACGGGTGAAGAGGACGTCGTATAGCCACATAGTGGAATCTTGTTCTAACCTTAAAGAGGAAGGAAATTCTGAGCCTGTCACGAGAGGACAAACACCGTATGAGTCTGTCTACACGAGATAGCTGCAAGTCAGATGTACAGCGCTGAGAAGTAGAATAAAGTGAGGTCGGGAGGGGGAAAAGCTAATCAAAACTCAAGACATTATGAAAAAAAAATCAATGGAAACCTACTTCTTTGTTCGATAATTAAAAAAAAATATGATTAGGGCTGGAGAAATGGCTCAGCAGTTAAGTGCGCTTCCTGCACCAGCATGGGGGTCTGAGGGGCTTGCGGATATAAATCAACAGAGCCCACATAAACAGCACGGCGTGTCCCCCCACATCTGTAATCCAAGTCCTGCAGGAGAGCAGATACCTGAGAATCTCTGGAGCTCCGGAATCAGTGAAAGGAGACAAGCCCAGGAAGAAGAGTGACAGAGAGGGACACTGGAGTGGGCTGGGTGTTCTACTCCAAGCCACCGAGGCACGTGACCCCCGATGTAGGCGAGCATATGAGGTACATACAGGTACACACACCCCCCTACTTTATTACACATGGACGCTGTTGCAGTCAGGTTCGCATTGCTGGCAGAAATCACCCAACCAAGAGCAGCTTGTGGGGGAAAAAAAAGGCTTATTTTGGCTTACAGACCTGAGGGGAAGCTCCATGATGGCAGGGGAAAATGATGGTATGAGCAGAGGGGGGATATCATCCCCTGGCCAACATCAGATAGATAGGAGCAACAGGAGAGTGTGCCAAACACCGGCAAGGGAAATCTGGCTAAAATATCTATAAACCCACCCCCAACAACACACTGCCTCCAGAAGGCGTTCATTCCCAAATCTCCATCAGCTGGGAACCTAGCATTCAGAACACAGACACATACACAAGCAAAATATAAAAACAATAAATAAAATATGTAATTAAAAAAAGAGAGTTTGGGCAGAAGTATCCTGCAGGGGTGGGTAATGCTGCTCCCAGCTTGTTACAGGAAAATTCCAGTGCCATGGCTGGGAGTTGTTGGTCAGAAAAGCCCCGAGGCTCCCCCAAACAATACAGACTATTGACAATGCTCTTGAATGCCCACCAGAACCAGATGGTAACCCTATTGCTGAAGACACTACATCCACGTGTTTCAGTTGCAGGACACTGAGAAATCAAGCTGGAACTGACCTGGAAGCCTCCTCCCTGCTGGCTGGCTGTCATAGTACTGGAAAGTTCCATGCCAGCTGCTGGGGGAGAAAAGTCATCAACAGATTTAATGGGCAGAGAACCCTGTGAGCTACATAACGGACCAGGCAAACAAGGTGTGTCTTGCGCAGTAGTGGCACGACTACTGTGGAGTCACCACCTGCCCTCTGGATCTGAGGCCTGGTCCTGGTACTGGAAGCTTCGTGACAAGCCTGTAACTGGAAAGCTCACAGGGCCTAGTGGGGAAGCCATTGCTGTTGTTTGACTAAATGAATATATTATGTCCATGACATTGCTTCCTACATATTTATGTTTATGCTGTTCTCATGTTTGATCAAAGAAGCTTCCTTTTGTAGATGACGGTGACTACTGGGGAGAGTCAAAACTCATCGAAGTGCTGAGAATAAGTGACAGTTGAGTGCTTGGCACTTAATGAGACATCTATATTACCCCTCAAAGGCTCAGGGGACATTGTGAAGAGGGCAGAAAGAATGGAAGAGCCAGAGGATGAGGAGGAGTGCTCTTTTGGACATGAAGTAGCCATTGCATTCATAGCCTCACAGTGACTGTCATTACCTGCATAAGACCTGCCCAGTATAGGGGCCATCAACATTTTGTAATGCATGTTGGAGGCGGGAAATGAAACAAAACAAACATCAAGATAGAAGAGAAGCAGGGCATGGTGGCACATGCCTTTAATCCTAGCATTCAGGAGGTAGAGGTAGCTAGGATCGCAGAGTTTCGAGGCCACCCTGAGTGAATTCCAGGTCAGCCTGGGCTAGAGTAAGACCCTACCTCGAAAAACAAAACAAAACAAAACAAAACAAAACAAAACAAAACAAAACAAAACAAAACAGTAGAATGGAAGTTGCCCTGGCTAGGGGACAGAGTGAGGAGTTATTTCATGCTATAGAGTTTCAGTTTTGGAGGATGAAAGGCATTCTAGAGATTTATAACAACACGAATATAATTAACACAACTGTACACTTAGAAAATGTCCAGGGGCTGGAGAGATGGCTTAGTGGTTAAGACACTTGCCTGTAAAGCCTAAGGACCCATGTTTGACTCTCCAGACTCCACATTAGCCAGAAGCTGAAGGGTGAGGCAGGTGCAAGGTCGCACATGTCCATTAGGTGGCGCAAGTGTCTGGAGTTCAATTTCAGGGGCTAAGGCCCTGGCATGCCAGTTGTCTCTCGGGCTCTCTAAAATATAAAAAAATGAAAAAAAGAACTGTTCAGATGATATATAATTTTTTAAAAAAGTTTTATTTATTTACTTAAGAGATAGAGAGTATTAGCACACCAGGGCCTCCAGCTGTTGCAAACAAACTCCAGACATATGTCCCACTTCGTGCAGTTGGCTTTGCATGGGTATTGGGAAATCAAACTCAGGGTGGCATGCTTTGCAAGCAAGTGCCTTTAACCACTGAGCCATCTCCCCAGACTGTTACATCATTTTTTTTGAAACAGGGTCTCACTATGTAGCTCAGGCTGGCCTTGAACTCTTGATCCTCCTGTTTCAGCCTACAGGATTCTGGGATTACAGGTATGTACCATCACACCTAGCTAGATGATAAATGCTTCTGGTTTAGAAAAATTATTTATTTATTTATGAGAGAGGGAGAGAGAGAGAATGGGCTTGCCAGGGCCTCCAGCCACTGAAAATGAACACCAGGTGCATGTGCCCCTTTGTGCATCTGGCTTACGTGGGTTCTGGGGAATCAAATCGGGTTCTTTTGGCTTTGCAGGCAAATGCCTTAACTGCTAAGCCATCTCTCCAGCCCTGTTCCCCCCGGCCCCCGCCCAACTTTGGTTTTTTGAGGTAGGGTTTCATTCTAGCCACTATGTAGTCTAAGGGTGGCCTTGAACTCATGGCGATCTTCCTACCTCTGCCTCCCGAGTGCTAGGATTAAAAGTGTGCACCACCACACTAAGCTTTTTTTTTTTTTTTTTTTTTTTTTTTTTTTTTTTTTTACCACAATTAAAAATAAGTCATATACCCAGGCATGGTGGTGCATGTCCTTAATCCCAGCACTTGGGAGGCAGAGGTAGGAGGATCGTCGTGAGTTCGAAGCCAACCTGAGACTACAGAGTGAGTTCCAGGTCAGCCTGGGATGGAGTGAGACCTTACCTTGCAAACGGCTCCTCAGAAAAGTCAGATAATTTTAATCACGATAATAATGGTAATAATGACAATGATAATGATATAAAAACGTAGGCCAGGATGATGGGCGGGATGCCCAAAGTTCTCCTTCCTAGGGCCAGCAAGAGAGAAGGTCAGTGGGGTTCAGACTCCCCACATTTGAGTTGCTCCAGTAAGGGCCCAAGATTTCTAGCATCTGCCCCTCATTGGGGATCGGCAAGGAGCAGAGTGGCAGCCGGAGGGAAGGGTGTTTAGCTGGCACACAGATGGCCAGGATCAGCTACTGTGTCCCCTAACTGCACCTCCTCCACATACGCATGCCATCTCTCCCCACTATGCACATATGTATAATGTACTTTCCCCTTGATATTGATCTTGACCTATTTCTTCCCTGTAAAAATAGTGGGCAGAAGAACTGATGAAGCCAATGAGGAGATTCCTGCCTCATTCTTCTGCTTGCTTTTGCCTCTAGGGTGCAGCTGGAGGCAGAGGATGGGTGGGATGCTGGGTAGAGGCTCCTTCCCCTTCTAGAAGGGAGGGTTGCTACTTGCCGCTGATTTCATTTTTCTGATCTCTGTAAATTTTTGGTTTTTATTTTTTTTTGGATTTTCGAGGTAGGGTCTCACTCTAGCCCAGGCTGACCTGGAATTCACTATGGAGTCTCAGGGTGGCCTCGAACTCACGGCGATCCTCCTACCTCTGCCTCTCCAGTGCTGGGATTAAAGATGTGCACAACCATGCCTGGTGAAATTTTTGTTTGTTTGTTTTTGAAGGTAGGGTCTCGCTGTAGCCCAGGCTGGTCTGGAATTCACTATGTAGTCTCAGGGTGGCCTCAAACTCACAGTGATCCTCCTACCTCTGCCTCCCAAGTGCTGGGATTAAAGGTGTGTGTCACCACACCTGGATCTCTGTGAAATTTTTTTCCTGTGAATTTTAACAACTTATTTATTATTTTTATCTAAAGAGAAGAGAAGAGAAGAGAAGAGAAGAGAAGAGAGAGAGAGAAAGAAAGAATATGGGCATACCAGGGCCTCCTGCTACTGCATGCAAACATATCCTAGATTCATGCTCCATTTTGTGCATCTGGCTTTACATATGAGTACTGGGGAATCGAACCTGGGCTGAGAAGCTTTGCAAGCCAGAGCCTTTTACCACTGAGCCATCTCTGTAGCCCTGATTTCATTTTTGCTCCAGTGTGCTTTTTCAAAATTTAATTTTCATTTATTTATTTATTTATTAGAGAGAGAGGGAGAGGGAGGGAGGGAGAGGGAGAGAGAGAGAGAGAGAGAGAATGGGTGTGACAGGGCCTTCAGCTGCTGCAAACAAACTCCAGACATGTGCACCCCCTTGTATGCATGTGCAATATTGCACACTTGTGTTACTGTGCGTCTGGTTTATGTGTGACCTGGAGATTTGAACATGAGTTCTTAGGCTTCACAGGCAAGTGCCTTAGTGGCTAAGCCATCTCTCAAACCCTACAATTAAAAAAATTTATGGGCTGGAGAGATGGCTTAGTGGTTAAGGCATTTGCCTGCAAAGTCAAAGGCCTCCGGTTCAGTTCCCTAGGGCCGTTATAAGCCAGATGCACAAGGGGGCACGTGCATCTGGAGTTCGTTTGCAGTGGCTGGAGGCCCTGACAGATCCATTCTCTCTCTCTCCCTTTTTCTCTCTCTCTCAAATAAATAAATAAGTAATATATACATATATATTAAACATATTTATTGGGCTGGAGAGATGACTTAGTGGTTAAGGCATTTGCCTGTGAAACCTAAGGACCAAGGTTTGATTCCCTAGTACCCATGCCAGATGCACAAGGTGGTGCATGCATCTGGAATTCATTTGCAGTGGCTAGAGGCCCTGGTGTGCCCATTCTCTTTCTCTCGTCTCTCATAAATAAATAAAAATAAAATATTTTTTAAAATGTTTATTTATTTGAGAGAGAAGGAGACAGAGAGAGAGAGAGAAAGAGAGAGAGAGAGAGAATGGGTGCACCAGGGCCTCCAGCCACTACAAACGAAACACAGATACATGTACCACCTTGTGCATTTGGCTTATGTGGACACTGGGGAATCAAACCTGGGTCCTTAGGCTTTGCAGGCAAATACCTTAACCACTAAGCTATTTCCCCAGCCCCTCCCTTTTTTTGAGATAGGGGCTTGCTCTAGCCCAGGCTGACCTGGAATTCATTATGTAGTCTCAGGCTGGCCTCAGGGATCCCTGTTGGGATTAAAGATGTGTGTCCCCAAGCCCAGTTGTATTGTTACTCTTAACCTTGATTACATGTGTAAGACATCTGAGGACTTTAAAAAAAGTAACAGTAAAATTTTTGAGCTGGGCATGTGTGATGAATGTCTTTAACCCCAGCACTCAGGGAGCAGAGGTAGGAGGATCACTGTGAGTTTCAGGTCATCCTGGGCTAGAGTGAGACCCTACATCAAAAGACCCCCCCCCAAAAAAGGTTTTTTTTTCCTTGTATTTTTACTCTTAAAAATTTATTTATTTATTTGACAGAGAAAGAGGTGTGTGTGTGAGAGAGAGGATGGGTGCGCCAGGCCTCCAGCCACTGCAGACAAACTCCAGATGCGTGCACCCCCTTGTGCATCTGGCTAACGTGGGTCCTGGGGAATCAAACCTGGGTCATTTGGCTTTGCAGGCAAACACCTTAACTGCTAAGCCATCCCCCCAGCCCCTATGCTTACTCTTATTTATGTGTGTGTATACATGTGTGTACGATGTATATGGATGGGTGCGCATGTGCCACAGTGTGTGTGTGTGGAGGTCAGAAGACAACCTTGGGGTGTTTCTCTTCTCCTTCCACCATCTTCTATTCTTTTCATCTTCTATTTAAAAAAGTTTATCTTTTTACTTTTTAATATTTTATTTATTTATTTGCAAACAGACATGCAGATAGAGACACACACAGAGAGAATGGGTGTACTTGGGCCTCCAGCCACTGCAAAGGAACTCTAGATGCATGGGCCATTTCGTGCATTTGGCCTTACATGGGTACTGGGAGTCAAACCTGGGTCATTAGGCTTTATAGGCAAGCGCCTTCACCCAGGCCATTAGGCTTTGCGAATAAGTGCCTTTAATTGTGGAGCCATTTTTCCAGCTTCATTTCTTTTTTAAAACATATTTATTTGCAAACACAAAGAAAAAGAGAGGGAGAAAGACAGAGAGAAAGAATGGGCGTACCGGGGCCTCTTGCTGCTACAAACAAATTCCACATGCATGCACATGGTACCAGGGATCCATGCGCCACTTTGTGCATCTGACTTTATGTGGGTGCTGGGGAATTGAACCTGGGTCATCAGGCACTGCAAGCAAGCACTTTAACAACTGAGCCACATCTCTCCAGCCCTGACCCCTCCCTCTCCTCCTCCCCCTCCTCCTCCTCTTCTTCTTTTTCCAAGGTAGGGTCTCGCTGTAGCTCAGGCTGGTCTGGAATTCACTATGTAGTCTCAGGGTGGCCTTGAACACTCAGCAATCCACCTGCTTCTGTCTCCCCAGTGCTGGGATTAAAGGCATGCACCATCACGCCAGGTTTCCATTTTCTTTTTGAGACAAGGTCTCTGTTGCTGTCCCTGCCTGTTAGCTTCCAGTGTCTGGATCCACATCCCATTGGCAAGAATTACAGATGCATGTGTCACTTTGTGTCCAGCTTTAGGTGGACACTGTGGAGGATTAAACTTGGGTCAGCACGTTTGTAAGCAAGCACCTCTAACCACTGAGCCATCTTCCCTGCCCTCAGAAGAATTTTTATCTGACTTCTAGAGACTTTGGTCTGTGGTACTAGGCATGGGGAGTTCATTAAACTCCTTTGCTTCCAATGCACAGCCAATCTGGGGGTGGTGGCATACACCTTTATTCCAAGTATTTGGGAGGCAGAAGTAGAGGGATCACTGAGTTCGAAGGCACCCTGAGACTACACAGTGAATTCCAGGTCAGCCTGAGCTAGAGTGAGACCCTACCTCAAAAAAACAACAACAGAGCCGGGCGTGGTGGCGCACGCCTTTAATCCCAGCACTCGGGAGGCAGAGGTAGGAGGATCGCCGTGAGTTCGAGGCCACCCTGAGACTCCATAGTGAATTCCAGGTCAGCCTGGGCTAGAGTGAAACCCTACCTCGAAAAACCAAAAAAAAAAAAAAAAAAAAACCAACAACAACAACAACAAAAATAAATAAAAACAAAGCAAAGCAAACAAACAAAAAAATAAAAACCAATGCACAGCCAAGGGTAAAAACCTCCACCTTACTGTCCCTGGTACTTTACCAACTTCCTCATTTCAGCCTCACCACAAGGCTCTGAAATTAGGTTACTGGCTCTCAGAATGTGGTTCCTGAACCAGCCATATCCTGGGAACTTATGTTAGAAATGCCAATTTTCAGGCTGGAGAGATGGCTTAGCGGTTAAGCGCTTGCCTGTGAAGCCTAAGAACCCTGGTTCAAGGCTCAATTCCCCAGGACCCACGTTAGCCAGATGCACAAGGGGGCCCATGCGTCTGGAGTTCGTTTGCAGTGGCTGGAAGCCCTGGCGTGCCCATTCTTTCTCTATCTGCCTCTTTCTCTCTCTATGTCACTGTCAAATAAATAAATAAAAATGAACAAAAAAAAATTAAAAAAAGAAAAAGAAAAAAGAAATGCCACTTTTCAAGCCCTGCCTCACACTTAGGAAACAGGGAACTCAGGTTTCTATGTTTTAGCATCCTCTAGGTGATTCTGATGAGTGGGAAGGTTTGAGACTCCTGGAGTGGGGTGTTTGTCATTGATGTGGGGACAGTAAGGATCCGAGCAGAGACTTCAGTACCTGCGCCCACACCCGGATGTCCTTCCTCTTTCCCCATGGTCTTCATAGTCAAAGGTGACACGCACACACTCCTGGCAGGGAGGTCACAGGGGTCTCTTCCTCCTCCTTGCTGTGTAGCAAAGTCTAACTCCCTCGGGAGTGTCATTGCTGTTGCCCTGGGGAAGCAAAGGACAGAGCACCCCAGGAATCGTTCTAAAATAGTTTTCATTAGGTGCTTAAAATAGCTTCTGGCAGATGGAGTGTAGAGTGGGGGACCGGAGTAGAACTGCCTGACATTTACAAAGTTGTGTGTTTGTTCAAGCACATGCACGTGTGTGCACAGCTGATGCACCCCCCGTGTGTGTGTGCATGCGCACGTGCGTGTGCATATGCTCAGAAAAACTGAGGAGTTGGGGAAGGGGCATAAAGGAGAAAGACAATCGGTCCCTTTAACCTCCTTGACTAAGGAGGAGGATGTCTTACACCCTAGGTTTTCCGTGACATTTGGGTGGCTCCTCTACCTTCCCTGGGCACATGTTGGTCAGTTGGTGATTGGTGGAGGGAGCCCTCATGTGGGTCTCTGGGTGGGTGACCCATGATGTGGAGCAGACCAGACTTCCGGGAAGCTTGTAGGTTTTAAAAAAAAATATTTAAAAAATATGTTTTACTTATTTATGAGAGAGAGAGAGAGAGAGAGAGAGAGAGAATGGGCATGCCAGGACCTCCAGACATTGCAAACTAACTCCAGACGCATGTACCCCCTTGTGCATCTGGCTTGTGTGGATCCTGGGGAATTGAACCGGGATCCCTTGACTTTGCAGGCAAACACCTTAACTGCTAAGCCATCTCTCCAGCCCCACTGGTTTTTTTTTTTTTTTTGAGGTAGGGTCTCGCTCTAGCTCAGGCTGACCTGGAATTCACTATGTAGTCTCAGGGTGGCCTTGTACTCATGGCGATCCTCCTATCTCTGTCTCCCAAGTTCTGGGATTAAAGGCGTGCGCCACCACACCTAGCTACCATTGTGGGTTTTGATGGACTGAATGATTGAATTTCTGATTGAAGGCTTGAGCGCTACATAGGAGCCCCTGCTTTGCGGATGAAAACACTGGGATTTCACCCCATTTCCCTTATTTTAAAGAAAGCATCTATGCATGTAAATGCAAATTCACATTTTGTTGCAGAGAAGGTAGATATTCATCAATCTAATCCTCCCCGACAGGCCCTCAAAATGTTGTGGGCAGTTCCGTTTCCCATGGCAGCTTTAACTGAACTCGGGTTTGCAGTGTTGATGCAACTCTTAAAACTCTCTAGTGCAGTCGATTGTTCTTGACCTTTCTAAATTTTGGACCTATTTCAGAACCTTATTAAAACCAGAGTGAGCCGGGTGTGGTGGCACAAGCCTTTACTCCCAGCACGCGGGATGCAGAGGTAAGAGGATCACCATGAGTTCGAGGCCAGCCTGAGACTACATAGTGAATTCCAGGTCAGCCTGGGCTAGAGCGAGACCCCACCTCGAAAAAACCAACAAAACAAAACAAAACAAAACAAGAACACCAAAGTGTCCTTTCTCTAGAACATTCTACATATTCACGTACGCAGAAAACTGTCTGCATTTCCTAGAGGCCCATGGACTCCCCATCTTTGACTCACTCTGTAGTGGAAGGCGCTGAGAGAATGGTCCTCTAGTTTCCCATAGCTCCAATCCTGCCCTGCCCTGAGCCTTGCTTGCTGCAGGATGAAAGGAGATAATGGTATCTGGACTTGGAAGGCAAGGCCTGACCCTGAAGGCTCGAGATTGGCTTCAGCTATGGACACTGGGCTTAACGCAGCAATGGCAGTGCCCTGGAAGGGTGCCACACACATTCCTCAGCCATGGAGCCTCTGTTTTGGTCAGTTTCACCTCTTTGTGCCACCTCCTGCATCACACCAGGGGCTGTTGCTCCTGCACCAGCTCATAACAAGCCTCCTCTTTCTCCTCTGTAGTTATTGCCATTTTTTGCTTAGCATTAGGAGTGTCCTCTCCCTGTTCCTACAAAGGGCTGCCATCAAGTGAGTAGAACAGGGGAATGCAGACCTAGAAGATTTGGGTTTGAATTCCATTAAAAAAATTTTTTTTAAGTTTTTTAATTTTTATTTATTTATTTGAGAAAGAGAGTGAAAGAGGCAGAGAGAGGGAGAGAAAGAATGGGCATGTAAGTGGGCTTGGTGGCGCACGCCTTTAATCCCAGCACTTGGGAGGCAGAGGTAGGTGGATCGCTGTGAGTTCGAGGCCACCCTGAGATTACATAGTGAATTCCAGGTCAGCCTGGGCTAGAGTGAGACCCTACCTCAAAAAACCAAAAAGAAAAAAAAAATTAAATAATAAGAATGGGCATGCCAGGGCCTCCAGCCACTGCAGATGAACTCCAGACACGTGCGCCCCCTTGTGCATCTGGCTTACGTGGGTCCTGGAGAGTCGAACCGGGATCCTCTGGCTTTGCAGGCAAATGCCTTAACCGCTAAGCCATCTCTCCAGCCCTGAATTCCATTTTTGATTGTATTACTCTGGGTTAGTTATTCAAATTTTATAAGCCTTACTCTCTTTACTTGTAAGATGAAGATAATGTTTGTCTGGCCAAACTGATTGAGAGCTTACAAGAGCAAAGGGGAAGGGAGGTGACGGTGAGCCACGCCATATCCCATAGTAGTCCACACATTCTTCTTGACATACAGGCTGAGAGCTCGTTCTCCCCCTCACAGGCTGACAGCCCGGCCCTTTTGGATTCCTGAGGGTGGCAACAAAATGCAGAATAAGATTTTCCCTCAACCCAGCAGTGTTCTCTGGTTGCCAAGGAAGCTGCTGTTTGAAAACAATGGCTCTCCCAGAGCTCCACGGCATCCCGAAGCAAGACAAGCCAGGTTCCTTCTGCGCAGTGGCACTGAAGGTAGGCATGAGAGGGAGGCAGGCCGTGTTGTCAGGCAGTGAGGGCGGCCCCTGCAGGTAAGAAGGGAGGAAGGGCTGTACTTGCTGGAGATCAAAGGATGACCTGACTTCTTATACCTTCCCTAGATCTGTTTTTCCACAAACAACCTGGGCCTCTCCTGGGAGGGAGGTCTTTCCTAAGATTTAAATATTATGGTTGGTCTAGTTCAGCCCCTGGAACTTGGCATCATGGGTAGCCTCTTCCTGAGACTGCCCCTCGCCCAGACCAATCACTGTCCCTCTGGCTCACCTGAGCCGGAAGGCAGGGCCCACCACCATAAGGTTATAAATACCTTTACGAGGGGAGGGCAAGGTCTCTGGGCTGCCTGACCACTCCTGAACCTCCAGTTTCTGGTGAGCTTCTCCTCAAGGGGAGAACCCCTTCACCTCGGCTTCCTACACGGGCTCTTTACCCCTCCTGCTCCCCACACAGCAGCTCTGTGTACTTTCTTTTCTTTCCTCCCCATGTTTTTTTTTTTTTTCCTCCTAGGCCCATCACATGGGCTCTCAAGCCACGTGGGTGTACTCATTTTCCTTCCCTTGGTTCTGTACTCCCCTAAATAAATATAATAATTTAATAATTATCCTTCATGGCTTTATTTTATTCCATTCTTTGATTAAAATTAGACATGAATCTAGGGTTTGGGGTTCAAGGATCCCTAGCGTCCCGTTTCAGGCACAGACACTGTGATACTGGGGAATGTCTCCAGCTGGGGCCATGAAAAAAGGACAGGAATTCAAAAAAAGAAAAAAATGAAAAAAAAAAATAGAGGAGCACAAAGTAGTGGGAGGTGGGTGTGTGGTACCAACTCATGGCTATAACGGGGCAACAGAAGGTCAAGTCAAAGCAGCAGCAATAGCAGGCTTTGGATGGGGATGAAGGGGCTGGCTCAGGAGGGCCTGTGTGGGGAAAGTGACTCCAGCCTTGGCTGTAGAGACCACACTTTCTGTTTGCTTTTGTTTCGTTTGGAAGTAGGATTTCACTCTCGCCCAAGCTGACCTGGAAATCATTCTGTAGCCTAGGCTGGTCTCAAACTTATAGTGATCTTCCTTTCTTTCATTTGCTGTTGTTTTATATATGTTATTACAGCCTATACTCTTTTATCCCCTCACCCCAGCTCCCATTACCTTTGGGGCCCTCCTCAGTGGGATTATAGTATTCACTGTGGGGTCATGAAGGCCTCAGTTAGTCCTGTTGGGTAGCAGGGGACCATACTTCAGGGTAATCCTATCCACTCTGTGGCTATTACAATCTTTGTGCCCCCTCCTCTGAAATGTTCCCTGTTGGCATCTGATTTAGTGTTGAGTTCTCTGTAGCATCTGGATTTCTGCTTTGATAGGCTTTATTGATCACTGTACCAGTCACCATCACCTTGGAGCTAGTTGTCAGGCTAGCAGTAAGAGCAGTATTCATGTCACTACTTCCTCTGCAACTTCTCCTGGGCCCTGGCAGATGTGGCATGTCTCATGGTGGGCAGTTGACTATCTTATTGTCTTATCGATGGATCTTGGTTCTCCTTCGTTTTCTGTGCCATCTGGAAAATAAAGCAGATTCTCCAAACAAGAGTGAGAGCAGCTTGGGCTAAAGAGGGTATGCAAATTTGTCTGAGCAGTGTTTTTTGGTGTGCAAGCCCACTCTTCTTCTGCAGAGAGCAGTGGGAGCTTCTCTCTGAAGTCTGAGTTTCCAGACCACGGGATTCTAACTTGGCTTCCAGTTCCAGATACGAGTTCTCTCCCACTGAGGGGGCCTCATGTCCAATCAAGAGAACAGTTGGTTACCCGCAGAGCCTGCACACCACTGTTGCACAAGTGAGTACTTTCACAATGATCTTTCTATCTCACCCTTCTGAGTGCTGAGATTAAAGGCATGAGCCACCACGCCCAGCAAGAGTTCATATTTTCTTTTTAAAAAAATTAATTTAATATTTATTTATTTATTTTTGAGGTAGGGTCTCACTGTAGCCCAGGCTGACCTGGAATTCACTGTGTAGTCTCAGGGTGGCCTTGAACTCATGGCGATCCTCCTACCTCTGCCTCCCAAGTGCTGGGATTAAAGGCATGTGCCACCATGCCTGGCTAATATTTATTTATTTATTTTAGAGAGAGAGAGGGAGAGAGAAAATGGGCATGCCAGAGCCTCCAGCAGCTGCCATGCCACCTTGTGCATCTGGCTCACGTGGGTGCTGGGGAACTGAACCTGAGTCCTTTGGTTTTGCAGGCAAGTGCCTTAACCGCTAAGCCATCTCTCCAGCCCAAGAAATAGTATTTTCTAATTGATTCTGTCAGAGAGGCCCAGAGGCCACATTAAGTGAGCAGTGACAGGGGACTCCCACCCTCTAGATACACACTTGGTGTTTGGCTCAGTTCAGTGTCTAGCCTCTGATGAGCTCCTGACTTGCCTAGCTCAGACACAAGGAAACACATGGACAAGGTTAATCTGGATTTACTGGCGGGCAAGAGAGTGATCACATCAGATGCCCTAAGGAGCCACTGCGGAATCTCGGAGTTGGTAGAGCTCAGGGAGGAGAAGGTGAAGGAGCATGGTCAGACTCGTACAAAGCACAGTTCGGACCTTCAGAGGAAAGAATCATCATGGTCCTCATGATAATACTGTTCAAGAGGTTTAAAAAACTGAGGTCCTGACAAAAGTTGCAAATCACCCTGGGATTAAAAAAAAAAAAAAAAAAAGAGGGCAGTATCTAAAAATAAACATGTCTGTGCAGGGAGCTCTCTGATGCACATAGCTCTTAGAAGTTCTCGTGTTGGTGGAAAACTTTTGACATACTTTTAAAGTATATGAATTTGAACTTGGGCATGGTGCTTCATGCCTATAATCCCAGTACTCTAGAGGTAGAGGCAGGTGGATCAGAAGTTTAAGGTTATTTTTGGCTAACTAGTGAGTTTAAGGCTAAGCTGAGCTATGGAGTCCCTGTCTCAATAAAACAACAACAACAAGAAAATAAAGTGTATGAAATTGCACACAGCAGAATAGTGTTGAGTGGGCCTTTGGGCTCAGGCAGCACAGGAGTCTTGACTCTGTCACCTAGTAGCTATGTGACCTTGGAGACGTCATTTAACCTTTCTAACTGCTAAATCTGAAAAATGGGGATCATAATATCCATTCGAGAAGGCGTGAAAGAAATGATGTGGCACATGCGAAATCCCTGATACAGTGACCAGCATGTAGGAAAAGTACCCAATTTTAGTCATTGCTTCCCCTCTTACCAGACAGGAGATATTCCTAAACAAAAGGCAGCTGCAAAGGAATGGTACCAACACACAAGAACCGAATGCTGTGGTCTGACACGCGCGACTCCCCTGAGGAGCGCACAGGGTTCCATTTGGAAAGCCATCAGGAAGGGAGGTGGACATCACGCTGGGCCAGATAAGGCACTGGTCATGTTTGCTGGAAGAGCAGGTTAGAGACGTACTTGGTTGTAAACAGTGCTGCCCCGATGGCGGCGGTGTGCTTTGACAGCAAACACAGTTGAGGTAGATCTGAAGGCCGGCAAAGACTGTCCCCACCACTGAGAATTAGCTTCCATCTGTCCTGTGAAGTGGGCGCTGCAGAGCCTACAAATGCACGGGTGAATCATTGATTGACAGACCTCCTCTGAAGAGTCGGGGGGGGGGGGCGGATGGAAATGGATCAGAAGCCCGTAAGAGCACTAGTGGCTGCAATTTACAAACATGGAAAAGGGCAAACTTAGAAAATACAGAGTGATTAAACCGAGAGTGTGATTGTGGTGACCTCTTTGCTGGCCTCTCCATTTCTGCCTTTATGCACGAAGAAGGCCCATGAAGGGTCAACGTGAAGGCCCAATATAGTCACTAGTCTCTCACAGTTCTCCTCCCCCGGCCTCTTTTTGCATGTGCGTGGCATGTGTGAATGCATGTGTGTTCACATATGTATGTGCAGATGCGTGGGCCCGTGTATGTGTGGAGGCCAGAAGTTGATGTCGGGTGTCTTCCTTGACTGTTTTCATTTGTTGAGACACAGTCTCTTCTTTGAACCCAGAGCTTGCACATTCAGTTAGTTCAGCAGGCTTACAGCAGTGCTGGGGATCTGAACTCATCTTCACCCTTGCATGGCAAGCTTGCCCCAACCCTGCTGGCCTCCTTTCTCTTGGCCTACAGCCTTGCTGTTCTCTTGGTCTTGAGGAGTCATCTGGATAACTGAATGGCTCTCTGCCCACAACAGGCCTTCTTAACTAGATCTAATCTCATCTTCTGTGACACAGTGATCTATCTGGACATCCCCACAAACTCCTACCAAGCCTTCCTTGATAACTCTGCAGGTGAGCTGCAGAGACGTAGGCTTCAAGACGATGGATCTAGACATTGATGAATGGACTAGGAACAGGGTGGTGGGAAACGGCAGCGGCGAGCCACAGAACTGCCTCTTGGCCCAGGACGGCACCAGAGTCATCTGAGCTGCAAAGGAGGGCGACTAAAGCACTGGGTGGAATTTGCCAAGGGCGGGAAGTGGGAGAGTAACGTGCTCAGAAATGGAGCTGGCTTGACATCTCCTGGATAGATGCACGTGACAGCCCTGAAGTAGCAGCTTTAGATTCAAGTAGAAATAAATACTGTCTTTTGTATAGGGTTTAAGAGAAACAGCAACATGAAGTTTTTGTTTGCATGTGTGTGTACACGCCAGAGCCTCTTGGCTGCTGCAAACACACACCTAACAATTGCTCCACTTCTTTTTTTATTATTTTAAATATTTATTTATGAGAGAGAGAGAGAGAGAGAGAGAGAGAATGGGTATGCCAAGGCCCCCAGCCACTGCAAACGAACTGCAGATACATGTGCCACCATGTGCTTCTGGCTTTTGTGGGTTCTGGGGAGTTGAACCTAGGTCCTTAGGCTTTGCAGGCAAGTGTCATAACCACTAAGCCATCCCTCCAGCTCTTGCTCCACTTTTAACATCTGGCCTATATGAATGGCTTAGGAGTTGACTTCCAGGCTGGCTGACTCTGTAAGCACCTTTAACCACCGAGCCATCGCCCCAGTCTTTGAGAAAGGAATTTCAAATATCTAGAAGGGACGGGGCTTAGTTGGCTACTCTTGGTCCAGTGTGAAAATTGTAGGGAGGGTGCCATTGTCCAGCCTTCTGATGGCAACACGTGTGAGCTTGACACACGTGTCCAGCTCTGGATTAGGGCGGAGGCGGCTCATTCACATCTGTTCAGCGTCTGGATATTCCAGGTCACCAGGTCCTATTCAGCTTTTCCCTCCGTCTTCCCAACTGCAGCGCCACTTCACTTTCCAGGAGGAAAGTGTCCCTCGCTATCTTCCTTCCTGCAGTTCGCCCAACTTAGTTCTCTGGAGGTGGCCAACCAGCTCAGGGTCCAGGGATATGGCTGACACAGCTAGTGAATCGCTATCGTGACCTTTTCCCCCAGAATAAGAAATTCATTTGTGAGGGCCGTGGTCGCATGTCAACCGAGTACCGTGCAGTGAGACCTGGGAATGTCGGGTCCAGAGTCAGAGCTGCGTGCTACGGCTAAGGGGCTCAAGTTATCCTGGTTTTCTGTTTGTCATTGAAACTGAGGGAAACAGGTAGATTTGAAATGGTCCTGGAAACTGGGGACACTCCCCTCTCCACCATCAACCCAGACACATTTTTATTTATTTTTTTATTTTTAGAGGGGTGGGGGAGAGAATTGGCGTGCCAGGGCCTCAGCCACTGCAATTGAACTTCAGACGCTTGCGCCACCTAGTGGGCATGTGCGACCTTGTGCTTGCCTCACCTTTGTGCGTCTAGATTGTGTGGGATCTGGAGAGTCGAACATGGGTCCTTAGGCTTCGCAGGCAAGCACCTTAACTGCTAAACCATCTCTCCAGCCACCCACCCCAGACACATTTTTAAGTGTGATCACTTTTTAGGTTCCTATTACCCAGCTCTAGACTCTTTGGGAAGCTCTGGAATGGTGACAGGCCTGGTGATTTGGGAGCCTTATAGGGCTCTGGGCATGAAAGAGAATAGCATCTTCATTCGCCATGTCATGTGGGATGGCCAACTGCTGATCCAAAGATGGAGGTCTGGGCCTAGAGAGATGGCTCAGTGGTTAAAGGTGCTTGTTTGCAAAGCCTAAAGCCTGACAGTCCGGGTTCGATTCCCCAGTACACACATAAAGTCAGATGCACAAAGTGGTGCATGCATCTCGAGTTTGTCTGCAGTGGCAGGAGGCCCTCCTTGCATGGCCATACTCACTTTCTTTCTGTCTGCCTCTTTCTCTGTGTCTCTCTATCAAATAAATTAAAATATACTTTTTTAAAAGATGAAGGTGACAGCCAGGTGTGATGGTGCATGCCTTTAATCCCAGCACTTGGAAGGCAGAGGTAGAAGGATCACCGTGAGTTCAAGGCCACCCTGAGACTACACAGTGAATTCCAGGTCAGCCTGGGCTAGAGCGAAACCCTACCTAAAAAAACAAGAAACAAGCAAAAAATAAATAAAAGATGGTGAGGGCTGGAGAGATGGCTTAGTGGTTAAGGCACTTGCTTGTTAAGCCTAAGGACCCAGTACCATGTAAACCATGTTTGATTCCCCAGTACCATGTAAGCCATGTTTGATTCCCCAGTACCATGTAAGCCAGATGCCCATGGTGGCACATGGGCCTGGAGTTCATTTGCAGTGGCTAGAGGCCCTGGTGTGCCCATTCCCTCTCACTATCTGCATCTTCCCCCACCTCTCTCAAATAAGTAAATAAATATTTTTAAAATCTTTAAAAAAGATGGAGGTGCTAGTGGAAACAGTGACTTCCTGCTCCAGCTTTTGATGATGAGCACAGGCCTTGCCCCGCCTCTTCCTTGGAGCTGGCAGATCATGGAGAACAGGGGCGAGGCTGAACCTCACAGGCCAGTTCCAGCCAATCAGCAGCGGTATCAGAGCAGATCAGAGAAAGAACCCAGAGAGGCTAAGAGGGTCCAGGAGTACAACAGGGAACAGGAAGTATGGAAAAACTACATGCCGCTGGGGAAAGAGCATCTGTGAATGGGGCTTCCAGGCCTCAGGATGTTGGGAGTTCACTGAGACCATCCTGCTATTCCTTCCTTCTCTTCAGCTGTCTATAAAAGTCAAAAGGGGGGCAGGGCTGGAGAGATGGCTTAGCGGTTAAGATGCTTGCCTGCGAAGCCTAGGGACCCATGACTCTCCAGATCCCACGTAAGCCAGATGCACAAAGGTGAGGCAAGCCCAAGGTTGCACACGACCACTAGGTGGTGCAAGTGTCTGGAGTTCAATTGCAGTGGCTGAGGTCCTGGCACGCCAATTCTCTCCCTCTCTCTCTGGCTCTCTTTTTCTCTCTAAAAAAAAAAAAGTCAAAGCGGCCAGGTGCGATGGTACACACCTTTGATCCCAGCACTTGGAGGAGGCAGAGGTAGGAGGATTTCCATAAGTTTGAGGTGACCCTGAGGCTACAGGGTGAATTCTAAGTCAGCCTGGGCTAGAGTGAGACCCTACCTTCAAAAAACAAAACAAACAAAAAGCCAAGGGTAGTATCACATGCATGCAATTCCAGCACTTGGGATGCTGTAGAAGGAAGATTGTAAGTCTGAGGCTCGCCAGAACAATAGACTGTCTCAAAACACAAACAAGGGGATAGGGTGATAGCTCAGCAGTTAAGGGTGCTTACTTGCAAGGCTGCCAGCCCAAGTTCAACAACCCAGCAACTACATAAAAACCAGACACAAAGTTGAGCATGTGTCTGTGATTCCAACGCAATGTGAGGCGGAGCCAGGGGCATCTGGAAGCCCACAGGCCAGCTAGACTGACACATACATGAGTGATGAAAACAAAAATAAGGGAGGGCTGGAGAAATGGCTTAGTGGTTAAGCGCTTGCCTGTGTAGCCTAAGGACCCCAGTTCGAGGCTCGATTCCCCAGTACCCAAGTTAGCCAGATGCACAAGGGGGTGCACACATCTGGAGTTCATTTGCAGTGGCTGGAGGCCCTGGCGCACCCATTCTCTGTCTCTCTCTATCTGCCTCTTTCTCTCTCTGTCTGTTGCTCTCAAATAAAAATAAATAAAAATAAACAAAAAAAATTTTAAAAAAATTAGGGAGATCCCCATCTCAAGCACGGTGGAGGGAGAGGACAAATACCCCAAGGTTGTCCTCAGACCTCCACACGTGCAGTATAGCACATGTGTGCCCATACACACATGCATCATACACACACACACACACACACACACACACACACACACACAAACATGTACCCACACAAAGGTGTGTGTGCAGCAGAGGCTTGGATCAGGTGTGAAAAAGTCTATCCACCCCAAGTTGAAGTCCAGTGGTTCTCAAAGTGTTGTCCCCCAGGCTAGCTAAGCTGTTAACAATGCAGAGTAGACACTCTTGGGGTGGGGCCAGCCATCTGTGTTTAACCAGCCTGTTACAAGCTGGTGTGACAGCCTCTGCCTAGGGGGAAGGTGGCTTCTGAGAGCCTTGCTTTGGGTGGTTAAAGGATGTTGCCCTCTGCTTTCAGTAACCATTCTCAGTCTGGGTTCCTGGCCTGGTGTCCACCTATACTTCTGCAGTCTTGGGGCAGCTTAGGATCTGCTTTTTGTTTGTTTGGTTTTGGTTTTTCAAGGTAGGGTCTCACTCTAGCCCAGGCTGACCTGGAATTCACTATGTAGTCTCAAGGGTGGCCTTGAACTCATGGCAATCCTCCTACCTCTGCCTCCCGAGTGCTGACATTAAAGGTGTGCGCCACCACGCCCGGCTCAGAATCTGCTTCTACTAAGTCTGCCACATGTGTTCTGTAACACAGGGCAACCCTCAGGCTAATGTGTGGCTTTTTACCAGTCTTAGGAAACTCACTCCTTTTACCAGCCTGTCTCAGAATTGGGGTGTTTTCCCAGTGGCTTCTGGCTCTGGTGTAAACTCTTGGTTGGCCCACAGCAGCCCCTTCGCCCATGGCTCTGATGGCTTCCCAACAGATGTTCCTCTGCACAGTTGGTCACCAGAAATCAATCAGTTACAAGCAAGACCACAGGGCAGGTGTGGTGACACACGCCTTTAATCCCAGCACTCAGGATGCTGAGGTAGGAGGCCAGCCTGAGACCACATAGTGAATTCCAGGTCAGCCTGGGCTAGAGGGAGAACCTGCCTTGAAATACAAAACAAAATAAGCAAAGCCACAAAAGTGAGCCAGGCCCATTGCAAATTATAGCAAAATGGAATGGAAAGATAAATGTGGTAATTTTCTAAACCCACCATCCTCGCCTCTTCAGACCCTCCACTGCCCGTGCCCCCTCCTGTGCTGTGAGCCCAGCTCTTCTGTCATGATGATTTACAATGCCCTGCATGACTCTGCCTCTTGGGTGGGTTTAATTAGAAATAGGCCTGGAAGAGCTTCCTATGCACTGGCTTGTTAATTGCTTATCAGAGAACGGGGTTTGGGGATAGAAATTTCTGCTCTCTCCCCATCCATTGGTTTGTCTCCGTTTTCCTCTTACTCTGACTCTCCTTGTCTCCTCCCTTGCTGGTCACTTTTCTTACCCTTTGTCCCTCTTCCTCTAGCTTCCTGCTCCTGGCTATGGGGACATTCGGGGG
This sequence comes from Dipus sagitta, assembly GCA_036346955.1. Taxonomy (NCBI): domain Eukaryota; kingdom Metazoa; phylum Chordata; class Mammalia; order Rodentia; family Dipodidae; genus Dipus; species Dipus sagitta. The sequence continues at coordinate 256,316,604 of CM070770.1, forward strand.
GTTGGAGCAGATTCAGACACCAGAATTCAAACTGAAAAGGGAAAACTGTCAGGTCTCTTTCTTCTCCAAGCTCTTATTACATCCCAGTCCCCAGCACCTCCGTCACTTCCAAGCTCTGGAGAAACCCTCCCCTAGCACAGGGCTCTTTGCTCATATTCAGCATACCAAAGATTATCCCCCCCAGTTGTTGTTATTGTTTATTTTTATTTTTTACAAAACAGGAGAAAAGATTGAATTGGTTTGGGGACAGGTGACACATTTCTCCACGAAGGTACAAAACTGCCTATAGAAAGTCAATTTCCGAGCCCAGGCATCCCTGGACATCCCTCTGTCCAGATATCCTTCAGATCCAGCTGGAGGTCACTCCCATTTTGGGAAGGAGATGGCCCAAGATGGGAAGGAGAGGCCTCCTTCAGCCCTTGCCCAGGAGGGGGACGAGCAAGCAACTGAGACTGTACAAAGAAAGAGAAGAGGAAGGGGCATATCCTGTGGGCCAGGGGCCTGGGGACAAAGGCAGGCCACAGCCAGGCAGAGGCCCAGCAGCCCCTTGAGGAGGTGGGAGGTTCTAGGCAGAGTCCTTTCTGTTTCTTGGAGATGTTTCTCAAGAGTGGCAGCCAAGGACTCCCAAAAGGTAACAGCAACTCCCAGGAGCCACAGAGCCGTGTGCGTCTCAGTCCAGTGGCCAGACCTCAAGCCCATGGTCCGTGCCACTTTCTCGGCAGGGCATCTGGCCCAGATTGCTTCCCTTTTGGTAAAAAGTGGTCCTCGTTATTTCTTTACTGCTGAAAACTGGCTGAAGTTCAGGAATGTTGAGATACTGGTGGTGACTGTGTCAGCCCTTCTGAGCATCTGGACGGCTTCCTCCCGGGATTCCAAGGCTGGACAACGGGTGCCGACACCACCCGGACCGAGGGGGCACTCCAGCCCCAGAAAGCCCAGGCTGGAAGGAGAGGCCGCCCACCCACTCCTTGGTTGGGCTGGCCTGTGCCAAGGTGGGCTGCCAGCCCAGCTGCCAGGAGGAGGACAGCCAGAGCCAGGATGGCTATGAGCCCGGGCCGGTCCCCTAGGGCTCTGTGGCAAAGAGAAGCTTCCTTAGTCCTGGCCCATACACAAGCCAACTGGGTGTGGGCATCAGCAAAGGCCACTCGCAGGCAGGCCCAGTACTCTGTGGCCGGAAGGAGGCGGGTGATGTTGTAGCGATGGGTGCCACGGGGCAGGCGAGCCGAAGCAGTGTTGCCCTGGCCCCGAAGGGAGGAGGTGCTGGACCAGGTGAGGTTGGTGGAGACTACGTTGGGAGGGGGCACCCAAGATAGCAGGACGTGATACGGGTGGGTGTCTTGCACCCGGAGCTCCAGTCCCCGTCCCTTGTCCCTGCCCGACTGGAAGGGAGTATGGCCAACCACTACGTTGACTGTCTTAGTGTCCGCCCCCACCAGGTTCTGGGCCACACAGGTGTACAACCCTGCCTCTTCTGCCGTCACCCTCCACAGCTCCAGGGTCCCCTCTGGGTACACCCGGTACCTCCCGCCTGCACCGGCAGGCGTCAGTCGAATGCCAGCTGGGGTGACCCAGTAGATCTCAGGCTCTGGTTCAGCCAGTGCCCGGCAGTGCAGTACCAGGCTCTCTCCACTAGCCACCTGAAGGCTGGGAGGAAAGCTTCGGGGGGAGATGAGGGGCAGGCAATGGTCTGTCATCTCCCGGAAGGGCACCTCGCGGACTGGCCGGCGCTGGAGGTCCGGAGGCTCAGAGCATAGGGTGGACTGTGGTTCTATGAAGCGAACACGGGTGCCCGTGGCATTGGCCCAGCGGATGACACAGTCACAGCGGATGGGGTTGCCGTGGAGCCCCACCTCCTGCAGGTTGGGCAGAGACTCCACCGTCTGTTGGTGCAAGGCACTGAGAGCATTGTTGTTGAGCATGAGCGTCTCCATGTGGGGCAGGTGGTGGAAGGCGCGGGGATGGATGAAAGAGAGCCGAGGGTTGTTGGTGACGTCCAGCTTGGTGAGCTCAGGGAGGTTCACCAGAGCAAACTTGTCGATGGAGACCAGCTCGTCCATGTTATTCAGCCCCAGCTCTTTGAGGTGCAGCATGTTGGCGAAGTCCCCCGGCCCTACTCGCTGTAGTGGGTTTTTGTTTAGGTCTAGGAACTTGAGCCCGGGCACCTGCTCCAAGGCCCGCCTGGGCACCTGGGCCAACTGGTTATCATAGAAGGAGAGGCTCTCCAGGTTTTGCAGCCCCTCCAGGGCATAGTCGGAGATCTCCCGCAGGCTCATGCCCGCGAGCACCAGGCTTCGCAGGTTGACCAGGGGCCGGAAGTTCATGTCCGAGATGGCATCCACCTTGTTGCCACCGATCATGAGGATCTCCAAGTTGGGCAGCATTTCGAACCAGCGGCTGTCGATGGCTCTCAGCAGGTTGGAGTTGAGGTGCAGCCGGAGCAGGTTGCTGAGGCCCGCGAAGGCCCTGGGGGCGATGCGGCCCAGCTGGTTGTGGTTGAGATAGAGCTCTTGCAGGCTGGCCAGCCCGGCAAAGCTGTGGTCCTCCAGCCGGCTCAGCTGATTCTCCTCCAGGTGCAGGCTCAGCAGCTGGGGCAGGGCCCGCAAGTCACAGTCCCGGACATCCGAGAAGCTGTTCTGGGAGAGGTCCAGCTCTGTGAGGTTGGCTAGGTAGGCAAGCTCAGTTTGGTCTACTTTGACGATGCTGTTGCTCTGTAGCAGGAGGGTCTGCGTCCCTGAGGGGAGGGCCGAGGGCACCGCTGTCAAGAACAGGTCATTGCAGTCCACAGTGGTGGCCTCACGGTAGGATGAACGGGGCGTATACCAGGGTCGGATCTGGCAGGCACACTGAGGGGGGCAGGGCACACGCCAGGGTACCACAGGCACAGCGGCAGTAGCGCTAGCCACCCAGGCTAGCAAGAGGGGTGTCACAAGGAACCTCATTGTGGGGCTGCAGGGCAGTGGACCCCTCCACTGGAAGAGTCCCGAGCCCTGCTTGTCACGTCTTGCCGACTGGGGGTCAGCGGCCCTGCCAGGGCCAGGGGAACCACCTTCCCAGGGTGGTCATGCTACAGAGGCGGGTGAGCATCACTCGAGCCCTCCTGGGTGTGGACCCTCATCCTTGGGTGCTGGGCTGGGTCTCCTCACTCATCTTCACAGCATGTTGGGAAGGCCTGGAAGGAGAGGACAGCATTAGGTAGAGGACAGAGGTAGCTGAGAAGCAGAATCTACTGCTGTCGGCAGGAGCCCCCCACCCGGTTGACTGACTGGAGAAGCCAGAGGAACAGCAGGGTGCTGGCATGGGCAGAAGAGCCCTTCTGGACTCTTCCCTCAACTCCCTAAGGCTCCAGGGTCCCCTCCTATCACTTGCTTAGGTAGAAGAGACTGAGTCTTTGGGAAGAGTCCTGGGATAACTCAGAGCTGCGTGTGTGTGTACACGCATGCATGCTCTGGTGTGGTATGGCATAATGTGGTGTGTGTCGTATTTTTGTGGTGCTGGAGGTGTGTATGTATTTGTGAGGGAAGAAGAATGTATGGGGCTCGCATTATTGTCATCCCCAGAGCCTAGATTAATGTGGAATAGATTTTCTGACCTTTCTTGCTCTTTCCTCCTTCCCTCCATGGCTCACTGGATAAGTGAGATAAATGATAGTTACTGGACATCCCTCTGGTGGTGATGTAGGTGGGTAGGAAGTAGTGAAAACAAGCACGTCTTCTACAATACGGGGTTCTTCAGAACTCTGCAGTTGAAGGACAGCGCACCCCGACACCACATCCACCTGGGGTCGTCTTGCCTAGGCTCTCCTGGGAAAGGGCTTTGCTTGGGGTTTTGACAACTCCTATTCCGGAGACACAGGCTCTCCCAACAGCCTGTCCAGCAGCATGTGATGGAGTTTAGGGACCTAGGTCTGATCTCAGTCCTACAGGTACAACCTGCTGCCGCCAGTCTTGCCCCCGCCTGGCTCCTCCTCCTGCCAGCCGACTCGTACACTTTGCACAAACCTTCTGGGTTGGGGTCATCCTGACGGGCCTCGCCTTTCTGTCTCGCAGGCGTCTCCTACCTGTTCATTAAGACACAGCTCAAGTGCCGTCACTTGCTACAGAAAGTTTTCGCTGGGCTGTAAGACTTCTTGTGGGACAACAGGCTTGTCCTAGACAATGGATGTCAGGACTCACCGAGCCACCACTCGCGGCCTAAGGGCTGGCTCTGTGCTCCTTCTGAGCTGTGCTCGCTGTTGGCTGGTCGTGACCGTGCTGCCTGGGAAGTGTTCTCTGCCCTGCCCATCCCCGCGTCTGTAGCCCAGCGGAGTGCCCAGCCCATGTCTACTGCTCGATGCAAGCTCTGTGTCCCCAGGGCTCCTGTCCCCAGGAGGTTTCCCCATCTGGAAGTGCTGTTCCCTCCCTTCCGGGTGTGCATATCCAGCCCGACTTCCCTCCCAGACCCCAGGCCGAGGCTGTGCTATCCTGGATGTAGGTCTAGAACCAAAGATAGAAACCAAACTGGGCCAGACCCCAGGTTCCCTTCTCAGGCCTGGTCTGACTCTGGGGTGGAGGTCTGATTCCTGACCATTTTTTGGCTGCAGGTGTCTAGGAAATGCTTATCAAGTCTCTACCATCAGCTGGGACTCTTTTTTTTTATTTTTTTTGTTCATTTTTATTTATTTATTTGAGAGTGACAGAGAGAGAGAGAGGCAGATAGAGAGAGAGAGAGAATGGGCACACCAGGGCTTCCAGCCACTGCAAACGAACTCCAGATGCGTGTGCCCCCTTGTGCATCTGGCTAATGTGGGTCCTGTGGAATCGAGCCTCGAACTGGGGTCTTTAGGCTTCACAGGCAAGTGCTTAACTGCTAAGCCATCTCTCTAGCCCTCAGCTGGGACTCTTAAGTTTTTTTTTTTTTTTGAGGTAGGGTCTTGCTCTAGCCCAATCTGACCTGGAATCCACTATGCAGTCTCAGGCTGGTCTTGAACTCCCGGCGATCCTCCTACCCAGCTAGAGTCTTATTTCATGTAACTATCCTAAGAGGCAAGCATTCATGCCTTTACCTTGCAGATGAAGTCCCGGAGAAGTCAAAGAATTGGCTCAAGACTCAAAGCTGGTAAGCACCCACGGGCAGGAGCCAACCTCGGCCTGGGAATGTGCCGTCTGCACTGCTCTGCTCTGCCCCAGCCTCAGGGTGTACTGGCTACCCTGCAGCTGGCTGGTGCCAGCCTTGTCCCCTGAGCAAGGACTCCTTGCCAGGGAGCTGCAGAAAGCTTGGAGCCATGGTTCCCAGCTCTCCGTCGGATGCTTCTAGCTGGCCAAAGGGGCCCTATGCCTCCTCATCCTGGCTTCCAGGATGCCAGGAGGGAGCGGTGGGGACAGGGCGCTCTTCCAGGATGCCCGTGGGGAGCGGTGGGGACAGAGCGCGCTTCGTCGAGCAGCATGCCTGTGTACATCTGATTACATCCCACTTCCCTCTGCAGCTATTTCCGAAGGTGGGAAAAACAACCGTGACTTGAAAGGCACAGAGGTTTGCGTAGGGGTGTGTGTGCACTGACACATAACAGCCAGAGTAAACCAACACGTGCGCACACGCGTGCTCGCATGCGTGTACAAGAGGAAGCTGGGGGGAAACAGCTGGCAGTAACTGGGAGTCAGGAGAGGGAGGGAGGGAGGGAGGGAAGGAAGGGAATTCTGTGGTGTACTTTGTGGGAAGGAAGGAAGTGGGGAGCAAGCAGAGTCTCTGACAAGTACCTGTTGTGAAAGGGATCCAGCAGTGCTCCTGCCCCGCTTCTCCCGTGCCAGAGGCCCGAGCCTACCCCTAGGTGTCAGAGAGAGCAGATCCACCTGCCAGCAGACCAGGACCCAAAACTCGGCTCCACCTCCGCCCCAGGAAAAGTCACTTGACTTCTCCAAGCATCTGTGGCCTAACGTTTCCTTTATTTCCTTAAGACCGTCGGAATAAAATGAGTTTCGTCTGTTGCTCACAGAAAGTTCCCTTCATGTTGCATATTTCCCAGGGCTGGGAGACACTCTATAGCTAGACAGGACCCTGCCCTTCCTCCTTTCCTCCCTTCCTTATTTCCTTCCTTCCTTCCTTTTTACCTCCCTTCCTCCTTCCGTCTCCTTTTGTCCCTCTTTCCCGACTTCCTTTCCTCCCGTATTTCCTGCCTTCCTTCCTTTTCTTCTTCAGTGGTTCTGAGGTAGGGTTTTGCTATGTGGCCTAGGCAGTCCTTGAACTCAGGACCTCCTTCCTCCACCTCCCAAGGGCTCTGATTACTGGTGTGCAGCACCACGCTAAGGATTAGCCACAAGACTTGCCGAGGAACAACAGACTCCCAGACGACAGACAACAGGGGGGCACAACAAGCTTCCTCTCCACAAAGCTTGCTGGCTGGGGCCCCATGCTGCCCAAGGTGGGGTGGCGAGCTAGCAGTTGAAATGATGACCTTCCAAAGAGCGCCAGCTTGTGTGTGCGGCGGGGGTGGGATGTGGGGGGGTGTGGAGGGGTGGGCCAAAACTACAAAGCCATGAGGAGAGCCCAGCCTAGATCCCAGCTGGAGAGGAGGTAGCTGCAGGCTGTGCAGGTGGAGGGGGCTCTTCAGCAACGACCCCAGCATGTCACCGACCTTGGATCTGACTAGAGTCCCAGGCTTCTCTCTCCTACGCTACCTTTATTCTGAGTGCTGAGCCAGGATTTAACTATGCCCAGGCATCAGAAAGCCACCCAGGCCTAAAAAGCTCCATGGCTTCCCTCCTGGCCTCCTCTGGCTGGGAGCACGGAGCCTGCACAGTCCTCCTGGGCCAGGAGTGAGACTGAGCTTGAAGACGTGGCTGGGGAGCCAGGTTCATACTGTATTTGGGAGTCCAGGGCACGGTGAAGGCCCAGACAAGTCCTCCCGAAAGGCTGAGCACACAGCCCCCTCCTGAAATGGAGTTCAGAGCTGCCCCCTCACCTGCTGTCACCGTTTAAGGTTGTCTTGCATACAACCCACTCAGGCAGGCTGATTAGCAAGTCCTGTGGGGAACTGCAGAAAAAGCTAATTGTCTTTTATCTACCATCTCCTGGGGGCTCCCGAGGAGCGGGGAGTGCACATGCACACCTCCCTCAGCTGGATTGCAAGTTCCTTGTGACAAGTGTCTTACATGCTTTCTGTGTCCCCAAGTGTAGGACTGAACATGTCGAGGGTGCTTATGGGTGAATGCAGATAGTGAAAACATGTACATTACATACCGAGTCTTCCCATCAGCTCTGCGTGCTGCCAACGAAGGGGATCTTTAGATTCATTTCGCCAGGCAGGCAATTGAGGGTCAGAAAAGTTATGTGAATTGTCAGAGGCTGCCCGGCTTGTCTGTGGCAAGGTGAGATCCAGGGTTCTCTGTAATCTGCCTCACCAGCCCAGTCAGGGTTGGGGGGGGGGGTGGGGCCGATGCTTGCTGGAAGAGAGCTGAGTGCTAAACTGGCTTAGAATACTTTGCTCCCTGTTGTAAATTCCTTCAGAGATGGACCTGGGTCAGTCGACACTGACTGTCACCTCCTGGGCCTGCCAGACCTCTTTCTTGACTCCTGGCTACACTGTCCCCCTCTTGAGGGACAGTGAGGCAAACCTCAGCCTGCCATCTGACTGTGGCCAGAAACCTGATATATCTGGAGCCACCGTCCCGGTCACAGGGGCTTGTCACTCATTCTCTTGGAAGGGTTTGCTCTGCAAATCCAACTGGACCCATGTCCTTCAGGAATTGTGTTTGGATTTAGCAGACGGTGTAGAACTGACCTCCCATGTCCCCTGTCAAACTGAGACCCTTGGTAAAACTCTAAAGTAAAGAATTTGGGGGGGGGGCACTGTTGTCCCATCCCTCCTCCTCTGGCCTTGCCCACCGCAGTATTGAGACAGAATCTTTGCTGTATGCAAATTCCCTCCCTCCCCACCTCCGCCATTGCTCTCTCCTTAGCATCTTCCCAGCCCCTGGGAACACAGCGTCCACAGGAAGATGGCACGCAGGTGGTAATCGATTGCCTGGCCTTGGCTGCTTTGCTACCAGGTCCCCCCTGAGCTGCAGAGACAGACGGGTGGCAGAATTGAATGTAGCTTTGATAAACCCCGTCCTCCTCGGCAGCAGATAAGCACTGGGTGGGAGAGGCACGGGGAGCAAGGCTGGCCTCCATCGGTACATGTGGCCTCTCAAGTTCCCCTGGGAGATGAGCAAGTCCCTCACTCCCACCTCTCATTTAATCACACACAACCAGAGCTCTGGGCTGGAGACCTCAGCATTTTATCTAGTCTCCCAGAATCTGAATTCCATAAATAGCTTGCTGGAAGGAGGGCTGGCAGAAGGGAAGAGACTGGGCCTTAACATCAGAGTTTGAGCCTGGCTCTGCTACTCCCTATGTGACCTTGGGCGAAGCACCTAGTTTTCTGAGCCTTAAATGCTGCAGATGGGAAAGAAGGACTTGCTGTGGGGAACTGTGGGATGGAAGCTCTTAACATGCCTGTTTAATGTTCCCTTCAGTTCCCCCAATCTCCCGGCATCTTCATCCATCACCTTTTGCTATACTTGCTTTTAATTACTGAAGCCTAAACTAGAGCACAAGAGGCTACCGAAAGGGCACTAGCCTCAGATCTGATGTAACTATCCCCAGCCCTCCAGAAGGTTCGCACATGCCCCTGGCAGGTCAATATGCAGGCCGCCCTCTGTTAAACACTGTCCTGACTTCCAGCCCCATCAGTCAGGTTCACCTTTAGACCTAGAATTCCCCTTCCGCTTTGATCACTAGTCAAGACCAGGGTCTTTGGAAATGGCTGGCTCACCGAACTCCTACTTCAAAGTGGGCTTCTCGGTGTCTCTCTCAGGAAGACAGACAGGTGGGGTTTCTTTCCTGTTCTAGGTTCCCATATCTAAACGGCCCCATGCCTGAGGTCCCGTCTCTGGCTATAGTCCTCAAGGCTTAGGCCCCGGTGTGCCATGTCCCTAGGTTTTCGTATCCCAGAGTTCTGGGACAGTAGACAAAATGATACATTGGAGGTGTCCTCTACTCTTCTCTGTCCCAGAGCTCTCCACCTGGCAATTTCAGAGCCCCTCATGTTCAACTTACCCTAAAGCCAACATCGCCTTCCACCAAACCTGCTCTTGTTTCTTTTGTCTCATCTCTGTCGGTGCCAACACCTACCAGTGCCTAAGCCTGAAAATGTCCATTTTGAACTCTCCCCATACCTCCTGCAAACACACCTAACCTTCTCTCTTGATTCTTGAGCTTGACCTTTATAGTGGTCTCTTCTGTTCTTTCTGCTGTCGTGGTACTCTTCTGTTCATCCGGAAGCAGTTCTCACACGCTCAGACACGCCACTCTGCCCTGCCACTTCCTCCCAGGCCACAGGCTTCTAACTCTGCCTGTAACGCTCTGCTGTAGATTCAGCTCTCAGACTCCTCTTTAGCCCCACAACCCTACCCCAAATACCACCTCCTCTGATGCTTTCCCTAATCCCTTTCCAGAAGGGTGGTTGTTCCTATAGCTGTTCTTCTGAGAGGACCTTCTATGTCATCAGCTACTGTAAGTCTGCCCGCCCCGCCAGGCTGAGCTCCTGGGAAGGACACATTGGTGTCTACTGGTTTCTGGACACTCAGAGCTCAGTGCAACACACTCTGTAGACCTAGGAGGCTCTGCTCCAAATGGTGACAGCAACCCATTGGAGGACCAGGAAAGCAATCTACAGTGAGTTCAGTCCAAGGCAGGAAATTGCTACGGAGCCCAGGCTAGCCTCATGCTCTTGATCTTCCCACCTCACTCCTCAGTGGTTGGATTGGAGGTGTGCACCCCCAGGGACAGCCTAGTTGACACTTTTAAAAAGACGAAAAAGGGCTGGAGAGATGGCTTAGCGGTTAAGGCACTTGTCTGCGAAGGACCCAGGTTCGACTCTCCAGATCCCATGTTAGCCAGATGCACAAAGGTGAGGCAAGCGCAAGGTCGCACATGCCCACTAGGTGGTCCAAGCATCTGGAGTTTGATTTCAGTGGCGGAGGCCCTGGCATGCCAATTCTCTCTAAAGTTTTTTTTAGAAAAAGATGGGTAGTCTGGGCTACAGAGTGAGTTTCAGGTCAGCCTGGACTACAGTGAGACCCTACCTCAAAAAAAAAAAAAAAAGCAAAACAAAATGAAACAAGCAGCTGGGTGTGGTGGCGTGGTGGCGTACACCTTTAAAATCCCAGCACTTGGGAGGCAGAGGTAGGAGGACTGCTGTGAGTTCAAGACCACCCTGAGAGTACATAGTGAATTCCAGGTTAGCCTGGGCTAGAGCAAGACCCTACCTCAAGTAAAATAAAACAAGATAAAATAAAATAAAATGGCTCAAAAACTGTTACTGTCCCGAGCATCTCTCCTAGGGAGGTGAGCATCTTTCAAGTGTAGTTGACGGTCTGGGAAAAAGACATTCAGCAGTCTTAGGGGGATGTGGCACTCCTGAGGACTTCTGGGTGCCAGCCACTTTCCCAGCAACCTGTGAGAGAGGTGCTTAGCTCAGGCAAGCTGGGAACCTGACTGAGGGGCCCAGTGGGTCTCATTCACAGCCCTGGCTATCTCTGGGTTCTGAGTGCCAGAGGTCACCTGACGTGCAGGGTGTTACGGTGGGGAGGCTGGAGGCCTCTCTTGGGGGCAGAGGGTGAGGTTTTCTTTGTTCAGTCTTGCCCTCTCCATATCTGTGGAATGCCAGAGGTCAAGATTCTAGTGAAAGTCCTTCCTGGGTAGGGACAGAAAGGATTTGTTGCCAGGCAGGAGTTTCTATGTAGTCAGCAGTCCTGGCTGGCCCAGGCAGAGGGTGTGAGAGCTCTGTGCTTGGAAGGGAGCCTGCCTCATTATTTCTTAATTAGAATGGAGGGTGCCAGTAGGTAGCACACAGTCATTTCTGTCTGATTGTGCTGCACCAAAACAGGCTGCAGGGGTCAGAGCCAGTGTGCCTGGGCACAGAGAGCAGCTCAGGCTAAACCCACCCCTTCTCATTGCCAGGGCTTTTGCCAACTCTCAGGGACACCTTCTCTGACCACAGCCGCCTCTCCTGAGCTCCGATGGTCTCCATTATAGCTCCGTCAATGCTGGCTGTTCTCCCTGTAGACTGCGAGTTCTGCAAGGAGCCTTGCTCAAATTGTCATGTCTCCTAGCAGGCTGGTACACAGCAGGAACTCAGAATGCACCTGGAAAAGAGCCACGCAAGGCAGGCCCAGGGGCTGTCTGTCTCCAGGATAAGAGGGCAGGGGGATCAGTCTCCCAGAGGATGGGCCTTTGTGTGGGCTAACCCTTATGCCCCCCAACCATTGAAAGGAAGCCAACACCATCCCAGAGCCCGTCCTCCCTAGCTCCCCTTCCCGAGTTCAGACCTCTTCATGACCACTTTGGCCTTTTTGGCTGCTGAAGAAAGCACTCGGCTCTGATTCAAGTTTTGGTCTGGTTTGTCATGACCCTAAGCTGACCTTCACCCTTCTGGAGCACTCAGGCTCCTTCTAGAAACCCCACACTCCACGAGCCTCTGTGCTCTGACACTAGTGGTAGAGTGTGGGATTTACAGGATTCTGCCCCGGTCCCGTTGCCGGCTGGCCATGTACTCTCGACACGCTCACCCAGTCTCATCTGTCAGATGGGGGGACATCTGCCTCCTTGGAGGAGTTAGAGAAGATGTCTACGTATGCCCGGGCCTCACTAGTGTTCTTTTCCCTTCTTATCTACCTCAGTTTGTCAGAGCCACACTGCCTTGGCTACACCTCGGCTCCTAGTTGATAAAGACACTTGTTGGAGCCTTTCCACTGGTATTCGATCCCCAGAGAATAAGTCCTCTTCTAAATTGCCAAAAAAAAAAAAAAATACTCCTCGGGAGGGCTGAAGAGATGGCTTGGCGGTTAAGCACTTGCCTGTGAAGCCTAAGGACCGGGTTCGAGGCTCGATTCCCCAGGACCCATGTTAGCCAGATGCACAAGGGGGCGCTCGCGTCTGGAGTTCATTTGCAGTGGCTGGAGGTGCTGGCGCGCCTATTCTCTCTCTCTCCCTCTGCCTCTTTCTCTGTCTGTCGCTCTCAAATAAATAAATAAAAATAAACAAAAAATTTAAAACATAAAAAAAATACTCCTTGGGGTCTCCCATGGGGGTCCTTGATTCTGGGTCTCAGGACAGCTCTAGTACTGAATTATTGGGAGATCACAGAGACCTGACACCACACTTGCTAGGTAAATGGGACAGCTGCTCTGGCCAAAGCGAGCAGTGACTGTGTCCCCAGATGTTCCCTGCCAGGATCCAGAGGGCCGCTCCCAGGATGGCTTTGATGGTATTCCACAGACATTCCCCTGCTCCAGTCACAAGCAAGATGGTCAGCCGTGCCTAGCTGCTGACCCAGGTGGGGGTGCCAGCCAGATCCCTCAACATTCCTTAAAGCTTCCCTTTCCAGCCAGGACCCCAGGACGCCCTTTAGCCACAGTGGATCCCTGAGAACTAGGGACAGAGGCAAGGGAGAGAGGCGGGACAGCGTTAGAGAGACAGTGGTCACTCATGTCCCCACGCCCTTGCTTGTTCAGGCCTCTGCCCTTCCTCACTGCACATCTGGGGACTTCCTTTCTCTTTCTATTTTATTTTTATTTATTGAGAGAGAGGAAGGGGGGAGAGAGAGAGAGAGAGACTAAGCACACTAGGGCATCTAGCTACTGCAAACGAACTCCAGATGCCTGCGCCACCTTGTGTACCTGGCTTATGTGGATCGAACCTGGGTCCTTTGGCTTTGCAGGCAAGTGCCTTAACCGCTAAGTCATCAATCCAGCCCAGGAATTCCTTTCTGTCTAAAGCCTCAGCCATACTCCCACCTCTTGAGGCAGTCTCTGATCAGTGAGTGCCCTGACTCAGGGCTGCTAGAGGGCAGGCACATTGGAGGCCCCAACTCTAACCAGGAAGCACAGAGCCGGAGACTTCTGACTCTGTGAGGAGCTCTGGGTTTCTCTGCGCCATATGGCTGTGCAAGGGAAGGCGAGTGCAGGGGAGGTCAGGTGACGGGTGGCAGGCAGAGCAAACAGGTGGCAGCCAGTTAAACATGGAGAAAGGCCTAACCCCCTTCTAGCAGAGAGGGAAAATGAAATCAGAATGAAAATTGGTGAGGCAGGGAGGAAAGGAGGCTCGTTCCATCAGCAGACTTGCCAGCTGAGGCTCGGAGCTCGATCCCGAGGTGGAAGGAGGCCCCAGCTCACGTGAGGACGCAAGCCTTCACCTCCGTCAGCGGTGGCAGGCAGGCCTCCAGGTAAATGGCTGCAGCGGAGACCCACTGTGGATTTTTCTCCCCCTTCCTTTGCTTTTCCCATCACTGCAGTGAGATAGCCTGCCAGTCCCTGCCATTTCCCCCCCCCCCCCCAGGGTCACCCTGGCAAGTCCCTCTCCTCTGGCCCTCCCCACTCCACAGGCCTCTCTTAGGACTTCTCCAACTCAGGTCTCCCCTATCTTCTCCACCATCAGCAGCTTCCTTGAAGCCAGAAGAGAAGCAGAGAAGGTCAGGGCACAGCTCAGGACAGGGCTGGGGACAGACTTTGGATCGTGGGCTCATCCCCGCAGGCCATCAGCCTGCAGTATCAGCAACTCCAGGAAACTTGTCTAAATGCAGATGCTCAGGCCCACCCAGTCCTCTAGGATCAGAGGCTGAGGGTGAGGCCTAGAAACCCACGTTTGAACAAGCCCTCCAGGGGGTTCTGTTGGCTACTGGATAACCTCTGAGATTAAGTCCATAAACCAAGCACAGTGACATGTTCAATTAAAAGACGTTGCTACCTTGGCAGAACCTCCTCCCTTCCTCTGTCCTGGACACAAGGAAGCTTCCAGACAGCATCAGTAATGCCCTGATGGAACTATGGGCATTGCATACACGTGAACTGCAGGGACATGACATGTGGAGATGGCAGGTGGGGATTAACAAGTTAAAAACAAAACAAAGGGGCTGAAAAGATGGCTCAGCAGTTAAGGCACTTGCCTTGCAAAGCCTAACGACCAGGGTTCAGTTCTCCAGTACCCACGTAAAGCCATATGCACAAAAATGGCCCCTGCATCTGGCGTATGTTTGCAACAGCTGCAGGCCCTGGTGTGCTCATACTTTCGGTCTGTCTCTTCTATTTCCGTCTGCTTGCAAGTAAATAAAAATATTAAAAAAAAAATAAAAAACAAAGGAAAACACTCTATAGAGCGTGAAAGTTGTCGCACTAGGGGCAGTAGGGCTCAACCAGGGGAGGGAACACAGCTCCGCCACACGTAGGAATTTGGGCAAATAGAGGAAATTTGCTAAAAACGGGCAAAATTGATGGTATGCAAATTAGACTTTGATACAGTTATTTAAAGGAACTGCCTGGGGGAGTCCTGCCCAGACCGAAGGCCACCAGATGCACAGTTGGTGGAAAAACCTTTGACATTTACAGGGGCTCCAGGAGCAGGTTTCCCGTGGTCTGTGCAGGAGTGGGCTGTCTAAGAGGAGGGTGCTACAGGACACAGCCAGCATGGTGTGGACATGACCCTGCACGCAGAGGCAGCCATAGGAGGCATAAGCTTATCACCCACCACTCCAGCCATCAATCACTCTCCATCGGGCCAGCTGTATCTTCCAGACCTCCCACTCTATGTTGCTGTGGTCTGAATGCATGCGTTAGAAACATAATCTCCAATGGCACAGTGTGGAGGGTAGGACTATAGGGAATGTTTAGGTCATGAGGGCTCAGCTTCCTTATGGACAAATGCTGTTATGAAAGGGAGAATTTGGTCTTTTCTTCTGTTTGTCAAGACACTGAGTTCCTCCCCTGGAAGACCCAGAGTTCAACAGACCCTTTTGTTAGCAGATAGTAGGTCTCACCAGCCACTGGTGCCTTGATCTTGGACTTCTTGGCCTCCAGAACTGTGAGAAACATACTTTTATTCTTTATAGATGACCCAGTCTTTGGTATTCTTTTCTAGAAGCATGGGTGAGACATTTTGATTCTCACAGAAGCCGATATTCCCATTTAAAAACATTTATTTTTATTTATATATGGTGGGGGGAAGGGAATGGGCGCACCAGGACCTCCAGCTGCTACAAACGAACTCCAGACACATGTGCCTCCTTGGGCATCTGGCTTATGTGGGCCTTGGGGAATGGAACTTGGGTCCTTTAGCTTTGCAAGCAAGCGCCTTAACCACTAAGCCATCTCTCCAGCCCCAATACTCCTATTTTAATGCAAAGAGCATTAAGTAACTTGCTCAAGATCACACAGCAAGCAAGCAATGAGCCAAGGCTAGGAGGCACAGTATGTTTCTAAGTCTAGTCCTGATTGTCCCTGTGAGAGGGTAACAACAAGGGTAGCTACCGATAGTCTGATTGTGAGCCAGGCCTTAGCCTGGCAGGAACGGGTGCCCATGTGTTCATGGTACCACTGCGAGGGGGAATGATGAGTCCCATTTCACAGACACGGGAGAAGCTGGATGCCTTGCCAAGAACATACAGTTAGCTGGTAAAGCCAGGTCTTGCCTGGCTGGTACCAGAGCCTGTGCTCTAACAGCGGACCCCTCATGCTCTTCCAGCCCCACTGCCTGGCTCTCCTCCTCCTTCCTCAAGCCCAGGATGGAATCGGGTGATTTCCACTCGGCTTCCTCTTAACCAAGCTCCCCAGGTTCTGGGACAATGCGAGCAAGAAAACCTGGCCTTGGGCCTAAGCTCACAGCCCTTCCTCAAGGGAAGTCCTTTCCTACTCTGGCATAGCTCCCTCTCCTTCATGCCTGTCCAGTTGTCTGGCCCAGAGTGCCTGTGGAGGACCAACAGCCCCTGAGCCCCAAGCCCGGCCAAGGCTTCTATCTGAGATCAATAGCAGGCATAATTCAGTGACTGCAGCAAGTACAAAGGAGTGTAGGTTAAATCAATATTTAGAAGCTTCAAAATTAAGCTAATTAAGAGCAAACCTTAATGATTTTTACTGTCTGAGGATAACAAAAGACAAAAAGCCCACCTATATTTCATGACTGTACTTTAAGTCGCTTGTAATACTTTGGGGAGGGCAGACACGGATGCTGCTCCAGCAGCCCTGTGCTGAGCTGCAGGAGAGGGCCATCTTGTCTGTGGATACAGAAGACAGAGAAGTCGGGGGGGGGGGGGCGCACAGTACATGAAGAGTGCATGGTGCAAGGCCACTGGTTAGGAGTAAAGGACTACTTACTACTCTGGGCTGGATGCATTCCCCTCCCAAAAGATATGTGAAAGGCCTATCCCTGAGTACTTGTGAATGTGACCTTATTTTTTAAAAAATATTTTCTTTTTATTTATTTATTTACGAGAGAGAGAGAGAGAGAGAGAGAGCGAGCATGCCAGAGCCTCTAGCCACTGCAAACAAGCTCCAGATAAATGCATCACCATGTGCATCTGGCTGACGTGAGTTATGGAGAATCGAACCTGGGTCCTTAGGCTTTGCAGGCAAGTGCCTTAACTACTAAGCCATCTCTCCAGCCTGAGTGTGACCTTATTTTTTTTTTTTTTTTTTGGTTTTTCGAGGTAGGGTCTCACTCTAGCCCAGGCTGACCTGGAATTCACTATGGAGTCTCAGGGTGGCCTTGAACTCACAGCGATCCTCCTACCTCTGCCTCCCGAGTGCTGGGATTAAAGGCGTGCGCCACCACGCCCGGCTGAGTGTGACCTTATTTAAACTGGGTCTTCATAGATGTAATCAAATGGAGATGAGTTTGTCAGGAAAGGTCTTAATCTAACATGACTGGCGTCCTGTACGAGGAGGAAAGCAGGGCATGAAGAAAACACGCAAGGAGAATGGGCTGAGACGTGGCGTGAGGAAGGCATGCAAGGGGAGCGGCTCACAGGCACAGTTGGGCGTCTCCAGCAGCAGCCAGCAGTGGCAAGGACGCATCCCGCTACGTCTTCTGCAGGGAGGCTGGTCCTGCTGACACCTGGAGTTCGGATTTCTAGCCTCCAGAACTGCGAGACACTATGTCCGCACCGCTTTAAGGCACCACGTTTCAGTGCTGTTCCAGTAGCTAATCCAGGGATTCTGTGCTGTCATTCCCAGGGATTCTCATCCTGCCACTCACTTGACACTGGACCAATTTGGGCAAGATGTTCAGCATCTCTTTCATCACCTCACATTTTCTCCTTATGCACTGCCTCTCTTTCAGAGATTGAAAACATGAGTGGGGAAACATACTTCATGAGTGGTGTCAGATATAAAAATACCACTGGGTCCTGGGCTGCGCTGAATCCGGGAAGAGACTCAGGATCACCTGTCAGAAGAGCCTGTTCCCAGGACTGTTGTAAAGACATAATGATATCACAGGATCAAGTACACTTTGCACCTTTAGCAGTATGATACGCATGAAAGGGGTGGTGTGAATGTGAAACATCCGCTACAGCCTCACGTATTTGTGGTTAAGTCCGATACTTAATCCCCAGCTGGTGGACACTTTAGGACGTACAGCCTTGCTGGAGGAGGCGTGTCCCTGGAGGTGGGCCTTGGGATTTTACAGTCCAGCCCCAGCGTCAGTGAGCCCACTCCCTACGGCTTTCCTGTCGCTGGGAAGATGTGATGCCCAGCTGTCTGTTCCTGCCATGCCTTCCCTACCACGAAGCTTTCCCTTGAATCTGTAAGCCCGAAATAAACCCTTTCCTTCCATAAGCTGATGCTAGTCAGTTTTGTCTTAACAAGAAGGTAACTGCTGGTCAGGCATGGTGGCACACACCTTCAATCCCAGCACTTGGGAGGTACAGTTAGGAGTTAGAGGTCACCCTGAGAGCATACAGCGAATTCCAAGTCAGTCTGGAATAGACTTTTTTTTTAAAGAAGTGCTTCATTTTTTTTTTTTTTTTTTGGCTTTTTCTCCCCTAGGCTGCTTTGGTGTGGTTCCTACACTGCCATCTTAACTGGAAGTCTTCAATTTTTTTTTTGTTTTAAAAAGCAGGTCTCACTGTAGCCCAGGATGACCTGGAATTCACTCTGTAGCCCCAGACTAGTTTTGAACTCGCGTCAATCAATCCTCCCACTTCAGCCTCCCAAGTGCTGGGATTAAAGGCATGAGCCACCACACCTGGCATGAAAGATGTTTGTGTGTGTGGCAGGGGGTGGGGGTGGGGGCGGGGAGGGCTGGGGAGATGGTTCAGTCAACAAAGAGCCTGCCACACAACTCTGAATAGCTGAGTTCAAATCCTCAGGCCCCATGTAGAAAGCAGGAAGCTGCTGTGGCAAGCTTCTGGAACCCCAATGCACCTATGATGAAAAGGGAGGCCAAGACATGAGTATGTCAAGGACCAATGGAAAGTCAGCCTCTGACCTCCACATGTACACACGTCATGTCCACAATACATAAATGCAGCTAATAAAGAAAAACGTGTTTTGTTGTTCTTTTCTTTTCTTTCTTTCTTTTTTTTTGGGGGGGCTCTTCAAGGTAGGGTCTCACTCTAGCCCAGGCTGACCTGGAATTCCTCTTTAAAAAAAAAAAAGGAGAGGAGCTGGGAAGCTGGCTAGGTAGGTAAGAACACTTGCTGTACAAACTTGGGGACCTGAGTTTAATCCCTAGCACCTACATAAAAACAAGTGTGTGTGTAAATGTGGTATTTAAAAAGAAAAAGTACGTGGGCATGCATGCCTATAACCACAGCACCGAGGGGAGTGAGGATAGGGGAATTGCTGGGATTCGCTGGTCAAACTAGAAAATAACATGAACTCCGTGGTCAGTGAGATTCTGTCAAGGAAACAAAGAAGGACACCTAAGTTTCTCCTCTGGCCTCTGCACAAATGTGCATGGGGCACGCACATCTGCACACACATATACATACATTATGCACATACAAAATAATTTAAGCCAGTGGTGGTGGCTCACACCTTTAATCCCCGTACTTGGGAGGCTGAAGTAAGAGGTGAATCGTCATGAGTTTGTGGCCAGCTTGGGGCTACGGAGTGAGTTCCAGGTCAGCCTAAACTAGAATGGGACCCTACCTTAAGAAAATGAAATAAAAAATAATTAAAAAAAACAAAACAAACTAGTGTGGGGCTGGAAAGATGGCTCAGGGCTAAAGGCCTGGATTCAATTCCCTAGCACTCACGTAAAGCCAGATGCATTCAGCAAGAGACTCTGACATTCCCACATACACATGCAAATAAATGAATATTATTTTTTTTTTTCAAGGTAGGGCCTCACTCTAGCTCAGGCTGACCTGGAATTCACTTTGCATTTTTCAGGGTGGCCTTGAACTCACGGCGATCCTCCTACCTCTGCCTCCCGAGTGCTAGGATTAAAGGCGTGCACCACCACGCCTGACTCGAACATTAATTTTTTATATTTTATTTATTTATTTGAGAGAGAGAAAGAGGCAAGGAAATAGAGAGAGAAAGAGGCAGAGAGAGAGAGAGAGAGAGAGAGAGAGAGAGAGAGAGAGAATAGGTGCGCCAGGGCCTCCAGCCACTGCAAACGAACTCCAGATGCATGCGCCCCCTTCTGCATCTGGCTTATGTGGGTCCTGGAGAGCTGAACCGGGATCCTTTGGCTTTGCAGGCAAATGCCTTAACTGCTAAGCCACCTCTCCAGCCCAGTGTTAATTTTTTTTTTAAAGTAGTGTACGTCAGGAGTGGTACATGCCTGTCATCACACACCTGGGAGGTGGAGGCAGGAGGCACAGGAGTTCAAATCCAGTCTCTCTGCTACATAATGAATTTGAGTTCAGCCTGGGCTACATAAGGCCCTGTCTCAAAAACAAACAAACAAAAAAGTGCAGTGTGTGTGTGTGTGTGTGTGTGTGTGTAGGTGCATTCTCTTTCTCGTCATTAACCCTCTCTCTGTAGCTTGGAAAGATTGGTTCTGAGGGGTGCCAGGCAAGGCCTGATACGGAGCTCAGGGGAGTTCTGAGGGCTTTGGTCTCTGCCCTGGGTCACCTGGGTTAAGGGAGGGGGATCTTGACCAGTTTTTCTTTATCCTCCCCGGAGCCTGTGAGCCCCGGAGGAGCCAGGAAGCCACACAGGCAGCAACTGAAGTCTCTATGACCATGACGTGGCGGCCACACCAAGCTTGGGTGCTCATCTTAAATGTCCCTGACGCTCCACCATATTTACCACGGAGCTGTCTGCAGGAGCCTCTCCAGGGCTCTGGGGGGGGGGGGGAAGCGTTCTCAAGCAGTCTCTCGGAATTTCGGAAGAAGCAGAGGCGGGGTCCCAAGTGCAGAACCAGGGAACCAGCCTTCCTGCCATGTGGTAACCGCCGCCTTTGCAGACAGGCATCGCTGGCTGCAGCAAGCGAGCATCGCCGGCACATGACTCGCACAGGGACAGTGACGCTAGCAGCCACACTGTGACAACCAGCACCACCTCACCATCACAGTGCCACCACCTGAGATTCACCGCCCCACCTCCTCTGCACAGTCAGCCGCTCTCTGTCAGTGCCACCAGCCCATCCCTCACACACACACATAAGTCCTCAGCTGTGGTTGGCAGCATTTTCTGTTTGCCATCACCACACATAACCGAACACCCTCCACTGGCATCTTCACCTCCATCCGCTGCCACCAACCTGGGCACCATAAGGACCTTGATTATCATAACAGCATACGCCTGCCTCTGTGCTGTCACGTGTGTAGAATCCAGAACAGACCCATGTTCTGCCCCCGGCAATGCTAAGGAGAACAAGAGGGACACACTTGCACAGAGGGGCACACCACAAGTGTGCACACAGGCGAGTGAAGCTCACGTGCGTGCTGGTGGAATAGGTGTGATGTGGAAGATCAGGGCCGGGCCAGGCCATTCCTGCATTCTACCTGGGGAACAGAAAAATCACAGCCGCCTGCTTCCTGTTATCTGTTTTTCAAATGGCTAATATTACAGATTCATGAAGGGATCTTAGCAGGGTGTGGTGATGCACACCTGTCATCTCCACCTTTGGGAGACTGAGGCAGGAGGATCTGGAGTTCCAGGCTAGCCTGGGCTACGTAGTGATACTTTGCCTCAGCATGACAAAAACAAACAAAAGTAAAATAAAATGCACCAATGCCAACAGGCCACTCTAGACCAATTATATCAAGCTCTGAGGGGAAGGATCCAAGCATGGTATGGAAGTAAAACTTTCCAAAACTTCTTTGTATATAAATTTTGTAACAGTCTAAAACAACCTGTAACTAAAACTTGTGTTGCACAGTGTTGACTCTGAAGTATTCAGGGAGAAGTGGAATGATACCTGTGGCGGTTTGATTCAGGTGTCCCCCATAAACAGGTGTTCTGAACGCTAGGTCGCCAGCTGATGGTGATTGGAAATTAACGCCTTCTGGAGGCAGTGTATTGTTGGGGGCGGGCTTATGGGTGTTATAGTCAGTTTCCCCTTGCCAGTGTTTGGCACACTCTCCTGTTGTCCACCTTATGTGGGCCAGGGGGTGATGTCCACCCTCTGCTCATGCCATTGTTTTCCCTGCTATCATGAAGCTTCTCCTCGAGCCTATAAGCCAAAATAAACTTTTTTCCCACAAGCTGCTCTTAGTTGGGTGAATTCTACCAGCCATGCGAACCTGACTGTAATAATACCTATGATTTATTCTAAAGTGTAGCAAAAAAAAAAAATCAGATGGATGGATGGAAAAAGGAGATGGAGAAATATAATAAAACCCATCTGATGGGGTTGAAATATAGGTGTGTGTGTGTGGGGGTAAGTGGCTCTCACTAAAACTGCCCCAAACATTGCTGTGGGTTGGAAACCATTCAGTAAAAAACATTGAAGGGGAAGAAAATACCCAACCAGTTTTTTTTTAAATTTAAATGCAAAGCTAGGTTGGCTCAGCAGTTAAAGATACTTGCTTGCAAAACCTAATGGCCCAGGTTCAGTTCCCCAGTACCCATGTAAAGGCAGATACACACAGGGGCAAATGTATCTGGAGTTCACTTGCAGAGGCAGGGGCATGTCCATATTCACTCTCATAAACAGATAAATGAATAAATAAAGTGAAGCCAGATCAGACAACCACTGCTTCTGCTGGAAAACTCTATGAGCCAGTGAGTGTTCCTGTCCCCTCTCCACCCAAGTGAAATAGCAAAACACTGTTTCGCTTCAGACTTGCCCCAGAGTTGCCCAGCCCTGCTGAGCACGGGCACTCACAGACAAGAGAAACTGCCCAGGGCACGGCGGGGAGGGGGAGGTACCGTGGGGAAGATGCATGCTGCCCCAGGCCCCATAGGGCTGCCCTGTGGGTCAAGGTTGGGCTGGCATCCACCATAGACAGGCCAGGTGCCAGGTCTATTCTTGGGCAGACACCCTCAAACCTCCCTATTCTAAAGCCCAGCTCAGCGTCCCTAGCTAGGATTAACTGCCTTCGTAGAAAAGGCAGCCAGGAGCCTGGCCGGGGCGGAGTGCGGGGCAGTGGGCCGGGCTGGGGTGAGGGCTGCGCGGAGACACGGGGCTCATCGGTATGCTCCTCCACACGCGGCCCCGCACCCACCCAGGCGCGAGTGCTATGGCAACACCGTGCTCTTTAAACACAGGAGTTTGTGCTGCCATCGAAAAGCAGCATTAGGCAATTTAATTAAGGAGCTGGCAGCAGACAAACTTTGTGAGTTAAAGGCATTTTATTAAATCCCATTGTATTATGCAGCTTGGTTCCCCCAGGAGCTATGGAGCTGGGAGAAGACAGGAGAAATTGCTAGAATTTCTTTCTCTTGCCTGCTGCTTCTGGTCTCCCTTCCAGCTTCAAGAAAGCATGAATGTAGTAGGGAGATCCCGACTGCGGCGACCTGCTCTCCCCAGCCCAGCGCCCGAGACAACAGCGTGGGGAACACGATGCTCGGAGCTGTGGGGTGTGTGATTTCCGGGCCAGGCCTGCTGAAGCAGAGCCGTGGGTCAGCACTGGGTTCAGGGCTCCCGGATGTCGCTTCACGGAGCTCACACCCTGGCAGCAGGAACCCTGTGCACTCTCACTTCACAGATGAGGAAGCTGGGGTACACAGAGGTGAAGCAACTCGCCCAAAGTCTTGCCGGCTGCATAAGCAGAGAAGCCAGTCCACATCTGCCTGAAGAGCACACGGATGCTCTGAGGCACAAGGCACTAAGTGGAGCGGGGCCCGCTGGCCAGGTAGACCCAGCTCGTCTCTGTGAGGCCTTCCTGTGTGAGAAAGCCCAGGGGTGTGTAGCCTGGGCTCTTGGGCCATAAGGGCCTTCCCAGTTGGTCGGCCTGGCTTGACCTCACAGAGCTGTGTACCCTGGTGCCAGAAGCTGGTGGAGCAAAGGGAAAGAACTGCCTTCCAGTCTGGATTCCTCTGAGCCCACCTGGGCAAGGCACCGTGGAGTGGGGGCCACACAGCTACCTGCCCTCCGCATCTGTACACTGGGGTGTCCTCCTGGCCTCCATTTCCTCAGTTCCAGAAAGGAGGTGATAAGACATGCCTTGCACAGCTGAAATGGATGCACGGTTCATTACAGGGCTGCTCTCTGCCAGGCACCTGCCACTAGCTGCCTATGCCAATCCTCGTAGGTCTGCTGTGTTAGCCCCACTATGCAGCTAAGGAAACTGGGGATAAAAGAGGTTAGGCTTCTGCCCAAAGTCATGAAGCTCGTAAGGAGCAAAAGCCAGCTGTCACTCATACGTGACTACGTACAGTCACATACATATATGTGACAGAATTATGCCAATAGCTTCTTTGAGATAGATTTCAACTAGGAGCTTACATATTTTATTTCACAGCCACTGTCTTAGTGCACTTGGATGTTATCACCAAGTATCATAAGCTGAGGAGTTTTTATTTTATATATTTATGAGAGAGAGAGACAGAGAAAGAGAAAAAGAGAGGGGAAGAAGAAGCAGATATATATACAGAATGGGCCTCTAGCCACATGCAAATGTACTCCAGATGCATGCCCCACCCTGTGCATCTGGATTATGTGGGTACTGGGGAAATGAACCTGGGTCCTTAGGCTTCATAGGCAAGTGCCATAACTGCTAAGCTATGTCTCCAGGCCAGCTGAGGAGTTTATAAACAATAGATCTTCTTTCTCACACCTTTGAAACTAGCATCTACAAGATCAAGTCACCTTGCAGATCGGGGGCCAGGAGGGCTTGCTTCTGGTTCACAGAGGGAGGCCATCTTCCTGCTGCACCCTCACGTAGGTGCAGGGGCCAGGCAGCTCTGGGGCCTCCTTTATGAGAGAACTAATTGTATTCCTGAAGGCCCTGCCCCACAGCCCAGTCATTTCCTGAAGTCCCCAACTCTGAATGCCACGCCTTGGCGATTTGGCTTCAGCATGTGCAGTGGAGGGCAGGGTTAACTGTCCAGATCACAGAAAGCACACCGATGCTCGCATCACTTTCCAGAGAAGGTTCCCATCTCCCTGGACCTCTCAGGAACTGCGGAAAGGGAGCTGGTGGGCTTCACCTCCTGGCTGCTGTGTGGTAGCTGGGAGGCCTGCACCTCTACTCTTCCTCCTTCTCCACTCTGTCCCTGAGTCTCCTGTCCCTTTTTCTCATCAGTCACCATGTTCTTCTACTGGTGAGACCCTGGGGCTTCTGCCTGGTACTTGGGTCATCTCTACCAACCCACATTCCCTTGCCCCCACCCGGGAGAGACGACCATAGCTTCGGCACCCAGTGACACCTGTGAGCCGTCTCTGAATGGGTAGACAGGATGTGGGCAGGCCAGGGAGAACAGAGGTGCTCCAGGGGGAAGCCGAAAAGGAACTGCACAACCACGCAGACCTCCCAGGAAGACAGTAACATCAGGCACTAAGAAATCTGGTTTGGGTGGAAACTATGGAGCAATCTTACCACGTCCCGATTTCTTCTCATCTGGAAAATGGGGATAAGAATATCTGCTCTACTTTGTAATAAGCATCATTTGTTAAGTGCTTACTATAAAGCTTTGAAAACAAAACTTAACCCCCACACAGTCTTGGCAGTCATAGTGTTATCATCATGTGGGGAAGCAATGGAGGCTCAGAGAGGTTAGGTAACTTACCCAAGGCTGCACAGCTGGTACACTCTGAGTGGGGCACTGTGATGGCAAGGATCTCACTTTTCATCACCAACTGTGTGGTCATGAGGACCCCTGAAGAAAAAGGTATATGAAAGTGTATAAGCAGAAAGCTCTAGAGCAAATAAAGCGGGGTCTTCCCTCCCCTCCGCATCTACTGTCACCGTCACTGTGGTGACAGCCTTCTCATGACGACGGTGCTGTGGGTCAGACGGCTTTCTTCTAATAAGACAGGAAGAGAAACCAAACCCATCCTTCTCAGTTATGCATGCCACCATCCCTGCAGCTCTGGGTGCCCCTGTGCCCATGAGAGCTGGCAGGTCAGAGGGAGGACAGGGGCGGCCCAACCTGCAACCAGCCTACCTCCCCACCCATCAATCTGTCCCCCTCTGAGTCCCTGCAAGGCCACTTCTGCTTGTGCAGGATTGCCGGTGCTCCCGCACCAGTAGGCACCACGTCCTGCAGGGCTAGCCCCTGCAGGGAACTGTTGATGGCTTCTCTGGTCCCAGCAAGGAGTCATTACATGCCAAATGCCTGGTTTAAACAAGTAATTACGTGACTCTAATAAGAAGCCAGGCTCCCCACCAGGGAGGCAGAGCAACTTCCCAAGGTAGCCACGTGGAGAGCACTGAGCATCAAGCACTGAACACTGAACACTGAGACCTCCCCAGGGTAGTCATGTGGAGAACACTGAGCATCAAGCACTGAGACCTCCCCAGGGTAGCCACATGGAGAGCACTGAGCATCAAGCACTGAGACCTCCCCAGGGTAGTCATGTGGAGAGCACTGAGCATCAAGCCCTGAGACCTCCCCAGGGTAGTCACGTGGAAAGCACTGGGCATCAAGCACTGAGACCTCCCCAGGGTAGTCACGTGGAGAGCACTGAGCATCAAGCACTGAGCACTAAGACCTCCCCAGGGTAGTCACGTGGAGAGCACTGAGCATCAAGCACTGACACCTTCCCAGGGTAGTCACGTGGAGAGCACTGAGCATCAAGCACTGAGACCTCCCCAGGGTAGCCACGTGGAGAGCACTGAGCATCAAGCACTGAGCACTAAGCCTGCTGCACCACCCCACAACTGCTTTCCTCCTGCAATGCCTCTTCCGAGAGTCTTGCATATAGGGGCACCCTAGGCTCCCAGAGCCCGAATCCTGAGGGGCTCACAACATGACAGATTTTCAGATGTGGGCCCACTCCTGATGCCTGGCTACCCACCCACACCATGATGGACAGATCACCCAAAGCGCTCACAAGGGCAGCTTCAGCCTTCCCACATAGGATGCTGGCCACATACTTGGTGGTGGTGGTGACTTCCGTGACTCCTCTGGGAGTTTCAGGGCAGGGAGAGGTCAGAAGGGACAGACAGACTCTGTCTGTGATAAATATACCCTGTGAGCAGCTTCCGCTCTCCAGTGAAGGCTTTTGGAGCTGCCTAAGTCCTCAGCTGGGCTTCGAGGCCTGGCGGGGATTGCTGCAAATGTGTCAGTGTGCAGCTGCAGCGTTTTCCTTTTTCTTTTTTCCTTTCCTTTTTTTTTTTTTTTTGTTTTGGTTTTTCCAGGTAGGGTCTCATTCTAGCCCAGGCTGACCTGGAATTCACTATATAGTCTCAGGCTGGCCTTGAACTCATCGTGATCCTCCTACCTCTGCCTCCCGAGTGCTGGGATTAAAGGCATGTGCCACCACACCCAGCTTTTTTTTCTTTCTTTTGAGGCAAGGTCTCATTGTAGCCCAGGCTGGCCTTGAACTCACAGTGATCCTCCTACCTCTGCCTCCAGAGTGCTGGGATTAGAGGTGTGCGCCATCACGCCCAACCACAACACAGCCTTGACTGTGCTTTAAGTGGCCTCTCTGCCCGTGAGTTCGTCCCTGCTCCTTGGGCCAGCCCCGGGCTGACCATGACTTCCTCTTTCTCGACCCAGGAGTGGACCTGGAGGCTGGGCGTCCCCTGCTGCAGAGGGCCAGAACCCAAGAGGGGCTACAGCTAAAGCGGAATTCTGATGAGCCTGCGCCAGGGGCCACAGCATCTCTGCTCTAAGGGTGTTGATAGAGTGCCTTCCTGAGCGCCTCATTTTTCCCATTGTGACAACTCCATATCTACTGTTCCCTGTCACTGTGGTGACAGCCTTCTAATGATGGAAACAGCTTCCGTGTCATATAAATTCTTCCCAAGCCCCAAAGGGCTAGAAGACCAGGTTTGGGAAGAACCAAATGTTTTCCACGTGGCCAAAAGAACAAAGCTGTCAACCGTAAAGTCTTGTGTTCCAATCATGCCCTGACCTTTTCCCCGCTGTGTGACCCTGTGTGACAAGCTATTTAATCTCTCCGAGTGTCACTTTCTACATCAGAAAATGAGAACAGTACCTCATAAGGTTATCTTGAGTACTGAAGACGATGACAGAGGATCTGACATACAGTATGTTCAATAAATGAGTTCCCTTTTCCAGTAAACATGGGTAGGTGACATGGGAATCCCTATCATATTTTTGGCACCAAAACAGTATGGGGGAAGAAGGGACCCCAGGGGAATGGCTGCTTGGTCAGATGGGAATGGTGGGTTAGTTACTTTCCCTATGCTGCTGGCTGGAGTCCGCCAGTCCTCATGGCTTCTCCTCCATGAAGCTGCCCTTGGTGCCAGTCCCTCACATCCCATAGCTGCCATCCAGGCTGTCCTGCATCCCTGCATCTCTTGTCCCTTCTGTCTATCTTTTTTTTAAAAAAATTATTCTTATTTATTTATTGTCAACTTCCATAACTGTAAACAATATCCCATGGCAATTCCCTCCCTCCCCCCACTTTCCCCTTTGAAACTCCATTCTCTATCATATCCCCTCCCCCTCTCAATCAGTCTCTCTTATTTTGATGTCATGATCTTTTCTTCCTATTATTCATTTACTATAGAGAACGGAGAGGGGGGAGGGGGCAAATGGGCCCACTAGGGCCTCCAGCCACTGCAAACGAACTCCAGATGCATGTGCCTCCTTGTGCATCTGGCTTATGTGGGACCTGGGGAACTGAAGCTGGGTCGTTTGGCTTTGCAGGCAAGTGCCTTAACCACTAAGCAATCTCTCCAGCTCCCGGCTCTCTCTCTCTTTAAAAAAAAATATTTATTTATTTGACAGAGAAAGATGGAGAGAGAGAGAGAGAAAGAGAGAGAGAGAGAATGGGCGCACCAGGGCCTCCAGCCACTGCCATTGCAAACGAACTCCAGACACGTGTGACCCCTTGTGCATCTGGCTTATGTGGGTCCTGGGGAATTGAACCTGGGTCCTTTGGCTTTGCAGGCAAACACTTTAACCGCTAAGCCATCTCTCCAGCCCCTGGCTCTCTTTTTGATGAGAGTTGTTCCTCTTGTGACAAAGGCAGACCCTTCCCCAATCCGACCTGCCTTCTTCTCTCCCTACTGCCCCCGAACTCACAGGAACAGGCTGCTTTCTCTTTGGCCCATCAAAGCCTTTGAATCTGTGGTTCTGGAATGTCCTTCCATTCTCTGCTCTGGGAATTCTTAATTATCCAGCCTTTGCCACCTTCGTGACACTTTCTACTCCCAGAGCACTAGCACTTAGCCTTGTGGCCTTGGCTGCCTCTCTGGGCCCAGCTTCGCAGGGCACAGGGCTGCACATGGGCAGTGCTTGCCAATGAGGGCAAGGGTGGGTGAACAGTGTGGAATATTATCCTTAATGGAAGCTTCCTGCTGAGGGGGCAGCACTTGGTCCAGGGTGGCTAGCTAGAGTCCTCCTGGAGCAGACCTGGCCATGGGTATAGACGGGGCTTGGGCGTGTGGTGGTTCCAGGACAGAGGTGACCTTCACTATGGACTCTGCACCTTTTTTCTCCAAGCCCTGGCACACCGCTGCCATCACACCGGGTGCCTTCTGACCCTTCCCCAGGACAGAGAAAGGGCAGGGAAGAGACAAGGGGAGGGTCTCAGAAGCATGAGCACTGAAGAGTTAGGTCTACCTCTGGAAGACCGGCATCCTTCAGTCATCTCCTATAGTGGGGGGAACTCAGGGAAGATACTGGCTAGAAGGCATCGAGAAGCTGCGTACAGCTAAAATGGGAGTCAGCCTGGGCCAGCCCCGGGGCAAGATTTTTCTTTCTTTTTTTTTTTTTCATTTAGATGCTTCCTTCTGCAGAAACTGCAACACAGCCCCCAGAGGAGACAGGCAAAGTGCACTCTGAAGAACTGTACCAGTGCGGTGTTGGTTCCTGATACTTCTCCACAGACAGGAGGATGGATGGGTGGATGAGTGGATAGTTAGAAGAGCAGATCATTGGACAGATGTAGGGATGGGTGGGTGGGGCAGATGGATGAGAGATGGATGGAGGAACCTATGGGTGGGTAGGGAGATTATGTATGGGTGGGTGGTGGGTGGACAGGTGGATGGATGCATGAGTGGGTGGGTGGATAAGGGAATGGATGGAGGATGAGTTGATATTCTTTGGGAGGTACTGGTCAGCCATTTCCTGCAGCAAGGCTGCATGTGGGCCACAATCTCAGAGTTTACTATGTGACTTCATGTGATGGTGACCCTTGGAAATAGGGGTTACTCTCTTACTGACAGGAAGCTTCAGAATGACTCTAAACAGATACTCCTTTAATTCGATGGCAACGTTGGCCAGTCAGTGACCTGCCATCCCACTGGGCATGAGCAGGGTCTCCATTCTAACTGTGGAGAGGCAGGCTGGAGGAAGAAGTGGGGAGCCCTCCATGTGAGAGAAGAGGGACACCCCAGACATGGGGAGAGATGAGGGAGGGACCAGGGCTAGCAGCTTAGACGCAACCAACATATTTCCTCAGGGACACAGTGTCTTGATTTGGATCCGAAATATGCGACCTGAAGAAACCCAGCACTTATTGCTATGCTTTTGGGTATTTTTCTTTTAGTTTTTTAATGAATGTTCCTTTCGAAAACAACCTCTCTCGTTTCAGTTTAAATTGAGAGGAAACAGAGATGGGTTAGTTTAGATGGGTAACTCTAGGAGGTGGGAGGAAAGGGGGGGGCACGGGGAGTTACAGGGCAGGCAGTCACAGCCAGGGAACACGGGCTAGCAGGAGGCCCGACTCCCTTCCTGCATGGCTGAGCTGTTACAGGAGCCCAGAGCCAGGCCCTACGCAGGCCACTCTGAGCCCCTGAGTCACCGCTGCAGGCCCGCGATGCTTATGCACTTCCCCTGAGCGTCGCAGGGCGGCCAGGAGGGTGGCTGGCTGGGCTGCTGCTGCAGAGGGGGAGGAGGCACACCGAGCCGGCCCGGCCCGCAGTGACCGCAAGAGTCGGACTCCAGCTACAAAACGAGGAAGGAGGCAACAGAAGCCTGTTGGAAAGGAAAGGGGGCAAAAAGGCCTTGGGGAGCCTGGCCTAGCAAGGTTAATTGTTTCTTTCCTTCAGGAGATCTCACGCCACATTGAATAAATAACATACCACATGCCATCGCATAAGATGCGTTCCACGGTGTATTAGATATACCGCACTGTCACCGTGTCTGTCAGCCACCATCAGGGTGATGGATGACTTATCAAAAGCCACTCTGACTTTTCCAAATGTGATGTTTTGATAGAGGTGCCATTCAACAGGCCAGAACCTCAGATAGAACCTGAATGTGAATGAGGAACAGTCACCGCCTTTGTCTCACCTAGTTGAAGGTTTCTTGTCTAATAAAAAAAAGCTTGCGTTAGGCCAGCTAAGGAGGGAGGGGAAAGGGGTGGACAAAAGAGATGGAAGGCGGGCAGGAGAGAAGAAAGGGAGGCCACCCAAAGGAGAATAGCAGAGGCCAGAACAACTGGATGTCCAAGGGAAGCAGGGCAGGTGAGCTGGCTTGGATTTTTTAAAAATATTTTTTATTCATTTTTATTTATTTATTTGAGAGTGACAGACAGAGAGAGAAAGAGGCAGAGAGAGAGAGAGAGAGAGAATGGGCGCGCCAGGGCCTCCAGCCACTGCAAACGAACTCCAGATGCATGCGCCCCCTTGTGCATCTGGCTAACATGGGTCCTGGGGAATGGAGGCTCGAACTGGGGTCCTTAGGCTTCACAGGAAAGCGCTTAATGGCTAAGCCATCTCTCTAGCCCCTGGCTTGGATTTTTACACTGGGTCGTGTGATGACTGAGCAGAAGGGGCAGCAGCACGAACAACGGCCTGAGTTGTCCGTCGTGGTGGTTTCACATGTGGCCACTGAGCAGCCGAGATGTACTGAGTTGGAACGGAGGTGGGCTATGCACGTAGAACGCACCAAATTTTTAACGTGAAAACAGAATGTAATATAATCTCTCTAATAAGTAGGTTACTGATTACATTTTGAAACAATATCTTTACATACGGGCCTCATGGTATTAACCTCACCTGTTTCTTTTCACTTGTTTAGTGTACCAACTCAAATACTAACACGCCACTTGTGGATTGCATGCTATTTCTCCTGGAGCAAGGCTAGCATACATTGTGTATTAGAGTTAGGTTCAAATCCCACCTGTAGTTTGGGGACCTAGCTAAAGTTGAACCATTGAGAAGTGGCACAGGGCTAGAACTGGTTGGGTCAGGGGGTTGGCAGTCGGGACAAAGAGGAAGGGGCAATAGTAGGAGCCAAATGAAGAGGGGGGGGGGGCTTCTCCCACAGGCTGTCACCCATGTGGTGTAAGTCTCATTGCAAACTTGAGGCATGTCAGAGTTGGAAGAGGCCTGATGGCTGCTTCAATCCAAGGACCAAAGGAAAGCAAGTAGGAAGTTCCTTCCTTCCCAACTTCTGAACCCATATACTTTCCAGCCCCCAAGAACCTTCACTCAGTGCATCCACCCCAAAGCAACCACAAAGTCCCCTCCTATGTGCAACATGTTTTATTCAAGGGGCATTGCCACCATGCAGTCAGACACCACCTTCCCCACTATTCAGAAGCAAAGCCCAAGACTCAAGATCTCAAGGTCACCCTGGTGATGGCTCCTCTGCCCCGAGCAAGGGCCCTGCCTTAGCTGTGGTGCCCCCACTGACACAAGAGGGGCAGCAGGCGAGGCCAGGCAAGCTTTTGCCAAAGTCGACCACAGTCAGGAAGAAGCGCCAGAGCCAAGATGGAGGAAACCAGGGAAGGGAAGTGTAGCAGGCCACGGGGCCTACCGAAGTCAAAGCCAGGGTTAACACTCGGATTCTGATTCCAAACACATGCTCAAGTCAGCGACTGAGAGGGTGAGCGCCTTCCGCAGCAGGGGCAGAAGCTGGAGAGACAGTCTGTTCCTATCTGACGCTCAGACCCCGGCAGAGCGCTCGTGTTCAAGGGTGGCCCGAAAGGGTGGGGGCTCTGGGCCGGACAGCTCCACATCTGAAGGCCGCTAGAACATCAGGTGCTGGAGGCCAGGGGTGGGCCCGTTTTATCTTTCCATCCCCAGCGTGTGGCATGGCCTTCAGCGCACACCTATGGTACAGAAATAACTGCACGGATGGATGGAAGAAAGAATCACCAACCTAGCTGCAATAGGAGGCTAAGTGGGGGCGAGGTGTGGGTGACGAGGTGATGGTGGAAGAACACATGGACCGGGACCCTCACACTGCTTCTCTCCCATTTCCTGCACCCGCAAATGTGTCAGGCACAGGCCACGAAACAAGAGCTGGGAGAAGAGTGTGGGGGAGAGGACGGACAGTTACGCAAACACTGGCGGAAAACAGGGATGACTCTGGTGTCCTGCAGGGCTCTGGCATTGACCAAGGTCCTTCCCTCGTGTCGTAGATACCTTCATGTTGCTGGGACAAAGCACCTACCAAAAGCAGCTGGTGGGAGCCAAGTTGTTATTTTGGGTAATGGTCACCAGGGGAAGTTTTGTGGTGTCAGGGGAATGCATAGCACGAGCAGAGGCCGGACATCACCTCTTCCACAGCAGCTGGAAAACAGCAGCAAGACAGGGAGCTGAACTCCGGCAAGGGGGGAACTGGCCGTAATATCCTAAAGTCTACCCTCAACAACACACCTCTGCCAGCAAGGTTCCACTGCTGGGGGACGAAGTTTTCAAAACACATGAGTTTATAGGGGAACATCTGATTCAAACCATCACATCTCTCCAGGCTTGAATTTGCTTACTAGAAGGTGGGGTTAGACTAGCCGGGCCAAGGCCACTTCCCACGCTGACCCCCCCCCCCCCCAGCAGCTAGCAGATGTGAAGGATCATGGCAGGGCAGGTGCGGGGAGCAAGACCAGGTGGAGACTCCCTGGTCAAAGGAAAGCCAGCAGACGCTCCTAGAAGTAGGCCTCTGGAGACGGCACTGCTAGAGGTAACTGGCTGTGACGAGAAGTGAGCCAGTAGTCAATTCTGTTCAATAAAACTTTGATTGCCTATGAACCTTGTAAACAGGCAGCTCCCATGTGGGCTGGAGGCTCTCTTCCCTCTCCCCTCTTACTGCACCTGTCCTGGGCACTGGGCCAGCTCTAAAAGGTCCCTCAGCCCCAGCTGCAGGGCGGGCAGCTAAGGGTTAAATGCCCACTGGCAGGTGAGGACCCAGGCCTGGGGGCAGTGGGAGAGGGAGGAAGCCGGGAATCATTTAGCCCTCATTAGTCCAAATTAAAATCAGGAGTGAGATGACAATTACAATTTGCAGTGGGCTAATTGTTTTTCCTCAGAAGCTGATCGCTTTGCAGATTGGGGAAATTAATTGTGTAAGTCCCAGGTGGATTAGCTTTGAACCCGGCGGAGGGAGGCAGGCCCTGCCTCCACCTGGCCACCACTCGTGGGGCTGTGACAGTGGCTTCCGCTCTTACTGGTTCTCGCTCAGGGACAGACTGAGGGTCTGGGTCCTAGTCATCTTCGTTTGTGTGGGAAGCTTTGGCAGCGAGTCAGGGTTGGGGGGGGGGGGCACTGGCTTGCCTGATCCTACCTGCCGTCAGCCTCCTTGGGTTTGCCAGATGTGCCTGTCCCCATGGCCCCCAGGCATTTAATGGCCACCACAGTGTTTGCTCACTCACTTGCCAAGCCCAGTAGTCTACTGTGTGCCAAGCAGCGCCCAAGGGGACACTGACATGTACACAGTACAGACACGGTCACTGCTCTCATGGAGGTGACATGGGGTGAGGGGGCGTGTCAGTGAAAAGCGGTCAGAGAATGAGGGTCTGAAGGTGCTCTGGTAAGCAGAACAGCCCCCCCCCAAACCTCTCTGGAGCCCGGTGACTGTTAACTGACGTGGCAAAAGTCACCTGGGAGATGCCATTAAGGTTACAGGCTCTAGAGTTAGAATGGTTAGAGTTATCTGGGCGTGACCGCTCTAAGTGCAATCTATCTGAACCCGTCAGAGAGGGGACCTTTCTCCAGCTGGCAGCAGAAGAGGGATGCCCACTGTGCCCTCTTACTGGTGCTGAGGCTTAGGAAGCTGTGCACAGCACAGCAGAGCGCAGCAGAGAGACCTCTGGGAACTGAGGGTGGCCCTCAGCTGACAGCCAGCGTGGAACAAGGATGCTGGCCCCACAACAGGACCTGATGCCACCAACCACCCAAGTGAGCTCAGAAGCAGATTCTTCCACAGACCCCACCTTGGTTTGTCCTTTTGAAACCTGGAGCAGAGAAAACAGCCAGTCATCCCAGCTGGACTTCTGAGGTACAGGACCACGTCCTAACACACATGGGTGACTCACTCTAAGCCACTACAGCTGTGGTGACACATCCCGGAAACAATCAAAATATTTTTATTTATTTGAGAGAGAGAGAGAGAGAGAGGGAGGGAATGGGCGCACACCACCAGGGCCTCCAGCCGCTGCAAACAAACTCCAGATGCATGCAACACCTTTGCATCTGGCTTATGTGGGTCCTGGGAAATCGAACCAGGGTCCTCTGGCTTTGCAGGCAAATGCCTTAACTGCTAAGCCATCCCTCCAGCCCGACAATTAAAATCTGAACCAGGGTAACAGGGTGGTGACTTGGTGCTCTTCTCTCCTGAGTGTCCTCTCTGAGGAGGGGTTTGTGAATTGAGGCCAGAGAGATGATGAAGTCGAGTGAGGATGTATTAGGTACTTTCTCATTTCTGTACACAAATGTCTGACCAGGAACTTAAGGAAGGAGAGGATTTATTTTGTCAAGGCACAGTGGGGAAGGCACGGAAGGGCCAGCTTGTCACATTCAGGCAGACAGGAAGCAGATGGCAAACACGAAGTGGGACTGAGCTATAAAACCTCGAGGCCTGTCCCCAGTGACCCACTTATTTCAGAAAGGTCCCACTTCATAAAGATTACACAACCTTCCCAAACTGCCACTAGCTGGGGACCAAGAGTTCAAACACATGAGCCTATGGGGGACATCTTACATTCATATCACAGTAGGGGCTAACTAACTTGTCTCTATTTCCTATTTTTAAATTTAATTTATTTATTTTTATTGATGACTTCCATAGTTGTAGACAATGATCCATGGTGATTCCCTCCCTCCCCCCACTTTCCCTTTGAAGGTCCACTCTCCATCATATCCCCCCCCCTTTAATTTAATTTAATTTATTTATTTGAGAGACAGAGTCAGACAGAAGGGGAGAGAAGGAGAGAGAGAATGGGCATGCCAGGGCCTCCAGACACTGCAAATGAACTCCAGAGGCATGCACCATCTTGTGCATCTGGCTTACATGCATCCTGGAGAATCGAACCTAGGTCCTTTGGCTTTGAAGGCAAGTGCCTTAACGGCTAAGCCATCTCTCCAGCTCATATCTCCCCTTTTTAAAGGTAGGGTTTCACTCTAGTCCAGGCTGACCTGGAATTCACTCTGTAGTCTCAGGGTGGCCTCAAACTCATGGTGATCTTCCTACCTCTGTGTCCCGAGTGCTGGGATTAAAGGCGTGCGCCACCACGCCCGGTTCTCCCATTTCCTAATTTTTAGCACTGAAGTCCTGCATCCTCTAAAACCTCTCCACACAGGGCAAACCCATGGTTGCAGAAGGGACAGCAGGGCAGATACTCTGAGGAGGGAGCATCCTGAGGGCAGCTCTGTCAGACACAGGAGCAAGATACACAGGCTGCTGGAGACTTAGCAGGAAAACCATGGCATGGAGACTGAGCACTTAGAGCCAAAGGAGGAGGGCCTCACCCCCTCCTCTCAGCTGTGCAGCCAGAGAGGTTCCTCTGCTTGTCCTGCCCTGCGCTGCCTCCTTTCTCCTCTCTGCCTTTCTTCCCCAGCTTGCCCCCACCGGTGCCCAGGTGTCTCCATGTACCGAGGTACCAGGTGCTTGCTGCTGCCTGCCCCAGTGGGGGTGTTGGTACGCTGCCAAACGGCACACAGCAGGGGGAGTTTTTCAAGATGACTTTAATTAGGGAGACAATAGGAGGCTGGGAAGAGGGGAAGACAAAGGTCCTGGACAGCTGCATGCCGGGTCAAAGCAGTGGCTCTTTGCACCTGAAGGGTGGAGGAGGAGAAGGGAGAAGACAAGTGGGCAGAGGGACCTGCCTCAGCTGCTACCCCATCTTTGTGGTTCCTACCTCCTCCTGGGGCAGCTGCTGGGGTTGGGGCAGTGGATCTGTTTGGGCCTTGGGTGAGCAGGCAGAGAGGTGCATGGAAGACCGCAGTAGGACCAAGTCTGTCTCCTTATCTGCTTGATGTCTGGCAAGTTAATTGTTCTGGGCCTCAGTTTCCTCTTCCATACAATTAACAGTATTAATACCCACTTTGCAGGGAGGCTATAAGGATCAGAGATGTCAAAAAGTGCTTCATGTGCTTCAGTGGGTGAGAACACTTCCTAACTGTTACGGTTTGAATGTGGAACGTCCCCCATAGGATCATGTGTCCCCAGCTGATGGCACAATCTGAGATCATTGGGGAACTTGGGAAGCCTTGCTGGAGGAAGTGGGGTCACTGAGCATGAGCCTTGAGGTTTTGTAAATCAGCCCAACTTCCTGTTCATCTGCTTCCTGCCCACTGATGTGACAACTGGCTCCCTGTTCCTGCCATGTCTTTCCTGACATGACTGGACTCTACCCTCTGGAACTGAAAGCCAAAATAAGCTCTTTCCACCAGGCGTGGTGGCGCACGCCTTTAATCCCAGCACTCGGGAGGCAGAGGTAGGAGGATTACCTTGAGTTTGTGGCCACCCTGAGACTACACAGTGAATTCCAGGTCAGCTTGGGCTACAGTGAGCCCCTACCTCGGAAAAAAAAAAAAAAATTCTTTCCTTCTCTAAGTTGCTTCTGTTCAGGAATTTGTTCATAGCAATAAGAAAGCAACTGATAGACTTAGCAAGCATGAGGACCCGAGTTCAATCCCCAATGCCCACATAAAAAGGCAGGTGTGGCCATTCCCATCTGCCAACCCAGCACTGAGGTGGGCAGAGACAAGAGGATTGTTGGTAGTGATTGGTCAACCAGTCTAACTGAAAAATGGTGCAAGCTGCAGACGTTAGCTGAATCTACATCTAAATCTAAACCCTAAGCCTTGTTGAGGGCTTCTCTTCTTCCTTATATTTCTTCCTTCTTTCTGCTTTCCTCTTTCTCACAGTGCGTTCATTCAGGCACTGATTCCATGCCGGCACTCTCCTGGAACGCAGGCTGTGAGGCTTTGCAAGCGAGTGCCTTAACCACTGAGCTGTCTCTCCGGCCTACCAATGTTATACCTACATATATATATATATATATTGATATTTTATTTTTATTTATTTATTTGATGGAGAAAGAGGGAGGGAGGGAGGCAGAGGGACAGAGAGAGAATGGGCACGCCAGGGCCTCCAGCCACTGCAAATGAACTTGACACATGCACCCCCTTGTGCATCTGGCTTATGTGGGTTCTGGGGAATCGAACCTGGGTCCTTTGGCTTTGCAGGCAAATGCCTTCACCGCTAAGCCGTCCCTCCAGCCCCCACTGTTATATTTTGAAGTCTGTCCTTTCAGGCTTTTTTTTTTTTTTTTAAATCTGATAATGGTAAATATTCTGTTTGTCTCTCTACGTGGAGCCTCATGTCATCTTTGTTTCCCACCTTGGTTTCCATAATATATCCTCAAACTGCTCTTGTAAAAAGAAGTAGGTTTCTTGAGACTCTGCCTGCTTGAGCATGTCCTTAATCAGCACGGTTAACTGACAGGCTGCTGATACAATTTCACATTGAGAACAATTTTCCCTGGCCCGTTTCAAAACCCTGTTCCATCATTTTACTAGCTTCCAGGGTTGCTGATAAGAAGTCTGTTGTATCCTCAAGTCTGTCCTTGCCTTCTGGATACTTCTAGAATCTCTACTTTATCCCTGGTGTTAGGAAATTTCAAAATGTGTGCTTGCAGAAGCCTTTGCTTTGAGATAAGGTCTTGATATGCTACCCAGACTTGTTGCAAACTTCTGGACCTAAGAAATCCTCTCATTTCAGCCTCCCAAGTGCTGGGACTACAGACACATGCATCAATTGTGCTGGTCCCGTGTGATTTAAAAAGCAATCATCTAGCCGGGCGTGGTGGCGCATGCCTTTAATCCCAGCACTGGGAGGCAGAGGTAGGAGGATCGCTGTGAGTTCGAGGCGACCCTGAGACTCCATAGTGAATTCCAGGTCAGCCTAGGTTAGAGTGAGACCCTACCTCGAAAAACCAAAAAAAATAAATAAAATAAAAAAAAATAAAATAAAAAGCAAGCATCTGTGTTTAAGGAACTAGTCTGTCTAAGTCTTTTGGAGCTCTGGGGTTCAAACCCAGTGCCTTGTGCATGCCAGGCAAAGGTTTACCACTGAGTTATACCCCAGACCTTGGTTTGTCAAGAAAGCACTCATGCTGTGTAGTGCAGGCTGGCTGGAAACTCTTGGTCCTCCCGCCTTTGCTTCCCAAGTGTGTCACTATGCTCGAACATATTTTAACTTACTAAGAGCTCCTTCTTTGTTGCATCTGCCTTAAAAGCAAAACCATCCATATGCCCAGCTGATAAATGGATTAGAAATAGAGTATCAATAGTCTGATACTGTTATCCAATCATAACAAGGAATGAAGTCATGGTACATACCACGACATGGATGAACCTCAAAAACATGACGCTCAGTGTAAGGAGCCAGACACAAACAAGTACATATTAGATGCTTCCACTTCTAGGAGATGTCAGAGTAGAGACAGAGTGGTTTAGTGACTGCCCACGGCTGTGGAGAGGAGAGTGAGAGACTGACTACTTACAAGTACGGGTTTCTTTCTGAGATAACGAAAACATTCTAGAACTAGTGGTGATGGATGAACACCCTTGTGGACATACAAAATCCCACCAAACTGTGTGCTTCAGCAGGCTGAATTTTATGACACATGAACTACCTCTCAATTTTTAAAAAGTATCCTTTGGGGCTAGAGAGATGGCTAAGCAGTTAAGGTGCTTGCCTGCCAAGCCTAAGGGTATAACTCAATGGTGAAGCCTAAGGACCCAGGTTCGATTCCCTAGTACTCACGTAAGCCAGATATACAAGGTGGCACATGTGTCTGGAGTTCGTTTGCAGTGGCTAGAGGCCCTGGCACACCCATCTTTCTCTCTCAAATAATGAACAAAATTTTAAAATTAT
Source organism: Dipus sagitta (assembly GCA_036346955.1). Classification (NCBI taxonomy): domain Eukaryota; kingdom Metazoa; phylum Chordata; class Mammalia; order Rodentia; family Dipodidae; genus Dipus; species Dipus sagitta. The sequence goes on from CM070770.1 coordinate 256,355,981, forward strand.
ACTTTGTTCTTATTTTGTGGGCATAATGTCCTCTTATCGCTTTGTGGATATCCCAAAATATTAATATTATTTGATTTTTTCACATTCTTTTCTGTTCATTTTGGCTTATGCTTTTTTTTTGTTTTTGTTTTTGAAGTAAGGTTTCACTCTAGCCCAGGCTGACCTGGAATTCACTTTGTAGTTTCAGGGTGGCCTGGAACTCATGGCAATGCTACTTCTGCCTCCCAAGTGCTGGGATTAAAGGCATGTGCCACCATACCTGGTGGCTTATGCTTTTTTTTTTTTTTTTTTTCAAGGTAGGGTCTCAGTCTGGTCCAGGCTGACCTGGAATTAACCACATAGTCTCTGGGTGGCCTCAAACTCATGGCTATCCTCCTACCTCTGCCTCCCGAGTGCTGGGATGAAAGGCGTGCGCCACCATGCCCAGCTCTGGTTTATGCTTCTAAAAAAATATTTTATTTATTTATTTCCAAGATGGGAGAGAGGGAGGGATGGAAGGACGGAGGAAGAGGAAGCATAAGAGAGGGAGAGAGAATGGGAGTGTCAGGGCTTCTAGCTGCTACAAATGAATTCCAGATGCATATGCCAGTTTGTGCATCTGGCTTTACATGGGTACTGGGAATCAGACCCTGGTTGTTAGGCTTTGCAGGCAAGCGCCTTAACCACTGAGCCATCTCTCCAGTCTGGCTTATGCTTTAGAACATATATATCAGATGCTTTCCTTTAAAAGTTAGTACTTCTTAGCCATGGTCTGTATTTATGAGGGAGGAAGTGACAGTCTGATGAAAGGGGTCCATGTGCTTGGGCGGAACTTGTGAAATGCCAGCACTCCCAGCATCCCCATGTATCCTGTGACCACCATTCCCAGAGCGACAGTATATCGTCTCATCACTCATATATGTGCCTATGTCCCCAAGGCATCACTTCTTGAGGTCAGCCTCTTTGGGAAGCCAAGTTTTGTCTGGGATGCTGTGTGGTGAAGCTGGGACAGCCATGGGGTAAGATATGGTAAGGAAGTGACCTGGGGTACCACTGGTCTATGCCCTACTTTCAGACCATGAAGTTCTGGGCTTTTCTGTGGCCCATTTGTCATGTGCCGACCTCCTTGCAGGCCTTTAAGAGGTTTTTGTTCTCTGCCAAGCCAGTGAATTTCCTGAACTGGATGGATGTTCCTTATTGGCTTGGCCTGGCCCTGTGGTCCGGCATCTTTTTCGCTCCCCTCTTCTTGTTTTTTCGTGTTGGGTTGGGAGGCACAGAGACCTCTGGATGTGTCTAGCCCATCATGCTTAACCAGAATGCGCTCCTAGCTACCGTTGCTTGAAAGGGGCAGCAGACACTAGCACTCTCAGGTTTATATCAGATTTATTACAGGTTGATCTCAGGTGTTTTCCGCTGTCATGACCCTGATCTATGTGAGACAGCCTGTGCTACTGACGTGCAAGGCTGTGAGATTGGTATCGGGAGGGCTCCTGGCCAGCTGTGAGTTAGGGGACCATGCCCTTGCTAATCATCTTTGTTACATTTCTTCAGTCATACTTTACTGCATTTTATGGGGGAAATGATGTGGTTGTACCTAAGCCATGGATTCCTGAAGAGCTATGAAGTATCCCTTGAGAATGTCAAGGGTCTCCTGTACCTCTGTTGCTATGGAAACTAGTTCCCTGGTGGCAATATGGCTTAACAACATCCACAGTGATGTGATACACATGGATTCTAACAGAAAGCAGTCCCCAGAGAGCTGGCCACCCTCCCCCTAACCACCATGTCTCCAGTGTCTCCTCCTAGCCCAAGCACCTTGCCCAGGGCCTGGCCTGGAGGGCTTTGGCTCAGAGGAAGGAGGGAGGGGAGGGAAGAGGGGAACAGGAGCCTGTTTGCCTGCTGAGGTCTGGAAAATGCTTCCAAACTACTTCCCAAGACTTCTGCATCAGGCTCACCTGAGAGGGAGGGGGTTGATGTAGAGCTCTTACAGGGGTCAACTGTCAGGATAGGTGTATGTATGTGGTAGATAGTTCAAAAGTCATTTGTGGGGCTGGAGAAATGGCTTAGTGGTTAAGGCACTAGCCTGCAAAGCCTAAGGACCCAGGTTCGATTCTCCAGGTCCCACATAAACCAGATGCACAAGATGGTGCAGGCGTCTGGAGTTCGTCTGCAGTGGCTGGAGGCCCTGGCACACGTATTCTCCCTCTCTCTCTTTCTCTTCCTCTCTGTGTCTCTAATAAATACATAAAAATAAAAATAATTAAAAAATCATTTGTGTATGGTTTTGAAATGCATAGGATGTTTATGCCTCAAAATAGTTACTGTGCAAATTAGTTAATATGTGTGAAATGCTCAGAATAGCTTGGCTCATGGTAAGTGCTTTGTTAAGTGTTTGCTATTGTTATTACTCAAATTGTATTTAGCTTGGGTCCATATAAATACAAGTGTGCAGGGTGGAGAGATTGCTCAGTGGTTAAGGCACTTGCCTACAAACTTAGTGCCTGGGGTTGATTGCCCAGTACCCACATAAAGCCAGATGCACAGTGGCATGTGTGTCTGGAATTTGTCTGCAGTGGTTGAGGCACTGGCGTACTCATTCTCTCTGCTTGTAAATAACTTTAAATAAATATTTAAATAATAATAAATAGGGGGCTGGAGAGATGGCTCAGTGGTTAAGGCACTTGCTTGCAAAGCCTAAGGATCCAGGTTCAGTTCCCCAGTACCCACCTAAAGCCAGATGCACAAGATGGTGCATGCACCTGGAGTTTGTTTGTAGTGGCTGGAGGCCCTGGTGGGTCGTTCTCTCTGCCCACCTCTATTCTCTCTGTCTCTCTCTGCTTACAAATAAATAAATCAATCATATTTAAAAACACAGAAATAAAAACAAATTTGTATTTTTCGCCTCTTGGAAAATCAATGCCTTAGGGTCCCAGCAACTGAGAACCCCTGGGTCTTTGGTGGCTCTTTACACGAGACGCTAAGCCACCACTGACATGGCTTCTTGGCTCTCTTCTTCATCGGGTTGACGTTTTACCAAGAACCAATCTCCACCTCCCCAAGTGATGCTTGGGTTTCTCACTGACTTGAACCTAGATTTTCTGTACCACCTTCCCTGGGTTGACATTTTACCAGAGAACAGGTATCGGTGACTGCAAAGGCATTCGTGGTCTCTTTTTCCCCAGGGCATCCTCCTGCTACCTTCTTTGGGCCAGGAAGGCCCCGCTTCTCTTCCCCTGCTTGGTAGGTACCGCTGCAGCACACCCTCATCTCACAATGGCCGCGGCGAGCTCAACTCTCTAGTGCCCCTACTCCTCCTCCCACATCTCCTTGCCCTCGCTGCCAGCACCACCACCTCACCTTTCCCTCCCCTGGGCTCGCAGCTCCTATGCAAAGGTCTTGTTCATTTTTATAGTCAGTAGTTAAAATATTTGTTTCTCTTTTGGGAAGGACAGAACCGTTTTTCTGTGTCGTCTTCTTTCTCTGGTGTCCTCTGCCTGCCTTGCCCCCTCTCCCTTACATGCATACGTGCACACAAACACCCGCGTGTGCACACTCTCATCCTCTCCAGTTTCCCCAGGAGCCTCTGGGACTGCTCCTCTGTCCACCTGGGTGGGGGAAGGAGATGGTGTTTCCCAGGGCTAGGAAAGCCCTTCTGACCCCAGCTGCGGAGAGGGCGGAAATTGGTTCTGTAGCTCAGCATGTCAGCGCTGATACCTAGCCGAGGACGAGGCTTGTTCTGTGCAATTTCCATCTCATTTGTCTCTTCATTTGTAGCTGAAATTGGCCAATTTCATCTGGAGTGTGCCTGGACTTTGTAGCAACACACACCCAACAAATGAGCAGCCTCAGTGGCTGTCTAGAGGGTGACTGGCAGGGGGGTGCTGGCCCAAGGGCTCCCCAGCTGCCGAGCCCCCCATGTGCTAAGCTTGAAGGATGGCGCTCAGATGGGGTCTCCGCAAGGCTAGGTGAGAGGAGGCAGGAAAGTGCAGTGGCTGGAGTTTAGGATTTGGGCTTGGGAAAACCGATGTCTTTCAGTATCTTGGGAGAGGGCAAAGCACACGAGACGGGAAAGAGATTGCTTTTAAGAGTACACAGAGGCATGGTGGCGCACGCCTTTAATCCCAGCACTCAGGAGGCAGAGGTAGGAGGATTGCCGTGAGTTCGAGGCCACCCTGAGACTCCATAGTGAATTCCAGGTCAGCCTGGGCTACAGTGAGACCCTATCTCGAAAAACCAAAAAAAAAAAAAAAAAAAAAAAAAGAGTACACAGCACTGAAATCACATTGAGTGAAAGAAGTCAGGCGCTCCATTTGTGTGAAGTTAGAAACAGGTAAAGCAAATTCACACTGCTAGACTCCTAACAGTGGTCCCCTCCTTCCGCTACAGTCTGTGGAGGAGAAAGAGGTCTGTGGTCTCTCGTTACATAATAGGTCTGTGGTCTACGCTTTGATCTGGGAATGGTAACATGGAGACACAGGAGGCCCATGTGCAAGTTCAGCCAGTCGCCCGTGGGGGATCTGTTTGCTTCACTACATGAGTTCTCCCTCAGTGAAAACAGAGGGGCGTCATGCCAATATTTTTCAAACTTCATTGTGCATCACAATTTTATGGAAACTTATTTAAAATTCAGATTTCTGGACCCCCAATCTGAAGTTCTGTCTGGAAATAAGCAATTTTAAAATTTTAATTTATACATACACTTATACAATTTTCGTACATATGTGAAGCTAGATTTAGGTGAATCAATGTTGACCTCTGGCCTCCACATGCACACACCCATACACAATGTACATGCCACATACAATAACACACACACACACACCTAGTCATATATTTGGTCAATGCTGGGAATCTTTCTTAATTCCACTCCACATTTTTTTTTTTTTTTTTTGGATAAGATCTCTTGCTGAACCTGAAACTCTGCTAGACCAACCAGCCAGCAAGCTGCAGGGATACTCTAGTCCCTGCCTCTCAGCTCTGGGATTACAGGTATGAGGCATCGTGCCCAGCTCTTTATGTGGGTGCTTGGGATCTGAACTCAAGTCCTCCTGCAGGCATGACAAGCACCTTCCTGACTGAGCCTTCTCCCCAGCCCCAGAACCTGCACCCTCACGTCCTTCCACTACCAAGGGTTATTTTGAGGCAGAGGGTACAAAGACCAAATAAGACCACAGAGGGTCTTGGACAGCTACCTAGATGTAGGGCATTCCGTCAGACGCCATGAGGGGCTGATAGTATTAAAGGGCTCCCAGATACCCTTGACAGAGAGCATCAGAGGTTGGCCAGAGGTGTGGCACAGGGGTGTGGTGGGGAAATGGAGGCATAGAGGAGGCACCATCAGAATTGCTAAAGAGGCAACTGGAAGCAAAAGGCCGTTTTCTGGGCCATGTAGGGTCGGAAGAGAAGCAGAGGTGCTTCTGGAACTTCTGTTCCAAGGACCTTCTGCAGGATGGCTAAGCACACCTCAGAGAGTCAGGGAAAGCGTGCCCTTCAGCCTAAGGCTGTAGGGGCTGCAGAATGGATTTGATCAGTCAGGCATCCTGCAGCAAAGGACTTGCTTGTTTGACAACAAGAAGAAACTTGATACCAAAGACAGGTGGCTAAAGACGAGACCCTGGGGAGAGTGCAGACAATGTGGCATTTCCATAGATAAATGCCAGGACAGGCTGGGTGTCTGCAAATGTGTGCCAATGATGTCTTCTGAGCTGCTCTTGGCTTAAAGGTCTGGGAGGGCTAAACTGGAAGGAGCCGAAGCACACATGGGGAACAGGGAAGACAGCAGCATGTCCAATGCCAGGCCCCACACATGCACATCCAGTAGCGCTCTCCGGCACAAGTTCATGGATGATGAAACCAAGACGAGAAGTTCAGCAACTTGTCTAAAGCCACAGACTCACGAACCGGGAACTGGAAATCAGATCTACAAAGCTTGGAACAGGACTTTTCCACCATTCTTACCACCCCGTCAGCCAGCGACAGGACATTTTGGAACCTGTAAAATACTCTCTCACACCTTTACCCTATTTGACTTTTACAAGCATTTTGTGTGAGACAGGTACTGAGTTCTATTCTATGGAAGAGAAACTGTTCTATAGTTAAAGATTAACCAGCCCAGGCTGAATGGCTGGTCAGTAGCTGGGACTTAAAACACAAGCTGGGTTCTTCTAAGCACACTGCGATCCCCTTCCTGGGGAATGGGCCATATCTCCAGCCCTTATTATCAGTCCAGGAGCACTGACGACGGCCCTTCTAAGGAAACAGCCTATTTCTCTATGAGTAAAAACTGGCTGTCAGAGCTCCTTTCTCCTCTGGGAGTGATTCGGGGGACTGCGCTGAAGAAAAGGCCTTGGCGGGGGAAATGGAGGTCTGGAGGGCTTTGGCGAGCAGCTCATGGTTACACAGGATGCTGGGCCAGAGGTGAGACCTGAGTCCACATTTTCTTACTGCTTCACTTCCACAGCCTCTGAGGAGGTTCCTTTAGCCTAAAGTTCTCTGCCTCAGGCACTCTCCCACGTCATCCATTTTAACTATAGTCCATGGAGGCCCAGGGTGCAAAGAGAGCATCAGGCAGTGCTGGGATAGCAGCACTGCACAGACATCAGCTCACAGACGTGGGGCACATCAATAAGGGGACAGGCAAGGGCAGATCATGCCACGGCATCCTGGATCACAGTCCCGATGCTACTAACAGGAACTTTCCCAGTTTTCTTCTTGGTTAACCTGGTCAGTAAAGAATCAACACACAGGGCTGGACAGATTGCTCACTGGTTAAGGCACTTGCCAGCAGAGCCAAGGAACCTAGGTTCAATTCCCCCATATCCACATAAAGCCAGATGTACAAGGTGGCATATGCATCTAGGGTTTGTTTGCAGTGGCTGGAGGCCCTGGCGCCCCTATACTCTCTCTGACTCTGTCTCTATCTCCCTCTTTCTGTCAAATAAATTTTTAAAAAGTCAAAAAAAAAAAATCAACAGGGCTGGAGAGGTGGCTCAACGGTTAAGGTACTTACATGCAAAGCCAAAGGACCCAGGTTCAAATCCCCAGGACCCATGTAAAGCCAGATGCACAAGGTGGTGCATGCACCTGGAATTTGCAGTGGCAGGAGGTCCTGGTGTGCCCATTCTCTCTCTCTTCGCTTGCAAATAAATGAATAAACAAATATTAAAAAAAAAGAATCGACACACAACATGAGGCATATCAAAAAGGAGCTGTGTTCTGGGGTGTCCTACAGTATCTGCATTCATTGGTTATGCCAAGTCTTCAAATAATGGCAGGCATCATAGGCCCTCCAAGTTTATGTGGTGATTATTATATTCAGTTGCCTCTCCACAGCAAACATTTTGAGTATATCTCAATCTCTCCTGGCTGCCTGTTCTACTCCTGAAAATGCATCCTGCCTTCTCTAAGTCAGCCCTAATTAGACCAGCAATCAGGGGCTCTTGAGTCCTCGCCGTGCACTCCAGCACAGATGGAGATGCTGTGAGTTACCCCGCGAGCTGTCGGATCTGTCTGTTTGTGTTCCTCTGGATTATCCATTCTTTGCGCTCTGCCTTCCATCACCTCCCTAATGGAGAGGCAGGACACAGCACCCACAGGCCACCATTCATCTTCCCAACCCGACCCTTGGAGAGGCTATTAAGCTGCTGTTGCCAGATAGAAGAGGGGAGAAAAAAAAAAAAAGTGGAAGCGCATGGGGAGTGGTGGAGGGCAGGGACGCTCGGAGAACGGGAGTCATCCGTAAGTCAGGCCAAGGAGAAACGATGTAAGCTTTTCCCACTTCCCCAGACAGCAAGGCTGAGGCCAGTGTTAATGGGCTTCTGAGATGGCCTGTCCACAGGAAGAGGCCAGGCTCTGCAGCGTCGCTGCCCTTGTCTCAACACATGAGAAAGCGTCCTCTCCAAAAGCATTGCAGAGGAGAATATGGAAGCTGGCAGACCAGCCCTGTTACAGAGGCATGATTCCAGCTCATCCAGTCCTCTTCTGGCTGCTGCCCCAGCATTCCTTGCATAGGTACACCCATTTGCACCATGCTCTGAGCAGGTTACCCTGCCCAGCCTCCTAACTCCTGGTCCTCTTCTCGGTGCCTCCCACATCTGCCCAGTCTACCTGCCTTCCATCTAGCTTACAGGGGAGAGATTTCCCCCTCTTAAAACCAGCTTCATCCCACTGCCTCAGGAAACTCACTCACTTCCTTACCTACCTTCCTCCACCTTTAAGAACAGCTATCAGAAGTCTCCTTGGTCTGTCACTCATTGTACACACAGATTCCCCCCTACAAGCCCCTAGAGTTGTCTTTGATCTCACGGCTCTAACCATCTTCATTTCTTCAGCTTTCAGTCCCTGGGAGCTCCTGGGATCATCAGCACAGCCAAGACCTCTGCTTCCCAGCTCCGAGCTGTCTTCCTTGCTGTCCTATCCGTGGGACCACCCTCTGCCTTCCAGCAGGGCCACCCCCACTTCCTTTGCAGGTTCTAGGTAGATCAGGTAGTTTCTTATGTTGTCAGTGTTAACCCAGGATCACCTCTTACTCTGATTTTTCTCCCCACTTCAGTTCCCTCAAACATCAACTTTCTAGGGTCCTTGGAACTGATCCTAAATCAGAAGTGGCACCCTTGTGTTTGGTAGTAGCTCCACTTCCTAACAGTCCCTTCTATTTCCCCAACTACCATTTCATTTGTGTTAACTTTCTGTTACTGGAACCAAATGCCTGGGATAATCAACTCACAGTGAGGAAAAATTTATTGAGCCCACAGTTTTGGAGGGTTAAGTCCATTGTCTGAATTGGCCCTGTTGCCTTGGGTCTGTGGTAAGGCAGTATATCACGATGGGAGCATGTGGTAGAACAAACTGATCGCTGACGACCTAGAACCTTCTAGTAGGTTGCACCTCTTAAAAGTTTCACAACCTCAGGTTGGAGAGATGACGTAGTGGTTAAGTGCTTGCCTGTGAAGCCTAAGGACCCCAGTTCGAGGCTTGATTCCCCAGTACCCACGTAAGCCAGATGCACAAGGGGGCGCATGCATCTGGAGTTCATTTGCAATGGCTGGAGGCCCTGGTGTGCCTCTTTTTCTCTCTGCTTGTCTGTCTCTTCTCAAATAAATAAAGAAAAATAAACAAAAAATTTTTGAAAAAAAATAAGTTTAACAGCCAGTGTCACTCTGGAGAACAAACCTATAACACCAGGGCTTCTGGGGGACACTTATTCAAACAACAGTACTGTCTCTTTGGGAGGATGATTGTTCAGCTGTCCCTCTGAGCTGCTCCACTGGCCGAGTGCTCCTGAAATCCAGGGGCTGAAGACACAGTCCAAAACAGCCCCCTAAAGGCCCAAATCACCGTGAAGTCTCAGGGCCTCCAGCCACTGCAAACAAACTCTAGCTGCATGCACCACTTAGTTCACCTGGCTTTACGTGGAGACTGGGTAATCAAACCCGGGTTGTCAGGCATTGCAGGCAAGCACCCTAACCACTGAGCCGTCTGTCCAGGCCGGAAGTCTCATCTGAACATCATACTTGGCCCATACTTGCTTTCCTGGAAGGTTTTCTCCTCGTTTCAGCACTGGGAAGTATGTTACTGAGCCTATACTCTTCAACGCCTGGCATGAGCCCTGCCCAGTCAACAAACACATTCTGCCCAGGGTTCTGGTCAACACAGTCTGTCCTTCCCAAGTGTTACTACTGGTGCTCAGGCCTGCGTGATGGGGTTGGCACCTGACGATTCGGAATTGCTTTGAGGAGGAGTCAAACTCATTGCTAACTCCTTGAGGCAGGGCTCGGTCTTACCATCTTGATCCATCCCTCTCACCTGTGGCCCCTGGTAAAACCTTTATAGGCCAAAACCACAGGTTCCCTTCAAGACCACAGGGCGGATTTTCAAATATCTTCTGTGACAGCCCCACCTTGGGGACCCCGCTCATTCCCAGCGTGCCTCTACTGGCAGGGGATGACTGGCTTGTCACCTCACCTCTTCAAAGACAGGAGTGGCAGAAGGTACTCAAGCAGGCCCGTCTCCTGGCGCTGTGCCCAGGGTGAGGCTGGTCCAACCTGCGGCTGCTTTCCAGTCACTTAGTCACACTCGCCTCTCCTCACCAACAGCTCCACAAATCCTCCTTAATTAAACCTCCCCAGGCTCCCGCTGAATGGCTACAACTTGTCACCGCTTCCATAAGCAAGAACACCCCACAAGAGTTTTCAGCTCAGGGTGGCCACTCTCAGGACCCAACCAATCATTTCTATAGACTGCCCTTGCACAGCCTGACCTGGGACCAGAACAGCCTGACCCAGCTCAACACAGCCTGACCCTGAAGCACCCACAGGGCAGGAGCCACAAAAGGCGAGATGAAAGGTCGCTCTGCATTTTGACTAAACTAGACTAAATGAACAGCCTATAAATCGTATGCAAAATACCATGCAAATACGGTACTTAGAACGGAGCCAATAGTTTGGGGCATTTTAGAGAATAAAATGCCATACCTTTCTGTGATCAATAATTTATTGCCCAATTTTCCTTTCCTGAGATTCCAAGTAAAGCTGGGCATGGTGGCGCACGCCTTTAATCCCAGCACTCAGGAGACAGAAGTAGGTGGATCTCTGTGAGTTCGAGGCCAGCCTGGAACTGCGTAATGAATTCCGGGTCAGCCTGGGCTAGAGAGTGAAACCCTGCCTTGGGGAAAAAAGAAAAGAAAAAAAGATTCCAAGTAAAACTCATAGTATAGTTACAGAGTAAGATATCGAGAGAAGCATGTTCCACTCTTGAAAATGTCTAGTGCACAGCAAATTGGACAAGACTCCTACCTACATAAATTTAGATGCACATCATCACTGGCAAGCATTTAGCAAGTACCCGAGATGTGTCAAACAACTTGCTGGGTGGTAAGCAAAGAAGGTAGAGTGCCCTCGTGCAGTTGAGTGTAGCACAATACACGTCTATTAGTTTCCTATTAGTCAACAGCTATTAAACATGCCACGTACTAGTCACGTGACTCTGGGCAAATTATGTTTGTCACTTGTTAAATGAAGTAATGATTAACTGGCCACAGTGGCCAGTTAAACCAAGTGCAGCATGTTCCTATCTTGGAGTACCAGTCAGCAACAAAGAGGAACAAATGAAGCCGGGCGTGGTGGTGCACGCCTTTAATCCCAGCACTCGGAAGGCAGAGGTAGGAGGATCACCGTAAGTTCGAGGCCACCCTGAGAATACAGAGTAAATTTTAGGTCAGCCTGGGCTAGAGTGAGACCCTACCTTGGAAAAAAAAAAATGAGGAACAAATGATTGATACCAGCAACAATTTGGAAGACCCTGAAGGAAATTATGCTAAATGTAAAAAAAAAAAAAAAAAAAAAGCTAATAGGAAAGATTATAGCCTGTATGATTCCTCTTTTATAACATCTGGAAATCACATAATTATAGAGATGGAGAGCAGATTGGTAGGTGGCAGTTTCTGTGGCTGGGAAGACGCAGTTCTAAAGAGGTAACAGAGGGCAATCTTGTGATGCTACAGTTAAGTATCTTATCATATTACTATTTTTTATTACTTTGGGGAAAATGTCTTGCTATGTAGTATAGGCTAGCCTGGAACTCTGGGTAGCCTAGGCTGGCCTTGAACCCACAATCCTCCTGCCTCAGTCTCTGAGGTGCTGGGATTACAGGCGGGCACATCTGCAACATGCCTGGGTTCAGTTCAGTGTTTTTTTTTTTGTTTGTTTTTCAAGGTAGGGTCTCACTCTAGCTTAGGCTGACTTAGAATTCACTATGTAGTCTCCGGTGGCATCAAACTCATGCGATCTTCCTACCTCTGCCTCCAGAGTGCTGGGATTAAAGGAGTGCACCACCACGCCACCACACCCGGCTAAGTTCAGTGTTTTGATTTTGGTTGTAGTTACACAAAGCTATATACACACAAATACACAAATGAGCATGAAATGTGTATAAGGTTTATGGGTTACAACAATATCAGCTTCCTGTTTTTTTTACTATTTTATTTTTGAGAGAGAGAGAGAGAGAGAGAGAGAGAGAGAGAGAGAGAGAGAGAGAGAATGGGTGCACCAGAGCCTTTCAGCCACTGTGAATGAACTCCAGATGTGTGCGCCCCCTTGTGTGCATGTGTGGCATTGCATGCTTGCGTCGCTGTGCATCTGGCTATGTGGGACCTGCAGATTTGAACATGAGTTCTTAGGCTTTGCAGGCAAGTGCCTTAACTGCTAAGCCATCTCTCCAGCCCAGTTTCCTGCTTTTAATCTTGCACTAAGTTAGGCAAGATATTAACATTAAGGGGAGGCTGGCTGAAGGGAACTTGGGACATCCCTGTACATTTTTTTTGCACCTCCCGTGAACCTATACTTAGTTTAAAATAAAAAGTTGCTCTGAAATTCAGTGTAACATCTAGCATGCAGCAAACCTTCAGCATGTGTTGTTACTGTTCTACCACGGCACGCCAGCCGATGGGAATACCCATGTGAGGAGCACACGCTCTGTCTTTGAGGAGCTTCCCAAGCAGCACAAGAGAAAAAGCACCAAAGAGGGGCCTTTACCGGAGCAAGCAGTGTGCTCAGTAAGGGGGGAGGGGGTGTTCCTGGGAAACACAGCACTGATGTAGGGAGAGGAGACTAGAAAGGGCCCTCGGGGTCAGAGGTGTGAAGCAGCATGGGGTAGCTGAAGAACCAGGGCAGCTGGGTTTTACTTGGGCCAGCTGGGAGGCGATGAGGAGTCAGCAAGAGGCTGGCAGAGGAGGCAGAAGCCATGCATGTCTGCAGAGATGGACTTTGTCCTTCAGGAGTCAGGGTGAGGGGCCATGGTCCTCCATCAACTTCTACTATCTTTACTCTTCACTGTGGATTCTCTGGGCACTCCTGTTCCTGGAATTCAGTGTACTCTGTCCCCAGTACTGAATGAAGGGCTATGAGGATCTGTGAGAAAAAGGAGAGGCCCAACTGGCAGCTCGACTCTGGAGAAAGTCATTCTACTGCGATCAAACTGCAGGCTATCCCCCAGGCCCTGCTTTCTGTTCACCGAGGTTTGTCTGGGGTGTGACTCCATGTTTTGTGAGGGATCATCTTTTTTTTATTATTTTTTGTTTAAATTAATTAATTAGTTTATTTAAGAGAGGGATAGAATGGGCATGCCAAGCCTCTAGCCACCGCAAACAAACTCCAGATGCACGCGCCACCTTGTACATCTGGTTTACATAGGTACTGGGTAATCGAACTCGGGTCCTTTGATTTCAAGGCAAGTGCCTTAACCATGAAGCCATCTTAAGCATGCAGCACAAGCATCGATGTGCAGCAGTGGAGAAAGCTTTGTCATGGGACCCCAAGCACCAGGCAAGTGTATAGCTCTGCACTTAGCAGACATGTGACTGCAAGTGACCCACCAAGCCCCTCTAAGCCATGGCTTCTCCCATTATGCGACAAGTGATTGTACACATTCCAGCTTTCTCACAGGGGTGGCACAGAGGACAAATGCAATCAAACACTGTAACATACAGAAAAGTTCTGGAGGTACAACTGTCAAATGTGAAAGATTACTGCAGAACTCTTGGTGAGGAGGAGGAGGAGCCTGTACTAGAAACTCAAAGATTCTTCCTAGAATCTGGGCTGGAGCTGTACATGGAGGAGGACAGGGAAGTGCAGTGGAGGGGAGGGAGAGCGGAGCAGCAGCCCAGCTTCCTTACATAATGGCCCACTGACAAGGTGTGGCCATCTGGTCTACCAACAGTCAGATAGATGGGCTTTCCCCCTGCTTTTTGCCATGAGTTTTGTGTGTGTGTGTGTGTGTGTATGTGTGTTTAAAGGCATTTTGTTAATGAATTCGCTTCAGAATCCTTTTATTTATTTGACATTTTTGTGTCTTCCTTCCTCCCTTTTTCCCTCCCTTCTTCTCTTTCTTTCTTTTATCCTGTCTTTCTTTTGTCCTACCTTTCTTTCTGAGACAGAATCTTACATTGTAGTAGGGTGGCCTTGAATTTGTGATTTTCCTGTCCCTGCCTTCTGATTGCTAGAATTACAAGTGCATACTATCACATCCCAGCCCTTATTTGTTTTTGAAACAGGTTTTCCCTGTGTAGCCCAGGCTAGCCTTGGACTTGATATCCTCTTGCTGATGCCTCCTTAGTGCTGGTATTAGAGGTGTGTGCCACCATGCCTGGCCTGAATATTTTTCAATACTGAATTTGTGCCAGATGCCAGTGACACAGGGTCACTAAAGGGATGAGCACTACGCTTATGGGGTCACAGCTTTGTGGCAGAGACAGAAGATACCCACAAAGCTCTCATTGATATTATTAGCTATCAAGATTTGTGCTGCAAAAGAAGCAGACAGGACACTAAGAGTGTTCAACAGGGTTCTGGGCTATCCTGGGGCTTTGGAAGAGGCTTTGCTAAGGAAGAACAACTTAAGTTTAGATTTGAACTTCATGAGAAGTATGGGACAGGAAAAGAAATACAGCTAAGTATGAAGGTCACAGAGACAAAAGGACCTAGAAGTGCATGCTCAGAGTGCAGAGCCTAAAGAGGGAGCAGGGTGCTGCAGGGCAGACTGGGTGATCCTACCTGGAGTTTTCCCACGGTCACCTTAAGAGCACCAGGATGGATGGCTTAACGGTTAAGGCATTTGTCTGCAAGGCCAAAGGACCCGGGTTCAATGGCTGGAGGTCCTGGCACGCCCATACTCTCTCTCTAGTGTATATGTGTGTGTATGTGTGTATACATACCAGTAGTGCCTAAAGAGTGCTGAGATTGTGGCAGAATGTGAGTGACTGGGTCAGATCTGTGTCCTAAAACATCCCCCAAGCAAAGCTTTGGTGCTGAGGCTGGAGGTGCAAGGGTGGATATGGTCAGCAAAGGGGTGACCCCAGTGGTTGGGGCCAGAGGTAAGGTAGCCTGCACTTAGATCAGAACTGGTGACTGAAGTGCAAGGGGTAAAACAAAGGACTCCCAGGCTCTGGCTTACTGCACTGGTTTGCGGTGGTACCTGTCATAAAGTCAGGCCACACTGCACAAGGGTGAGGTAGACGTGGGAAGGCAACAGAGATTTTGGCTCTAGATATGCCCAGTCTTTCTTAGCATATCCATCTTAGTTACCTAGGTGGGTGGATATGAAGATCCACAGCTGAGACGAAAAGATGCACACTAGAGATTTGGATGTTATCAACGAGTGGTGTGGTGGCCTGGAGACAGACAGGGTCCCCAGGCAGGAGACAGCACCCCCCCCCCATGGACACATGAGAAGGAATGCTAGCATTTAAAGATGAAGGCTGGCACAGTGAGTCAGCAAAGACGATTTTGGAGTAGCCAGAGAATATGGGGTTAGAGAAGCCCAAGGAAAGAAGTGTCGAAAATGAGGGGAAGGTGCTTGTGCAAACTGGAACCCGCTCCCTGGCTCGAGTGGTGTGGAGAGCTGCTTTGGAGGAGGAAGCCAGAGCGCAGCGGGGCTCAGGAAGGCGTGGGCAGTGCGAAACGCAGCACACTGACGGAGCCAAGTCTCTCAAGACACTTGGCTTCAGAGGGTGGGGACAGGGTGGGGGCAGAAATTGGGCTGGAGGAAGGATTTCATTGTTTTGTCTTCTGAAGCCAGGAGAAACTTGAGCATGACGGGAGGGCTGTTCCCCAGATGGGCGCTAGAACCCATGGGGACGCACAGACCTGCATGGGACCTTGCTGCTTTGGCTGAAGCACAGGATAGATGCAGAGGAAGGAGTGCCTGAAGGTTCGGTGGGGACAAAGCTGGAGAAGTCTGTCTGCAGCCTGCTATTTCTCTGTGAAGTGGGAGGTGAGGTCCTCAGCTGAGAGCACGGGCAGAGGCGGGAGGTTTGGGGAGGAAGGTGTGAAACAGTCATCAGAGAGTTAAGGGATGTGGTAGGAACACCAGATACTTTTGAAGAACGAGTTGGGTTGGCGATGGTGAGCTTGTAGATAGATGTACCCATCTGCCTCACTGTGTGTGTGTGTGTGTGTGTGTGTGTGTACACTCACGCCTGTGTTTTTCCAGCAGCTTCACTGCCTGGATGCAGGCAAAAGCAGATTAAGCTGCCAGGTGTGATGGCGCATGCCTTTAATCGCAGCACTTGAGAGGCAGAGGAAGGAAGATCGCCATGAGTTTGACGCATGGCTGGGCTACAGAGTGGTTCCAGGTCAGCCTTGGGCTAGTGTGAGACCCTGCTTTAAAAGAAGAAGGAGGAAGAAGAGTAATTGATCCATAACAGGGACTTTGCCAAACAGGAAGTAAAAAGGGAGGGGGCTGGAGAGACGGCTTAGCAGTTAAGGCGCTTGCCTGCAAAGCCTGAGGACCCATGTTCTACTCACCAGGTTCACATTAGCCAGACGCACAAAGGTGAGGCAAGGTCACACATGCCCACTAGGTGGTGCAAGCGCCTGGAGTTCGGTTGCGGTGATTGCAGTGGCTGAGGCCCTGGCGTGCCAATTGTCTATCTTTCCTCTCTCTCTCTCTCTCTGTCTGTCTCTCTTTCTGAGAGACAGACAGAGAGGGAGAGACAGAGAAAGAGAGAGAGAGAGAGAGAGAGAGAGAGAGAGAGAGAGAGAGAGATTAATGGAGATATGGCTTAGCAGTTAAGGCGCTTGCCTGCAAAGCCAAAGGACCCACCCAGGACCCATGTAAGCCAGATGCACAAGGTGGCGCATGCCTCTGGAGTTCATCTGTGGCTGGAAGCCCTGGCACGCCCATTCTCTCTCTCTCACTCACTCTCTCTCTTTCTCTGTCTGTGCCTCTTTCCCTCTCTCTCTCTTAAAAAAAAAGGGCTGGAGAGATGGCTTAGTGGTTAAGCGATTGCCTGTGAAGCCTAAGGACCCCGGTTTGAGGCTCAATTCCCCAGGACCCACATTAGCCAGATGCACAAGGGGGCGCACGCATCTGGAGTTCGTTTACAGAGGCTGGAAGCTCTAGCGCGCCCATTCTCTCTCTCTCTCTCCCTCTGCCTCCTTCTCTCTGTCGCTCTCAAATAAATAAACAAACAAAAAAAATTAAAGAAAAAAAAGACAGAAGGTCCAGAGAACTTAGGATACTGGCAGGAAGAACCTTAACGTGGACTACAGAATCTGTTAGGAATCAGAAAAAAGGGAGGCAAGAGGGGCCAATGGACCCACACTCCCAAAGTTCAGGAATATAGTAGTGTGGGAGCCCTCGGCCAAGCCAGTTTGGAGACCAGGTGGTGACAATCAGAAAGCAGGGTGCTCCACTAGGTGATTTCCAGGTAGAGGGACGATCTAGGCCCTAGGATGTGGCCTTTGGAGTGTCTGAGGTGAAGGAGCCAGTGAAGGTACTGAGGGATGGGGGCAGGCAGGGCCTGTTGACCTCACCAGGATGATGGATGACTTGGAGAGGGGAAGGTGAGTATGCACAAATGCCAAAGGTCTCACTGAATGAGGTGAGGAATAGGGAGGGGCTGGGGAGATTCGGCCTGACTAGAGGATTTAGAGAAATGACCTTCCCAGGTATCTGAAGAGCTTTCTAGAGTGAATCGCTAGGAAAGGCAGTGAAAGGAGATATGAGAAAAGGCAACATGGAGCACAAAGCCAGAAGTTAGAAGGGTTGTGTCTGGTTCCCACTGACACTAATGCAGTGTGTGACCCCAGGCAAGTCGTTTCCCTTTCCTGAAGCTTAAGTCTCTCATGGACCAAACTAGGTCTGGGGAACCGACTCAAGTATGGCTTCCCACTGAGGCTGGGAGCGACAAATGTTTCACAGGTGTGCTGAGGTACGGGTCCCACAGTTCCTGGGCCAGCAGGAGCCCCTGACCCATTAGTACTGTGTACTTGAGCTATAGTGTGGCGTGATGGCTGTGGGGCCACAGCCATCACTGCCATTTTGTTGGCATATCTCTGGTGCGGCTTCTCAGAGGAGGCTGCAGGGGGATCAGAGAAGAACAGACTCCTGGCATAGGCAAAAGTCCATCTGCTGGCAGAGAGGGAAGCCAAGCATCCTTCCTCCCCTTGTTCTTGGACCCTCTGTTCCTGCACCACACGAGGAAGCTGTGGCGGGCTCAGTTGCCCAGGAGACAGCAGAGGCACCCTGCTCCTCTCCTAGCTGCTGGCTGGCTGCTCGGTGGCGGCCCTGTCTAGCCTCAGCAGCAGTTTCTGAAGTAGAGGAGCAACACCTGTCAGCGCCTTTACCCAGCTCTGAAAAGGCTCACCCCTGCTGAGAAGCTAGGTATGTTTCTCCTTGCACACGCTAGACAGAGCCTTCACAAGGCAGAGCTTTGGGGTCCAGCCACTTCTCAGAAAGTCACACAAGACTCTCTTACGTGGCGCCTCCTGAGAGGTGCCTTGTGTTTAGAGAATGCATAAGATAAGCACACCCTGGGGTCGTTTGAATTGGACGTTCCCCATAAACACGTGTCCTGAATGCTTGGTCCCCAGCTGGTGGACGTTTGGGAGGTGCAGAGGGGTATGTTGTCAACTTAGGGGTGTTAGAGTCAGCTCCGCCCACCTTGCCAGAGATCAGCTCACTCTCCTGCTGCTGTTTTCCACTGTGGTGGCAGTGATGCCCAGCCTCTGCCCATGCCATTCCTTTCCCTTGCCATCATGAAGCTCCCCCTTGAGACTGTAAGCCAAAATTAGCCCTTTCCTCCCATCAGCTGCTTTTGGTCAGGTGTTTTGTCCTAGCAACATGAAAATAACTATAACACACCTTGCACATGACACTCCAGGAAAGACCCAGCACGTGGTCCAGTACCTATAACTCAGTAGATGCTCAATAAACATTTACTGAATAAATGAAGATGATTTTCAAATATTTAGAAAAGGGGTCTTTACCCCCTCTCTCCTCTCTCATGGCAGGAGCTCCCCGTATTTCCTCCTCTTTCCTTCTCTGAATCTCGTAAGTCTCTGTAAACATGAAAAATTATTTAGAAAAGAAAACCTTGGGCTGGAGAGATGGCTTAGCGGTTAAGCGCTTGCCTGTGAAGCCTGAGGACCCGGGTTCGAGGCTCTATTCCCCAGGACCCATGTTAGCCAGATGCACAAGGGGGCGCACGTATCTGGAGTTTGTTTGCAGTGGCTGGAGGCCCTGCCGTGACCATTTTTCTCTCTCTATCTGCCTCTCTCTCTCTCTGTCACTCTGAAATAAATAAATAAAAATAATTTAAAAAAACTGTTAAAAACAAGACAACCTTACCAATTCAAGAACCAGAGTTTTCTGTTTTCTATTTCTTTTCTTTTTTCTGAGGCAAGGTCTCACTCTAGCCTTGGCTGACCTGAAACTCACTGTGCAGTTCCAGGCTTTCCTCAAACTCACAGCGATCCCCCTGTCTCTGCCTCCTGAGTGCCAGGTTTGAAGGTGTGCACCTCCACAGCCTGCTCCACCACAGTTCTTAAAGTTACTGATTACGTTGCTCCTTTATCCACGTCGGGTAGATAATGAAGGTCCGGTAACAAGCGTTTTACAAGTGCAAACTGATTTCGTGTCCACAATCCCGCGAGCTGGGCATGGTAATTCCATTTTAAAGACAAGCAAACTGAGGCTCAGGAGAGGTCATAAAGCTGGTAAGCTGGCCGCAGGATTCGACCTCCATGGACCCAGCTTTAAAGGCGGGGCTCTGTCCATCACACCTGCTGCTTCCCACGGCAGCACAACAGGGCGGCATTGAGAGTGACGGGGGCAAGAGGCAGGCCGAGAACTTGTGCCTGGAAGAACCGCAGCAGTGCAGGCGCAGGCTCCCACTGCTCAGCCCGGGGAAAACCGTCCTGAGGCTGGCCAAGCTCTGTCGCAGCACAGCAGAGAAGGCTCAGGCTCCCGCTCTCCTCCTCCGCTGTGACGGCCCAGTTGCTTTGTAGCTGCCCCGCACTTACGTTATCTGGCATTTCACTCAGGGCCTCCCTGCTTAGTTCTCGGAGTGCTCGAGGGACCTTGAAACTTCAAGGACTTGTCCGGTGGACATGGTGTCCCAACCCCTCTCCCCATGAGACCAAGTGACTCAGGCCTAGAAGGGACCCCTAGTTCCAGAGCCCAAAGAGCAGGCAGGAGAGTCGGTGGAAGACACGAGTGGTCTGACCTGCTATGGCCGAACACGGCTATCAGCTCCCCTACACCTGCCCTAACCTGCCTGCCAGGTAAACAGCTGTGCTTCACATCTGTCTGTCCATCTGGAGAGAGCTGAAGCTCCTCAGAGGGGTGGCCCTGGCCCCCGAGGCAGCTCCCTCGCTTCAGCTTTCAATCAGTAGGAACTGGGAACGGTAGGGCAGAAAGACGTGCGCCTCGGTCTCCATCCAACACCCCAGCCCCTCCCTGCTCCTCCGGGTCCCCCTCACTGCCTTCAGCCCCGCCTCCCCAGCTCCCAGAGCTCTGTCTGCCAAGCTCTGCAAATTACCACACTTGCCAGTAAGTCATTAGAAACCAGAACAGAAAATGTGGGGTTGCCATGGAGACCAACACCAGGAGCTGGCAGCCCCGGAGGCTGGCCGGTGGCTCAGGTGTTGTGAGGGGAGACCGAAATGCCTGGCAGAGGGTAGAAAAGGCACGATTGGGGGTGGTGCTCATTGCACGTGGGACACTGGCTTGCCACCTCCTTCCCTTCTCTTCCCCAGCCCCGAGTGCTGCCCGCCTGCAGCTTGCCGGGGTGAGGAGCACTACCCAGGCTGCGAGTGTGAGAGGGAGGGCAGGGGCAGAGCAGGTGGCTGTGGTAATGCCCAGCTGGGCAAGGGACACTGTAGCCCTGAACAGCCTGGGTTGGGTTGCTTGTATTTGTGGAGGGGGTGTGAACTGAGGGCCCAGTGAAGGGCTATTGGCATGGCAGAACCCAGGCAGTACTGGGTCCCCCTTGGGCTCTTTTTGCCTCTGCCCAGTGCTTAGCATGGCACACAGGCCTCTGTAGGTAAACACTTGCTGCACGTGGGTGAGTGGGGGAGGTGATTCGTAGTGTCACCCGGGATTTCTGACACAATGGGAGCAAGCCCTAGACCGGAGGCCTGGCTTGCTCACTAACTCTGTGGCTTCCGACGGCACCCCTTCTCTCTGAGCGTAGGTTTTACTGTTTGGAAAACATGGAGCTGGTACCTCCGGCTCAGGGCTTCAGGGCTGCCTCGTAATGAGGTGGTTCTCCAGGGTCACTGGGAGGTCAGGAGGCCGAGTGGGACTCGCCTCTGCTTTTGCCTTTACTTTCCTGTGACTGGGAGTAAGACAAATGTATTACAGACCCACAGGTCAGACTGACGTGGGTTTAGGTTACAGGGTAAAGTCAAGGTGTTTACAGGTTCGTTCCTCTCTGGAGGCTTCAGGGGGAGAAGCTGTTTCCTGCCCTTCCCAGTTCCTATAGGCTGCCTGCATTCCTTGGCTCGTGGCCCCTTCCTTCTTTCAGAGGCGGCAATGGCCAGTCGTATCTTTCTCATATAGCAGCATTCTAACACCGACTAGTGCCTTCTCTTTCCATGTTACACTGGGGCCACCGGGATAATCCAGGTCCCTTTCTTTCTTGTTTGAAGGTCAACCAGCACCCATCATCCCACAGACAGCATTTCCTCCCCTGTGCGTTGTAACATAACATAGTCACGGGTTCCAAGGATTAGCATACTAGAGAAGGGCTGCTATTCGGCTGCCCACACAGCCACGGTTTTGTTTTGAAAAACTGCATCAATCTCTAGAAGCACGGGAAAGCCACCTGGCTAGATGACTTTCCGTTCTAAAGCGCCACGACCTGGGGCGCATCGTCCCTGTTTCTCTTGGGTGAGCCTTACGGAGAAACAGGAACTTCGGGGTCTGCCCATCAAGTGTGAATGTTTGCCAGGCCGTCCTGGAGGGTTGCACAGAGATGACTCTCGATGTCCAGCAGGAAAGGGGTCTCCAGGGAGAAACGAATGAGGCCTGGGGGAAACCGCTCTGTGGCCAGTCCTTTCTCTCTACTCCGTTTGAACCTCGGTATCCAGACTAACCTGCAATATCTGCTCTTGTTTTGCTTCCAGGTTAGGCGCTCGAGCGGCGTGTGTGGTGTGGAAGGCACACCGCTTGAGCGGTCATGAAGCCCGATACTGTTGTCCCTTCCCCACACCTTGATCCCTGGCACTGCCCTCTGCCCTCTAGCATCTGTGGGTGAAACAGCTTGGTCCTTGCCCTAGGGGAGATGGTGGCCTCCCCTCTCCTTCCACCCACATCACCTTTGCCGTCACCTCAGCAGGCACCTTCTGCCAAGGGCTTGGGACCCAGCGGGTCTGCAGAACAACTCTCTTCAGAGAAAGGTGCCCTGGGAGTTAATCACGGCCCTGCTGTCTTCTGATTTCAGGCAAACAGCTCACCCTCTCTCAGCCCTGCTTTCCCTTTGGGGTAAAGCAGAAAGTCATTCCCGTCCCTATCGCTCACATCCCGAGGGACTCTGGAAGAGCTATGTGTTGCAGTAGGGAAAAGCTATTCTCTAGAAGAGTGGCCCTGGGGACAAGGAGAAGAAAAGGAACTAACATTTATTGAGCTTCCACTTTGTAGCAGGCACTTTACACAGATTAGCTGTTTGATGTGGTGGCTGAGAACCGGGGCTCTGGAGCCACAGCGATGTGGGGCTGAAGTCTGGCTCTGTCACTTGTGACTGTGCGTGTGGCCTCAGGCAAGTGACTTAATGCTTTCCAGCTTTAGTCCCGGCAGCCGCAAAATGGGGGAAAATAATGTCAGCTTCCCAGTGTTCTGTGGATTAAATGAGATAAATGCACACAAGCACTCAAAACCGCTAGTTGTTATGATTAACAACCCCTGGGAGTGGGTGTTATTAACCCACACTTACACGTGCCCAAGCTGAGGCTCAGGAGGGTTAGCTTAAATGCCCAGGGGCAAGTGCTAGAGAATGTGCACTCTAACCCATACCCAGCACAGCCCACTTGCTCTGGACTTGAGCCACAAGGACAGCAGCCTCAGACTTGACCCTGCAGCTCCCGGGAGCAGAATCTGGGATACAGCCCTCCTTTCTCAGCTCCTAACCCAGAGCCGAAAAGAGGCCTATTGAGTGAGAGGTGGCATTTTACTCCCGTGACTCTTGGCTTCTGCTCACTGGCTAGGGTCCGGGGAGGAGTGCATCTCCACCTGTGTGTGTCTCAGGTGGGCAAGGGCACACAGGTGGATCCTCTTACTCCACTCCACACTCTGTCTCCTCACTGCAGAAGTGAGTCACCTGCCCACTCTTGCCAGGACACTTGGCACTCAGGGGAAGACGCCATCTCCCTTTGGTGAGATCTCACTTCTAGTTCACTAACAGAAATGACACAGAGTAACTTGCCGGGCAGGAGGTCAGGCCCTAAGAGGAAGTAAGAGGAGAAGCTGGCTGCAGACTGAGGAGGGAAATGGGGCGCAGGGGCATTACAGAGCAGTGGGGACCCCGACATCAGTGGGGCCGATTGAAAGAACCACGGATGTGGAGCAGGGAGAATGCTGTTGCAGGCAAATGGCTTCCAAGAGCAGAGAGCAGCTGGCCCTGGCCACCCCAAAGTGCTGCTGTCCTTGGAAGGGAGGCAAGAGAGGCCATGAGAATCCTAGACGGCTGGGGTAGGGGCTGATCCAGGGACCAAGCCGGGTCTTGGGGCGCTGAGCCCTAGCTGACTTCCTCCCATAGGTGGAAGTGCCCAGGACCGTCCCCCTCCCAGCCCTCAGCCACAAGCTCTTCTTGTTCAAATCCTCCCCTCCGCACAATGGAGCCCTACTCAGCACTCCAGACCTAATCTGCCACACCTCCCGAGGAAGCGTTCCCTATATAACTCCCACACGGAGCTCACAGTTCTGATAACATTTATAGTCTAAATCACACAGTTTAGCACTTGGTTTTAAATACTGTCTGGTATTATTCCCTCATTATTTCAGAGTATGAGTTCTGCCTCCCCAACTCATCTCTGTGTCTCCTCACCAACACAGACTAGGCACTGATGATTCTTATATTCTCCCGACCCTACCGTACTCCCCTCCCCGACACCCCCCACCCCCAGACCAAGCTCCCCAAACACATAGACACACACTGGATGACCAAAATACCGTCCATGGCAGTAGTCACAACTTCCTGACTAGCCTCTTAGTGCAATGCTGGCATGGATGGCCCAAGGCCCGGCGTTTCATAAACCCAAACCTGACCAAGCCTCCCAGCTCACTCAGATAAGCTCAACTCACCAGACCCCACGGCTCGAGTCTGACCTCTTGGTCATTGCTCAAGCTTGGCTTCTGCCTTTCTCCTCAAGGCCACAATCCCACCAGCCCAGCCTCCTTCGGCCTCCTTCAGCGCCTTGGCCCCATTCTGCGTCCCGGCTGTAGCTGCTGGTCCCTCTGCCCAGCCCTCATGGTTGCCCTCTCCGCCAGCCTCTGTGGTGACCCTGAACAAAGGGCATCCTCCGTTTCTCCTCCTCGCTCTGTTTTTCCTCAGAGCACTTAACACTCTCTAATACGCCATTTGCTTTCTAAGTTTATTTTGCTGTTTCCCCAGACAATAGTCAAAGCTCCTGAAGAGCTGAGCTCTCTGGTTGCTCCCTGCTGTCTGTACCCTCGGGGCTAGGCTCAATAAATACTGGCTGATGAAGAGACTACGGTGTCCCCCCCACCCCAGGTGTGATGGCAGAAGCACTGGCTATGGCAGAGATGGGCAGTGAGCAAGACAATTCTGCAGGCCCCCTTGGGTTGTGGAAGTCCACCCTTCCTCCTTCACCTGCTCTGGGGAACGCCTTCTGACGTCCAGGGCAAAACACCAGGCTGTCTCCCTGCACTTCCTTCTGCAAAGGTTTCACATCTCCAGTGGCCCTGTGGTGATCACTGCACCTTCCTGGCATCACCACTTCTGCCCTGCCAGGCCAAAGCCCAACACTTGATGGAACACTTTACAGACACATAACCTCCGTGGCTTTTGTTCTCTCTGCCTCCCTTCCTCTTTTTCCCTAGAAGGATCTGGTAAGACAGACCTGCTTCACCTGGAAGACCTAAGCTGGCTGCTTCGTAATGACTGCCCCTTTGACCACACGTGTTCTCCGAATGTTACAGAGCAGACTGGACTAGCTCTTCCCACGACACATGAGCCTGTCTTGTCAGTAACATCCCGCTGTCAGCAGACCCTCAGCCCACCGGGTCTCCAACCACTGTAACCAGGTGTGTCTCACTTCTCATGACATCCAGCGAGTCACGTTCGCTGGATGCTATCCTACATCCATGGGCACCAGCTCTTAGGTTAGCTTCTCTGTGGCCCTCAGAGGCTGTAAGCAGATGCAGAAGGAAACAATGTTGGATCTTAAACATTTGGTCCTTGGGGCTGGGGATGTGACTCACCGGTAAGCGTTTGCCTGGCATGCTAAAGACCCTAGTTTCAATCCACAGCACTTCCACAAAAACAAACAATAAAAATACCCCAGTGGAATTAAATATCATGTCCTTTTTTTTTTCTTTTTTTCCTCGAGGTAGGATCTCACTCTAGCCCAGGCTGACCTGGAATTCACTATGTAGTCTCAGGGTGGCCTCGAACTCATGGTGATCCTCCTACCTCTGCCTCCTGAGTGCTGGGATTAAAAGTGTGCACCACCATGCCTGGCCTTTTTTGTTTTCTTTTTCATTTATCCTTCACAGTTTTTTTTCTCCCTTATCCAATTTTTTTTCCTCTTCCTTTTTCTACTTCAAATATCATGTCCTTTAAGAGCAGATGGAAGACAGTGGTCAGGAAGACCTTCTCTAATGATCCTCAAAGGGGGAAAGGTAGCCACTGGCTTGGATAGGGCTGGCATAGGGGACTTTATCCTGCAGGGAGAAGCTAGCTAGGAGAATGGGCTATATCACCCTAGGGAACCTCTAAGTCCAAGGAGTGATGGATTCTGGGGGCAGTGAAGGGGCCAGGGCCCTGGTGACAGAAGGATTAAATCCCTCTATTTTTTCACATGTCCTCAATTTTGAGCAAATTTGAGGCCCAGTTTCTTCATGATTGAATTAGGGATAAGAATACCTACCTAGCTAATTAGGGTGTTCAGAGATCTTATTGGATAATGGGGGTGAAGCACGTGACCCGGCGCCTGGCACACACAAGTGTGTAAATGCTAGGTGCTGAAGTGTACGTCACTACAAGCTGAGAGGTGGACGCTGAGAAACTGTTTTTGCCCCAGGAACCCTCTGCTGTGCTTCATGCTGGAATTCACTTCAAGTCCATCAAACACTGAGCAGCAGGGAAGGTGTGGGTGGAAGAAGCTTACAGGGACAAACTGAATTTCAAAGCAGACCTGGTTAAACTCACTTCCTACAAGGCAGCCCTCTCAGGCCAAAGCATCTCCCAGATTCCTGGGAAGTGTCAGAAGGCAGAGGACAAGGCCACGGCAGCTCTGGTTTGGAATGGAGTCTGAGGCCTTGATGACTTAAACTGCGCAGGAGGCCAAGGTCATGCCACCAAATCTAGCAGGACCGTACCAGGTCCCCTGGCTGGAGGCTCACTCTTTAAGACCAAAGAGTGTGGGGCTGATCTGGGCGGCTGGTCACCCCCACTGGAAGCCCAGCTCCTAGCACTGGGGACAAAGAGGCTGAGGCGGATGGCTCAGCAGCATGAGTGATGTCCTTGAAGGACAACACACGAACACCAGAGCACTTTTTCATATTTGATTCCTAGTGCCCAGATACCCTCAGCACCAGTGTCCCAGGCCCACTTCTTCTCCTGGCTGACTCCTTTTCAAGCCTTGAACCCAAATACCACATGCTTCCTCAGATGTAGGTGATCTCTTCTGCTCAGCCCTGAACTACACCACTGACTCCCCTGCCTAGTAGCCACAGTAAAAGCACTTCTATCACACTCACTGTTCTGAGCTCCTTAGCGCATTACTTCACCTGGATCCTCATAATAGCCCTATGAAATAGATACTAGCACTATCCCCATTACAAGTGGGGAAACGGAGGCATGGAGAGGTTAGATGACTTTGCCAATGTCTCCTAGCTCTGTGTGGTGCAGTGGATGGGACTCCAGCTGGATGGCTCCAGGATCTATATCCTTACTGTGAGCAACCTGAGGTGTAGAGAAAACAGCTGATTTCCTTCTGTTTCTTCACACAGCCCAGGACAGGCTAGGTGCTTAGGAAAGATGGGCTACTTAAACAGACCTGAATGAGACGAACTCAGTGCATTTTCAACATGCATACCGTGAGGCCAGGGTAAAAGCATCCTTGAGATCTGACCTCTCTTAGAGACCCAACCACACAACACTGCAGAGGGTCCAGTCTAGCTTTTGCTGCTTTTGTCATGTTTCTTATCTTCTGTTTTTTTTTTTTTTTTTTTTTTTTGGTTTTGTTTTGTTTTACTAGGTAGAGTCTCATTGTAGTGCAGGCTGACCTGGCACTCACTCTGTAGTCCCAAGTTGGTTTTGAACTTACAGTGATCTTCCTACCTCTGATCAACGCCCCCAAGCGTGCTGGGATTAAAGGTGCACTTGCCAATTATCTTCTGCTTTTGTTTTCCTCCCTTCTGTGTCTTGGTCATGCTCCACACTTCCTGTCCCCTTCTAGCCTTGACCATTGACCTTGTCCTTGCCTGTAGTCCTTGCAGGCTCCCAAGCTTCCCATTGCCATATTCAGCCTTGGGACTTTCATAAAGACTCCAGGCTTGTCCAAGAGGCCTGAGAACAGGAGTGAGACCGACTCATTAGACTGACCATGGACAGAGCTCCTATGCTAATCCTGAATGAAACAGCAATTTTCTGCCCACTCTATCCAGATGCAGGTGGGGGCTTGGGGAGGGGAGCTGCCAGCTGCAGCTTGTCCCACACTATAAAAAGTCAGAAAGATTCTCTGCCCTCCCTGTGTTCTCTCCAGGGTCCAAACTTCTCCAAGAAGGCTTCCTTAATCATGTGAGAAGTCTTTTTTAAAAAAATAAAAAACATTTAAATTTTTTTGTTTATTTTTATTTATTTATTTGAGAGTGATAGAAAGAGAGAGAGAATGGGCGCGCCAGGGCCTCCAGCCACTGCAAATGAACGCCAGATGCATGCGCCAACTTGTGCATCTGGCTTACGTGGATCGAGCCTCGACCCGGGGTCCTTAGGCTTCACAGGCAAGCGCTTAACTGCTAAGCCATCTCTCCAGCCCACGTGAGAAGTCTGATTCATGCAAATCGTGTAATCATTCCAGTAATATATTCTAGTACTTTTTTTTTTTTTTCAGTGCTAAGAATCGAACCTAGGGTGAACCTAGGATCTCATGCATGCTAGGCAAGTGCTCTACCTCTATGCTATCTTCCCAGCCTTTATAGTCTAATAACTCTAATATTTCAAGCGGAGGAACAAGACACACTCAAGAAAAACTAGGGTAAAATCGGAGCTTCATCATAACTGTAGAACTTTTCTGATGTCACTGACATCACAGGAGCCAAGTGAACGGCAGATAATCAGCGATTTCAAACCTGGGTGACCTAGAACAAGTGGTCCATTCCCTACAGACCTCCATCTCCTCAGCTAGAAAACAGGGACAGTGATGCAACCACAAAGCGATCCGGAGAATTGAGCACAATGGTTTTGGTGAAGCTCCTAACATAGCCTCACACAGAGTAGCTTTCTCAATAAACAGTCCTTATTGCTTCCCTTCTTGTGGAAGCACTACCTTCTACCTAGCCTGGCCTCCCAGAGAGATGGTGGGATATGAACTGCTCCAGTCTTTTGGGTCAGAAATGTGGACAAGTGGTACCTGGTGCATGGTAAGGGAAGGTCCTGCTATGTTAAGGGTCATTCTGTGACGATTTTGATAATCTTCAAGGATTGTTCATACTCCCCCACCTTGGAAAGAAGCTGGTGAACACAGAACTGTGTTAAGTCCGAATACAAGTTTAGTTCAGTCTAAGACGCATAGGTAGTGTCTATTGCTATACACTCAGCTCTTAAAATAGTGCTAATCACATAGCAGGTGCTCAATAAATAATTGTTGAATGAGCAAGTTTCAAAAGTAATGGATTAAAAAAAAAAAAGCAAATGGCTTTTCACTTGCCCTTCGAAAAAGATAAGCAAAAAGAAACAAGGGGGTGTGGAGTAGGCGGAGCAAGTGAGTGTAGGGACACCAGGGTCAAAGAAATGCAGGTACCAGGACAACCAGCCTGCAAAGGGGATGCCAGAGAAGCAATAGTGAATGTGCCCCCCACTGTCAGGAGGGGGCCCTGTGCAGCTAGCAAGGAACCTACTGGCCTAGCCTGGCTGGAATGCAGCTCAGCTCTCTGACCTCTCACTGCCCTGGGTATCTCCCGCAGGGTAGGTTCTGTCAGGGAAGATGTGAATTTAGGGGTGCTCCTAAGGTGCCAGATCGTGGGTGGGTTTCAGTCCCTGAAGCACCAAGGCTTTTCGTTCTACTCTTTCCAAATATTAGGTCTTACCCCAGGCTCAAGTTACCCCTTAAAAGAAGGGGAAGGTGTTTGAGGCATCCCAGGGAATAGACCACCTCCACAGTACCTCGCAGGAAAGGGAGTGAAGCCACCCACATGTGACTTTTTCTGGTAGAAAGAGGATCCACAGACAAGGGGACCTTGGTGCCCTGTACGCAATCCTGTCCACCCCATGCTCTTTTGGAGGGGCATTTAGGAGCAATGGGCATCAGCCGGAGCGTCATCCAGGGCTGGTGCAGCCGGGGACATGGGGCCTGCCATCATTCTGGACAAGTGAAGAAACCTAGATCTGCTTTCCCGATCCTCCCAGTGATGGTGAGCAAGCTGGCAGGGAGCCACCTCTGCCGTCCTGATGTGGGAAGGCTGTCCTCTCTACTGCTCCTCTCCTGGGGTCTTCAAGCAGAAGGCCTTCCAGTCTGTCCCTGGCAACCATCGCTGTGCCCAGCCCACCCCCTCCAGCCCTGCCAGCCGCCCAATTAGAAGCTGCGTTGGCTCCAACAGATGGGAGCTGCGGCAGCCTGAGGAACAGAGCACAAAGCCCAGCTGACATTTTCCTTCCTGTTCCTTTGCTGGAGGGGTGGAGGGGTAGGGGGGGGAGAAGGACAGGGGCCGGGGGAAGCACGGACAACACCCCTGGGACTAACTCCCTGCGTCCAGCTCTCTCCGCCACCTCTCCAGCGTCTCAGCTCAGTCCCCTGCATCCCACCACTCCCGGCTCTTGGCCGGCTGGGCAGCCTGCGCCGGCACAGCCCTGCCAATTGCCAGCAGGACAGACGGCCCACCTGTGGCTGGTCAGCCCAGTCGGTCTCCCCGACTCCCGGTGGTGCCGTAGCGGGCTCAGAGCTACCCTTCCATTTCCGCTTCGCCCCACCCCCCACAGCGCCCAGGCTGATTCTAGCCCGCCCCTCCCCCACCCCAAATGTCCCATCCTAGGCTGCAGTGAGATGCCAGCCGCTGGCCAGGGGACGAGTCTGGCTTCTGGTGCCCGTTACTTTGGGCAGAGCCTAGGCCACCTTGTCCCTCCAGCACGCAGGGACGAGCTCCAAGGAAGGAAAAGTCCCCGAGGCTCGGAAGCATCTCCATCCTGCGAGGGTGCCCCCGTCACGCCCTCCCTAACCCCGGTGCCACCTCTTTGGGGCTCCGTTCTGCCCAGCAACAGTTTTCTTTGCGAGGGGGGGGGAGGGAAGGCGGGGGTGGGAATGTGGGGGTCTCTCCCGGTAGATTAAGGCCCAGTCCCCCTCCCCCTCCGCTCAGGTCCGGCGGGTGCAGCCGGCCACCTCCTGGGCATTCTGAGCTCTCCTTCCCTCTCCCCTCCACCGAGTCACCAGGTCCCCTGCAGGCACGTCGGCGACGGCCGCAGTCGCCCCTCCCCCGGCCCTCCCCAGGTCATCCGAGCTGCGGGCCGCGGTCGCGGGGGGGACAGGAGCGCGGCGCCCCGAGGCGGCGGCTCCCGCCGGGTCCCTCGCAAGCCAACGCCAGCGGCCTCGGCGTCCGCGACACCGGGCCGCGGGCACCCGGGAGCCGCACACTCACCCCGCGGGTGCCGGTCCGCTGTCCGTCCGTCCGCTGTCCGATCGTCTGTCCGCCCGCCGCCGGGCTGGCCTGGGGCTGGGTGGAAGGGTGTGTGTGTGTGTGTTGGGGCCGGGGGGAGGACGCCGCTCCGTGCCCTCCCGCCGCGAGCGCTGCCCGCACCGGCCCGGAAAGCTCGCCAGGCGCCTGCCCCAACGTGCAACTCGTCCCGGGAGCGGTGGCGGGGCCGAGCCGGCGACGGCCCGAGCGCAGTCGGCCCCCGCCCTGCCCCCTCTCCCCGGCGGGAGAGCGCCCGTCCGCCCGGTGCACCGAGCAGGCAGGCCCTCGGGCGCCGGGCGCCCCCTCTGCGCGCCCCGCTCCCGCCCTGCTTCTCGCTGGTTCGCGCTCCTCGCTCGCTGCTCCGCCGCTCTCCCAACCTCCCGAGCCCACTCCGGTCGCCTCCTCCCCGTCTGCTCGCCGCGCCAACCCCCTCCAGTCCCGCTGCCGTTTTAACTCCTGAGTGGCCAGAGGCCCCCTCCGCCTAACACACACGCATCCCAGAGGAAGGAGTTGGGTGGGGCCCGAGGTTCTGGTTAGATGTCCTCCAACGTTGCGCATGGGTCAGGACAGATGGCAATTTCAGCTTGGAGGACAGGTTGCAAGCTCATAGGTTCAACGCATGCATCTGTGACATTTTTTTTTTTTTTTTTTTGCCTTGCATGGTGCCTCCCCAAGTTAACAGTGGGCTAAGAAGAATAGTGGGTTAGAATTTCTTCATGGGCACAGACACCTCTTATGCTAAAGGAGGGAGTGGGATAGCCCTGAGTTCTCAGTGGTTTTTCCAGCCACTGCCTCCCGAACAGGTAGCTTAGCGCCCTGGCATTTAGTAAAGGTGGCTAGTCCTCAGGAGGACTAAGGTGGGAAGGGCTAGACAACGGGTTCTCCACCCTGTATGTTGGCCATCACCAAGCCAAAAAGGCAAGCATGCATCCATCCATGCAGAAATGGGATCTCCGGGTTGGAGAGACGGCTTAGTGGTTAAGGCGTTTGCCTGCGAAGCCCAAGGACCCAAGTTTGATTCCCCAGGACGCACGTAAGCCAGATGCACAAGGTGGCACTTGCGTCTGGAGTTCGTTTACAGCCACTGAAGGCCCTGGCACGCCCATTCTCTCTCTCAAATGAATAAATAGTTTTAAAAACTGAAAAAAAAAAAAAAGAAATGGGATCTGGGCTGCTACCAGGAGACAGGAAATTTGTGTCAGTGCCACACGTAGGGGCATAGGAAAGTGGGTCTCCTGCCCAGGACTTTGAGGGGCCCTGGACCACTCAAAACAGAGATGAAAGCTTAGTTCTGTGGCAGGCCACATCCCACCAGAACCCAAGCCCCCAAGGCAAGGGGGCTTCTGTAAGGCCAGGCCTCCCTAGGCTACCATCTTCCATCCAGGTCTTCAGCTGAGTGTCCCCTGGTCAGACACAGGCCAAGTACCCCAGACCTACCTTTTCCAGGAGCACAACCTGCAGCGACAGTCGAACCTGGAGGCTTTGTGCTGGGAACTTGAAGGTCTGTGTTCACTATGCACCTCCACCCACCCACCCCCCACCCATCCATCCATCCATCCACCCATCCACCCACTCATCCAATAAGCATATACTAGGTCCTGCTGAACCACTCCTATGCCTCCACCCTCCACCCCTGCTGTGGGGTATAATGGTCTTGAGGAGCCGAGAGGGACAAGTTGGAAGTACATGAAACAAATTTTAACATTTCAAGGCAATAGAAAGTGCCATAGAAATACAGAAAGAAAAATGCCATTATGGGCTCGGGTTATTCGTGGAAGGTTTTATAGAGGAGCCGAGCTTCCAGCTGAGCCCAGCTGGAGGGATAGGATTTAAACTGGCAGAGAAAACGGGGACCAGCAAGGCTGGAGAGTGGAGGCTAGCAGGATGGAATAGGTTGTCTGTAAGGGCAAAAATTTGCATCCCAACTATTAGGCGCCAAGACTTTTTTTTACGTATTTCCCTCGTCTTATCCTGAGTTGACTGATATATATTCCCATTTAACAGACTAGAGACCCGAGGCTGGGAGAGTTTACGGAAGTAGCCCCATCTAGAGGCAGAGTTCTAGTCCTCATTCTAGTCATGGCAGCTCTCACAGGGGTTGTGGGTGGCGGGGAACGACACTGATAAGGGACCTGAAGTGCTGAGCTCAGCAATGCAGCCGTGGCCCAGTACACAATGATTTGGGGTAAAGGAGGCGGGGGAGATGGCTACTGCAGACACGGGGTTGGGGTGGGGGCAGTAAGAATGGAGAGCTAATTCCAAGGCCCTTATAAGGAAGACTCGGCTCTTGGGTCCAAGGTTTGACTCTAAGCCTTTGAACCTGAGCATTTGGGCCCCTTGTCAAGTCAGTGGAGTCGTCTTTCCAGCCCCAGGGCCAAGGTCAGTGTATGCAAACTGGTGATGAAAGGAGATTTTGGTCAATCCTCCCCAGCTCCAGAGCTGCGTTAGCCCGTACAGTGCTCTGCAGCCCAGTGCGCACACCTCTGAGTGCAGTTGTCTCACCTCAACCACAGGGCAAACTCTAGGTCCTGGGCAACCCCAAGTGTTGTAGTGGATGCCCAACGATTGGTTGTGGTTGTGATTTGGGAGATAAAGTCACTCTATGTAACCCAGGCTGGCCTCTAACTTTCAATCTTCCCGACTCAGCATTCTGAGTGCTGGGATCGCAGGCACGTGCCCACCATACCTGGTAATAACTGATTCGTGAAAGAACACATGGGGTAAATGCAAACATTTGCCATGGGCTGATCTCCGAGTGTCAGATCCTGAAGCATGCTGGGGGGGGGGCGGGGCGGGCAGGGATGGTCTCAGGGGACTTGTGTCAGCCATGGGGCCAGAATGGGAGAGGCTGTTCTGGAACTGACTCCAAGTTTCTTATGACCCAATGGGGAAGGTGTTAGAGTCAGAGAGCTCTGGGTTTGAAACTTGCTTCTCTACTTACTCTTTGTGGCTTCATGGAACGTCTCTGAAATCCCTTTCCTGTGTAAAAATTATTACTTTTAAATTAAGTAACAGCTATATGTGTGCTAATAAAATAGTAGCCATTACTTTATTAATAGTAATTGGTTTGTAAACAGCAACTGACTTATGAATGAAGTAGTATCAATGAGCACTTACTGAGCACGTACTACGTGCAAGGGAGTGATTTCACTTCCGAGTCATCTAGCCAAAAACTCCAGATGGACGTGGTGGTACATGTCTGGAATTCTAGTTGCTTTGGAAGCTAAGGCAAGAGGATCATGGGTTCAAGGCCAGCCTGTGTAACTAAATAAGACCCTGTCTCAAAAATAATCAAGGGCTGAGAATGTGGCTCAGAGGTAGACAACTTGACTAGCACGCATGAGGCCCAACAATGCAAAAAGACAAAAGAAAATTCTGGAGGCACGGTGGTGTATTCCTTTAATCCCAGCACTTGGGAGACAGAGGTAGCAGGCTCACTGTGAGTTTGAGGCCAGCCTGAGACTACATGGTGAATTTCAGATTAGCTTGGGCTAGAGCGAGACCCTGCGTTGAAGAAAAAAAAAAAAAAAAAAAAGGAAAGAAAGAAAGGAAGAAAAATAAAATTCCACCAAGTCCAGGACTCTAGAAATAGAACAGCTCACCCAACATTCAGGTAAGTTGCACATGAAAGGGTGGGCCGAGATCTGAACTCAAAGCCGAGCTCAGAGTCCAAGCATGGAGCCAATCCCCGTTGTTGTTCTTTTAGAGGAGAGTACCAATCCGGGCACTGATGCGTACTCAGGACTGCTCTGAGATGTCACAGAGGCTGTCATGTGTGGGGTGGGCACTGTGTCTGGCACACAGCCTCTCGGTGAACGACGAGGCGTTCGCTCTCCTGTGCTGTCGTTCTGACTGAGGTGGATGCTTCCCTGAGAAAAGCTGAGAACTCAATCCACAGTGTCTCTCTCTCACTCTCTCTCAGAAGCTGCTAGGTAATTACTCAGAGGATTTAATGGCCCTGTTATTCACCTTTGCCCTCCGAGTTTAATCTCTAAGCTTAGCCAAGAACAATGTCCTGCCAGGAACCCTGAGACTCTAGAACATCAGGGTGTCTCTAGAGAGGGACGCTGGGATGACACACCCTTGGAAGTGATCCTCAACTCAACTTCTCTTGACTCTTTAGTGGAAGGATCAGGACCTTGAAGCCATAGGCATACTCTGTAGGCTATAAGGAGGGAAGGCCCCTCCTGGAGTCTGGCGGATAAATTAAGACAGAGGAGGGAGGCTGACCAAAGCGTGAACCCTCCTGCCTGCAACTTCAGCTCAGGAGATGCGAATGAAAACATTGGGAGTCAGCGAGGACGTTTGCCCCACCAGTGGCCCAAGTTACAGTGAGTATGACTCCAGAGCAGTGGTCCTCAGACGTGAGAGTCACCAGGGAGCATGCAGACATACTCACTGGGCCTAGCCCAGACTCAGGTTCTGCGGCACGTGAAGTCTGTATTTTGGAAGAACCATCCAGGGGCTTCTGAGTCAGGTGATGGGAAGAACCTTGCTTTGGTGGCTGGGAGTGGCCCCTGCCTCTCTGAACTTGCCCTGTCTGAGCTCCCCAGGAGAGAGCCCTGTTCTCTGTGCTTTTGGGGATTAACTCGTAGGCAGATATATAGTGAAACTAATGAAGCTCAAGTTTTGGGGTTTTCACCCATAGGGCACCAGGAGAGGGGTGGCTATGAAATCTGGGAGTTGTAGAGTATTCTTGGTGGGGGAGGAAAGCCAGTTTGCAAACAGGAAGCCTTTTTTTTTTTTTAATGAGAGAGAGAGAGAGAGAGAGAGATAAAGAATTGGCACACCAGGGTCTCAGCCACTGCAATTGAACTCCAGATGCTTGCGCACCCTAGTGGGCATGTGCAACCTTGCGCTTGCTTCACCTTTGTTTGTCTGGCTTATGTGGGATCTGGAGAGTTGGACATGGGTCCTTAGGCTTTGCAGGCAAGCGCCTTAACCACCTCTTCAGCCAGGAAGCATTTTTATGGAAGCATTTCTGAGAAGCTTAATGAAGAGATATCAAGAGAAAGGTACCTGGATTTCTAAAGCCAAAGCTCATGTAAATTGTGTTTCTAATCCTAGAGAAATATCATCATTGGATCTGAACTAATTCTGGTTTTCTTTCTTTTTTTCCTTCTTTCTTGGTGCTAAGGATCTAACTGGGGGCCTCGTACATGCTAGACAAACACTACCAACTGAATTACATTCCTAGCCACAGAACTAATTCTGTGTTTGCATTTTTTTTGTTCTTTTTCTAACAAGAGCCCCCAAGGATCTTCTCTGGCCCCTTCCCTGGATCCACAGACACCATGGGAGCTCAGAGAACCAGAAAGGTAATGCACTACAGATGGCAAAGCTGTGTGGAACCACAGGGAATCCTTAAATTTTCCCTAGGTTATATTCCTGGAAAAGGCACTGCAGGTAAAAATGGTGTACAATGAAATCTGTTTCCACCCAGATACAATTTGATCATGGAAATTACATTCCGCACTGAGGTACTGGTGCCCAACTTTTTATAGGCATGAGCATAAGCACTGAGAACACCATATTTAATCAACTGTAAATGACACACCTGTACTTTGTATCTCCCAAACGGAATCTGAGTGTCTAAAACAGCTAAACTGGGCAATATGGTAACCAAATCCCATTCGGTTTAATTTAACATATTCAAAAACTTCCTGGGGGAAATGCTATTTTCAGGAGAGGGAGCATGGAATAGACTAGAGACTCCTTGTCTTCCATACAGACCCCATACAGGCACGAGGGTGGCTCTCAGAAGTCTGAAGCTGGGAGTAAGGGCTCTGTGCCCCCAAAACAGACCAGTCGGGAGCCTCATTAGTGATGCAGCAAGCGCACTCCATCATGCACGTCTGTTATGTCAATGCAGCTAGCATGTAAAGCAAGGACTGGGGACATCTGAGGGGATCTGGAGGGCCTGAATCAAAGTGTTCCTTACCCTGGAGTACTGAGGTGCTCCCTGGAGGAGGGGACTCTTCTGAGCAAGCTCAAAAGCAGAAGAGAATGGTGAGGCTCCCAAAGAGGTCACTCCCAGGGAGTTGACTTTGGTTCTTCTTGCCATAGCCCAGAGGCTGTCAGAAAGAGCATCCCCTCTACTTGATGGCTTGAAAACAGCAGGTAGGTGAAAACTACCAGTGGGTTGCAGCAAGAGCTTTAAGAAAAATCGTATCCTGACATATTTCGTTAGTGCTTTTGTTAGTTTCACATAAATGTATGCATGAGTATCGGGTCATGGAAATTCCCATGGAAATCTTTCCACAAGTCACTACTTGGCCATTTATTCCCAGAGCCTGTGAACAAGATAGACGTGGGGTATTCCCATGATTAGAACAAAACATTTACTCCAACCCAGCATCATATTGTGTATGCCTTCTTCCATTTATTTCTGAACATGTCATTTCAGAAGTGGCTCACAGGACAAAGACATTGGGCTCATGTCTCCTAATCCCATTCTTTTTTTTTCTTTTCTTTGTACTGTCTCTGACCTCTATATCTTCCTTCTTATTTTCTTCTCAGAGAAGGAAGTCTTCATGGTTTTACTTCCAATATTTGAATTAATTCCAACATACATCTTAGTACTCTCCAAAGATCATTCCTACGATCATCCCAACAGCTACCATCTAAGTCTATTGTTATTTTCTAAACTAGAGATTTTTATTTTTCTTTTACATTAGCCTTTACTCTTTTATCCTACTACAATAATTTTTTTTGTTTTGTTTTTTCGAGGTAGGGTTTCACTTTAGCCCAGGCTGACCTGGAATTCACTATGTAGTCTTAGGGTGTCCTTGAACTCACAGCAATCCTCCTACCTCTCTGTCTTCCAAGTGCTGGGATTAAAGGCATGTGCCACCACACTGGTTTACTATAAATTTATACTTGCCATTTATTATGTTATACTTTTTCCATAGATAAATGATATAGGGGAAAGAAAATATAATTTGATAAGAAAATATGTTTGCAGAGCTAGAGACTGAACCCAGGGCCCCTCACATACTTGGCCAGCGTCCTTCCACTGAACTAAATCCCAGCCCACTAATGGAGACTTTCTGAAACAGTGTGTGCAGATGAGTCACTGGTGGGGGGCGGAGTAAGATGTGGATTCCTGGGTCCCACCGAGTGACTCTCAAATGGGTCTCACAGGCTTAATTCTCACTTGCTCCCAGGGTGGGGGATTTGATGCAGGTGGCCTGAGGACCGCCCTTTGGGGCACTTAGCTCATCAGCTCCTTCTTGAAAGCTCTCTCCCAGCTTCTAACTAATTCCTCTATCCATGGTCCTGAAGAGATAGTGTTGGTTTATGTTTATTGCAATCTTTTGTGGGTTTTGTTTTTTCTTCTTCTTAAAGTTTTATTTTCTCCGGGCATCATGATTCTCAGTTAAATGATAAGCTCTCCCTAGGAAGTGTGTCATTCATTGCTGTATCTTCAAAGTGCTCAGTAAAGGGCCTCGCTCATGGAAGACTTCCCATAAGTCCTCTCTGCACAGGGCAGAATCCTCCTGGCCCTCCCATACCCTAGCCTGAGGGTCAGAGTTCAAGAGTGCATAGGGCAGGGTTGGCAAAGCTCTGAGTTTTTTCTCCCAGGTCAAACAGTGTTGTTTAGTGAGTGACTTGGGACTTTCCAATTTTGTCTCCTCATCTCACCTAGAAAGACTTAGGGAAAAGTGAATGAGTAAAAAAAAATAAACATAAAAGAATCTAGGTGCCCCACCCCCGGGACTATAACTTCATAAAGGGTTGCTCCTTTCTTCCTATGTAGAAACTCATCAAACAGCCAGGCCAGAGGGAGCTGGCAGAGGACTGGAGCTCTATGAAGCCAGCAAGGTGCCCAGGCATGTAGTGAAGGGGACATTGAAGAGCCATCCTGCACCTGTAGGACCCCAAGGGGGAAAGCCTGCTGAGCTGGTCCCAGATGCCATTCTTGCCTCACCCCAGTCTCAGCCCTGTGGAGAGCACTGGAACAAGATCCTGACATGTGTACCTTATAGTGGGCAGAGAGGAGGAGACTGGGGAGGAGGCCGCCTGGCATAGTCCTATTCCTAGATAGAATGAGTCTTCAGGCAGAGGTCAGATGGGCCCATTCTCCTGTCTCAGGTGCCAGCCTGCATGATAAGCAACCTGATTAACCTTGATCTTAGCCCCTGATTCTGAGTTAGAGGGTTTGGTGTGTTGTCTCAGTCAGTTCTAGTGAGGCTCAGGATGGCTAGGCTCCCAGCTTGGGAAGAGGCCAAAAGTGGGGTCAGCCCCATGTCACCTGACTTCAAGTCCACTGTTTGTGAGTCTTTTTAAAATCATTTATTTAAGAGAGGGGGGAGAGAGAGACAGAGAATGGGCATGCCAGGGCCTCTAGTCACTGCAAATGAACTCCAGATGCATGCACCAACTTATACATCTGGCTTTATGTGGGTGCTGGGGAATTGAACCTGGGTTCTTTGGCTTTGCTGGCAAGTACCTTAATGAATAAACTATCTCTCCAGCCCTGTTTGTGGGTGGGTGTTTTTTTTTTTTTTAAAGGTAGGGTTTCACTCTAGCTCAGGCTGACCTGGAATTCACCATGTAATCTCAGGGTGGCCTCGAACTCATGGCAATCCTCCTCTGCCTCCTGAGTGCTGGGATTAAAGGCATGCACCACCATGCTCCGCTGTTTATGGATTTTTCAAAAAATATTTTTTTCATTTATTTGAGAAAGAGTGTGTTTGAAAGAGAAAGAGGCAGATAGAATGGGCCCATTAGGGCCTCTAGCCACTGCAAGAGAACTCCAGACACATGCAGCACCTTCTGCATCTGACTTTACATGGGTACTGGGGAGTTGAACTCAGGTCCTTAGGCTTTGCAGGAATGTACCTTAACGGCTGAGCCATCTCTCCATTCCTGTTTTGTTGTTGTTGTTTTTCTCTTACAAATACTCCTGCCCCTAACGTCAGAGATCCCACAATCCTCCAAAGCTGCCTGTCAGAGGGATTAAGTGATGACTCCAAAAGCTCATCCTTCTGTTTGATCTTCCTTGCTCCTCCCACCATGTCCCATTGCATCCTCATTCACCCTGGGAGGGATGAGGGACAGGAAGGCTCCTGGCTGCTTGGCCCTGCACATGGGTTCCTTTACTTCCTCTAGTTGCTTCTGCCATTTTTCTTCAGGCACATTAACCTATCCTCTATTCTGGAGAGTTCCCTTTTATCTTTTCTTTTGTCTTCTCTTTTATAGAACAATAAACATTGGAAGAGGAAGAAGAAAGAAGGGGGAAAACTCCCATATCTCTGGGTAAGGAAAAACGACAGCCTGGCGGCAGGAGATAAGGGGT
Source organism: Dipus sagitta (assembly GCA_036346955.1). Lineage (NCBI taxonomy): Eukaryota > Metazoa > Chordata > Mammalia > Rodentia > Dipodidae > Dipus > Dipus sagitta. Next base: position 256,396,107 of record CM070770.1, read on the forward strand.
CACCCGGGAAATACTAAGTTAGCAGCCTCCTCGCAGGCAGAGACCTGGGACAAAGAATCCAGGGCCCTCACCCCTGTTGCTCCCTTCTGCATGAGCGGCGGAAGGTCCCCAGGCCCCTGCCTCTGTCTGAGAAGGTCCCACTTGAAAGGGAAGGTGATTTTCCCACTGGCTTCACCTGAACCCCTCGGCCTCAGAATGGTGGGATCTCAGACTCCCACTGGGAGAACAAAAAGCCAAGGGTCAGGGCCAGGAACCAGGGCTTCTCCTTCCCTGGTGTCCCTGCACAGTGTCAGGTGGTTGGAGTGAGTGACTAACACATGTCATTTTCAGGCTGCTCTCTGTGCAGGAAGGCACATTCAGATCCAGGTTTTAATTGTGTGTGATTTTAGCTGAGATGGCCTTAATTTATTTCCTTTGCTACTTCAGCATTTCCTCTTCTTCCATCATGGTGAAATTATCTGGAATGTTTCTTTTTCCCTTCAGGACAAAGAGAAGATGCTGATCTGGCTCCTTTCCCACTGAATGAGGCTCAGAATACTTTAGGGGCTGCCAGCTGGCTGTAGGTAGATGGACTCCTGCTACCTGACCTCCTACTACCACGTGTGTCCAAGGAAAGGCTTCATGCCCTCCTATGGCCTTGGTGGACCCAAGCATGTTCCCCAGCTGAGGGGACATTCACCCAGGACCACCGCTATTTCCGAAATGACAGCGCTTTTATGTTTTTACACTCAGAGAAAAAGGAGCAGCTTGCCATCTTCAAAGGACTTCTGGGACGGAGGGGACACTGTGAATCATAGAAAATGGAGGCAGAGGCAAGGAAGGTCTTGGAGAGGTGCCGCCAAAGCGGTGCTTTCTCTTTTTATTATTATTTGTTTATTTGAGAGAAAGAGAGCGAGAGAGAGAGAGTATGGGCATGCCAGGGCCTCTTACCATTCAAACAAACTCTAGACGGATGTGCCACTTTGTGCCTCTGGCTTTATGTGAATCCCGGGGAATGAATTCGAGCCAGCAGGCTTTGCAAGCGAGCAGAAGCCTGGTACATCATGGGGTTTCACCCAGTGTCTGCTGAGGAAGTGAGGGCGTGGTCCTGTACTCTCTACTTGGCAGCCCCTCCAGGGTGGGGAGGCTCAGGCTGGGGGAAGCTGGGGCCCTTAAGCTCTTAGTGAGTGACTAAGCCTCTCACTGTGCTCTCTGTGCACAGGGCTCTGTCTTACCACACGCCAGCGTGGCTGGAAAAGCGTCCTGGGCATCCCATCTTTCCAGCATGGTTAAGGGCTTATTGGAGGCTAGTATCGCCCTTTTGATTAAAATTTCTTCCTGAATTCTCCCCAGGTTGCTCCAAACAGCTCTGGAGTTCAGACAGCTCTTCTTTCTGATTGCCGTGGTCATGCCCCAGCTGTGAGAGCTGCAGTCTCCGCCTCTGAAGGGAAATAAGTCTTTGTTCCTTTCCCAGTGGGGACCCATTCAGGACATGGTAGACACCAATGAATGTGCAGTGGTCCCCAGATGTGCCTCTCTGCTCAGCTTCTGAAAAAGTAAATATATACTCGCCGCACACTAGACAGTTGTCCCATAGTCCCAAGAACCCTGCACAAGATTGTTCACAGCAGTTTTATTTGTAATAGCCCCCAGATGGAAACAACCTAAATGGCATTTAATGGCTAAATGATTATATAAGCTGTGGCACATCCCTGTCACCAAGTACTACTCAGAGGCAAAAAGGAATGTGCTACTAATATGTGTGACAACCTCAGTGGCTATCAAGGGCCTTGTGTTGAGTGAAAGAAAAAAAAAAAAAACCAACAGATTTCAAAGGCCATATACTGCATGTTTCCACGCCTATGACATCCTCAAATTTCAGGATTATATCGATGCAGGAAAAGGAGGGTTGCCAGAGCTTTCAGAGGAGGGCCGTGGTGTCACTTGAAAGGGACGGTGTGAGAGAGCGTTGTCAACGGAATGGTTCTGTGTCTCAGTCATGGGGTGATGGCATGATTAAATGACATAGGCCTGGGCACATACATGCACACTCACAGGTGATTGCTTACACACACATGCTCACAGACACACAGGCATGTGCTCACACACTTATAAGCTCACATACACACACGTGCTTACACGCTCGCAATCATAAGCATGCTCATACAAACTGACACACAGGCATGCTCTCGCTCACACATACACACTCACAGGTGCGTGTAAAACCGGTGAGTTCTGAATAAAGGTCTGTGGATTGTACCAGCATCCGTTTCCTGGGTCTGATGTTTATTTTACTTAGTTATGTAATGTGGTTTACCACTTGGAGAAATTAGATGAAGAATCTATGGGCTCTTTCTCTACTATTCTATAACTTGCTATAAATGTACAATCATTTCAAAATAAAATATGTTTATTATTACTATTTTAGTTTTATTAAGAACATACTTTGTATGGATACATCCTGTGTTGGCACCAAGATTTTATTTGCTCATTTATTGGAGAGAGAGACAGAGAGAGACAGAGAGAGAGAGAATGAGCACACCAGGGCCCCCAACCACTGCAAATGGACTCCAGACACATGTGCCACCTTGTGCATCTGGCTTATGTGGGTCCTGGGGAATCAAACCTTGGTCCTTAGGTTTTGCAGGCAAGCACGTTAACCACTAAGCCATCTCTCCAGCTCCCATAATTTTTTTTACTCAACTATAATTGCATGTATGTGCCCAGGCCTATGTCATTTAATCATGCCATCACCCCATGACTGAGACACAGAGCCATTCCATTGACAACGCTCTCTCACACTGTCCCTTTCAAGTGACACCACGGCCCTCCTCTGCAAGCTCTGGCAACCCTCCTTTTTCTCCATCGATATAATCCTGAAAATTTGAGGATGTCATAGGCGTGGAAACATGCAGTATATGGCCTTTGAAATCTGTTGTTTTTTTTCTTTCACTCAACACAAGGCCCTTGATAGCCACTGAGGTTATCACACATATTAGTAGCATATTCCTTTTTGCCTCTGAGTAGTACTTGGTGACAGGGATGTACCAAGGTCCTTTGGCTTTGCAGGCAAACACCTTAACTGCTAAGCCATCTCTCCAGCCCCCTAAGTCTTGCTTTTTCTTAAAGAGCTCCTCACCTCTTTCAGGACCCCACTCACTGTGCTCTGAACGCATCTCTGGAAAGCAAGACAGCGCTTTCTCCTGTTTCCTGCCCCATTACTGTTGACTGGGCTGCTCACCTAGACCCACCCTGTCTTCTTGCATCCCGATCTTGCAAGGACTCCCAGAAAAGTAGTCAATCAGACAGAAGCGTGTCTCACCTTTCTGCCTGTCTCCTCATAGGCAGATGGGATTCGTCTAGACAGAGCCCGTTGTGTTATGGGCAGGACAATGAGTCCCTACAGTGGTTAAGGGCAGTCTGGGTCTGCAGCCCAGTGAGTATTCATGCCGACTCTCTGGCAAACGGCATTTTTGTCATAGGGGGTGTTTGGCAACAGTGGGTCATAGGGCATCCATCACCTGAGTCATCTGCCAGTGCCCTCAATCCCTGCTTCCCCGGGGCCATTCTTCTGGAATTGGAGGGAAGAGGGTAGGAAGCGCTCAAGAAGGAAGGAGACGTCTAGACATCTTTGGCTTTGTCCCAGCGCTCCAGCATTTTGGAGCACCAGGTTCACACTCTGAAGGATTAGCCAAGTCTCTGAAGGTGAGGGCAGTTGACCGGGCAGTACTGTGGGAGCCTGGCAAAGATGCTCACTGTGTTAAAGAAACCCTCCTTGCCCGGGCACACATGCGTATACACACACACACACACACACACTTCCTCCTGCCCTATTCTATTGTTACAATAGGGACTTGTAGGCTGTTTTCATTTGATTTCCGGGACAAGTATCAGGGCCCGATTTGTTGGGGCTCTTGGATGTCATGTCCCCTATGGCATAGGAGTCTGGTCGAATGCTGAGTGGCTAAGTCCTGTGTACTGTCTCATGACTTTGGACAAGATTTGCAAACACTGCTTCTGTTTCTTCAAGTCTAAATAGTGGTAATGAGCAGTGTCTGACTCCCAGGGTCGTTGTGAATATTAGAGAGAATATATGTAAAGTGACTAATCTCGTCCGTGGCGTTCATCGAGGACTCAAACAATGTAGGTTATTTTGATAATGCTGATCATGATGACAGTAACTATGAATGTTTCTAAATTATTCTGTATGTTTGTCCCTTGTGCTTCAGCTTAGACACCGCTTCTGACTTGCCTGACTCCACAAGGACGGATGAGGGCCACTTCTCTGAGTCCCCTAGTACCCCGGAGAGATGTTCCTTGGTATCTGAGAGGGCTTGGTTCTGGCCTTTTCCCAACTCTCTTCCCACACCAAAATCCACAGATCTTCAAGTCACTTGTAGAAATTGCACATAACCTATGTATGTCCTCCTATAGACTTAAGATCACCTCTAGATTATTGTAACTTCCTAATACAATATAAATACTATGTAAATACTTGTTCTATTATATTGTTTAGGGACTGATGACGAGGAAAAAAACTATACATGTTCAGTGCAGACACAATCTTTGCGTGGCTGCATGTGTATATGTGGTATGGTGTGGTGTATGCATGTGTGTGCACATGCATGCTCTGTACGCACATGCAGAGGCCAGAGAACATGTCAGGCGCCCTCCTCTAGTGCCCATCTGCATATTTCCTTGAGATAGTTTCTCTCTGAACCGGGTGCTGCTGTTTTCGCAAGTGCCAATGATTCTCTGGTTCCTGCTCTCCATAGGACTGGGGTTACAGGCATGTGGGGCCATAGCCCCACTATTTATGTGGGTGATGAGGTGCGTCAGGCCCTGCCAGGCTCTCATGCTCGTGCTTGCTGAGCTATTTACCACTCCCTCCCCTGCAGCCTAGCCTGGCTAGAACTCATTCTGTAGCCAGGCTGGCCTTGAACTCATGATGATCCTTCTACTTCAGCCCCCAGAATGCTAGAATCAAAAGGCATGAGCCATCATGTCTGGATAGAATCTCTTAAAAATATTTTTATTGGGCTGGAGAGATGGCTTAGTGGTTAAGTGCTTGCCTGTGAAGCCTAAGGACCCCAGTTCAAGATTCGATTCCCCAGGATCCATGTTAGCCAGAAGCACAAGGGGGCGCATGCATCTGGAGTTCGTTTGCAGTGGCTGGAGGTCCTGGTGGGCCCATTCTGTCTCTCTCTCTCTCTGCCTCTTTCTCTCTCTGTCTGTCACTCTCAAATAAATGAAAATAAGAAAATTTAAAAATTATTTATTTATTTGCAAGCAAAGAGGAAGAGAAACAGACAACAGAATGGGTGTTCCAGGACCCCCAGCTACTGCAAACAAACTCCAGACACATGTGCCACTTTGTGCATTTGGCTTTTTCTTTTCTTTCTTCCTTTTTTTTTTTTTTTTTTTTTTTTTTTTGATTTTCTTGAGGTTGGGTCTCACTGTAGCCCAGGCTGACCTGGAATTCACTGTGTAATCTCAGGGTGGCCTCGAACTCATGGTGATCCACCTATCTCTGCCTCCCAAGTGCTGGGATTAAAGGGGTGCGCCACCATGCCCGGCTCTGCATTTGGCTTTTATGTGAGTACTGGGAAATCAAACCTGGGTTAGGCTTTGCAAGTGCATTAACCCTGAGACATCTCTCCAGCCCTAAAAAAAATATTTTTGATCAGTAGTTGGTTGAACCTGCAGATGTAGCAATTAGAGAGCCAACAGCTCTTGTCTACCTTAACATTTCCTCACTGCATTGGCCAGCACACTGATCTGAGAGCAATAACCTTATTTATCTTGATATTACCCAGGTTTAGCACAATATCTGACACCAGTGCTGTTCCAAAAACACTTATTGAATGAGTGAATAAGAGATGAATGAGTGAATGAAAAAGATGACATATTGAGGCTGGAGAGATTGCTCAGTGGTTAAGGTGCTTGCCTGCAAAGCCTAACGACTGCGTCCAAGCTAGAAGCACAAAGTGGCACATGTGTCTAGATTTGGTTTGCAGTGGCTAGAGGTCCTGGCATGCCCCATCTTCTTTCTTTCTCTCTCTCGTCTCTGTCTTTCTCTCTGTTTACAAATAAAAAAGATGACATGTAAGTGTGGAACTCAATAGCCCCTCCATACTTATCCTGTCGCTGGACCTTTCCTTGATGCCTTGATTTACAACTTAAAATTTTGGCCGGGCATGGTGGCGCACACCTTTAATCCCAGCACTCGTGAGGCAGAGGTAGGAGGATCACTGTTGAGTTGAGGCCAGCCTGGGACTACATAGTGAATTCCAGGTCAGCCTGAGCTAGAGTGGAGAATTGAACCTGGGTCCTTAGGCTTTGTAGGCAAGCACCTTAACCGCTAAGCCATCTCTCCTGCCAGGGCCATGAGTTTTTAAATTTATTTTTCTGATTTATTTTTTTATTTATTTATTAGCGAGTGAGAGAGAGATAATGGGCATGCTAGGCCCTCTAGCCACTGCAAACGAACTCCAGACACATGTGCCACCTTGTGCATCTGGCTTACATGGGTACTGGGGAATCAACCAATCAACCAAGGTCCCTTGGCTTTGCAGGCAAGCGCCTTAACTACTAAGCCATCTCTCCAGCTCCCATGATTTTTTTTTTTTAACTCACCTACAATTGCATAAGGACAGGGACTAAACAGTAGACAAAGTGATGTTCCTTGCATCTCTCACTCCTCTGACTGAGAATGGCCGATACCTGGTTGTTGAATGGATATGGGATTGATTGAGGCTATGGTATGTGAAAAGGCGAGGTGTGACACTGGCTAAGAGTGAAGGGTGACAGTGGCAGCAAGTGAAGAGGTTCAGGACTGTTGTCCCTCTGTGTCTGGGTTTAAAATGCAGATGAGAGCATTGCTCAGCAAAGTGACAGCTGAGCAGGTCCCGAGGAGCCTGTGGCTTGGGAGGCTATGAAGAGAGGCTGGTCTTACCTTAGCTGCTTATGTGTGCTGAGTCATAGATGACAGGGTTCAGTGACAACAGCCATGACATTCCTCCCTCTCATTGGGTGAAATAACTGTTTTCTGTCTAGTTGGGACGCTCAGAATTTAATACCCCCTGAAAGGTGTCTCTTGTGGGCCACACTCTGGGGTTCCTCCGTGTTCCTCCAGCAGGAAGAATGAGAGGTCCTTCCTTGAAGTGGTCGTTGCAGAGAACTCTTCAGGCTTCTCAAACATCTTATACTCATGTCCTCTGCAAACAAGACGTGTACAGTGACGGTCAGACATGGTGATTTCCATGGGGGTGTCAGTGGGAGTAGGAGGTAAATCCCAGTTCCTAGATGGTTCCCCCCACACTCAACACTCTGCACCCTCATGTCTGCCTGCTGCTTCCTCCATGTGCTCTTGACCTCTTTCCATCCCACAACCCCTCCTTCAACCCCTTACGTATTGATTTGCTTGTCTGCACACCGTGGGCTTAGCCCAGAAGTGCTGAGAACGGAACACAGAAAAGGTGGAAGGCATCACACTCTGGAAGGCGGGGGCTCATCCACCAACCCCACAGCAAACAGCACCTTCTGTCCAGCCACCGATCTGGCTCATGGATGCTGAGAACGCAGTAGTCAGAGCATGAGAGTTGCGGGTGGCAGGGCAGCGGTGGGCAGGGTGGAGCCCCAGAGTGTCAGTATGACCATGGCTTTCCGTGCAAACAGGGCCTTTGCCCTCGGATTCAAGGAGGAGCCAGTGGGACAGCCACATGAAGGGTCGAGGTAAACAGGACAGGGCAGTGAGGTCTGCGCACATGCCCTTTCTCTGGAAGAGGCCTGGGAGCTTTCTCTTGAGATTCTCTTGCAGCCAGCAGCTCTGGCCTTCCCTTGCCTTGCTTGAAGGTGTCTTATCCTCTTGGCACCCTGAAGGAGTCACTTTGGAAGATATGTCCCAGAGATCTCTACTCTCCAGACCCATAGATGAATGCCTGGATGCAGCAGACAGGCTGGGAGGGCTGACGTAGAGAAGACGTTGTTCTACTGGCCACTTTATTCCTTTGGTTTGTGGCTGTTTGACAACCGCAGTAAAAACCGCTTGTAAATTAGGTGCCTGCTACAAACCATAGAAACATCCTTGGTGCAGGGAGCAGAGGGCTCTCTAGGTGGGCAGGGCTACCTCCCTGGAAACCGAGGCTCCAGTCCTTTGCCATTCAGACCTGGGGCACACAGGGCAGGGTGTGTTGGAGTCACCCACTTCCCGCTGTCTCCGACACAGGAAAGCCAGACCACTGTGGCTCCGCAGAGGCTCCTCAAACACAGAGACGTTTATATCTTTTCAGGGCTGTTCAGATTACAAGCAGGGAACTGGAGCCCAGGGAAAATAAACCAGGGGATACAAGGTGGGGATTTTTTTTTTTTAAGCTTGATTTAAATCAACCTCCAGAAGACCTCAAATGAGGCCAGTGGGGAGGAAGCCCTGCAAGACATAAACGTGACTCGGGAGCCCAGCATGACCCAACCCATAGTTGCTCTATGCACCGGGCTCAGGTTCCTCCTACCCCTGCCATATAGCAGCTGTTCTCTCCCAGCTTGCTCAGAAGCCCCATGAATCTCACAGAGAACCGGCACAGTTCTGAGGGGCTTCCAGGGCAGGTCAAGTCTTCCTGCAGCCGCTTGGCTATTATCTTTGGCCAGAGGATGGCGGGCCCTAGGCTTACATGGAAGGGCCTGACCCGCTGTTTACCAAGGACACTCGGGTCTCCTGCCTCTTCTGGTTCCTGGGAGCCCTGGATCAGAGTTCACGGTGTCTAAGTACTGTTCAAAGCCAGACTGGGACGTAGGCACCTGCTAGAATGGACCCTTAGAGTTCTGGGCACAGAACCCAGCTGCTTTGACTCAGCACCCCCACTTCTGTTTCTCTGCTCGTTGCATGCACCACCACCCCCCCCAGCTTGCTGTTGCAAGGCTCTCACAGCTGGGTTGTTACTCGGCACTTGTTTATATGTTTTCTTTGACTGTGTTAAGTCATTGTGTGAGCGTATCCTGCCTACACACCGAGAGCTGGGAGAGCAACGACAGGGGCTGCTCCCTCGCTCCATCTGCAGTTCTGCTTTAGTCGCCATCCTGGCCACTAGGATGCCCGAAGGGCACCCAGGACATCAGGGAGAGGGCACCTACATGCAGGTTGTGCGCACATGCTGGTGCACGTGCGTGAATGTCAACGCACAGACACCGACTGAGGTGCAAGACACAAGTCTTGTGGGGGTTGTTTTTGCTACAGGCATGTTAGCTTTTTTACTTATCTCTTTCTCCTGCAGGGCAGCTGCCCTCATTTCACATCCAGTCACACACGGAAGGCCTAAGCGGGTCACCTTCTGGTCTGCATTAGATCAGACCTCTTGCATATTAGACCAGCAAGCTGCAAAGCAATGTGCCACCTTCCTTGATAGAGATGATATTTTTTAAAATGTTTTTATTATTATTTACTTATTTATTTGAGAGCAACAGACAGGGAGAGAAAGAGAGAGAGAGAGAGAGAGAGAGAGAGAGAGAGAGAGAGAGAGAAAGAGAGAGAGATGGGCGCGCCAGGGCTTCCAGCCACCGCAAACAAACTCCAGACGTGTGTGCCCCCTTGTGCATCTGGCTAACGTGGGTCCTGGGGAATCGAGCCTTGAACCACGGTCCTTTGGCTTCACAGGCAAGCCCTTAACCGCTAAGCCATCTCTCTAGACCAGAGATCATATTTTTGTACCCACTGGAAACATTGGGGAAGTATAGCTGCCCCTCAGTTCCCTGGGGGATTAGTTCTAGCCTCTTCCCCAAGATACTGGCCCATGGATCTTAAGGCTATTGTATAAAATGGCATAATATTTGCACAGAACCTGTTCATACCCTCCTGCCTTCTTTAAATCATCTCTAGGTTAATTACAACACCCGAGACAGTGCAAATGCTATGTAAATAGTGGGTATATTGCATTATTAAGGGAATAACAACAAGGAGAAAGTCTGGACAAGTTCTGTATAAACTCATTCTTTTCTGAAGTATATATATATATTTTTGAACTGTGGTTAGTTGAGTGCTCAGATGTGGAAGCCATGGAGAAGGAGGACAAACTATAAGTTAAATGAGCTGTGTGACTTTAGACAGGCCATGTAGCATCTGAGTTTAGAGAGCATATCTACTATGAGTAATCATTATGAAGATCCCGTGAGATAGGAAATGAGAATGGGCTCTGAACAAAGTGCTCTGGAATGCCTAGGATTCCATGACAGGCACAACAACCTTTCTGATGAGCAGGGATGAAGGAAGCCACATGCCTTGGTGGGGGTGGGGGTCCTGTCAGTGTTCTCATACCATGCCTGCTGGCCTATCTTTATCTTTAATTTATTTGAGAGAGAGAGAGAGAGAGAGAGAGAGAGAGAGAGAGAGGGAGAGAGTGAATTGGCACACCAAAGCCTCTTGCTGCTGCAAACCAAATTCAGACACGTGCGCCACTTTGTGCATCTGGCTTTACATGGGAATTGGGAATCAAACCCTGGCTGGCAGGCTGAGCCATCTCCCCACACCCCTGCTGGCCTATTGCTCCTCACAGTGTATCTCAGCTATCTTGCACACAAGCGCACAGTCACGCATACATGCTCCCAAGGGGATCAGAGTGACGTCCTAGAACATCTGTGGCTAGCCTAGGCCAATGTAGCTGTTCTCAGCATGGGGTGGGGGACCCTTGGTACGTAGTTACCTGGAGATAAGGGTCCAGGAGTCTCAGAGAGAATGTTCCCAGCTCCATCTTACTGGGTGGCTTTGTTTTGTTTTGTTTTTTCGAGGTAGGGTCTTACTCTAGTCCAAGCTGACCTGGAATTCACTCTGTCTTCTCAGGGTAGCCTCATAGTAATCCTCCTACCTCTGCCTCCGAGTGCTGGGATTAAAGGCATGCGCCACCACGCCCGGCTACTGGGTGGCTTTATAAGGTGAGGCAATTTGTAGTTTAGCAGAATGGGAGTCAGATTTTTCCTCAGAAGAAAACTTTAGTTTCAATTCTAAAAATACAGCTTCATGACCAGCCTGTCCGACACCAGACTCTCAGGTCACCCTGTGTCCTCCCTCACAGCCCAGGCATGGATCATGAGGCTCGGGGACCTGGCGAGAGTTCAGTTGCTCTGGGGAGAGCCCAGGAGGCAGGCATTAGCATGCCCCGTTCCCCACATTGATCAGTACACACTTCCACCTTGAGGGCTGAAGGGTGATTTTCACCTTGGCTCGACTATGAATGACAGAATAATGAGGGCCTCTGTGAGTCTTGGTTCCCAGATGATCAAGGACAGTCCAGTTCCCTAAGAGGTCTAGGATCATAGCTACCTACAGAGTAGCACACAAGAGAGGGTTGGGGAGCCCCGTCTCGTCTTTTGCCCTTCCGTCTCCTGTTGCCACACAGGGCTGGCACGTAGCAGGGCATGGAGGGCATATGAGTTCTGAGTCGTGGGATGTGGGCATGATTTTGACCTGTGGGAATGACTTGGGAGCTGTCATGACAGAAGAAAAAAGGCTTAACGTGAGGTATTTCCTCAGTGCAGGCTTTCCCACCTACTCCTCTGGCTTTGGTATTGATTTCAATCGAAAGGAAGCAGCGTTGGGGGGAGGGGAGACGGGAAGATAGCCACCGAAAAAGAAGAGATAGGAAAGTAGAGAGGAGAAGAAGATGAGGAAAAAGCACAGTGGCCAGGCCAGGGGAGACCTGAGTGGCAAAGAAAACGCAGAGAGAGAGAGAGAGAGAGAGAGCAGGAAGCTGCAGCAGGAGCATGCCAACGGAGGAGACCAGGGTGGAGCCAGGGCTACTGGACTTCCAGCTGCTTTGCTGCCAACGGAAGGTCTGCCCTCCTGGAATCCATCTGGAGCCCAGTGTACCCAGCACAGCGAGAGTAGAGCCAGGCTGTGCCCAGGGTTAGCCCATGAAACCCAAGGGCTTTGTGCCCACCTGGTGGGAGAGCCTCCCCGTGAACCACCCTCATTCCTGGCCGCACTTCATACGCCTTTCTGCAGCAGATGGCCGGAGCTCTCCTTGATCTTCTCTGAGGGAGAGGTGGCTCTCTGAGAGAAGCCCCCTGATTTCTGCCCCTGGCATGTAGTCTTGGGCCCTAGTAGCCAGGACAGGTGAAGGCTCTTTGAGGTGATTCCCACCACTCTAGGCTCTGTAGTCTCCATTTCTTTCTGTCCTGGGGCTGTAGCTTAGAAAAAGACTCACACACAGTGGTGTCTGTGGCATTGCTGGATTTGTCTGTGTTGCCATGGTAATACTGAGGGCTGCCCCTGTTCTGTCTCCCACCCCATCCTCTGTTCCTTTCATAGACCTCTTCTCGCTCTCCCATCCCTCGCCACCATTATTTCTAATTTCCATGGGATTTGAGCCCCTTCCCCTGTTTCTCCCTCTGGAAGTAGTAAACTGCGTGCTTTCCTTCTGGTTTTTTGTTTGTTTGTTTGTTGTTGTTGTTGTTGTTGTTATTGTTTGTTTGTTTTGTTTTGTTTTGTTTTCCAAGGCAGGGTCTCACTCTAGCCTGGGGCTGACTTGGAATTTGCTGTGTAGTCTCAGGGTGGCCTTGAACTCACAGCAATCCTCCTACCACTGCCTCTGGAGTGCTGGGATTAAAGGTGTGCTTTCCTTCTAAGACTGCTTCTCAAGAGCTGGTCCCAGTGTCCACAGTAGGGAGTGTCCTATGTACTCTTAGGGACAGAGGAAGCAGACGGAGGCCTTGGACAGGGTTCAGGGAGTTGGAGGGCCTCAGGTGTGCAGAGCACTCTGGGAATTTCTTCTCCTTCCTCAGCCCAGTTCTCCCAGCTTATCTTGCCCAACTGCAAGGACCTTTCAGCTTCCCTGCCTGTTTCCCAAAGACCTGTTACTCTCTTTCTTCCAATTCCTGGTCAAGATTTATCTCCTCTTACAAGCTTTCTCTGTTTAACTCCATCTGACCTCAAACACCAAGATCCTTCTCAGCATTTAAGTGTACTCTGGAGTATTGATCTGCCCTCGCCTCTCGCGCTGTGTGCCCGGTGTCTGCACTCTAAGCTGGATTTACGTGTCCAGCCTCCTCAGCAGCCTGGGGCGATATTCTTGTCTGTCTGGTACAGCTTGTTAGTCCCGAACCCCACTTCAGACTCCACTGTGTGTGGATCATAGGTCTGACTTCCTCCCCCTCTGCCCAGCCCACCTGCCCACAGGGATGGGCATCTGAGCCAGACAAGGCCAACAGTGCTGCCTTGAAGACTGGAGGCCGGGCACAGAGTGACCTGAAAGTCTGGTCTTGGACAGGCTGGCCATGAAGATGTTCTTTTAGACTTAAAACTAAAGTTTGGTCCTGAGGAAGGACCTGACTTCCATTCTGCTAAACTAGACATTGTCCCGCCTTGTAAAGCCACCCAGTGAGATGGAGCTAGGACCACCCCCCCCCGAGACCCCTGAACCCTTATCGCCAGACAACTATGTATGAAGGAACCCCATGCCGGCAACAGTTACACTGCTTAGGCTAACCAGAGATGTTCTAGGATGTCACCCTGATCTTCCTGGGGGTGTGTGTATGTGTGCATGCACGCGCGTGTGTGAGCTAACCGAGATAGATAGACTGTAAGGAGCAATGGGCCAGCAGACACAGTATGGGGACACTGGACACCGCCAGGGTGCTTGGCTTTCTTCTGGTGTGTATGAATGCGTATTTGTGTGTGTATGACATACATGTGCACACGTGTGTGTGCGTGTGTGTGTGTGTTGTGTGTGTGAAGGCTAGAGGGCAACATCAGGTATCAGAGTGATAAAGTGATAGTGATAAACACACATGAACACGCACACACACGTGAGAGAAATATCATGGTTAATGTATTTGCTGATCATTCTTGGAACTCCCTGAGGGCAAGATATGTGTCACCCCGCCATCAACCAAAGCTCTCCAAAGAAGGAACTGGGCTTTCCTCCCTGTCTGGGAGCTCCCCCAGGACCAGAGTGTTTCAGGGAGCAAAATATTAAAGTCCCAATGGTGTCAATGGTAAAAATACGGGGAATTTAAAGCTCCCCACCAAGGGAAGCTTTGTTTTTATTTTTAGATTTTTTTTTGAGGTAGGGTCTCACAATGGTCCAGGCTGACCTGGAATTTACTGTGTAGCCCAGACTGGCCTCATACTCATGGCGCTCCTCCTACCTCAGCCTCCTCAGTGAGGGGCTATAGGTGGGCACAATCACGCTGGCTTTTGGATCTCTTTACAGTAATGTAATCTGATTCGAAGCTCCAAGAAGTGCCTGTTTTGTCCACCACATGGGGCACTGAATCTAAACAGAAAGACAAGACAGTCTTTGCTCCTGAGGAATTTAGGCCAACCAGCAAAATCTTTGTACTGTGAGGGAGGAACGTACAGACTGAGAGGGGGCACAAGAGAACAGGCAACACTGTCTAAGGATAGGTCTAGAAAATCTTCAGAGAAAAGACTCAGGCCAAGTCTGGAGCAAGGCAGAGGGTTTGGCTTCTGGACAGGGGTAGCCTGGCATTCTGGATTAAAGAAGCCACCTGGTGGGGGGGGGGGGTGAGGAGCTTGGGATATGTAGATGAGTGCGTGAGAGAAGTGAGGCAGAGTCCCCTTGAGTGCTCAGCCAAAACCACGCTCTCGCCTCTCCTTGCCCCTCCTTGGCTGCAGGTGTTCGCTGCGGCCTTCCTCAAAGGCACTGGGCTGGGCTCTTTTCCCACAGTGCTTGTGTTCCTTAGCCTGTATCCTCCAGATACAGTTAATCAGAATTCTGCACCGCAGGTATAATCATCCCTCCATAACTATGGTTTCAGGACCCCTGGAGGATACCAAAATCAAAGCATGTTTAAGTACCATACTGAAAAGTTGTTTGCATATAACCCACTCATGTTGTCTCACCATTTTTTGTTTGAGGTGGGGTCTCATTCTAGCCCAGGCTGACCTGGAATTCACTCTGTCGTCCCAAGATGGCCTCAAACTCACAGCGATCCTCCACCTCTGCTTTCCGAGTGCTGGGATTAAAGGCGTGCGCCACCATGCTCAGTTTATCTCACTATTTTTTTTTTTCCCAAGGTAGGGACTTCGCTCTAGCTCAGGCTAACCTGAAATTCACTCTGTAGGCTTAGGGTGGCCTTGAACTCACGGGGATCCTCCTACCTCTGCCTTTTGAGTGCTGGGTTAAAGGCGTGTGCCACCACACCCAGCATCATCTTATTATTTTTAATTACCTCTAGATTGTTGCTTATGTAGATAGTTGCTATACTATTTTGTTTAAGAAATAATGACAAAAAGGTGTCTCATACTTAATACAGGTGAGTTTTTTCCCCTAATATTTTTGATCTCCTATCAGTTGAATTCATGAATATGAAAATCTGAGGATATCGATAATGAGTTCTCTCTGGTTAGAGGCACAAAGAAAATATGGAATTCAGTGAGAGTTAACTAGTATGATGTGCTTAGGGTACAAACATCACAGGTGTTTTTTAAAAAATATTTTATTTATTTATGAGAGAGAGAGAGAGATAGAGAGAGAGAGAGAGAGATAGAATGGGTGTGCCAGGGCATCCAGCCACTGCAAACAAACTCCAGACGCATGTGCCCCCATGTGCATCTGGCTTACATGGATCTAGAGAATCGAAACGGGATCCTTTGGCTTTACAGGCAAACACCTTTAACCGCTAAGCTGTCTCTCCAGCCCCACAGATGTTTTTAATACTTAAATTAACCCGTCAAGCAACCTTCCACCAACTTAGTAGAAGTCCAGCACCTTCATCTCGATGCCTTCTCTTCCTCCCCACAGGACTGTGAGGACAGGCTTGTGTCAGTGAAGGGCCAGTGAGCAGACAGATGGACTCCTGGCGCGCCTGGCCAGCACACACCGCCTCCTTCTTTGCCACCAGCAATGGTTCCCCCTTTGTTTTAAGTGGGGCTTTCCCGCTGCTGCCTTTGCTCACCAAAGCAGCTCAGACCCACCCTGGGAAGGGCCACCCTGGGCCCACATGTTATGCAGGTGATCTTATAGTTACTAGCTCTGCTGCTGTTCCCATGGTCCACCAGCTGAACAGTAGAGACTGGGAGAGTTTATAGCCACAGCCTCAGGGCCATTGAATCTGAATAAATAAGAGATTAATGTCTGTGTCCTTTTCTTTTCAAGAGCCTCCTGGTGCTATGAAAAGGTATCTACTTCTTCCCCAGGTGCCTTTCCACCACAACTTCTCAAAGTGGGGTCCCCAGGCCTATGTATAGCAGCATTAGCATCACTTGGAAACTTGGTAGAAATGAAATATACATTTTCAGCTCCACCATAGACCCGTTGTGTTTGATGTGATGGTCAGTCTGGGATAGCCATGGAGCAGACTCAGGAGAGGCTCAGAAAAACAGCATTGATACAGTTCCTGGGGCCACGAGGCAAGATTTTCCTGCAGGGACACATAGGAAAGCCTAAGCGTGAGCAGGAAGCAGAGGGACAGGATCAAGGGCAGAGCCCAGGACACACCTCTATGAGGGTTTCCATGAGAGGAAGGCAAGTGGGCAGTTTGGAATAGTTTGGATATGTAAACAGGTTCTAAGTTAGTGGGTCACTAGTCTCCTGAATCCTGACCCTGGGATGATAAGGCAAAGGGGTGTGAGGTCAGGTAGAGCAGGTGAGCTGATGGGTTAAGGTTGCATGTCAGACATGTTCTTCAGTCCTGGGTTCTCTCTAAGACTCTAGCTGCTCATGGAAGAGTCATTTTTCCCAGCCACAAGTTTTTAAATGTATATTTTTATTTACCCATTTTGAAGGAGAGAGAGAGAGAGAGAGAGAGAACAAGAACAAGAGAGAGAATGGGCATACCAGAATCTCTTGCCACTGCAGATGAACTCCAGATGCATATACCACTTTGCACATCTGGATTTACATGGGTGTTGGGGAATTGAACCTGGCTGGCTGGCTTTGCAAGCAAGCACTTTTAACCACTGAGCCATCTCCCCAGCCCTAGGTATGGTTTTAAACATCACAGCATATTAATATACTCAAGACTGAGAACATAAACAATCCACCTGCTGGCCTAGTATGCCTGGGGTAGGGCTCAGCTCTCTGTTCTAACAAGCTTTCTAGGTGATTCTAGCACACACTAGTGTGTGAGAACCACCACATGAACCACACCATGAGCCAGCAGAATACAATCTTTGTTCTCCGTAAACATAGCTATTAAAGGCTTGTGCAAAACGCTGTCCTCCAACTTTGCCTGAGCAAGGACACTGAGGAGACTTTCGTAAGGTGGCTAGCTGTCTCCGTGCAATCACATGACCCCAGAAGGAGAGGAACAGTGCATAGAGTGGCTGCCAGATGCTATCCTGCCATTTTTGGCCAGCTTGGGCCCCTGTCTGGCTGTGTCTAGGGACAGAAACTTCACTAACGTCTTTGTGTCCACCCAGCAGAAGGCAGGCATCGAACCCCGTGATCTTCCAGGCTGTTTTCCAGCCTTGCCTGTTCTGGATTCTCCCGGTCACTCCAGCCTCATTATCTGTAGCTTTGAGATAATGGGAGGAAATGAGGTGGTGTGTGTGTGTGTGTGTGCATGTAAGTACCCAACATCTCAGGTAAAGGCTTGATAAACGTGGTTGAGTCTTGTTCTGCCAACCCTACCTAAACTTTCCTTGATTGCTCCTCTCTGCCCTTCTTTGTGCTTGCTTCTCCTCTTCAGGATTAGCCTCTGTACTGAATGAGCAGGCATTCTTTTTTGATTATTATTTATTTACTTGAGAGAGAGAGAGAGAGAGAGAGGGAGAATGGACACACCAGGACCTCCAACCACTGCAAGCAAGCTCCAGAAGCATGCGCCATCTTGTGCATCTGGCTTATGTATGTGGGTATACTGGGGAATCGAACCTGGGTCCTTAGGCTTCACAGGCAAATGCCTTAACAGCTAAGTCAGCTCTCCAGCCCTGAGCAGGCATTCTTACACTCATCACCTTGAAGGGAGAGGAGTCTTTCATGGAGGGAAGGACTTGAGTGGTGGAGATGGCACCAGACACCTGGCCAAGGAAAGCCTGACAGAGCTGGCTCACTGGCCCTCCCCTGATCCCAAATTCCTTTTTCTCTTCCAAGCTTCGACTAGCTCCTCTGAGGAGCTGCTTGGAATATCTGAGCCCAGAGGAGGACCCTTGTGTTTTCTGACTGCCTGTCACCGCAGTACTCTGTCCCCCACCCCACCACCTCCAGGGCTCCTCTGCCAACGGCTGGTTATTTATATCCCGGAGCAGCTGCTGACAGACAGCTGGGAGCTGGGAGGCGTCTGACAGGGATGAGCGAGGCAGAGATGACAGGGTGGTGGGTGGTGCTGTCACTCTCAGCGGGACTACTGGGCAGAGCTCCGCCCCTTTACCACCGAGGTGAGCTTGGCAGTCTGACAGGGCATCTGGATAGATGCCCCTCCAAGGCAAGAAAGCAAGGGTGGCAGTCAAGAGCTTGGCCGCGGCTCTCCTTTCCCAGCTAGGGTGGCAGCAGCCGTGGTTTATCTGGGCACTTGCCCGTGGCAGGGGCTCACCGGCTGCATGACCTCGGGTAAGCCACAGGCTGAGTCTGAGTGAGGGGGAATGCGTGGATGACTCGTTCTCTAAAGAGTCTCTGGCCGTGTTAGTGGAGAGGTCACAAACGCTGGTGTCTGAATCCTGTTTTTCCAGCTTGTTTGCTTGCTTGCTATGTGACCTCAGGCAATATCTCTGCCTCCAAGTGCATCTCCGTAAAGTAGTGGCTCTTTTGTTTTGTTTCTGCTTTTTTATTATTGACAATCTCTCTCTCTCTCTCTCTCTCTCTCTCTCTCTCTACACACACACACACACACACACACACTTGTATCCTGATCATAATCCTCCTACCATCTTCTTTTTTCCCCTCTCTCCCCAAGTAGTGATTTTTTTGTTTGTTTGTTTGCTTTCTTTTCTTCTTCTCTTTCTCTTTCTTCTTCTTCTTCTTCTTTTGAGGTAGGGTCTTGATCTCGCTCAGGCTGACCTGGAATTCACTATGTAGTCTCAGGTGTCCTAGAACTCATGGTGATCCTATTTCTGCTTCCTGAGTGCTGGGATTAAAGGTGTGCGCCACCACGCCCAGCTTCAAGTAGTGGCTTTTAATAGTACCTCCGGCCTTTGGTCTCTGTAGGGATGAAATGAGTTAGTGGATATAAGTGATGGGTTGGGAGCTGTGCCCGGCACGTAGAGCGGCTCTCTGGTTTAAGAGTCGTACTGCTCTGACTCCTTGTATGTGTCCTCTCACCTTACAAAGGTAACACTGTATTGGAAAATATCAAGGGAGGAGGGTAGCGAGCTTTTAGTATACGTTGCAGGAGGAAGGGAGGTTTGTGGATTTATGCGCCGCATGTTATCAGGTGGCGGCGATGGTGGATAGCATGCAGATTAGAGAATGTTCAGGCCAAATCTGCATCTATCTCCAGCCCGAGCGCTGGCTTAGACCACTGCCTTCTCCTGTAGTCTTCGGGGGTTGTTGTTTGCTTACAACAGCAACAGGGCTGGAGGCCGTAGAGCACACTGGAATCCCAGCCCTTGGCAGACTGAAGCAGGAGGATTGATATGAGTTTGAGGCTAGTCAGGACTATATGGTTAGTGCCAGGCCAGCTGGGATTACATAGTGAGACCTTGCCACACAACAAACAACAAGGGGGAGGGGTGGGAATAAAAAGCAAACAAGAGAAAAACCTAGCAAAAGGTCCCTTTTTTTTTTCTCTTCCATTCTGTGTCTGTCCTTCCCTCCCTCGAGCTTTCCCAGCTCCTGATTCCCTTTTAGCCCAGTCCCATCCTTCTACTTCAAAAACCAATTCGCAGCCCAAGAGAATACGGAATCCTAAGCCTGTAACTAAGTCCCTGGCTGCAGCTGAGCCCACAGCGCAAGCCTGACAGTCAGGTGGGGTGGAACTGAACAGGATTCTGGGAAGGGGCGACCTGAAAGCAAGGAGCTGGCCACCCAGCCACAGGCAGTCAGACTCTCTAGGTTTACAACCCCATCTCAGCCACAGCGTCAGAAGCAGCTGAGAGTGATTCGGAAGATGTCCCTTCTCCCATACCAACCTTGGCCTTCCTGTCTAGAGGAGCACCCCCCCCCCCACACACACACCAGCACTGAGGAAGTAAGGAACAGGGAAGCAAAAGAGATACAGGTTACCATGGAAACAAACTGAACACAAACTTTTAGCTTCAGCTAATACTTGACTTGCAGAAATACTTTCATAACCACAATTTAAGTGAACACACACACACACACACACACCATTTTATAAGAATAAATGCTGACTCAATCCTCTAATCATGGCAATTAGGTTCCACCAATGCTGGATCCAGGGGAGAGGTGAGGATGAGCTGAATCTGTTCTCACTCTCTCTTTTTAAAATATTTAATTTTTATCTATTTATTTGAGAGAGAGAGAGGCAGATATCTATCTATCTATTTATCTATCTATCTATATAGAGGGAGAGAGAGAGAGAGAATGACATGTCAGGACCTCCAGCCACTGTAAACAAACTCCAGACATATGCACCACCTTGTGCATCTGGTTTATGTGGGTCCCGGGGAATCAAACCTGGGTCCTTTAGCTTTGTGGGCAAGTGCCTAAACCGCTAAGCCATCTCTCCAGCCCTATATCTGTTCTCTTTTAAAGACGCCCCCTGCAATCCACTCTTCCTGGAAACATCAAATATCATCTAGAAGTAATGCAGCGAGGGATGCACCTGCAAAGTCCCTGATACTTTGCTGAACCACAACAGCCATAGGCTGAGATGAAGATGTCCACGTTGCCATCGGCCAGTCCCACAGCACCCAAGAAGGAGAGAGGTGGCAGAGATAATTAGCCATTCATTAAAGATTCCTGATCACCCACCATGTTCCTAGTGCCAGGAATCCAAAATGATAATAAACATAGTAAAACATAGTCTAGTCCCAGTTACCCAGGAACATACAACCCAAACATTGGGAGACATAACACACATCTGCTGCTAATAATAAAGGTCCACAGTTGGCAGATTTTTTTTCCCCTGAGGTAGGGTTTTGCTCTAGCCCAAGCTGACCTATAATTCACTATGGTGTCTCAGGCTGCCCTTGAACTCACAGCAACCCTCTTCCTCTGCCTCCCAAGTGCTGGGATTAAAGGCGTGTGCCACCATGCCTGGCTAAGTTTTTTTTGCTGTTGTTGTTTGTTTGTTTGTTTAAATATACTTTATTTATTTATTTGAGAGAGAGAGAGAGAGAGAGAGAGAGAATGGGCACGCCAGGGCCTCCAGCCACTGCAAACGAACTCCAGATGCATGCGCCCCCTTGTGCATCTAGTTTACGTGGGTCGTGGAGAATTGGACTGGAATCCTTAGGCTTTGCAGGCAAATGCCTTAACCACCAAGCCTCTCTCCAGCCCTGTTTTTTTTTTTAAATTAAACATTTTTATTTATTTATTTGAGAGAGAGAGAAAGAGGAAGAGGCAGATAGAGAGAAAGGGAATGCCAGAGCCTCTAGCCACTGCAAATGAACTCCAGACTCATGCACCCCCTTGTGTATCTGGTTTATGCGGGTCCTGGGGAATCGAACCCTGGTCCTTAGGCTTGGGAGACAAACGTCTTAACCCCAGCCCTAAATTTGTTGTTTTGAGTGATGACCTCTGACTTCCTGTCTTTGCTAATTTTCTTTGAGTCTCCCGGTGGAGCCCCAGCTGATCCCAAACGTCCAGTCCTCTTTTCTTAACCTCCCAAATGCTGGGATTAGTAGGCATGTGCCACCATGCCTGCCTGCTTTAAGATGTGACATCTTCCTCACGTGTGCACTCCCACGCTTGTGCACCATGAGGTCCTCACCGGGGCTGAGCCAATGCCAGCACCACGCCCTTGAGTCTCCAGAACCAGAGCTTTCTGTGTATAGTCAGCCTGACAGTTTGTAACAAATGTAACACAGACTAAACAGCGTTGGAATCTCATCTACTAGGGAAGTGACTGGAACTTGGAGTGGGGAGTACCTGCCTACAAGGTCACCTGGCGCTGGTCCTCTCCCCTAGGTAGGTGTGTGAGGGGTCAACATTTTCCCCCATGGGGTCTGGAAACCCTGGTTGACCAGGTGGGGCAGCCCTGGAGTACTTTAGTTCTGCTGAGTCCTTTGTGCCACCCGCAAGCAATCCTCCATTCTGAACATGTTTTGTTCAACTTCAAGGGTGGATTTTCACCGCTTCTCCCCACATTTGGAAAGTGGCCCTAATCACCAGTGAATCTAATTACCACTCCTTCTAAGCGAGGGCTCCTTCTCTGTTATGCAAATGTGGCTATAATTGTGTCAGGCAGGTTTTGTTGTCATGTATCTTTCTTCTCGAACCCCCCTTTTCCTTTCAAGCTGGAGTTGCAGTTCCCCCTCCATCCTTTTCACCGTGAAAGCTCCTGAGACCCCCTGCTCCCCTACCGCAAAATCGCCTTGATTACCCAACCCCGGATCCCCCGAGCCACAACAGGACCGCCTCAGGGCAGACAGAGGAAAAATAAACAGCGTTTAGTGGAGTTTATTTTATTTCTTTGGAGATGCAAATCCGAAGGCTCCAGGTGAGCTCTGGGAGTGAGGTGTGGGACGGGAGGAAGTTGGCTCTGAGAACAAGAGCAATGTCTACCGGGAAAACGGGCCCTTTGGCAGCCGGAGGGGCTGTCTTGATGGGGGGAGGGGGGGGCAGCAGCGCTAAACCCCAAGCCTTACTTAGGGTTGCTAAAAGCTTCAGGGCATATCTGGATGAAGGCTGTTAGGAAACTAGCCTATTTACTCAATAGCCTTACAGGCAGTGTGTTCTAGGCTCCCTAAGAGGGGACCCGACTTTCCTGGGGCAGGGGAGGGGAGAAATCCAGGAATGGCCTCTATCTGCCCTCCCCTTGTGACCCTAGGTGGGCTGGGCAGCAGGCAGGGGCGTTCATTCATTTGTTTGCTAAAAACACTGAGTGCCACAGGGCATGCTACCACATACCTATAATCCCAGCACTTGAGGGGTGGATCAGGAGTTCAAGGTCATCCTTGGCTACATAAGGTATTCCAGCCACACTGTGCTTTGTGAGACCTTATCTAAAAAAAAAATTAATTAAAAACAGTGCTGGGGCTGGAGAGATGGCTTAGCGTTTAAGGCATTTGCCTGCGGAGCCTGAGGACCCAGGTTTGATTCCCCAGTACCCACATAAGCCAGATGCACAAGGTGGCACATGTGTCTGGAGTTCTGTCTGCCTGTCTTTCTCTCTCTCTCTCTGTAATAAGTAATAAAATAAGATTTTATAAGAAGAGGCTAGTGCACAGGGAAGGTGCAGCTTGGAAAGGAAGTTCATTCCGGACAGACAGAGGAGCAGCTCGTAAACTGAGGTTGGAGGGCTATGCCTGACTCCACACGGCAAGCCAAGGTTTCTAGCTCAGATCTTCTCTTGCTTGTCCTGGGAAGTATTAATGAGGCCCAGCCTGCTGTCTGGGAAAAGGACTTCCCAGGCACAGGGTGTCCTCCGCTGAGGTATGGCTGGGTGTTCAGGGACAGGTGTGCGGGGGGGGGAGGGTGAGGGTGATAGAACAGATCAACACGCAGAAGGGTTTGGAAGTCATCTAGGGATCTTGGATTGCTCTGAGCGATGGGAGGCCCCGGGAAGGTTTTGAGCAGAGACGCGACATGATATTTTACAAGGACAATTCTAGCTCCTGCTTGGTAGGATATGTGAGGATATATACAGTATAGACAGAGGGCTTAGGAGGAAACAGTGGTGATGATAAGAAGTCCTGGGAGCCAAGAAAATTCCCTTTAGATTATGTGCGGAATACGTAGGGAAGAAGGACTCGAGGACAATGTCCCAGGTTTCAGCTGAACCATCGGGGCTACCATTGATTAAAGTAGGAGAAACTGGGAGAAGAGCAGGCTTAGTGGAAAGATCAAGTGTTTGGAGGTGTTAGGCTTCAGACAATTCTGAGATGAATCAGGTGGTGAAGAGGAGAAGGCGGCCAGAAACTGGAGCGTGGCGGTCCCGGCAGAACGGGGCTGCTCGTAGATGGTGGTCACAGTGATCGACGATGAAGTCATCTACTGAGTAAGTGCTGCCAGGACGACAGGAGGCTGCACGGAGCCTGGCACTCGGTGCCTGATGTTTACAGCTTCTACCTGGCAGATTGGTGGTATAGGAGGGTTATCCACGTGGGTAAACTGAGGATTGGATTTCCAGCATCCTGACTCTCCACCCGACAAAACTCTAAGCTTTTGGAGCCTCAGATCTGAGGGAGGTAAACAGAGGGCATCCCGTTTCTTTATGAGAAATAGAGAGGACTGAGCTACGGTGACCTGTGAGATCACTTCCCTTCCCAGGTTTTGTCCTTTATAAAAGAAATGAAGAAGCTTGGTTTCTGAGGGCTTCCAGCTTCAACTGGCTTCAACTCCAGTAACCCCAGTAACTCAGCCACTGTCACTGGCCTTGGAAGGGCGGCTGGGGAGACACCTCCTTGCCCATGCATGGCTGTCATGGATTGGACACTGGTTTTGCAAATTCTCCCACTAACTAGAACTTATTTGTAACCGCCAAATTAGTACAGAGCATCAAATGACTTGGGCTGCCTGGCATGCTTGCTGTTAGCTGAAGTCAAATGAAGCTCAGGGCAACCTTCTGGTGTTAGCTCTCACACTGTAAAGAAGGACCTGTTTCTTTTTAAAAAATATTTCTGGTTGGGCGTGGTGGCGCACGCCTTTAATCCCAGCACTCGGGAGGCAGAGGTAGGAGGATCACTGTGAGTTCAAGACCACCCTGAGACTATAGAGTGAATTCCAGTCAGCCTGGGCTAGAGTGAGACCCTACCTCAAAAAAACAAAAACAAAAACAACAAAAAAAACCCAACAAAACTCTCTCTCTTTCTCTCTCTCTCTCTCTCTCTATATATATATATATACACATACATATATATATATATACATACACACACACACACACACACACACACACACACACACACACATATATATATATATATATATATATATATATATATATATATATATCTGGGTTGGAAACATGGCTTAGTGGTCAAGACATTTGCCTGCAAAGCCTAAGAACACAGATTTGAGTCCCCAGTACCCACATAAGCCAGATACACAAGGTGCACATGTTTCTGGAATTCGTTTGCAGTAACTAGAGGCCCTGGTATGCCCATACTCTCATTCTTTCTTCCTCTCTCTCTCTCTCTCTCTCAAATAAATAAATAAAATGTTTTTAAAAATGTGTGTGTGTATGGGGGTGCCAGAGTTATTTGCTGCTGCAAACAAATGTCAGATGCTTGTGACACTTTTTGTATCTGGCACCTTTAACCACTGAGCCATATCCTCAAAAAAGATGCGTTTTGCAGTCTATTTAGTGCCATATTTTTGCATATAACCCAGTCTGGCCTTGAACTTACAATCCTGTTGCCTCCGCCACCCAAGTGCTAGATTTACAGGTATGTGGAACCATGTAAGCTTATTGTTGAGTTTTGAGGTTTTTTTTAAAAAAAGATATTCTAGCTATTCTAGCTATAAGTACTTCGCCAAATATGTGATTTGCAAATTTTGCTCCCTGTCTATGGCATGTAGTTTAATTTTATTAGTGGAACAAGGTTTTTAATTTTCATAATACTCAATTTACCTTTTTCCTTTGGGGATTATGCATTGGTATTTTACCTAGAAGCTCTTTGCCTAACCAAGATCACAAACATTTTCTCCTATACTTTCATCTAGGGGAAGTTCTGGACTTTGCACAGGTCATCAAAACAATGAACAGGTTCTGTTTTTAAAAATTTATTTTTATTTGAGAGAGAGAGATAGAGGCAGACAGACAGACACACAGAGAGAATATGGGCATATCAGGG
Organism: Dipus sagitta; assembly: GCA_036346955.1. Taxonomy (NCBI): domain Eukaryota; kingdom Metazoa; phylum Chordata; class Mammalia; order Rodentia; family Dipodidae; genus Dipus; species Dipus sagitta. The sequence continues at coordinate 256,421,896 of CM070770.1, forward strand.
CCTTCAGCTGCTGCAAACAAACTCCAGACACATGCGCCACCTTGTGTATCTGGCTTACGTGGGTCCTGGGTAATTGAACCTGGGTCCTTTGGCTTTTCAGCCAAGTGCCTTAACCACTAAGCCATCTCTCCAGCCCAGGTTACCTCTTTTTTAAAAATATGTGTTCATGGGGTGCGGTGCTTGTGCACATGCATGCATGCATGTGTGCGGACATGTATGTGGAGGCTGGAGGTTAATGGCGGGTGTATTCCTTGATGGCTCTCTGCCTTATTTATTGAGGCAGGGTGGATCCGTTGAACTCAGGGCTCCCTGATTCAGCTCGTCTAGCTAGCCAGTTACCACAGGCATCCCCTGTCTTTGCCTCTAAGGCACTGGGATTACAGGTGGGCCTCGATGGCCATCTAGCATTCACACGGGTGCGGGATTCAAACCCCAGTCCTTATGCTTGCTCGCTTTCTCCACTGAGCCATCTCTGTCACCCTGGGGAGCCAGTTTTTTTTTTTTTTGAGGTAAGGTTTCACTCTAGCCCAGGTTCACCTAGAATTCACTATGTAGTTTCAGGGTGGCCTTGAACTCACTGCGATCCTCCTTCCTCTGCCTCCCGAGTGCTGGGATTAAAAGTGTGCAGCAGCACCACACATGGGGAGCCAGGTTTCAACCTCTTACAGCTTCCTCTGGAGAAGGATGAGTTTCACTTGTATCCAGGGATCCCCAGCAGTTAGGGGACTCAGTCTCCCAGGGCTCTGGCTCCTTGGACTGGGGGCATACGGGAAGCTGAAGCCTGGGCTAGAAGCCAGGCTAATTCATCAGCCCAGGGTGAACATCTAGGGGGAGGCAGTTTGATCTGCTCCCACAGCAAACCCCGCTGGAGTCGCAGCACCCGGGTGTCCAGGTACTTTGACTTTCTCTCCCCGGGTTCCTAATGGAGATTGGCAGAATCTAGCATCCCAGGTAATTCAATTGTCAGTTTCGGCAGCCCTACTGCACCTCATTAGACAAAAGTAGAGAGAAATTAGCAGAGAGGGAATGTCAGGCCCAGAGGAAAGGCGCTGAAAGAGCAGCTTTCAGGAGATGACAAGGCAGTGAGGAATCATCTGGACCAACCCTTCCAGCTCCGCGTGAGAAGCCAGAATGCCTGAGTCCCAGCTTTGCCCAGCTGAACCAGCGTGCCGCGCTCCACGTCGGTTATAGACCCTTCTCGTTGAGCACCAGAATGCGGAGTAGCTGGGGAAGCCTTACATCGTCCTTATGCTACAGAATCTTCCTGCATGTGGCCCAGCAGGGAAGTGTCTCTGGGTGGCTAAGGCTTGTCCCATAAATTCATGTGCTAAAGGCTTAGTCCTCAGTGTGACGGTTATGAGACAGCAGGATATTTAAGAGGCAGGTCCCAGTAGGAGGTGTTTGCATTCGGACCATCCTTGCTGTATCACTTTACTCATTACTATGACCAAAATACCTGACAAAAGGCAGTTTAGCTGGGCATGGTGGCACAGGCCTTTAATCCCAGCACTCAGGAGGCAGAGGTAAAATCGAGGACCCTGAGACTGCATAGTGAATTCCAGGTCAGCCTGGGCTAAAGCAAGATAGTACCTGAAAAAAAAAAAAAAAAAAGCAGCTTAAGGAAGGAAAGGTTTATTTCAGCTTGTAGTTCCAGAGAATACATTCCATTCACTGGGCAGGGGTGAGGGGAGTGTATGTGGGAGAGGCAGGAAGCAAGATGGTTACACCACATCCATAGTCAGGAAGCAGAGAGCAAACAGGAAGTGAGGCCAGGCTATCAAATCTGAAGGCTTTGCTCGCTCCCTCCCTCATGACCCACTTCATCCAGCGATGTGCCACTTCCTAAAGATCCCACAGCCTTCCCAAACAGCACCACCAGCCGAGGACTAAGCGTTCAAACGCATGACTATGTGGGCAACGTTCACATTCTAACCACAACACTTGCTAAGGGACCCTTGTTGGTCTCATGAGTGGGTTAGATCGTGTAGAAGGCGGTTTCCATGAGAATGGAAGAGTGAGTCTGATCTGTTTTCCTTCTCACCAGGTGACCTCTCTGTTGCACGTGCTCCCACCATGTGATACCGCCTGTCACGTTATAATGCAAGCAGATGGCCTTCACCAGAGGCGAACTGGATGGCGCTATTAGATCTTGTTCTTTCAGCCTCTAAGATAAATAAGTAAATTTCTTTACTTTATAAAGTATACGGGCTCCAGCCTCAGAATTTTTTTTTTTTTTGAGGTAGGGTCTCACTCTAGCCCAGGGTGGCCTAGAATTCACTATGTAGGGTGGCCTCAAACTCACTGTGATCCTCCTACCTCTGTTTTCCGAGTGCTGGGATTAAAGGCGTGAGCCACTATGCCCAGCAGATTTATTTTTTTAAACAGGACACATAATGGACTGAGACAATAGTCAGAGCCTTATTTGATTTAGATAGTCCAGAAAAGAAAGATGGTGCTAATAATTATTGCTGATCCTTACAAGACAGAAGGGACAAGGCAGCTTCCTTCAGCTTTGACTATCTATTTATTTGACAGAGAGAGAGAGAGAGAGAGAGAGAGAGAGAGAGAGAGAGAGAGAGAGAGAGAGAATGGGCATGCAGGGCCTCCAGCCACTGCAAATGAACTCCAGACATGTGCTCTCCCTTGTGCATCTGGCTAACATGGGTGCTGGGGAATCAAACCTGGGTCCTTTGGCTTTGCAAGCAAACACCATAACTGCTAAGCCATCTCTTCAGCCCCCTTCAGTTTTTTTGATAAGAATATCAATCCCATGGCCATAGTCTCCTTTCTCTTAATACCCTCATATTTGGGAGTAGGTCCCAACATAGGAATTTGGAAGGACACCACAGTCAGACCGTAGCAACACTTCACGTTCACATTCACAAGCTCACGTATAGAAACACCTATTTGTTTATGAGGTTTCTGTCTTTGACTTATGGCATAAGACTCTTTGCTTTCTGTTTACATCTTGAATGTATACAGCTCACACACATACACACCCACCCACCCACTCTCACAACACACAGCACATACTCAAACACCTATGCCACAAACAGATATCACACTCGATAGTTGCATTTGCCCAAATACACAGCTCTTTCCCATCTTCTAAGAGCAGGAAGTCTCTTGACCAGATATGGTCCCAGGGATGCCTGCCCTTGCACCAAGAGTCTACACCTTTGTACCCACACTCCCTCCAGTGGGCCACACGGGGGTCCACACACCAGCAAAGCACTGTCTTCCACCTCCTTCCTGCCATCAACATGCATCACCTGTCTCGTCTTTTGCGCACTGCACTCTGGCTTCAGCTGGGTGAATGCCAGAGTCTGCCTGGCACAGAGCCCAGAGCAGCAGCCCAGAAGCAACTGTCCTATGGGGATGAGCCTCCATGAGTGAAGAATGGGTGCGTGCCAAGTTAGAAAGGGCCATTAAGGAAAGAGTCCTCCAAAGGTGAGCTGGCCCCTCCCCAGTGCTCTGGATAGCCACAGGGCATCTGCTTTTCAGCCTTGACTTTATTCTCCTCAAGCTTTAGATACTTTGGATGTGCTGGGCCTTTCCTGACCCTGAAGGACAAGTGGGGCCTGACAGACATGTCAGCTCAGAGAATCCACAGGGAGAGCCTGGGCAACTGGATAGCTCACTGGCCTTCAGTCATGCATCATGGCTGGGCTTTGGATGTGGTTTGTCTCCTAAGTGTTCATGTGCTGTAAGCTCAGTCCCTGCTGCAGTGATGTTGGGTGATGGTTGCACTGTAAAGGGTTGGGGGACTACTGAGAGGTCCTTAGGTCACTGGAGACACTAGCCTCAAAAAGGATTAAGGTAGTTCCCATGGGGCCCCTGAGCTCTCATGAGAGCAAGTTCATTTTTTCCCCCAATGTTTGTTTGTTTATTTATTTATTTATTTATTTATTTATTTATTTATTTATGAGAGAGAGAAAGAGAGGGGCAGATAGACCAGAGAGAGGATGGACCCATAAGGGTCTCTAGCCACTGCAAGTGAACTCCAGACACATGCACCACCTTGTGCATCTAGCTTATGTGGGCTCTGGGGAATTGAACCTGGGTCCTTAGTCTTCACAGGCAAATGCCTTAACTGCTAAGCCATCTTTCTGGCCTGAGAGCAAGTTTTTATGAAAAGCAATCCTGGGACTGGAGGGATGGCTCCACTAGTTAAGGCACTTGCCTGCAAAGCCTAAAGACCTGGGTTTGATTCTCCAGTACCCACATCAAGCCAGATGTACAAGGTGACACATGCATCTGGAGTTTGTTTGTAAGTAACTAGAGGTCCTAGAGTGCCCGTTCTCTCTCTCTCTCCCCCACCCTCCTGTCTCTGCTTACAAATAAAATACGAAACAAAATACCCCCCCCCAAACAACAACAACAACAATGACAACAAAAGGCAATCCTTACCCTTGAATTGCCCTCCAGCTTCCTACTTCAAGATACGGGATCTTTCTCCCATTTGTATTGCCACCATGATGATGATGTCATCTGCCATGGGATCCCCACCAGAAGTGAAGTCGATGCCAGGGTCATGTCCTTGACTCCTCCAGAACTATGTACTAAACAAGCCTCTTTTCTTTATTAAGTTAGTTTGCCTCCAGTATTTCATTATATTAAAGCAAAGCACAGTAATACAATCATTATAGTTTCATAAGCTAGAACATGCCTGGAACAAGAAATCTTAACTACATAAATATGAATGCATGTTAGCCTGAGACAGAGTGAACACCACTTTATCTCTCAGGGCTATGTATAAATTATGAGAAGGAATGCAAATATGAGGAATTTTGGTTGTTACTGTGAGCAAGACACGCAGGCAAGCTATTCTCTTCCCAGTTCACATGCTTCTCGACTTCTGCTTCCTCCACGTTGTACTGCCTATGACAAGCGGTAAGACTCCGTCTACCGTGCTCCTGCGGCTGCATTGTGGGCTCCGCAGGCATCTCTTCAGTCCTCAACAATCCCAGGAAGGGAGCACCTCCACTTGCAGTTTGTCTTCAGGGAGCTGGAGATCCGAAGAGACTGAGCACTGAGTACTCGAGAGGCAGAGGTAGGAAGATCGCCACGAGTTCAAGGCCACCCTGAGACTACATGGTGAATTCCGGGTCAGCCTGAGCTAGAGCGAGACCCTGCCTCGGAAAACCACACACATGCACACAAAGACAGACTGGGTAGTTTGCCCAAGGTGACACGGCAGTGATAGGACGTGATCTCAGCTCCTCACATCCCGAGCCCACGCTTGCTTTCTGCGCCACACTGAGTTTACAGCTATGTACTCTTACCGGGCAAGGACTGCAAATGCTATTTACCCATTGTCTACATCATCTCCTTTTTCGGTCTATGCTCATCTCTGAATTGTAAACTGCATGCCAGACTATGTAGATGGCAGAAGCTGTGCTGATTAAATTCATTTCATAGGGTTTAATATGCTTCGAGGAATGTATATGGATTAATTTTTAAAATTTTTGTTCATTTATTTATTTGACAGAGAGGCAGATAGGGAATGGGTGCACCAGCCACCGCACACAAACTCCAGATGCATGTGCCACCTTGTGCATCTGGCTTATGTGGGTCCTGGGGAATCGAACCTGGGTCCTTTGGCTTTGTAGGCAAGCACCTTAACCACTAAGCCACCTCTCCAGCCCCTGGATTAATTTTGAAAGGAAGCAATGGGACCATAAATTTCAAAGTATATCTGAAGTCAAGAGACTAAATTCTACTACTGCTCATAGACAAGAACAAGCTTCAAGAAGATCTAGTCTGAACAGAAAAGTTTTTATTTTATTTTATTTTATTTTTTTGATCTTCCAAGGTAGGGTCTCACTCTAGCCCAGGCTGACCTGGAATTCACTGTGTAGTATCAGGGTGGCCTCGAACTCATGGCGATCCTCCTACCTCTGCCTCCCGAGTGCTGGGATTAAAGGCATGCGCCACCACGCCCAGCTAGAAATAAACTTTTAATATTAAGTGGCCAGAAAAGGGTTTTTCACTGCAGCACACTTCTGCAACCAGATGCGTGGGGTTTCTTTCCCCCATACCAAGTACCGACTGAGCAGATACCAATGGAATGCACTATACTTCAATTCCATTCTGACGCTGTGTTCCAGGAGATAGCACCAGATTCCACAGGTTGAGAACTCAGTCTCACAACCATCTCTGATGTCAGCCTCAAGCTGCACATTGTGGCTTATGCTTCTGTCCCGCCAGATCTAAGTTAGGGGCTCCCTCTCCTCCTTGGGTTGGATGAATTTACCAGAATAACTCACAGGACTGAGGGAAACGCTCTCCTTACCACTAGTAGCTTACTGTAACATGGGGTTCTACAAGGGATGGGGGGTCCTGAACAGGGAATGGGGATATACAGGGGCAGTGTGTGGGGATGGGTGTAGAGTTTCTAGGCCTTTTCTGGGCATGCAGCTGTCCAGGAGCCTCCAACAGCTATTCGGAAGCTCTTTGAACTTATCCTCTTTGAACACTGACACCTCTGGAACCCTGTCCTTTGGGGATTTATGGATATCTTCTCCTTGCTGGGACAAAGTCTGACCGAAAGCCACTGAGGGGAGGAAAGTTTTTTACTTTGGCTTATAGTCTCAAGGGGACGCGTCGTGATGGCAAGGGAAAGCATGGCACGAGCAGATGCTGGGTGTCACCTCTGCCACAGCAGGTGGCAAATAGCAGCAGGAGAGTCAGCCAGAGTCTAGCCAGGGGGAGCTGGCTATAACACCCAGAAGCCCATTCCCAACAACACACCTTCTCCATCAAGGCTCCACCTCCAAAATTGCTATTAGCTGGGGCCCATGATGTCCAGTACACATGAGTTTATGGGGGACACCATCTGACTGCAACCTCCACACGTGCACGCGATTGATTATACAACTAGACATTGGTGATCAACAGAACCATTTTGTTTTAAATTGGTGTTGCAGTCCGATTCGCATTGCTGGTAGAAATCACCCAACCAAGAGCAGCTTCTGGGAAAAAGAGATTTATTTTGGCTTACAGGCTCAAGGGGAAGCTCCACGATGGCAGGGGAAAATGATGGCATGAGCAGAGGGTGGACATCACCCCCTGGCCAACGTAAGGTGGACAATAGCAACAGGCAAGTGTGCCAAACACTGGCATGGGGAAACTGGCTATAACACCCATCAGCCTGCCCCCAATAATACACTGCCTCCAAGAGACATTAATTCCCAAATTTCCATCAGCTGGGAACCTAGCATTCAGAACACCTAAGTTTATGGGGGACACCTGACTCAAACCACCACAATTGGGTTGTTTGATTTCTTATTATTTAATTTTTAGTTGACTATTTCCATGATTGTAAACAATATCCCATGGTAATTCCCTCCCTTCCCCCACTTTCCCCTTTGAAACTCCACTCTCCATCATATCCCCTCTACCTCTCAATCAGTCTGTCTTTTATTTTGATGTCATCATCTTTTTCTCCTGTTATGAGGGTCTTGTGTAGGTAGGGTCAGGCACTGTGAGGTCATGGATATCCAGGCCATTTTGTGTCTGGAGGAGCACGTTGTACGGAGTCCTACCCTTCTTTGGCTCTTACATTCTTTCTGCCACCTTTTCCGCAATGGACCCTGAGCCTTGGAAGGTGTGATAGAGATATTGCAGTGCTGAGCACTCCTCTGTCACTTCTTCTCAGCACCATGGTGCCTTCTGAGTCGTCCCAAGGTCGCTGCCATCTGAAAAGAGAAGGTTCTCTAACCAAAAGTGAGAGTAGCATTAATATATGGGTATGAACATAACGAGAAGTGCTTACTGGGCAGTTTGATGAGCATAGTATATACATTTAGCCAGACAGCAGCAGATGTTTACCCCTAGGGCTCATGACTACTCCTGTTGTAGGTTTACAGTATCAGGGATGTATTCCCTCCCATGGAGCAGGCCTCCAGTCAAATTAGAGGGAGGCTGGTTTTCCCCATAACAGGCGTGTCCCTGTTGCACCCATTGGATCATTTGGCTGGCTGGCCAAATATAAGGCTTTCAGTGTCCACTGTTGAGAACAGAACCTTTAATATAACAGTTCTTCTACCCAGAAGTTGGGAGATACGGCTGAACATCTCTATCCTGAAATCATGACTTGAGTATTCTGGTAAGCAGCCTCCATCCTGAAGTTATCTAGGGAGCCCTAACATTAGTGATTTCATTAGCATACAAACTCCAGTCATACTGAGTATGGTAGTGCATACCTTTAATCTCAGTACTTGGGAGGCAGAGGCAGGAGGATTACTGTGAGTTTGAGGTCAGCCTGAGACTACAGAGTGAATTCCAGGCTAGTCTGGAATAGAATGAGACCCTATCTTGAAAAACAAAGAAACAAAACAAAACAAAACAACAACAACAAAAAACTGAAGTCATATCACTCTAAGAATGTTAGAGCCAAGAACTAGGCCAGAGACCAGATACATGGCTCATATTGACACCCCAATATCCATCTGGATCTGAGTCACGTTCCATCACTTATCATCATTGCCTCAGCTTCCTCACCCACAAAATGAGGTTCTGGATGTGCTTGTCTCTTGGTTTTTCTTCAAAAATGATTTGCCAAGAATGTGCTGTTTTGCATGGTACTGAATGGAAGTGATGACCTACCAATCATTCCATGTGCTTTCAGAGCAGAACATTCCCAGAACGCCATCTCCTGACTGAGTTCACCTTCCTGCACTGCTCCTGAAAGGGCACACTAAGTCAGGAATGAAAGTCCTCTCATCAAAGATGAAGACACTCTGGGCTGGAGGGATGGCTTAGTGGTTAAGGCGTTTGCCTGCAAAGCCAAAGGACCCAGGTTCGATTCCCCAGGACCCACATTAGTGGGCTGTACAAGGGGGCGCACGTGTCTGGAGTTCGTTTGCAGTGGCTGGAGGCCCTGGTGCGCCCATTCCCTCCCTCTTTCTCTGTCAAATAAATAAATAAATAAAAATAAAATATTGAAAAAAAGATGAAGACACTCTTTGACAGCATGTCTACAAGACAGCCATCTGGAGCTTTCCAAAGCCAGTCAATCATCCACCCATATGCCAAACATTTCATGTGCTGAACACTGCCTGTGTACTTAATGAGCCTGTAGTAAAAAAAAATAAAATAAATAAAGGGCTATGAGAAAGAAGGGCCAGCAAAGACCTGAGAGGTCAAGACTGTCCCCAGATCCACGGTCTCTAGGCTCCACCTGTTAACAGAGGGGAAGGAGACAGCAGCAGTAGTGGATCTCCCTGACCAGCCCCCTCCCCACAGCCCACGTACCTGCTGCCATCAGCAGCAGTAGGTAAGACAGCATCACTGTCCAGGGAAGAGCTAATCTTTGAGAAGAAGAGACACTAGAGTTGGCTTTGAGGCACTGCTTGACTCCAGGCAAGTTACTCATCTCGCTGAGCATTGCTGTCTCCATCTGTAATACAACCAGGCTCCTTCAGGCTAAAGCATTTTATAGGTATAATAACAACAACAACAAAAAAGTGGGTCTCTCTTGGGCTGGAGAGATGGCTTAGCGGTTAAGGCACTTGCCTGCAAAGCCAAAGGACCAAGGTTGTGTCTGGAGTTCGTTTGCAGTGGCTGGGTGCCCTGGCGTACCCATTCTCTCTCTCTCTTTCCCTCTCTCTTCTGCCTTTTTCTTTCTCTCAAAGAAATAAAAATAAATATTAAAAAAATGTGGGTCTCTGGGATGGTTACCAACCTTGAGGCTCTAGGGTTCACCAGGAAAATCACTAGAGCCTTAGTCCCCTAGTGCTCCGCTCTAGTTCAGAGGAGGCCCCAATGCTCCCCTCCCATACCCTGTGACGCGTGCTCTCTGTCCTCTGTCAGCTCCACTCACTTGCCCCTGTCTCTCCTGTGAATCTCCTATGCATTTATTTATAGGCGCCCTAGTCCCAGCAATATGCTGGTAACTGTTTAACAAGCAGCTTTGAAGTGGGAGGAATGCCCAATTTGTAGAGTTTGCCAATTGACAAGGTGTAAATACTCCCACTGTGACTAATTTCAAGATACCAAAATATGACATTGTTGAACCAGAGCCAGGAAGAGAGCCACAGTAGCACAACACCATGTAGTATTTTCACCACACAGAGACAACAGGCCTAAGTAACTGCCAGATCACAGGTAGCAACAAAACCAGTTAAGAATTAGGAAGTGATGGAATTTCAATATTTCTTGTCTTGCTTTTAATATAATGTATTGAATTATAAGTTTGTGTCACTTTTTAAATATTTTTAATTTATGTGCAAGGAGAAAGAGAGAGAGAGAGAATGAGGGAGAGAATGGGCATGGGGTGTGCCAGGGCCTCTAGCCGCTGCAAACAAGCTGCAGATGCATGTACCACTTTGTGTATCTGGCTTTACGTGGGTACTGGACAATTGAATCTGGGTTGTTAGGCTTTGCAGGCAAGTGCCATAACTGCTAAGCCATCTCTCCAGCCCTTGTGTCACTTTGTTTTTTTTGAGGTAGGGTCTCACTCTAGCCCAGGCTGACCTGGAATTCACTTTGTGGCCTCAGGGTGGCCTTAAGCTCACAGCAATCCTCCTACCTCTTCCTCCCAAGTGCTGGGCTTAAAGGCGTGCACCACCACGTCCAGCTTGGTGTCACTTTTATAATGATGTGCTCCATTAAATTCTGTGTGTGTGTGTGTGTTGCATGCATGTGTGGTGTGCAGATGCACACACCCTTCGTGCATGAGTGTGGAGGCAGAGAATGTTGGGTGGTGGCCATCCTCTTCACTACCTGCGAGTTTCCTGGAGAGGGAATTTCTCACTGAACCTGGAGCCGTTGCCTTTGGTCAGACTGGCTGGCTGGCGAGTCCCAGCGATCCTCTACTCTTTGATCCCCACAGGAAGGGGGCTGCAGGCATGTATGGCCATGTCCAGGGATTTACGTAAGTGCTGGGGAATTGAACTCGGGGCCAATCAAGCCCTCTCAGTCCCTCAGGCTTGTGTAGCATTGAACCATCTCTCTAGCCACTGGTTCACTAAATTATTAAAACAAAGCAAAACGAAATGTAACAAACAAACAGCCCCTTAGTCCTTCCCTTCCAGACAGAGCTGTACCTTCCCCAAATCTTCAGTGATAGGGTGGCTGAGGCCCTTGCCATGGGCCCGCCTTGAGGGTAAAATGGGGGCATTTATTTCTGCATGTCCATTTCATCTCCCTCTGGTAACCTTAGCTTTCCTTTGTGTGTGTGTGTGTGTGTGTTTGTGTTTGTTTTATTTTGTTTTTTGTTTTTCGAGGCAGGGTCTTGCTCTAGCCCAGGCTGACCTGGAATTCACTGTGTAGTCTCAGGGTGGCCTTGAACTTATGGCAATCCTCCTACCTCTGCCTCCCAAGTGGTGGGATTAAAGTTGTGCGCCACCACGCCCAGCTTTCCCGTCTGTATTATGATAGTCTTCCCAATTTAGTACGGTATTGACAGAATTGTGATCAGGGCTGTACCCGTACACACTGCACCCTATAGAATCTCACAGCACCCTGATTATTATTATCATATTAATTCTCACGGCAGTTCTGTGAAGGGCGTGGCGGCAGGTGCTGCCATGAAGCTGTGGACGGACCTTGTCACACCAAGCTGGCCAGCTGTATTTGTTAGCCTTTGCTTTTAAATTTGAAGAACTCTGGGGACTGCCTCCCGAAAATCGCTCCCCATTCCACTGATAGCCCCAAAGCCTTTACTTCTGGGAAATGTTTGTTCTTTTCTTTTTCCCTTTTTGTTTTTGAGATGTGCTGTCACTCGGTAGTCCAGGCTGGCCTGGAACTCACAGCAATCAGCCTGCTTCCATGCCTGGCTTTGGATGCTGTTTCTCTTCCTTGCCCGTGCTCTTTTCCATGGAGCTACACTGCCCGCCTGCAAGGCTGTGAAAGTGTGAACTCCCCTTAGCGGAGATCACGCCTTAACTCCTCAGGCCAGGGCTTGGCTCCTTCATTCCATCACTAAAGGGTATGTGTACTTCGACAAGATTTTGGGTTTGCTTTTTTATTTTTATTATTTATTTATTTATTTGAGAGGGGATGGGGAAAGAATGGGCACCCCAGGGCCTCTAGCCTCTGCAAACAAACTCCAGATGCATGCGCCACATTGTGCTTCTGGCTGACATGGGTCCCGGGGACTCAAACCTGGGACCTTTGGCTTTGCAGGCAAGCTCCTTAACTGCTAAGCCATCCCTCCAGTCTGGTTTTGCTTTTTGAAATCGAAACTCCCTCCACATGTAAAAATGTGATTAATAACTACCTTGGAAAAAATGTAGTCAGAGCTACAAATTGTGAAGTAACCATAAATGGCAGCGTGCTAGGATAAGATAATGAGATTGGGAATTAACTGAGTCCATTTTGCTGCCTATAAGGATTGCCACAAAATAATGAAAGCTATTTTCAACTTAATTCCAACTCCACTGGCTAAGACCACCCAAGCTGAGAACTGCCGTCAACAACAGCCCTCACCTGTGTAGTAAGCACAGTAAAACAATACTGCTTGGTAAAGTTGTGGCTATGAGTACGCCGAGTGGTTGGCACAGTGAAATTGCTTATGAAATGACGGATTTCCCATACTTGTTCCCATCCTTTGGTCATGTGTGGCTGTACTAAGCTGCAGACCCTCTTCACAGGAGTGGAGTACCAGCCTCCTGGTGCATCCATTGCAACTCTGAAAGACAAACCAAACCAAGGCAGGGGAGATGGCTCAATGAGTAAAGCACTTTGCTGCAAAAGCTTGAGGACCTAGACTAACATTCATCATTTAGAAAGCTAATTAAGTGGCAGAGCATTTGCTTAGCATCATGAAACTCTGGGTTCCATCCTCAGCACTGCAGAAAAAAGAAAAAAGGAAGAGAGAGAGAGAGAGACAGAGAGAGAGAGAGAAAGAGGAAAGAGAGGTGGGAGAAGGAGAGGAGGAGGAAAGAGGAAGGAAGGAAAAAGGAGGGAAGGAAGGGAGGGAATTGCCATCATCCTTGCAGTCTTCACTCCTGTCTTTCAGGTCAGTGCCCTGACAAATGTGCCCATGGCACCTGGTTCTGGGTAGAGAGGAGTGAGGATGGCAGAGGTTCTCAGAGCAGTTTTCAGGTGAGAGACTGAGGCAGACCGCAGAGCCCCTGGGGGAGAGCCTTACCTCCCTCCCACCCTGAGCGGAGCTGGACATGGAGTGGCGGGCTAAGGCCTCAGAGATGCCCTCACCTTCAGTTCCAGAGCCCTGCACAGCTCCCGCGGCAGCCACGCGCCGCCCAAGCCGCTTTCTCCTGTGGCTGCTTGCTGGAGAGGAAAACACAAATGGAGCATGAAAAAAATTTCAGTGAAATAATTACAGGTTACCACAAATCAATTGGAACTGTGTAAATAGCCTGTGGCAGGTAACCCGGAGTCAGGCTTAACACTCAGCCCTCTCCCCTTGGCTACCAGTGTGTGTGTGTGTGTGTGTGAGTCCCTGATTCCCATGACAAGGGACTGGGAGAGCCCTGGCTGTGATGTGGGAGGATCTAGATGTGAGAATAGAAGTCTGCTCGCCTCCTGTGAGCCTTGGTTCCTCACCTCTGACACCTCACTAATCATCCCATCCACTTAGTGTATCCTCTGGTGGTTGAGGGTCAACACAGTAATGATGTGGCCGTGCTTGGGAAACTGTCCAAAGCTCGACAGATAGAAACGTTCTGTTCTTCTCTCTTGACTTGTCCGTTTCTCTCCATCTCCACCACTGGCTCTTGGGTCAGTGTTGGCCTGACCCAACACTGCTGCAGTGGACCTTAGGAGCTGGCTGTATCTCTCTGATCCCTCAGCAGGCCCACATCCAGCAGGCTCCTCTCAAACCCATCTGATTGGGGCTACCCAGGGTGCCTGTCCCCTGAGGGGAAAATGTGATCAACGGCTGAGGGGCAAAGATGGCATCGATCAAGAGACAGGGGTGGCACTGGGAAGCGGTGGAAACAAAGCTGCCCGCTTCAAGAGGCTCGCGCTGCTGAATATGACCAGCTTGGCTTCCTGAGGGATTTGGGGCGTTGACAAGTGTCCTGCTGCACTTCTATTACTTGACAACAGACAGTTTGCAAACAGGAAGCAAATGCAGCGCAACTCGATGCAAAATCGTGCGCTCCTAATTGTAAACTACTTCTGCCCGTTATGAGCAAAAGCTGGGGACGAGATTGCGAAGAGCGGGTGATTATAAGAAGGACAGAATGGCGGGCTTGGGACGGGGCCATCAGGCAGGGGCAGCAGCGCGGGGCATGTGCGGGCGATGAGGGCCTGGTGCGCCAGCGCTTCGTCTGGCTCTGTTGGATAGCTGGCTGAGTGGCGGGGTCAGGTAAGGCAGGACTTCAAAGTCTAGCCAGGGGTGATGCGGTCTAATTTAGACTAACTGAGATACGTTGATGAATTATTGATGTGCTCGATGGATAATTTCATAGCTCAGAAGTAGAGGAAGCAAGAAAAATGTGCGCTGTGCTGGGCTTCACGCTGACTGGCCCCAGGGAGCACTTGTCGTCAATAGACTGACTGGGTACTTGGCGAAGTGGGCTTTGCTCTGACTGGCCCGAGGGAAGACTCGTCAATCGAGTGACTGGGTGCTCAGAGGAGTGTCCTTATCATTCGACAGTGGGTCATGGCTGGGGAGGGCATCTTGGGGAGGGCAGGATGAGGGCTGAGATGACAGAAAGGAAGGGAATCGAGGAATTGCTGCCCAGGAAAACATGCCAGCCTCTTGCCAGAGACTCGGGCACTCTGGGGTTAGGGACGCAGGGAATCATCGCTGTGGCTCCCCGAAGATGGAGATGCTGAGGATGGGAATAGAGTCTCAAATAAGCCCTGCACAGAGAAAAAGACACTGTCACCACCACACGTGTGCATCCGAGCACAGGCATAGGCTGCCTGTTGCCTGTGTCTGTTCTTAGGCATCCAGGCAGCTAATTCTCTGAGACAGAGTGCTCAGGGCACCAGGAGCCTTACAGAGTTGAAATGGGGTAGTGTTGCCAGGCTCATTACAGAGTCCCAAGGGAGAGGATAAGATAGATCTGCCTCACCTTCGCCCTCCAGCCCCCTCCCCACTCTCCCAGGTCTCCAGTCACACCACCCTATCTGGCGGTGCCACTTCAGGTTCCTGATTTGCAAAGGGTCCCACACCCCGTGCCCTTTGGAGGAAAGAGAGCAAAAGGGTGGCAGGGAACCAAGCCTGGGGAGAATCCCGAGCCGCGTCATCTTCCTCTCCCTCTCCCGTCGGCTTCGGACCAGCACAGCGCCCTCGGGAGCGTCGGAGGGGTTCCACCTGCCCTCCCACCGTCATGACAGGTCTTCGAGCCCACGAAAGCACAGCGCCTGGCACAGCGCGGACATTTATTTCTGGGTTGAGTGTTCAAAGTGCTTGTGGAACACCTGCTCTGTGCCTGGCATTGATCCAGGCCCTTGAGGTAGCTTGGTGAATCAGAAATCAAAATTCCCACACTGCACTCTGCCGAGGGGCAGTGCGCAGGCATGCTGCGCAGCACGTTACGAGGTGCCAAGTGTGAATGGGAGAAATAGAGCAGAGCCAGGAGTGTGGAGAGAAAGAGGGTGCTACAACGTGAAATGAGGGTTGGTGGGGGGGGGGGGACTCAGACCAGGTCTTTCAGGGAAGGCCACGCTTGGGGCAGTGACGGAGTGGCGTTGCAGGTAGTAGAAATAACAGGAGCCCAGGAATAGAAGCAGAAGGGCTGGGCAGATTGGAGATAGACTCACTGTACTAGCCAGCGGGCCTGGAGCAGCTGAGTGGCAGAGACAGTCACAGAGGAAGAGGAGGGTGGAGACATCCTCAGGCCACACCAAAAGCACCCTGTCCCAGCACCTGTCAGCCTTCTTCCCCATCTCTCACCACACTTTGGTCTGTCCTCTATTGAATTGTATTGTCTACCTCCCTGCAGAAGGATGGAAGCTTCAAGAAGGCAAGCCCTGGGTCTGTTGGTCTACTGCTCCTTACCCCAGACCAGCTCACAGTAGTCTCCATCAGTCTGTGCTGTTGTCAGACATGCTGGCGAGTGGGCTGGAGAGCAGCTCAGGGGTTAAAGGTGCTTGCTTGTAAAGCCTAACGGCCTGGGTTCAATTCTCCAATATTCACATAAAGCCAGATGCACAAAGTGGTGCATGTGAATGGAGTTCATTTACAGTGGCATGAGGCCCTGGCACATCTATTCTCTCTTTCCTCATAAAATAATAAATAAAAATTTAAAGAAATATTTTATTTATTTGCAAGGTCGCCGGGGGGGGGGGCGGGGGAATAGGCATGCCAGGGCCTCCAGCTGCTGTACATGAACTCCAGATAACTGAGCCATTTTGTGCAGCTGGCTTTAGGTGGGTACTAGGGAATTGAACTCCACTCATTAGGCTTTGCGGGCAAGTGCCTTAACCACTCAGCAATCGCTCCAGCCCCATCTCTTTTTTTTTTTTTAAGAAAGAAATGCTGGTCATTCTAATGAGCACCACATACCTTCCAGCCCAGACAGTGGCTGCTGGGAGCTATGCAAAGGCAACTCCTCGTGCCTGTGCTGCCCAAAGCCCCTCTGACCCAAATGGAACTGCCAGGGGAAATCCACAGTGGCTTGCCACTGGGTTCTGGCTTTGCCCTTGATTGGTTGAGGGCAGGGAAGAGCTATGCAGGCAGCCTTCTGCATGAGCTATCCTTGGACCTTTCTCACAGACAAGCAGATGTTTTGCTTAAGCTCTCATTTGCTCGAGTTCACATTTGTTAGGCAGCAAGTTTTTTAAAAAATATTTTAAATATTTAATGTATTTATTTATTTGAGAGAGAGAGAGAATGGGTATACCTCCATGGAGGCCTCCAGCCACTGCAAATGAACTCCAGATGCACGCGCCACCTTGTGCATCTGGCTTATATGGGTCCTGGGGAATCGAACTTGGTCCTTAGGCTTTGCGGGCAAGCGCCTTAACTGTTGAGCCATCTCTCCAGCCCAGGGCAGCAACTTTCTGCAAGCATGAAGCTTACTGACTTGGGCTGGAGGAGGAGCTGGGTCAGCTAGGTTGACGCACTCTATCCCTGTCCAGGGACTCCAGAGTCAGGCTTCATTGTGTGAGTGGGCAGCACAGGCCAAGTGCGTGTAAGGCGCTGCTGACCATGTAGTGGGTGCGAGAGGCCCGCACACGTTGACAGCGTGCAGCGCTGACTGGGCGAGGAGCTCAGTGACAGTGTGCACAGGGTAATGACGCCTGAGTGGAGTGATGTGTCCCCCTACGGGCTGCTTTAAGCGCCCCAAGCCATTTTCTTCCTGGGCCTGCAATGAGGAATTTGGCAGCCCACGTTAAGTGTTGTCTTCTTCCCAGGAAACAATTACTATATCACGCAATTCTGAAATTCCCTTTCTTTCAAGTAAGTGATGCGCCCAGGTGATGAGAGAGAGGGTTGATGGAAAAAAAAAGAAGAGTGGGCGAGAAACCCTCATCGCCTGGTTCTCTGTACCTCTTCTCCACTTTTAGTAGTGTCCATTTTTAGTTGCCAAGCCTGGGGTTTCTCTCTAACATTGGAAGAGTTTGCTTGGTTTTGCTTTCTTTGCCTTTTGCTCTTTTGAGACCACTCTTGCTACGCAGCCTTCACTTCCCGAGTGCTGGGATTACAGGCTTATCCTGTGTGGCCCAGAGAGAGTGATTTGATAAAGATATTAATAAGCACACTTACATTCATGGGTCAGTGAGCTTCGTTCTCCTTGCAGCCTTTTTCCAGATGCATCTCCTGGGGCAAGGAACTTTCATTTCCTGACTGCCGGAGGTGGCTTCTATAATCCATTCCTCGTTTCCTCCTTCAGAGCCTATTCCCCTTCCGGCTTCATAGGTAGGACCTAGGAATGTGGGGTTTCTTGATTTCAGAAGAAATTGGACAAAGGCTTTCATAACTATCCTTGTGTACAAAGTAGAGAGAGGCTAAGAACTCACAACGATCTTTCTACCTCTGCCTCCCAAGTGCTGGGATTACAGTGTGAACCACCAAGCCTGGCCTGGACTTGACTTTTTAAATATATTAAAAAATATTTTGTTTATTTAGTTATTTGCATGAAGAGAGATGAGAGAGAGAGAGAGAGAGAGAGAGAGAGAATGAATGAGTGTGGGCATGTCAGGGCCTCTAGCCACTGCAAACAGACTCCAGATGCATGCACCACTTTGTACATGTGACTTATGTGGCATCAAACCTGGGTCATTAGGCTTTGCAGGCAAGTGCCTTAACCACTAAGCAATCTCATCAGCCCTGACTTGATAAATGACACAAAACCTAGAAGAGACTATATTATAAAGGTCAACAAAATCAGATACCTAAGGACTAGATAAAGAGACAAGCCATGTTGTCCTCTGGATGACCTTGAAGGCTCTCCTCTCCTGGCTATGTAGGAGGGCCTCAGGAACTGAGCTGCAGTCATTGCTGGTCTGCAAACTCTTCACACAACTCTCCTTAGGTGGGCTGGAGAGCCGGCTCAGCCAGTAAGGCACTTGCTCTCAAAGCAAAGCGTGATGCATGCACAAGATGGCGCATGCAACTGGGGTTCATCTTCAGTGGCAGGATCCCTGTCGCATCCATTCTCTCTCTCTCTGTCTATTTATCTCTCTCCTCACAAATAAATTTAAAAAAATTTAAATTTCATTAGGCGGCATGCTACTTCTTATGCTGTTAGGATTTAACCCAGATTGCAAAACTTAGGACCATACCTTTCCTGACCCATCATTCATGTGAAAAAGGGGGTGGGGGGAGGGCACCAGAGTCCCTCTCATGGACCACATAAGCACACTGTAGATACTCCGTGCCATAACCAGCCCAGCCATGACACCATGGGACAACAAGAGTCAGGGAGGACCTTACGCATCCCCATGCCACATGCCTGAGAACTTCCATGTTGAGTCTGCAATGTGTGTTGTCTGTAGTGCCTATGGGTCCACAGATGAATTCAAGCAAGATTTTGTTTTATTGGGCTGGAGGGATGGCTTAGCGGTTGAGGAGCTTGCCTGCAAAGCCAAAGGACCCAGGTTCAATTCCCCAGGACCCACGTTAGCCAGATGCACAAGGAGGCGCACACATCTGGAGTTTGTTTGCAATGGCTGGAGGCCCTGGCGTGCCCATTGTCTCTCTCTCTCTCTCTCCCTCTTTCTCTGTCAAATAAATAAATAAAAATTTAAAAAAGATTTTATTTTGGGCTGGAGAGATGGCTTAGCGGTTAAGCGCTTGCCTGTGAAGCCTAAGGACCCCGGTTCGAGGCTCGACTCCCCAGGACCCACGTTAGCCAGATGCACAAGGGGGGACATGCGTCTGGAATTCGTTTGCAGTGGCTGGAGGCCCTGGCGCGCCCATTCTCTCTCCCTGTCTCTATCTGCCTCTTTCTCTCTCTGTCTGTCACTCTCAAATAAATAAATAAATAAATAACCTTTTAAAAAAAAGATTTTATTTTTATTATTATTAAAAATTTAAAGATATTTATTTGAGAGAGAGAGAGACAGAGAGACAGAGAGAATGGGATCACCAGGGCCTCTAGCCACTGCAAACGAACTCCAGACGCATGTGACATCTGGCTTATGTGGGTCCTGGGGAATCAAACCTGGATCCTTTGGCTTTGCAGTCAAACACCTTAACTGCTAAGCCATCTCTCCTGCCCCAAACAAGATTTTAAAAACAAGAAAGATAAAATATCACGTAGGCAAACATGCTGCATTTATGCCAAAATGCCACTTATATAAGTACAGGATTAGAGGAGAGACTTGACACCCGAGTTTGAGGGCGATTCTGTTTCATGGAGTCAGAATGAGTCAGGGGGTGACAAGCCTGTACGTCGTATGGCTTCATTAGCAGATGCACATGTGGCTCTCAGGAGAGGACATTGTGCCCATCTTCCCAGCCTGCCCCTAGATAGTCCTGCTCGTTGCCCCTCACTCTAGGAGGGGCATAGTAACAGCAATGGCTGCTGTATACTAGAACACACTTTCAAAGCTGTGGAGAAGCTAAGCTACAGACGGGAGCGGGCTAGTTGCCAGAGCTGACAGATTCGTAATCTAGCTCACCCAGGCTTATGTCTGAGATTCTAAAGCACAAGGAAGAGTCAAAGGGACAGAGACTGGACCTGGATAATTGTAAAAGGAGCAGGTACAGAGGTCTAAGCACTCCATGTGAGATGGACAGGGACAGGTGGTCAGGGACCCTGGTGAATTATAGGGAGGCTCATGGGGACTGAAGTTTAGGCAAAGCAGCTTGGACTGCCATAGCGGAGAAGCTCCGTGGAGAGGCTGGCTCCAGCATCTCGACCTGTATTCTTCCCCCGCTCCTCCTTCTCCTCTTCTTCCTCCTCCTCCTCCTCCCTTTTCTCTTCTTTGAGATAGGGTCTCATGTAGCCTTGGCTAGCCTTGAGCTGGATATGTCACTAGGCTGATCTCGAGCTTCTGACCCTGCCTCTACCTCCTGAGTGCTGGCATCGTGGGTGTGGGCTACTGTTCGCACGCCTGTATTTTTGTGGTGCTGGGATTTTGCCAGGAATTTGTCCCTGCTAGGAAAGCACTCTACCAACTGAGCTACATCCCAGCTCTATCTACGAAAGTTTAAAAATGAGTTCTTCCTTTTGAAAAGTCAAGCTAGTAGTCAGGCGTGGTGGAGCATGCCTTCAATCCCAGCATTTGGGAGGCAGAGGTAGGAGGATCAATGTGAGTTCCAGGTCAGCCTGGGCTAAAGTGAGACCCTACCTACCTTGGAAAAACCAAAAACCAAAAACCAAAAACCAAAACCAAAAAAAAAAAAAAAAAAAAAAGAAAGAAAGAAAGAAAGAAAGAAAAGAAAAAATCAGACTACTGCATAAATCTTGCTTCTTTTTTTTTTAAATTTTGTTAGTTTATTTATTTATTTGAGAGCAACAGACAGAGCGAGAAAGAGGCTGAGAGGGAGAGAGAGAGAGAGAGAGAATAGGCGCGCCAGGGCCTCCTGGGGCCACTGCAAACGAACTCCAGACGCGTGTGCCCCCTTGTGCATCTGGCTAACGCGGGTCCTGGGGAATCGAGCCTCGAACCGGGGTCCTTAGGCTTCACAGGCAAGCGCTTAACCACTAAGCCATCTCTCCAGCCCCAAATCTTGCTTCTTAAATTAAAAAAAATCATAATATCTGGGATAAAAAAATATAGCAATCCTTTGTTCTATTGCTTCCTGGAACCAAATGCTGTCAATTATTCTGTTTCTTCCACTTCCCTCCCCTCCCCCTTTTATTTATATATCTTTATTTATTTGCCCATGTGTATTGGAGGTGGGACATGCCAGAGTTTCTTGTCACTGCAAATGAATGCCAGTCCCATGTGCCACTAGGATTCACCTCTTTTTTAAAGTTATTTTTTTTTAAAAATTTATTTGCTTATTTATTTATTTGGAGGGGGGAGGGAAGGAGAGAGAGAGAGAGAGGGAGAGAGAATCATCATGCCAGGGCCTCGAGCCACTGCAAATGAACTCTAGATGTGTGCCCTACCTTGTGCATCTGGCTTTACTAGGTATTGGGGAAATCGAGCCTGGGACCTTTGGCTCTACAGGCAAGTACCTTAACTACTAAACCATCTCTCTAGCCCCCTAATTTTTTTTTATTTATTATTGTTTTCAAGGAGAGAGAGAAAATGGGAGCACCAGGGCCTTCCACAGACCAATTCCAGACACATGAGCCACCTTGTGCATCTGACTTTACGTGGGTTCTGGGGAATTGAATCTGGACCATCAGACTTTGCAAAGAAGTACCTTTAACTGCTGAGCCATTTCTCTAGCCCAGAATCCACCTCTTAAGGGTTCTGCTACTGCCCAATAGCATCATGAGCTAGCCACCAAGCCCTTAACACATGAGCCTTTGAGGAACATGGATGCAACCATAGCACTAGATCGCATCTTCATTCTATGGTCAAGAGGTCACATCGGTGTACCTTCAAACCAGCAAGGTGTGAGAGTTCCAAACTTCTCAGGTCTTTGTCAACACTTACCATTGTCTGTTCTTTTATTGTAGCCATCACAGTGGGTGTAAAGCAGTATCTCAGGTTTTGTTTGTTTGTTAGTGTTTTACAGAGAGGTGAACACACTATACGTTCCATGCTGGCCTTAAACTCATGACAATCCTTCTGCCTCAGGCTCCCAAATTCTGGGATTATAGGAGGCATCACCACACCTGACTTTCTCATTTTGGTTTGGATTGGCATGTCCACAGTGACTAATGAAGCTGAGCATCTTTCCTTGTCTTTCCTGGACGTTTGGATAATCCTCTGGTTTACTCTGTTTGGGCAGGTTTTTTTTTTTTTTTCCTTTTGAAACAGCATCTCCTATAGCTTAGGCTGCCCTTGAACTCAACTATGTAGCTGAGGTTGGTCATGAATTCCTCTTTAAAATTTTTCTTTTTTTCATTTTTATTTATTTATTTGAGAGTGACAGACAGAGAGAGAAAGAGGCAGAGAGAGAGAGAGAGAGAGAGAGAGAGAGAAAGAGAGAGAAAGAGAGAGAAAGAGAATGGGCGTGCTAGGGCCTCCAGCCACTGCAAACGAACTCCAGACACGTGCTCCCCCTTGTACATCTGGATAACGTGGGTCCTGGGGAATTGAGCCTTGAACCAGGGTCCTTAGGCTTCACAGGCAAACGCTTAACCACTAAGCCATCTCTCCAGCCTGGTCATGAACTCTTGATCCTCTTCCCTCTACTTTCTGAGTACTAAGATTGCAGGATTGCGCTATCATGCTTGGCTCTGGAGGAATGACTGCCCAAATTTTTTTTTTTTTTGCCAATAACTAAATTTTATTTATTGCCAATATTTTCAAACAGAGAGAAGGGGGGGGGGAGTGAGTGAGGTAGGGCCTCTAGCCACTGAAGAAGAATTCCAGATGCATGTGCCACCTTGTGCATCTGGCTTTACAGAGATACTAGGGAACCGAACCTAGGTTGTTAGACTTTGCAGCAAGTACCTTAACTGCCGAGCCATCTCTCCAGCCCTAAGTTATATTTTTGTTGTTGAGTTGTGAGAGTTCTTGAATACTCCAGGGGCATGTGGTTTGCAGATAATTTTTTTTTTTTTCGAGGTAGGGTTTCACTCTAGCTCAGGCTAACCTGGATTCACTATGTAGTCTCAGGGTAGCCTCGAATTTAGGGCAATCCTCCTACCTCTGCTGGGATTAAAGGCATGCATCACCACACCCGGTCTTTTTGTTTGTTTGGAAGCAGGATATCACTCTAGCCCAGGCTGACTGGCGCTCACTATGTACTCCCAGGCTGGCCTTGAACTCACAGAGATCCTCCTACCTCTGCCTCCTGAGTGCTGCCGTCATGCTATGGGTTGTCTTTCTAAAAATTATTTTTAAAAAATTTTATTTATTTACTAGAGAGAGAGAGAGAAAGAGAAAGAGAAAGAGAGAGGGAGGGAGGCAGATATAGAGATCGGGCACTCTAGGGCCTTCAGGCATTGCAAACGAACTCCAGACACATGTGCCACCTTGTGCATCTGGCTTACACGGATCCTGGGGAATCGAACCTGGATCCTTTGGCTTTGCAGGCGAACACCTTAACTGCTAAGCCATCTGTCCAGCCCCTTCACTGTCTTGATAATGTCTGTTGATGAACAAAGGCTTTTATCCTACTGATAAAGTCCAACTTCACTGTTTCCCATCTCACTTGTTTTTTATGTGGCAACCAGGAAACCATTGCATAACCCCAAATCACAAGGGTTTATTCCTGCTTTATCTTAGGAGATTTATATTTTTCATTCTTACATTTGGTGATAGGATCCATTTCCTGTTAATTTTAGTGTATGGTTTGTGATCAGGGTTCAACTAAATTCTTTTACATGTGATTATCTTTTTTTTTTTCTATTTTGTGTGTGTGTTTGGGGGAGACCTTTTTCTTTCTCATTGAATGAAACATATGTGAGAGAGTTTATTTCTAGATTCTCAGCTCTATTCCACTGACTACACGTCCATTCTTAAGCCAGGACCCCATAGTATTGATGACTGTAGTTTTAGAGTAGGCTTTACAAAGCACGAGCCCTTCTTGTTCTTCTCTTTCCATATTATTTTGTTCTTCTATTTCAACTACTGCTCTTTGTCAGCTTGTCAATGTAGACAAAAGGAATCTAGCATTTTGATAGCAACTGTGTTGAGTTTATAGATTAATTTGGGCAATGTTAAATCTTCTAATCCATGAACATATGATGTCTCTCAATTTATTTAGATCTCTAAATGCTTTGAAAGATGTTTTATAGGGCTAGGGAGATGGCTCAGTGGCACTGGCCTGCAAAGCTTAACGACCCAGCTTTGATTCCCCTGTAACCATGCACAGCCAGATGCACAAAGTGTGCATGCATCTGGAGATCGTTTGCAGTGACTGGAGGCCCTGGTGCACCCTCTCTCTCCTTCCCCTTCGATCTCCTTGGAAATAAATAAAAAAATGTTTTATAGTTTTAAGTGTACAAATTTTGTCTTATTTTGCAGCTAAGACATTTGCCTGCAAAGCAAAACAATCTAGGGTGGGGGTTTGATTCCCCAGCACCCACCTGAAGCCAGATGCACAAAGTGGTGCATGCATCTGGAGTTTGCTTGCAGTGGCTAGAGGCCCTAGCATGCCCATTCTCTCTCTCTCTTTGCAAATAAATAAAAGTATATTTTTAAACAGTGCATGAAAATTTCGGAAGTATGGCCTAATTGGGGGCAGGAAGTCCCTGGTGTCTATCTCCTGCCGCTTCTCCCTCTTCCCTTTTTCTCTCTATCACCCTCTCCCTTCTCACTCTCTCCTTTTCCCTGTTCCTCCCTCTCTCTCTCTGACTCCTGGCCACCATGAGGTGAATAACTTTCCTCCTCTGTCCCTTTCTGTCTCACCATAGCCCATAAACAATGGAGCCAGCCAACTACGGTCTAACACTATGATCCAAACCTTCCTCCTGTAGTAGTTTCTCTTGGGTTTTTGGTTACAATAGTTAAAAACAAAACAAAAACAATAAAACAGCAAGCTAACTAACACCAGTAAATAGCACTTCATAGTTTATGGAGTTTTCATCTTTTTAAAAACAACATTTTTAAATTTATTTGCAAGGAGAGAAAGAGAGAGAGAGAATGGGCATGCCAGGGCCTCTAGCCTCTGCAAATGAGGTCCGGATGCATATGCCAGTTTGTGCATCTGGATCTACATGGATGCTGGTGAATCGAGCCCAGATCATTAGGTTTTGCCAGCAAATGCCTTAACCACTGAGCCATCTCTCCAACTCTTCATATTTTTTATCTTATTGAATCCTGATGGAAAAGCGCTACCCATGAGTAAATTGAGATTCATAAAATATTCATCATTTTTCCAATATTGGGCAACTACTAGAGGACGGGGATGTGTTTCAAATTCTCTGATAAAGAGCTCCAGGCCAGGCTGTCATATAACACGACAGCTTCTACCATCTTCACCAAGCACTGGGTAAAGAAGCTGGGCTTGAGCGATAGAGAAAGGGACAGTCCTCAGGTGCAGCTACGGTGGATTGGTGAGGATGAGGGGAGAGTTGGGCAGGGCACAGAGCAGGAAGCTGACATTTCCTGAGCATCAATTATGTCACAGCCATCCCCTTTCTATGTATTATCTCACAAGGAGCTAATAATCACCCTGTAGAATATATATATATATATATATATATATATATATATATATATATATGTGTGTGTGTGTGTGTGTGTGTGTGTGTGTGTGTGTGTGTACTTATTTGTTTTTTAAAATATTTTATTTTTATTTATTTGACAGAGAACAAGGGAGAGAGAGAGAGGGAGAAAATGGGCTCACCAGGGCTTCCAGCCACTGCAAACGAACTCCAGACACTTGCTTCCCCTTGTGCATCCAGCTAATGTGGGTCCTGGGGAATCAAACTTGGGTCCTTTGGCTTTGCAGGCAAGTGCCTTAACCACTAAGCCATCTCTCCAACCCATTATTATTATTATTTTTATCATGAAGGGATGTAGGGCTAATCAGATGTTTTTTTCTTCATCTATTCAGATGAGCACATGGTTTTTAGTTTTTTATTCCACTGAGACAGCATTTTGAAAATGATCACATCAAATTGGTAGATTTGGGGAGCATCACATTCCTGACAATGTTCAGTATTCCTTCCAGTGAACTCATGGTGCCTTCCCACTTTATTTAGGCTTTAGTTTCTGTCACAGGGCCATGCATTAAAGGCTTGGCTCCCAGGTGGCATTATTGGAAGGCAATGGAACCTTTGGAAGAAGGAGTGATGTGGAGTGTCATTAGGTTGGTGCCCTCAAGAGGGATTTTTGGGATCCCAGCCTGTCCAGTCTGTTGCTTCCTGACCAAGAGGTTAGCAAGTCCAGGCGTTCTCCACCACTGCCATTCAGCACTCACGCCAGAGGCCCGAAATAATGTTGTGGCCTTATCTTGGATAAGGACCTCCAGAATTCGGGGCTAAATAAATGTTTTTTTTTTCTTCATAAGCTAATTATCCCAGGTATTCCATGACAGTGACATAAAGTAATAAACACAATGGTATATTGTATTGCCTGTAGTATGTTAGCTTCAACTCACATTCGTAGAATAAAACTCATTTAGTCACAGTGTCTGATACTTTTTATATGTTGCTGAATTTAGTTTGCTAGTATTTTGTGGAATATTTTTACATGTCTAATCAGGGGATACCACTTGTCTGTGGCTTTCTTTCTGTATGTTCTCTTTGTCTGATTTTATGTCAGGCCTCATAGAATGAGTTTGGAAGTGCTATGGGTACTCCTGAGCCTAATTAATAGTTTGGCTGCTCCAGAAGAAGTTTTCTTTAGAATGAGGGCTGGAAATTTTTTTCTATAAAGAAGTAGACAGAAGCTATTTTAGATTTGGGGAAGCTTATCGACAGCTATGCTGCCCTGAATGTACCCAATCTTGTCTGATCTCAGAAGCTAAGCAGGGATGGGCCTGGTTAGTATTTGGATGGGAGATTTGGGGGAACCTCCCATGGTCTCTGCCTATATATTTTTTAAACTTTTTTTCATTTTCATATTCTTGTTTGCTTTTGTTTCTGTATTTCTTTTTTTAAACTCTATTGATTTATTTATTTTATTTGAGAGAGAAAGAGGCAGAGAGGAGAGAGAGAGAAAGAGAGTGTGTGTGTGAATGGGTGTGCCAGGGCCTTCAACCGCTGCAAACAAACTCCAGACACATGTGCCACCTTGTGCAGCTGGCTGACACGGGTCCTGGAGAATCGAACCTGGGTCCTTCAGCTTTGCAGGCAAATGCCTTAACTACTAAGCCATCTCTTCAGCCCTGTTTTTTTTTTTTTTATAGTGCTTTAAAATTTCTTTTCAGAAAATACTTTATTTTTATTTATTTATTAAAGAGGGAGAAAGAGGGCTGGAGAAATGGCTTAGCAGTTAAGTGCTTGCCTGTGAAGCCTAAGGATCCTGGTTTGAGGCTCAATTCCCCAGGACCCATGTAAGCCAGATGCACAGGGTGGCACATGAATCTGGAGTTTGTTTGCAGTGGCTGGAGGTCTTGGTGCATCCATTCTCTCTCTATCTATCTGCCTCTTTCTCTGTCTGTCTGTCACTCTCAAATAAATAAATAAAAATAAAAAAGTAATAAAGAAAGAGAGAGAGAGAGAGAGAGAGAGAGAGAGAGAATGGGTGTACTAGGGTCTCCAGCCATTGTAAATGAACTCCAGATGCATGCACCACCTTATGCATCTAGATTATGTGGGTCCTGGGGAATCGAACCTGGGTCCTTTGCCTTTGTAGGCAAGTGCCTTAACCACTAAGCCATTACACTAGGAGATTTGTTAATATGAAAATTGTCATTGGATGTGGTGGTGCACAGCCCTCGGAAGGCAGAGGTAGGAGGATCACCCTGATTTCAAGACCAGCCTGAGACTATGTAGTGAATGCCAGGTCAGCCTGGGCTGGGGTGAGATCCTACCTCAATAAATAAAACAAAATAAAAAAAAAAGAAAATTGTCAATATGGCAATTCATATACTGTGAGGTCTGGAACTTTTCAGAAAACTAGTACTCTTATTTGTTAGTATCTCCTATTTTGCTATCCTGTCTTTCTTGAATTTATGCTATCATAAATTAGTCCTCAATTTTTCTTTTCTGTCTTCTTTTCTTTCTTTCTTTCTTTTGTTTTTTTGAGGCAGAGTCTCACTTGAGTCCAGGCTGACCTGAAACTCACTTAGTAGCCCAGGCTGGCCTCCAACTCATGGAAATCCTCCTGCCTGAGCGTCCCAAGTGCTGGGATTAAAGGCGTGTGTCACTATGCCCAGCAATCCTCAAATTGTCTTCCTCTTTTCCATCTCCTCCAACTGTGTATTTTTATTCTGACTCCTAAGATGTTTCCTCAATTTTACTATTCAACCTGTTTTTGAATTTTGACATTTCTCCCGTACATGCATTTAACTCCAAGAACTCCTTCATGTTTTCTGAAAGGTTCTTTTTATAGAATTCTATTTTGGCTTCACTAATGTAATATATTTTCCTATACATCTTAGATATGTTAAGATTTGAAAGTTTTCTTTTGCATTTAACATTGTGTATCTCCCCATTTTTCTCTTGTTATTGTTTGAACCAGAAATGTCCCCCACAGACATACATTGGAACACTTGGTCCCCAGGGGGTAGCATTGTCTGGAAGACTGTGGAGTCCTTAGGGCGGAGGGCACGGCTGGCAGAGGTGGATCGCCTGGCTGAGCACTTGCAGTTACAACCTCTGCTTCCTCCTCTGTCAAGATGTAAGGCTCTGAGCCAAAGCAAAACCCCTTCTTCTGACTGCGCTTCTTTCTAAAGTTACTGAGACATTTCCTCGTCTGCCTGTCTTCCCGGAGAGGACAGCAATTTGTCCACTTTGTTGATTCTTGATCTTGACTGTCCATTCAAGCTTAAGAGTAAGAGACTTCAAATCTAATTAGAAACTCAGCTAATTTGTCACCTAGCGGACTTCACTGGCGATTAGGCAGGGTTTCTGCCATTTAAGGGGAAAAGGTTTGGAGGAGACTTATTTAGCTTTATCCCTCTTTCTCTTTTTATTTTTAAAGAGTGCTTGATTATTTTATTTATGAGAGGGAGAGAGAGAGAGAGAGACAGAGAGAGAGAGAGGAAGAGGCAGATAGAATTGGCCCAGGGCCTCCAGCCACTGCAAACGAACTCCAAATGCACGTGCCACCGGCTTATGTGGGTACTGGGGAATTGAACCCTGGTCCTTATGCTTCACAGGCAAGCTCCCTAACCGCTCAGCCATCTCCCCAGCCCGATCTTTCTCTTTTTCATTATTCCCTGATCCCAGCACTGAGGAGGCTGAAGTAGGAGGACTGCAGTGAGTTCAAGGTTATACTGTACTTCAGAGTGAGTTCCAGGTTAGCCTGGGCTGGAGGGAGACCCTGTCAGAGGGTGGAAGGTAGGAGTAAGTCTGGCTACCGATGTTCAGTGAGCCTCGCAGAGAAGCAGGAGAGTGGAGGAAGATGAGGTTTGCTTTTCAGGATGTAATTTTCATTTAATCCCCTGCATGACCCTTGGCTGATCTGTATCAGCTTTGCTAAGTGCAGAATTCCTCTCGTTTAGTCTCTTCAGAAAATGTTAAGTTTCACTCTTGCCAGAGTGGGGTTAGGGCGAGCACTTCATGTTGAGGATGAAACTTTGGATCTGGGGAATATAAAAGCTCTGTTTTGGGTTGGCAGGATCAAATTCACAATGAAAACATTTTACAAAAAGATACTTTCAACTGTGTATCCTTGTTGAGTTTCTGTTTAATTGCTCTGTCATTGTTGAGAGTGGAATGCTGGTCTCTGCAAGTATAATCGTGATTTGTCTTTATCAGGTTTTGCTCTATATATGTCGAAGCTCTCTTGTTTGAAGCGCACAGGCTCAGAGTTGCTCTGTCATCTTGATGAACTGACCCTTCTGTCATTCAGTAATGGCTCTTTTCGTCTTTGGTATTTTTAGTGGATATTAATATTGTCACATTTCCTCTACTGTATCCTGCTGGGGTTTTTCTGAGTCTTGACTGTATAGGTTTATGGTTGTTGTTAAATTTGGAGAGTTTTCAGCATTATCTTTTGGAGTACTTTATCAATTCCACCCTCTTACCTTTGCCCTTCAGGGATTCTGGTGACGTGGATTTAGACACTTTGGGATGGCCCCACAGAGCTCTGAGGGGCTGCTAATTTTTCTCAGTTATTTAGACTTGGTAATTCCAGTTGTTCTAGTTTCAAGTCACAGACCCTTTTTCTGTCTACTCGATTCTGCTATTTAGCCCATTCAATGAGCATTTTAATTTTGAGTATATATTGCTAAGTTATGAAAAAAAATTGCCTTTGGGACTGGAGAGATGGCTCAGCGGTTCAGACACTTGCTGAAAAACCTAATGACCTAGATTTAATTCCTCAGTACCCACATAAAGCCAGATGCACAAAGTAGCGCATGCATCTGGAGTTTGTTTACAGTGGCTAGAGGCCTTGGTTCACCCATTTTTTTTCTCTCTCTCTTTGCTTGCAAATAAATAAATTATATATATATAATTATATATGTATATATATATATATATATATATATATATATATATATATATTGTTTTTTGAGGTAGGGTCTCACTCTAGCCCAGGCTGACCTGGAATTCACTATGGAGTCTCAGGGTAGCCTCGAACTCACGGCAATCCTCCTACCTCTACCTCCTGAGTGCTGAGATTAAAGGTGTGCGCCACCACGCCCTGCTTATAAATAATTTTTTAATTGCCTTTGCTTTTTCCTTGACCACTCCTGCTTGCTGAGCTTTTCTTGTCTTCGTTTGAGCAGGGTGTTTGTAACGGCTCACTGAAGCATCCTATCATGGTCTCTTAAGAGTCTCTGTGGTATCACTGCAGCACCTCTGTTATCTCAGCGGCTGCATTGACTGATTTTCTTTCATTTCTTTTTCATTCTGTTTGATATCTTTCTGGTTCTTCATGTGACAGGTGACTTATTTAAACCTGTGCTTTTTCATATCATGTTGAGTCTCCTTGTCTTTTTTATTATTATTATTTTTTTACTTTTAAAGTTTAGAGAGATTTTATTAGATTAAGAGAAGAGGAGAGAGTATGAAGAGTTCTTGCCCATGAGAAGGCAGAAGGGGGTAAAGCCCACCTAGAGATCCAAACTACGGTCACTTGTAGGTTCTAAATGGGGACTGAACCAACCAGCTCTGAGGCCAAGTTTTGGGGCTGAGCTTAACTAACCATGGTGCCAGGTGGAGACTCCTTTTCTTTTTAAAAATTTTTTTTAATTTTTAATAAAATATTTTAATTATTTATTTATTAGGGAAAGAGACAGAGAATGGGCACACCAGGGCTTCCAGCCACTGCAAATGAACTCCAGACGCATGTGCCACCTTGTGCATGTGGCTTCTATGGGTGCTGGGGAATCGAACCTGGGTCCTTAGGCTTCACAGGCAAGCACCTTAACCACTAAGCCATTTCTCTAGCCCTCCTTGTCTTATTTAAACCTGTCACACTATATGGCTTTCTCTGACACAGCTCTAGCCAGGGACAAAAGAGTATTGCCAAGAGGAAGTAGAGGTCTAGCCTTCCATTTGACCTCTACTGACAACTGAGGGCAAAGAGTTCCTCATCATGACTGACCAGGGGTGAGTGCTGCCCACGTGGTCTCCTCTGGCACGGTGCCAAACATTTAATCCACAAGGAGGAGGCACAGTGATGAATACTGTTCCTTCAGTTCTCTCCTTTTTACATAGTCTAGGGCCCGTGGAATGGTGCTACCCAAGGTCTGGGGGAGGGGTCTTCCCATCTCAATTAACCTACTCACAGTCATGGCCAGAGGCTAATTTCATGTACCTAATTCCGCACAGCGAATGTAAGTCATCACAGAAGGAGCTCCTTATTACGGCTAGGGCTAGGTGTCCGGGCTTTCCAGGTGGTCTCCATGGATACCATGTGTGCGTAGCTTATTAGTGGCTATCAACCATGAAAACCTCAGCTCTCTTCTTGGCGTTCTCAGATACTCTCCTAGCAAATATGTTGGGACAACTCATTACAACCTATCGAGGGCGAGAATCTGGGCTAGAGCTCTACCACCTTGCTGTATGCCCAGGCCACTGAGGGGAGAAATCTAATTTTCCCATTCAAGCTTTGCTGGCATGGATGGGGATGGGATGGGGGGGGTTGTTTTTACTGTTTTATGGGGGGAGGATGGGGGACTGAAATGGAGCAGTTGTCTAAAATTTTCTTCTGAATTGCTAAGCCATCCCTTTCTTGGTCCTTTGGCTTGTCTGTTCTTGCAGTGTTCTCTTGGTCTTCTGCCGTGTTGGCACCTCTCCACAGTTCTGGGCTGTTGTTTCCTTCAAGCTCTAAGCCTGGGATGTGTGAGTCAAAAAGAACATCCGGGGCCCTCACCACTGTGTCAGCCTTTGGGGTACCAACTTCCCAGTCAGTATTCTTTATGCTCTCATCTTTCAGAGACTTCTTGGGCTTGTGTTACATAGAATGTTCGGGGCTTGGGATAGACTTTGCAGGAAAGAAAGAGGAAAGTATATGTACACCATTGTCTCAGAAGCCGAAGTCACCATTGTTGTTGTTTTTTCCCTATAAGTGAAGAAACAGTCATTTACATCCTTCTCCACCTCCAATCATGAGATTTGGTGCAGGATACAAACATTATCATGAAGCTTTCTTTACCTTCTGTCAGAAATGGCGGGTGGGGGGGGGGACTATAGCCGGGCGTGGTGGCGCACGCCTTTAATCCCAGCACAAAGGAGGCAGAGGTAGGAGGATCACCATGAGTTTGAGGCCTCCCTGAGACTACATAGTGAATTCCAGGTCAGCCTGGACCAGAGTGAGACCCCTACCTCGAAAAACAAACAAAAAAACAAACAACCCCCAAGATTGTTAAACTTTGCTGTAGAGGAAAAGGGGAGAATCCATGGTGACCCAGAACTCTTCAAACTGAGACAGACTCTGTGATCTCTTGAAGCAGCCCCCGTCCCTGCCCCAGAATGGGAGACCATCCCAGCTGCTTGATCATTTACTGGTAAAAGGAGCCTGTGGAACAAAGCCAGCACAATCTTGGCTTACAAGACCGTGCCCTGGGCCTTGGAGGTTAGGATGCTCCCTGCAGGGGAAGGGAGATGGGCCGGGAGTGAGGTGGGGGGTGGGAGACCTAGTCAGAAGCAGCAGACAGTGGAAGACTAATGGGATTAGTCCTTGGGATTCATTAGCTCAGGGTTCTGGAATCTTTCCAGAACTCTCCAGCAAATGGCCCAGACTGCCTCCTTAATAGCATTAGGTTAAATTACAAATCAGAGGCACTGGCTGATCAATCTCCTTGGGGCTTCTCGGAGACTGTCGGGGGTGAGGAACATCCTTTGGCGGGCTGTCACTGCTTCTCTGCTCTGGAGGAACGACACTAAACAAGCCGTTCTGGATCAGGGTCAAAGCTTATCCCTTCTCCACTCCCTCACCCCACTCCACACCCAGCAGCCACCCCTCCAAGTAAAGCCAAACGGAAGGAATTTTCCAGATAGCTCAGAAGTTTCCATGGCCACAACACTGAGAGTGCACTGGTGTCCTGGACGGGGAGGCCATGGTGGAACTGGCAGGACTGACTTCCTTTTTATCAGTGTGGTGTGAACTATATTCCTGGACATCCTAGCAGCTTCAGAGGAGACGAGTCCACGCCGTGTACCACTGCTCATTTCAAGCCAGGCTCTGGGCAGAAAACCCTCGCCAGCGTAGGCCCCGCAGCCTCGGATCATCGGCTCGCCTTCTCCGTGGTCTTCGCCTGGTGGATGGGCTTTGATGATGATCCATCACCCTTCTTTCTCCCCCAGGGGAAGCTATATAACTGTATCTTTCCCTCCTTTCTTCTAGGAGTCACAGTTCTCCAGAGAAACCAAACCAGTGAGCTCCATAGAGAAGAGGGAATTTATTATGGGAATTGACTCAAAGAAGTCTGCGCCATGCCATCTGCAAGTTGGAAATAGCAAGTTGGAAAACTACTTATTTAATCCAGTCTCACTCTGAGGCTCAGAAAACTCTGATTCAGGTTCAAACATAGAGGACGCAAGACGCGCTGTTTCTTGGGCCCAGGGTTCATTTAATGTCAGGCAAGAGGGTGGGGGGTTTCCGGAACAAAAGGAAAGAGGCTTGGGGATGTCC
Organism: Dipus sagitta; assembly: GCA_036346955.1. NCBI lineage: Eukaryota > Metazoa > Chordata > Mammalia > Rodentia > Dipodidae > Dipus > Dipus sagitta. The sequence continues at coordinate 256,455,985 of CM070770.1, forward strand.
GGGAAGGGGAGAGTGAGCTTTAAGGCTTCTTAGAGAGGGGAAGGAAGATCTTGCACTTTGAGGCAGGGGCCATGGTGGGATGTGAGGAGGGAGGGCTAGATATCTGTGACTCTGGCCTATATGACTGGGCTTATTTGATACACTTGCTAAGCCCCTTTGGGAAAGGGAGGTCTGGAACGTCACGTCTCCACCCAAGGTCACAGGTGGTAGCAGAGAGGAGGTAGCATTTCTTTTTACCTCTATCCTGGGGAAGTGCAACTTAACAGTGAGTATTGCAGCCACGGATCTGGGCACTTTTGGGGCTATCACAGCTGTAGCGAGGGGAGGCAGGAACCAAGGGCTCCATTCCAGCCCAAGAAGAGAAAGGGAATTTCCCCTTCCTGCACTATTTTTTTTTTGGGGGGGGGTTGAGGTAGGGTCTCACTCTAGCTCAGGCTGCCCTGGAATTCACTATGGAGTCTCAGGGTGACCTTGAACTCACAGCGATCCTCCTACCTCTGCCTCCCAAGTGCTAGGATTAAAATTTCTTCACTTCTTTTGTTCTCTCTGGGCGCTCACTTGTTTGGACAATGTCTGCTCCCTGAGGACGGTGTCTCTCAGTTCACGGTTGCCAATGCTAATCCCTTTCCCAGACACTTCCCCAGTCCTGCCCAGAAATAATGCTTCTGGGGCTGGAGAGCTGGCTTAGCGGTTAAGGCGTTTCCCTGCAAAGCCAAAGGATCCTGGTTCCACTCTCCAGCACCCACGTAAGCCAGATGCACCAGGGGGCGCATGCGTCTGGAGTTCGTTCGCAGTGGCTGGAGGTCCTGGCGCACCCATTCTCTCCCTCTCTCTTTCTCTGCCTCTTTCTCTCTCAAATAAATAAATAAATATATTTTTTTAAAAAAGAAAGAATGCTTCTGCAGCTATTTGAGCACCTCCTAATGTAGTCAAGGCGGCACATAAAACTAGCCATCATGGGCAGGCCACCATGCCATGTCCAGAAATGAGAGTGTGAGCAATGGGTTTGCTTTGCAGTGGCCGAGCCCCAAGGGGAGTGCCTCAGCTCCCAGGATGTTCTGAGGTGGCCCTTTGCCCCTGTGCCTCTCTGAGACTCATCAGCAGAGAAGTCGGCAGCCTGGTGGACGCGAAGCAATTTCTTCATGACATTTACAAAGCAGGGCAGGATTTAGCACACACTATTTCTTGGGTTCCCTGACCATCCAATGGCATCACACCACCCAACTGGCACCACAAAGGTGGGGGTGATTCTGAGCACACCTGGGAACCCACTGAGGCTGTCCACAGAGTCTGCAGCCTTGAGTCAGCACAGGTGTCTATTCGCTCAGTGATACTCTTATCTATACTACATCAAAATGGGAGATCAACTCTGGTGAACAGTGTATTTCCTCGATTTTAATGTCATGATAAGACACACCATTGATTTAATAGCTGCCTCCAAAAAAAATAAATAAAGGAGACTTTACAATAAATATGCACATCTATTTTAAGACCATCCCTATCTCAGCAATGTTAAGATGTGTGTTGGGAGGGATGCATATTATAATTATGAGGAAATGGTAATTAAGAGACAGTCAAGCCAATTGCCTGATTGAATTCATCAGTAAATGCAGTCAGCATGATTCATTTTTGGTATGCACTGTGACAGAGAAGCCTTTTAGTCAAGGGAGTTTTGTGTGTTGGTGAGGCAGCCTGGCCCAACCACCCAAGTTCAATTTAGTGTCCCACGCCCACCCGGCCAGCTCTCAGGCCCTCTCCTGTAGAGCAACTCCTCACTGTCATCTGATTCCCAGAAAACTGACACAGAAGAACCTCTTGTCTTCTCGTCCGACGCTGTCTTCTGAGCTCGGGTCTACCCTTCTACTTTCCGGGGGTTCAGATCTCTTATGACATCACCAACACCTTTAAAGCCCCACATCTCTGAGCTTGTTCTGGGACAACCTTGTCCCAGCGTATGAGTATTCACCGCAAGGGGTCAAGAAACAAAAGAAACAGAGACAGAGCAAGGATTGCTGAGTGCTATTGGTCAGGGGACTTCGGCAGAAGCATGGTCCTGCGTGGTAGCAAGACTAGTTGGCTCCCCACAGTTTCAGTCAGGAGTGGCATATGGAAGCTGGAGTGTACCTGGCCTTGGGTTATCTCAGGCTGAGATCAGAGTCAGTCTTAGCCGTAAAACTCCACATACTAGTGGAATGAGTTTGCCAAATTAGAGTCTGCCGGGAAATGATGCAGGGAAAACAAAATAGGCTTACTCTGGGGCAGTCGTGGTGGTTACAACTCAAGATGATTGCAGTCATGTAAAGCTGAATCCATGCAGAGCTTTGCCAGAGGGCTGGGCATTCTCCTCCTGCCCATCTTGGTGAGGAATGAGTGGAAGCATCAGCGTTGGCTCCGCACCCTCTCTCCCGGGCACTCCAGTGTGAAGCCACTCTCTCTTCAGCACTCCAGCTCCTCTAGGTGCCAGTGTCCGCCGATGCAGTCCCCCTAACCTGGAAGGCTTTGGTGCCCCCAGCCACACCCCACTATTGTTCTGCAGAGGAAGAAATGTGGGTATTAGACCTTTACTGGATCATGTGATGGATCAAGCGCTGATAACAAGCCAGCTGGACACTGGGAAGGTCTAAGGTATGAGGTGGGGATTATTTTGAGAAAATGAAAAATTTAAAGTTTAATCCATACTCAGTATAGGGAAGAAATGGTCAGAGGCCAAGTGAACAATAAGAGGGATGGAGGTTGTCCTGAGAGAAACCTGAGATGGAAAGACTCTTTACAGGAGACAGAAGAACCCTCTAGAAAAAACATATGGCACCTTTTACCTTACAGTCTTCCCTACATTTACTAAATTTTCTATTTTCTTCCTTATCCATTAAGCGGTTCTTAGCTTAGGGATTAGAGCACAGATCTTGCCTTGAGCTATTGGGAAATGCCTGTTGCTACAACTGATGAGGTCCTGTTGCCACTGAGTGGACAGGGCCAAGGGTTTCAAGAGTCCTGACAATTGTGGGACACTCTTGCCTGAGAAAGAATTGCCTCTTCTAGGCCAGGCGTGGTGGCGCACGCCTTTAATCCCAGTACTCGGGAGGCAGAGGTAGGAGGATCGCCGTGAGTTCGAAGCCACCCTGAGACTCCATAGTGAATTCCAGGTCAGCCTGGGCTAGAGTGAGACCCTACCTGGAAACCCCCCCCCCAAAAAAAAGAAAGAATTGCCTCTTCTAAATTCCAAAGACCCAGATGGACAAACAGCTGTGCATGACCTCACCCAGTGGCTAGAGGCGCTCCTCCATCCTCTTGGGCCACCTATTTGCCGTGACATCCCCCATTCACACAGCCTGATTTGGAATTTTCCAATGGAACTTTCTTATGAAGCGAAGAGGAGACAGATGGGAAATTATCAAAGAAGGCAACAGAGCATAAAAACAGAAGAGCATCAATAGACCTCTGCGTCTGAGGAGGCTCAAAACTATTCAGTCTCGTCACAGGAGCACTGTTTTTTGTTTGCTTATTTTTTTTTTTAACTGTTTTCTTAATTGAAGCAATTTAGAAAGTACAGAGCCTCACTTGTCTCCTCACTCTAAGGACAGCACAGAGTTAATGATAATTGGTCTGGCAAAACATTAATGTTCTCCCGAGACCAGTTTCTGGGCCTCCCTCTGCCTGTGACCCAGAAAGACCATGGTCTCAAATACCTCAGCCTCCAGCTACTCTGGCCTTCTGGCTTCTCCCTGACCTCTGATTCTTCACATTAACCATCAAATATTAGGTCTCTGAGCAAGGTGTGGCCCTCTCTGTGCTGAAATGCTGCCACTGTAAGGGAGGATCCACAAACTCCTAGCTTCACGTGAGTAAAGTCCATTGTTCACTCTAAACCTAAAAGAAGGGTTACCAGTTGGTAGTGAGGCTCTGCCTCATGGTCATCCTCAAGCCCAGGTTACTCGTACCAGGTGGCCCCTCCCTTGTTGCTGTGGTTTCTAAGGCGTCTGTGCTTGTCCTCAGCTAACCTTCAGGAGAGGAGACATGGCCTGAGCATGCTTTCCATGCGGCAGGCCAAGAACCGCTGCACCTTATCTCTCCCCAAATTCTGTTGATAGAAATGAAGACTGAAGGTCTACCCTGGCTGCCTGAGGCTGGGGAATAAAATTTCGCTGTGTGTTCAGGAAGACGAAGATTTGAGTTTGATGACTAGCCAGGAGCATATGTCCCCCACTTATCCACATATGGACTTCTGGAAGTCCTACAGTCCTTTTTCTCTCCCATTGTTGGCAGTCTAAAACAGCTTCCTGACTCAGAATTAAGTGTCTGTTTTCCCCAAAATGTTAAACATAGAATTACCATATGACCCTGCAGTTCCACTCCCAAAGACCTGAAAGCAGAGACACATGCAAATACATGTTTGCACACAGTCACTGACCCAGTCAGCCTCATGTGGCTGGGATGAACCCACAGACCAGACATAGTTATGGGAGGAAGGGAATTTATTGAAGCTTACAGATTCCAGGGAAGTTCCATAATGGCAGAAGAAGCTGGCCCCCTTTCACAGGTCCACGGAGAGAGAGGGAGAGAGAGAGAGAGAGAGAGAGGCCACCACACCAACAGCACCAAAAGCAAGCACACTCCAGGAATACCAGGCAGAGCTCAGGCACTTTTCACATCTTTAGATTAGAATTCTGGGTCCACCCCCACACCTTAGGCTGGACCCCAGGATCCACCCACAGTGACACCTCCTCCATCCAGGCGGCTGGAGATCTAAACTACCAACTTCAATAAACTCCTGAATCACTTGGGGGACATCCATTCAAACCACCACAGTCACACACAGGCAAAGGGTGGGAACAATACAGAGGCCACCATTAGAATGACTGGCGGGTTAGAACAGGCTTACAGTGGGGTGTTTAGCCATGTGAGGGAGAGGAACGAAGCATTGACACAGGTTTCAGTGCTAAGTGAAAGAAGCCAGACACAATGGGCCACATGTCCCATAGCTCCATTCATACGAGATATCCAGGACAGAGAAATCTATGCTTGGAGAAGATTGGTGGTTTCCCAGGCTTAGGAGGAGCTGTCTAATGAGCGTGGGATCTCTACTGGCGGTGATGAAAATGTTTAGGAACTGAGCAGATAAGGTGGTTGCACAACACTGTCAAAGTGCTAAATGCCAATGAGTTGTTCACTTTAGGATGGTTAACTTTAGTGATGTGAACTTCACCTCATTAAAACACTCTGCTAATGATTCTAAAAGGAAGAGTAGGTGGATTTATCAGTTGTCCTAATGAAGCCTTTTATCTATCACGCTCTTAGTTTTTTCTGGTCTGTATTACATAAGATGATGCATCTTGGCCTGTTCCAGCAGCTTCTTGCCTTTAAAGACATCAGGGAATCATGCTAGGTGGGTGTGGTATGGGCCTGTAATCCCAGCACTCAGGAGGCAGAAATGGGATTCCCTGGGGCAAAGTTGCTAGACCAGCAGAATTCGTGAACTCTGGGTTCAATTGAGAGACCCTGCCTCAGTAAATAACGTGGAGAACTATTAAGGAAGCTGCTTAAAGTCAACCTCTGGCCTCTACATGCATGTGCACACAAGAGCACATACACCCATACACATACATGTGCCCCCCCCCACACACACATAAGAAGATAAAAGGACACTGGGAAATTAACTGACCATGTTTTTTCTTAACCTTTTGGACTCCCTGCTTAGATTCAGTTTCTGCTAACTAACTGGGTGTGGTGGCACCTTTTATTCCAGAACTTGGGAGGCAGAGGTAGGAGGATTGCTGAGTTCGAGGCCAGCTTGGGACTACAGAGTGAGTTTTAGGTCAGCCTGGGCTAGATTAAGACCCTACCTTGGAAAAAAAAATGCTTGTTGCAATTAACTTCTTTTTTAAAAAAATTAATTCACTTTCAATATTCCATTTTTATTTTTGTTTATTTAATTGAGAGAGAAAGAAGCAGATAGATGGAAGACAGAGAGAGAGGGAGAGAGAGAGAGAGAGTGGGAGGGAGGGAGGATGGGTGTACCAGGGCCTCCAGCCTCTGCAAATGAACTCCAGATGCATGTACCACTTTGTGCATCTGGTTTATGTGGGTCCTGAGAAATCGAACCTGGGTCCTTTGGCTTTGTAGGTAAGTGCCTTAACCCCTAAGCCATCTCTCCAGGCTGCAGTTAACTGCTTGTTGCTGGCAGAAAGCACCCAACCAAAAGCAGCTTGTAGGAGGAAAGGGTTTATTTTGGTTTACAGACTTGAGGGGAAAACATGGCATGAGCAGAGGATGGACATTGTCTTCTGGCCAACATCAGGTGGACAATAGCAACAGGACAGTGTGCCAAACACTGGCAAGGGGAAGCTGGCTGTAACACCCATAAGCTGGCCCCCAACAGTATAGTGCCTCCAGAAGGCTCCAATTCCCAAATTGCTACCAGCTAGGGACCTAGCATTTAGAACACATAAGTTTGGTATTGGACCTGTTATTCCTCTAAATTGCAAGGTCTTTGAGGGTAACAATGATGACTTAATTGCATCTTTATTCTTAGCATTTAACAAGGTGCCTGGTTCCACAGTAGATACTCAACAAATAGGAATTAAGTGAATGAACAAAATGTAATAACATACATATAGGAGAAAGGCTGTTTTCTCATGAATAAGCAATTTGATTGAAGCCATTGTCTTGCAGAGAGAGCAGCTTTTACCTGGAATCATAGATTGCTCATTCCTGGAGACCAGCACAATGATAAGGGCTGGCATGAACTGTAAGCAGGCAGGCTAATGGAAAGCAACAAGCTCTGATATAAATGGAAGTCTAGAACTCAGGAAAGGGGAAGTAGAGGAAGGGGACCGTGCAGGAGTGAGCAGCATAAAGTCCTGCTCGCAGAGGGGTCGGGTGCCTGCTGCAGGCGGAGGGAAATTCCAGCCAGGCAGCGTTCCCCAAGGATGTGCATTTGGGCATAGATGATGGTGTAGGTGGTGGTCTCAGGCAAGCCTATCAGAAAGAAAGGAGAGACAGCTTGGCCTGGTGGTGCACACCTTTAATCCCAGCACTTGGGGGCAGAGGTAGGAGGATCGCCATGAGTTCGAGGTCACCCTGAGACTACAGAGTGAGTTCCTAGGCTAGAGTGAGACCTTACTTTGAAAAAAAAAGAGAAAAAAAGAAAAAGCAAAAAGAAAGGACAGAGTCTCAGCAGTGGTCGACCATGGTAAAGGCAGACGTGGGTGACAGAATAGAGAGCTGTGGTACTGGAATAGCTACCACGGGAAAGCCAAATTGTAGTTACCCAACGTCAAAGACGGCAAGCTGGGCTCTGCAAGATTTCTGGAAGGAATGATGGAATTAAGAAGCCTGGATGGCAGAGCAAGGCTGGAGAGATGGATTAGCGGTTAAGGCACTTGCCTGTGAAGCCTAAGGACCCAGGTTCGATTCCCCAGGACCCACGTAAGCCAGTTGCACATGGTGACACATACATCTGGAGTTTGTTTGCAGTGGCTAAGGTCCTGGGGTGCCCGTTCTCTCTCTCTCTATATATATATGTGTGTGTATGTCTGCCTCTTTCTCTCCCTCAAATAAATAAATAAAAATAAAGTATTAAAAAAAGAATCCTTGGAAATGAGGCTGGGGAGATGGCTCAGTAGTTAAAGATGGTTGCATGGTCTGGGGTTCAATTCCTCAGTCACTCATGTAAAGCCAGATGGGCATTCATTTGCAGTGGACACACACACACACACAAGTAGGGGGGCTGGAGAAATGGCTCAGAAGTTAAGGCACTTGCCTGCAAAGCCTAATAACCCAGGTTCAATCCCTCAATACCCACATAAAGCCAGATGTATAAAATGGCATATGCATCCAGAGCAGTGGCCGAGCTGAATTTGATGATTAGACTTTGCACCTTGAATTACTCCATTGGATTTAATGTGTACACATGTTAAAGATTTTCTTTTTCAAAATATTTATTTTATTTTTATTTATTTGAGAGAGAGATAGAGAATGGGCAGGGCAGGACCTCTAGCCACTGTAAATGAACTCCAGACACATGCGTCACCTTGTGCATCTGGCTGACATGGGTCCTGGGGAATTGAACCTGGATCCTTTGGCTTTGTAGGCAAGTACCTTAACTGCTAAGCCATTTCTCCAGCCCTGAAAGATTTTCTTTCCCTGCAGCAAATCAGACTAGTAGTCTGAATGACTGAATTTATTAATTCTAATAACGCTCTTCAGCATAGAAGTGTATGAGAAAAGAGCTGTGCCCTAAGGTTCGAGGTAGAAGGGGAGACCTGCTTTGTCCCACAGGGCGAGTGATGTGAAGTGAGCATTGGTGTCCTGGAAGGCTTCCAGCCTGCTTCTGCCCTCCTCCAAGATGACATTCCTGCTTCCTTGAGGACTGCAGGCCACTAAGCTCTGTTCTCTTGGACAGGGGTGTGGTTGTTCTGGCTTCCTGGCTGTGCTTACCCAAGCTCTCAGCAACCCATCTCCAGTAACTTGCTTAGTAAATAAAGGGACCGATTCTGACCTTTCTCTTTCCCACCTGTTATTTGAGTATGGTTCTCTAGTCTTCTCAGATATTTTATCAGATGGCCATTTTTTCCCCCATACATTCCCTTTTCACATTACATCAGCCTCAGTCAGTCCTGATATTTGCAGTTCGGAACCCGAACAGATATAGAAGCTGATGTCTTAAGTAGTGGCAGGAAACAGACCCTGAGAGAAAGGAAAGGGTGATGAATGGAACCTGTCATCTGCTTGGCTGGAAGTACAGGCACTGAAAATCCACCCGGACACTAGCGGCCTGTGGGCCAAACAGAAAGCGGCTCCTTAAGTCGCCACCAGCGGCTTTTGCTCAAGAGCCCACTGCAGACACGGTGAAGGTATCGGCTGCACGTGTGCTTGGTGCCTGCACCTCGCTGCCTGCACCCTGCAGCTTTCCTGCGGCTTTGGACAGTCGTGTCCAAGTGTGGGCCATGTGTGCTTGCTTTTATGACTCAAGGCTTTCTCCAAAGTCAAAGGCAGAGCCAGCTTGGGGGGGGGGGGTGGAGAAATTGAGAGAGAAAGCATGTGCACTCAGAGTACCATTTGAGGGCATGGGAGCTGGTGGAACTGTCCCCATTCCTTTCCTTCAGAGATGAAGTACCTTCTACAAGACATGCTTCAGGAGTGGGGGTGGGGGTGGGGGTGGGAATGAGGGGATAGTAGGAATGGGGGTGGGAGTGGGAATGAGAGTGGAAGTGGGAATTGGAATGGGAGTGGGAATTGGAATGGGAGTGGGAATGGAGGTGGGAATGGGGGTGGGAGTGGGAATGAGAGTGGGAGTGGGAATTGGAATGGGAGTGGGAATTGGAATGGGAGTGGGAATGGAGGTGGGAGTGGGAGTGGGAATTGGAATGGGAGTGGGAATGGGGGTGGGAATGGGGGTGGGAGTGGGAATGAGAGTGGGAGTGGGAATTGGAATGGGGGTGGGAGTGGGAATGGGGGTGGGAGTGGGAATGAGGGTGGGAGTGGGAATTGGAATGGGAGTGGGAATTGGAATGGGGGTGGGAATGAGGGTGGGAGTGGGAATTGGAATGGGAGTGGGAATTGGAATGGGGGTGGGAATGGGGGTGGGAGTGAGCCCACTGCATCTGTTGCTTTCCTTCCTTTCCTGTCTTACTTCCCATGGTCCGTTTGCTTGCTGGCCAAACCCCCAGATGAGCTGCCTGTGGATGGAATGAGTTGACACCTTGCTTTCAGGAGAGTACAGTTGGGACTGGAAAGAGTGTGGAAAGGGACATCAGAGGGCCAGGGCTTAGGGTCAGGGATGCTTCTGCCAGGAAGCTGAAAGAAAGTATGCAAAACTCAAATTCATGAATTTCTATTCAAGCCATGGGGACCAAAAATCTGAGACTTTCTGTGATGTACTGGATGGCGTTTCTGTCTCACAGTGGCTGGGCTCAGACACCAAAATTGATCACACCGTACTGCCCACAGCTGGTCACATGACTAACTTAGTTAAAAACCGTAACTTAGAGGCAGGAGGATTGCTGTGAGTTCAAGGCCACCCTGAGATTACATAGTGAATTCCAGGTCAGTCTGTGCTACAGTGAGACCTTACTTTGAAAAACAAAACAAACAAAAAGCCATAACTTCTCTCCATTTCTACTGTGGAGCATGGGACATTGATCAGGAAAGAGTGGCACCACAATGGTTGGAATGAGGCCATCCAAGAAGATTTGGGCTCAGTCTGCCCTGACCCTCTCACTTAGTGGGTTCTTCTTGACGCACACAGTAGTAGCTCCTCACATTCCCCTCCAGAGGCTGATCCTGCATTGCTTGGAAACCCTATGCAGATGCCATGCAAGGGAAGGAATAAGCGCCCTTTATTTCCAAACCAAAACAGCCAGAGGCAGATCCCAGTAGGCAGAGGAGATGGGGTAAGGTTAAACTCTGGAGGAGAAAATGCATACACCTAAAGTATTGTATGATGTTATTGATTTGAATCATCCAAAGTCTGTGGAATTCTTTTTCCTTTTAGTGTGTGTAGTGTGTGTGGTGTGGTGTGTGTGCAGAAGCTCTAACAGAACTCCCTGTCTTTCCCTTAGAGCAGCAATCCCCAGCGATGCTCTTGTCTCTGTGCCTCAGCACTGGGGCTGCAGGGGTGTGTAACTACACCCAGCTTTTTCCATGGATGCTGAAGGTTGAACTCAGGTCCTCATGCTTGTGCAGCAAGTGCTCTTATGCACCGAGCCAGCTCCCCAGCCTGGGAATTCTTACGGGCATGAATGAAGAGAGTGAGACTGAGGAAACAAGAACAGAATATGAGAGTGTCTGAATTGAAGACAGAGGGCAGGGACTATACTGACCTTCCAGTTTCAGTCACTGGGCGTGGTCCTAGTTCTGTTTGACTAAAATGAAGTCTCTGCATGGGTTACCACTAAGCAGAGTTGAAAAGCCAGAAATCCCTTGAACAAGTGCATAGAATTTGGGAGAGAGAAATGGATTTCTTTTTTAAAAAATATTTTATTTATTTATTGGAGAGATAGAGAAAGAGGCAGAGAGAGAGAGAGAGAAGAAAGAGAGAGAGAAAGAACACGGGTGCATCAGGGCCTCTAGCCGCTGCAAACAAACTCCAGAAGCATGCACCATCTTGTGCATATGGATTTTTTTTCTTTTAACATGGATGCTGGAGACTGAACTCAGGGTCCTGGGGAATTGAACCTGGGTCCTTAGACTTCACAGGCAATTGCCTTAACTGCTAAGCCATTTCTCTAGCCCTGAGAAATGGATTTCTATGAGGCCCATTGACTTACTCTGAGAAGACTCAGAAGTTTGTTTCTCCCATGCTAATAGGGATGTCCAATAGTACACAGGTTCTGTTGACCTGGAGTCATGGCCAAGGGCAAAGATCCGATTGGAAGGTGTGAAGCATCACTACTCTCAGGTTCAGAGTCAGCCCATCTCTACAGAAGGCATACTGAAGAGGACCTGTAACAGCAGAGGGCTGGGCTGGCCCGCGGGCAGTGCAGTGTACACAATGAGAAGTCCTCTCGACTCACCTGCAAGACAGTCATTTGGTAAGACAGCAACAGAGACAATCACAACTCCAGAAGTTGTATATGATCTGCTTAGCTTGTCTGCAAGGAAAGGAGACTTGGGGAAAGCTACTGGTCCAGGGTGTATGTGTTGGATGTGGAGCACAGTGCAGCTATACTGTCAGCGTTCAGCATGGTGAGGCCCTGCGAGCTTCACAGTGGTTAGGTGGATAAAGCAGGAAGAGTTGCTATGGGGTTGCACAGCTGGAAGACTGACAGCCCACCAAGGGAGCCCCAGAGTGTGGAGTTCTGGTATTGAGGAGATTTGGTGGCAGGTGCTGGGGGGTGGAGAGATAGGTCAGCCAGGCCAAGCGTCCTGAGTCAGGGTCCACCCAAGCTGTCATATGCAGAACATAGGCCAGCACTCGGTGCCTGCCTCAGAAGCGGCTGGGCGGCCTGCCAGGGAAGCAGAGGCACAGACAGGACTGTCCCTCCCCGGTGACTATAGACGATGCCGACTGTGTTCCTTCTTGCACCTCCTTGGTGAACTAGAGCTACCAAAAGCCCCAAGACTGGCAGCTAGAGAGGTCTGAGCACAGCTATGATGGAGGCAAGTCACAGACACAGGGCCAGCCAAGCACTCTGGAAGAGAAAGTCTGCGATAACAGCACAGGAATGCACTGCCGGTCTTCTAGGCTTCCTCGAAGGAATTTGACCATTTACTAAAGTGACTGAAGTGACCAGGGCACCTGGATTTTCCCAGACCTTTCTAGACCATAGTATAAAATTGATTCTTGGGGACCCAGAGCACCACTTTATCTACTGTCACTATAAGGAGATGAACGGATTTTCACTTGAATCTATCTCCTGGTAGACCTATGGGGGCATTAAGTCATGGCATTTCTTTCCCCCTAAGTTCTAGAATAAATTACCTTGGCAACTGGAAGACTCCTCAGTCTGGCTCCCCATTCATGGAATAAAGGCTATTTCCATAGCTCGACTCAAGAGTTTGGAGTATCCTTGTAGTCAGAAATTTCACAGATTAACGTAGCCACCACAGCACCCAGCTTTGAGAGGCTCCCACAGCAAGAGAAGGTTCTGTGGTGGGTCCAGGTCACCATGCCAGCAGCTTTGCCCTGTGCTTCTCAGATCTGTCTGTGTCAGAGCAGGATTCCATACAGAGCCACTTAGAAAGCACCAAAGGGACATTCTCAGTGGAGCTTTGGGGCTGGGGAACAAGGATGCCCCTTCTTTGTCTCATAACTGCTCATGTCAGAGCTGGCTCTTAACTTTCCACTATACCCAAGCCAGACTGTCAGAACATAGGACATGGTGATCCCACGTCATGAGCTGAGCTTGATCTCCTCAGTGCTCCAAGGGTGGATGCAAGAACATTTGGGACTGGGCCAGAAGGTCCTGAAGGCACAATATTGTACATGGCTTGTGTTCCCAACACTCTCCTGCTACACTGCATTGTGCCCCCAGCACACACTGGTCATCTCACTGAGAGTAGCTTCTGTTGGCTGCAGAGGCAAATGTGGGCCTTACTGACAAGTGACTCTGCATGACATGGCATTGGAACCACTCCCAGGGCCAGACTCAAAGGACATCAAAAAGGCATGTGCCCCTAAGGATACTTCTAGCAGAGTGTTGGACAGAGATGGCCCGGAATAAGTTCCTACAGTGACTCATGAGCTAGTTAGATGGCCAGGGACTTGTAAGGGACCAGCTAAGAGAATTATGAACAAAGAGGTTTAAGAGAAAGGCTCACAAGATTTCTGGGTAAGATGGTGGCATAGTAGCCAACCCAAAGCAGGCTAGGGGGACAAGTAAGCAGAAAAACAGTAAAATACACTCTTCTGCTAAAAAGTGAAGGTATATAAGGAATATTCAACAACAGCAGATAAACAGGAAAGCCCAGAACTGCTAGCAAGTAGGAAGCATGAAAGTGGCACCTGCCCAGCCTGGAGCAGCAGCAGAGCCACAGGAGGACAAGCCAGATGAAGGGATTTTCCATTTACAGCAGCCTCATTGCAAAGTCAAGAAACCCAAAGGGGAAGACAGCAGGGACCAGCTGAACAGCTGCTGAAGGAGATCACAGACTGGACCAGCTGAGCAGATCCATGCCGTACAACTCCAGGAATCCTGCACAGCCTCCCTTCCTCATCCACCACTGCTGTGAACCACTAGAGAACTTATCCACTCGCAGCCACACAGCATCCAGCATAGCTGATCAAAACACCAGGTACAGCGACCCATGCAGCCTGAGTCCACAGCACAACAGAGAGATGCAGGTGGGTACTCAGCATTGGTGAGACTGGAAGCCATTCCAAAAGGTAACAGGGCCTTACTTACACAAAGCCAGGTACAGAGGTCTGCACTGGAAGTGCTAATCTCACCTTCCATGTCAGGGCAGGTTATATGTTACATTTGATTGATGTATTCTTAGTCAGCTTTACCATTCTCAAATAAGCTATATTTTGGTTTTCACTATTGTTGCCTTTGATATTTCCTGATTTCTAGGGCCTTTGTCCTTTTCTTCTGTCATTATTAGGAGCAGGGTCTGACTTACCTAAAGGCTGACCTGGAACCCATTCCAGAATAGAAATCTTAGCCTCCCAGTTGAAAGGATTACAGGTGTGGGGGAACCTAAGGGACTTAGACTTTATTATATTATCTCTTTTAATTTCCACTCTTGCATAAATACTCTGTGCTGGTTTTGATTGAATGTGTATATTGCTCAGTTGAATTTTAGAATTTGCCAGTAAATTGCTCCACCCAGTCTACTAGGATACTGGAATAGCAGACAAAGTCAACACCTAGGGTCACTTCTGCTGTTACTCTTAGAGTATAAGAGCTACACATGACACCTTAAACTCCTACCCTGAAGATACATAAAATTAAATTTACACAGCTAAGAACACTGCAGATAATTAGAAAACCCAAGCATCAAATTAACTCAAGATGCAAAAATATCTTCACTATAATACAAGAAACACAAAAATCAAGAAAATACAATTCCATCAAAAATTAGAAATCCATCAAAAATGACCTCTAGTGAGACTGTTTTAGATGGAATGCCTAAAAAAGATTTTTAAAAAATGATTATATCTATGCTCAAAGAAATCAAAGAAGAAAACAAACTCCTGAAGGAATCCCAAGAGAACACAGGAAACCAACATAAGAAAATAAGGAGGTCAATATAAGACATGAGTAAGCAAACAGAAATAATGAAAAAATACCAATCAGAAATACTAGAAATGCAAAGCGGAGTAAGTCAAGTAGAAAACTCTGTAGAAAGTCTCATCAGTAGAATGGATAAAGGAAAGGACAGAATATGTAAACTAGAAGACCAAGTGGCAGATCTAATACAGTTCAACAAAGAGAAAGACAAACTAATAGGATGCATGAATGGGAATTTCAAGATGTCCAGGACACTATGAAGAGGTCAAACATAAGAATTCATTCAGGGCATAGTAGAAGGAGAAGAATTTCACTCCAAAGGCATAGTAAGTATTTTCAACAAAATCATAGAAGAAAAATTCCACCAAATAGGGAAAGTGATGCCAATACAGATACAGGAACCCTTTAGAATACCAAACAGAAAAAATCAGGAAAGAACCTCTTGCTGCCATATTATAATTAAACCAAAAAACACACAACCCCCCCAAAATATACTGAAAGTAATTAGAGAGAAAAATCAAGTCACATGTAAAGGCAAACCCATTAGGGTAATAGCAGATTACTCAACACAAACTTATAAAAGCCTGGAAGGCTTGGAATGATATATGCTAAGTTCTTAAAGTTAACAGCTGTCAACCAAGATTACTTTATCCAGCAAAGCTATCTATCCAAAGTGACAGAGAAATAAGGACACTCCACAACAAAAGCAGGCTAAAGGAATATATGAACACTAAACCAGCTCAACAGAAAATACTTGAAAGGATCCTCCATGTTTAAGAGAAAAAAAGAAAGAACAAACATACAGAAACAGAAAAAATAAACCATAATCAAATAGTAGTTAATACAAGAGAATAAAGGAAGAACTACAAGACAAGAAGAATGTCAAGAATAAAAGCGCACCTTTCAATAATGACTCTCAATGCCCCAACCAAAAGACACAGGTTTGCAGACTGGGTTAAAAAGCAGGATCCTTCTATTTGTTGCCTCAGAGAAACTCACTTTTCCATAAAAGATAGATACTGTCTTAGGTATCTTAGGGTGAAAGGATGGAAAATTGTATTTCAAGCAAATGGGCCTAGAAAACAAGCAGGTGCAGCTATTTTAATATCTGACAGGGTAGACTTCAAACCAACATTAGTTAGGAAAGATAAAGAAGGTCACTTTATATTGAGTAAGGGAACACTCCAACAGGAGAACATTCATAGAATCAAATGATAATGAGAGCACAACATACCAAAACCTTTGGAACACAATGAAGGCAGTCCTAAGAGGGAAATTTATAGTTTTAAGTGACTATATTAAGAAATTAGAAAGGTTGGGGCTGGAGAGATGGCTTAGTGGTTAAGCGCTTGCCTGAGAAGCCTAAGGACCCTGGTTCGAGGCTCGATTCCCCAGGACCCACGTTAGCCAGATGCACAAGGGGGCGCACGCATCTGGAGTTCGTTTGCAGTGGCTGGAAGCCCTGGCGCGCCCATTCTCTCTCTCTCTCTCTCTTTCTCTCTCTCTGCCTCTTTCTCTCTCTGTCACTCTCAAATAAATAAATAAAAATGAACAAAAAATATTAAAAAAAAAAAAAGAAATTAGAAAGGTTGCAAGTAAACAACTTAATGCTTCACCTTAAGGCCTTGGAAAAAGAAGAACAAGGTGAACCAAAAATTAGTAAACAGGAAGAAAGAATAAAGATTAGAGCAGAAATTAATGAAATAAAAACCAAAAATATAGTACAAAGAATCAATGAAACAAAAAGTTGATTCTTTGAAAGGATAAACAAGAGTGATAAACCCTTAGCAAATCTGACCAAAAGAATTAGAGAATGGACACAAATTAATAAAATTAGAGATGAAAAAGTCATAATTACAACAGATACCAAAGTAATTCAGAAAATCATAAGGACATACTTTAAGAACATATACTCCACTATGTTTGAAAATTTGAAAGAAATGGATGATTTCCTTGATTTATATGACCTGTCAAAATTAAATCAAGATGAGATTAACTACCTAAGTAGACCTATAACAAGGTGTGGAGGAGATCCAAGCATATATATATATATATACATATATATATATATATATATATATACATATACATATATATATATATATATATTATATACACATATAAATCTTCCAACTAAAAAGTTCAAGTCTGAATGGATTAACTGGTGAATTTTACCAGACCTTCATGTAAGAACTAACACCAATGCTTTTCAAATTTTTCCATAAAATAGAAAAAGAAGGAATACTACCTAACTCCGTCTATTAAGCCAGCATCACTCTGATACCAAAACCAGACAAAGACAGAACAATAAAAGAAAATTACAGACCAATCTTCCTCATGTACATAGGTGTAAAAATTCTCAACAAAATATATTGGTAAACAGAGTACAAGAATGTATCAAAAGATCATTCACCCCAATTAAGTAGGCTTTATCCTAGAGATGCAGGGATGGTTCAGCATATGCAAATCGATAAATGTTATACACTATATAAATGGACTGAAGGACAAAAATCACATGATCACCTCAATAGATGTAGAAAAGGCATTTGTGGAAATCCAACATCCCATCTTGATAAAAGTCCTACAGAAACAAGGAATAGAAGGAACATATCTCAACATAATAAAGGCTGTTTATGACAAACCTACAGCCAGCATAATGCTAAATGGGGAAAACCTTGAAGGCTTTCCACTAAAATCAGGAACAAGACAAGGTTGTCCACTGTCCCCACTTTTATTTAATATGGTACTGGAAATCTTAGCTATTGCAATAAAGGAAGAGACACACATAAAAGGGATACAAATTGGAAAGGAAGAGATCAAATTATCATTATTTGCAGATGATATGTTTCTATCTATACATAAAGGACCCTAGAGACTCTAGCAGCAAAGTGTTAGAGCTGATAAACACTTTTGGCAACATAGCAGGATACAAAATAAACACACATATATCAGTATCTTACCTATATACTAACAACAAACATGCCAAGGATGAAATCAGAGAATCACTCCCATTCATAATTGCCCCCCCAAAATAAAGTACCCTGGAATAAAGGAACCAAGGAAGTGAAGGATCTTTACAATGAAAACTTTTAAAGCACTCAAGTGATAAATAGCAGAAGACACTAGGAAATGGAAAGATGTTCTTGGATTAGAAGAACCAATATTGTGAAAATGTCAACCTTACCAAAAGCAATCTACACATTTAATGCAATCCCCATCAAAATTCCAATGGCATTCTTCACATAAATAGAAAAAACAATCCTAAAATTCAGTTGGAAGCATAACAAACTTCAAACAGCCAAAACAATTTTAAGCAATAAAAATAAGGCTAGTGGTATCACCATACCTGGTTTTAAGCTATATTACAGAGCCATAGCAACAAAAACAGCATGGTACTGTCACAAAAACAAGACACATAGCTCAATAGAACAGAATAGAGGACCCAGATGTAAATTCAGGCAGTTACAGCCACCTCATCTTCCACAAAAATATTCATTTGAGAAAAGACCTTAATATCAGATCTGAAACTCTGAAACTGCCAGAGGAGATGGCAGGGGGAAATCCTTCAACATATTGACATAGGCAGCAACTTTCTGAATATAAACCCAGTTGCTCAGGAAAAAAAAAAAAAAAAAAAAACGCTAATCAACCAATGGTATCTCATAAAATGACAGAGCTTTTGTACAGCAAAGGACACTGAATAGAGCAAAGAGGCAACCTACAGAATGGGAGAAAAATCTTTGCCAGCTATGCATCTGATAGAGGATTAATATCCAGGATACACAAAGAACTCAAAAAACTAAATAATAAGAAATAAAACAACCCAATTAAAAATGGACTATAGGCCGGGTGTGGTGGTGCACACCTTTAATCCCAGCACTTGGGAGGCAGAGGTAGGAAGATCACCATCATGAGTTTGAGGCCACTTGAGACTACATAGTGAATTCCAGGTCAGCCTTGGCTAGAGTGAGACCCTACCTCAAAAAAACAAAAATAAAACAAAACAAAACCAAAAAATAAATGGACTATGGAACTAAATAGAGAGTTCTCAAAAGAAGAAACACAGATGGCCTTTTAAACATCTAAGATTATGTTCTACATCCTTAGCCATAAGGGAAATGCAAATTAAAACTACTTTGAGATTCTACCTCACTCCTGTCATAATGGCTACCATCAAGAAAACAAATGGCAATAAATGCTGTTGAGGATGGGAGAAAAGAGAAGCCTTCTGCATTGTTGGTGGGAATGTAAACTGGTCCAGCCATTGTGGAAATCAATGTGGAGATTCCTGAGACAGCTTGAAATAGGTTTACCATATTGTTGGGCACAGGTAAGGGCCCAGGCCACTGTAGGTTAAAGCAAGCGGGTCTGAGCTGTCAGGCATGACTAAGGGCACCAGGCTACAGGAGGTTGCAGCAGGCCTAGACCCGGATAACCTTGAGATGGCAGGAGTAAGGCTGCTTCCTCCCCCTCGAGGTTGCAGTGAGCCTACACCCCGATAACTGAGACCGGCAGGAGTGAGACCGCTCCCTCCCACCAGCCCAGGACACCTGGACGTCCTGATAAGACTTAGATTTTGCTTTCGCCAGTCTTGTGACCTCTTGCCGCTTGCCCAGCATGTCCCTATATGTTAATGAGGTGTCAGCCAACAGCCTTCACACAGCTGATTCCCCTACGACCCATACCCCATACCTTTTCCTGCCACTACTTAGACCCTGTGACCCTTTCTTGCTCACCCGTGACATCACTACATGCTAATTAGTCATCAGCAGGACCTTTGAACTAACCAATCCCCTTATGACCCATATCTACCCATACCTCTTCCCACTCTTTCACAAATGCTTATTAACCCATTTCCCCTGGCAAATAAATGAGCTGTTCTCTGAAGCTGACTCCCAGGTGTTTCTTCCCGTTGCACTCATGGCTGCTCAAGACCCTGCTCCACAGTTACCTGGATGCCCCTAGGAAACCAATGTGCAGTGGCCCCAGGGTGGCTGGGAGCCACAGCTGGTGCCTGAACAGGGACCCTTAGAGACGTGCCAGGGTAGGTGAGTGCTTCCCAGGAGGGACATCATTCTCCTGAGGGATATTGGCCCCCCTGTGACCTTGCCTCAAGGACTGAGGGCTGGAAGTTTTCTCCCTTTCCTCCTTTACTTTTGGTTTGTGCCATTGCGAGTGACCACATATGGTGCCCTCTGGTCTTGGCATGGCCACTCTTTTTCTTTTCTTTTATTAATTTTTTTTAAGGAACTTTATTTGAGAGAGAAATAGATGCAGATAGAAAAGAGAGAATGGGTGTGCCATGGTCTTCAGCCACTGCAAATGAACTCTAGACACATGTGCCACTTTGTGTATCTGGCTTATGTGGGTCTTGGGGAATTGAACCTGGGTTCTTTGGCTTTGCAGGCAAGCACCTTAACCACTAAGCCATCTTTCCAGCTCCACTCTTTTTCTATCATGGGCAATGTCACTTCCCACCAGAAGGAGTCACAAATTCAGGGACTATGAGCACTTCTCAAGGCTAGAGGCATTAAGCTTTTCCAGGGGGAAGCCATTTCCTTTGGGAGGAAGTCCTCATAGCCCCCTGGATGATTTCTGGGGGTCCATATGACCCAGACATATGGACCCACACGGCTTATCTGGCTAGGAGACGAGCAGTTCAGGAAGGAAATCTCTCCTCACTCCCTTTTCATCTCCTTTCAAGCTTCTCCGCTAGGGCAGCAGTGAGGCTGCAAGCCGGCCACGCAAGCGCTCTGAGGTGGCTTGGGTCCAGTGGCAGGCTCATGCTTGCCCTCTTGCTCGCCGAGACAACGGCGCCTTGGCCTGTGCTGGCACAGTGTCTCCACTTCTCTCCCCAGCGCCCCCGCCCCCTTCCTCCTTTTCCCTGCATGAAGCTGGCTCCGGAGACTCGTCCTGGGAGGAGGCCGGACTTGGGAGGCGCCCTCTCCACTCCTGAAGACCAACATGATAAATTCCCCTGACCAGAGGTTAAGAATTAACTGGGCATGGTAGTGCATACCTTTAATCCCAGCACTAGGGCGGCAGAGGTAGGAGGGTCACTGTGAGTTTGAGCCACCCTGAGACTACATAGTGAATTCCAGGTCAGCCTGGGCTAGAGTGAGACCCTACCTCGAAAACCAAAAAAAACAAAAAAACAAAAAAAAAAATCAGCTCACCATAGGTTTTAGTTAAATCTGACATTTTTGACTTTTTTTTTTGTTTGTTTGTTTGTCAAGGTAGGGTCTCACTCTAGCTCAGGCTGACCTGGAATTCACTATGTAGTCTCAGGGTGGACTCAAACTCACAGTGACCCTCCGACCTCTGTCTCCCCAGTGCTGGGATTAAAGGCGTGTGCCACCACACCCAGCTCGTGAGCTGAAATTTTATGTAAATAATGCCATACTTTGTTACATGATACCATAAATATAATTACTGAGTTTATGTGCTAAATCAACTTCAACTTACATAGAGGATTATTGAAAACAACAAAATTCTCTCTGAGGTGGTGACTCATAATTTGCAAGGTATTTTTAAAAGATTGTAATATCCTGTTACTTAAGAGGAAGAGGCAAGTGGCCTGAGCTCTAGGCCTGCCTGCCTCAAGACAGAAACAAAATTTGCCTTAGTTACTCCTAATAAAAGCATTTCCAAGTATGTTAGAGGCATTGATAAAGATTATCCCCAAAACAGCTGTCATGTTTTGCCTGTATTCATAAACTTACAACTTAAAAAGGTGTATTTTATGGAGTTTATTAATAGGAGATATTTCAAATCAATGGGTTATATAACATCTGTAGGTATATATACTGGTATTATAAAGCAAATCTGGTTGTTAGGTAGAGATTTTTGATGACATAAAATTGTTTTAATCTAGAGTACTTGCTTGTTAGTGAGTAATAGGATCAGTCAATTTGGTGTAGTTCTCTTAATAGTCTTATAAGAAAGATGGTTAATTATGGGGTGAGCTGAGGTGATTGAAGGAACTGGGAAGAAGGAATTTTTCAATGTTGAACATAGAATGTTCATTAAAAATGCCTTTTTTTTTTTTCAAGGTAGGGTCTCATTCTAGCCCCAGGCTGACCTGGAATTCACTGTGTATTCTCAGGTGGCCTTGAACTTACGGCAATCCTCCTACCTCTGCCTCCTGAGTGCTGGGACTAAAGGCGTGCGCCACCACGCCTGGCTAAAAAGGCTTTTTGAGTGGTACTTAGATCAGAATGTTAAAGTACATGGATGAAGGTGTGCATATGTAGGAAAGATAGGAGATCTAAAAACAAAAAAATTTTTTTTTGCCTAAAATTAATTTCCTTTTATAAGGAACAGAAAGCCAATTTTCAAGCTAAACCTAGACACCATGCCTAAAGTTAAAGATTTTTCAACTGTTTACAGGCTCTAAAAGTTTTACATAGGGACATAGACTTAATGTAAATTCAGCTTACATTAGACACGGGTGACGTTCTATGCTAGATAGGTCGCAAAATCATAAGCACAGGTATAATTCACATTCTTTGGAGGTTTAACCAGGTTAGACACAGACAAGACCCTCTCACCTGTGTCTTACAAATGAGTAAAATAAATTTCCTAGGTAAAAACAAACAACTTCAGAGTAAGACAAGCAATGTCAGGATGCTTAGCTCTCTTATCTGTTATTTCCTTTTGCTCTTGCTTACTGTTATATGCTATTTAAAGTCATGGCAAGCTGGACTCTGGAGAAAGGGATGGCGCCCTCTTTATCTCAGACCCCATGTAAGTTTAAGCCATGTGTCCCCCAGACCCTCTCCAGAGACAAAATGGCCACTTGTCTCTGACAAGGGAAAGGGAACGACAAACAGCATATGACCATGGTTCTCTTTATAGTTCCTCTCTTTTGAACTCCTAGAGTCACATCTGTTAGATGAAATTTCTTCGCTAGATAGAGGTCAAATAGGTGAACTGAGTCAAGGTATTTGATCAGGCTATAAACTCCTTACAAAAAACAAGCCTCAGGCTTACCTAAAATGTATATAAAGGTATAAACATATGATTAAAGACATCAAGTAAGGGCATTTAATTGATAAGATCTAACATATGTTTACCTGATGCCAAGGTTTTAATTAGAGAAACTGAGCCTTATGGATAAGGACTCATTCATTAACAGCTCACTCATCCTAATTTTTTATGGTTTAAGGGTTATAAAAACTGGCTTTAGGACTCTTGTAAAGTAAGTTAGCTTCCTGTATTCGTCAAGGTTTTAACTATTGGAGAAACCGAGTCTTAAGACAAAAGTTCACGTATAAGTGTTTAAGTTCCAAAGATGAGGTACTCATACCTAAAGACATTGTGAAGACATATTCCCTACTTTAAGGTTCAGCCTTATGCTCAAACAATGGACCTCATCTGAGAGAAATAATTTCAAGCTCTGTGGTTCTGTTTCCAACATTCCCTGGGTAATTAGTACCCACACAGGTATCTGAATTAATCAAAGATGTTTTCAAACACAGATGCTAAGACTTTTTACTGTCTTACTTGTCCTTTTCTGACAATTTCTAAGTTAAATTAATTGATTAAACTTGTATTATTTTCAAGACTGATAACAGGTTCTGCTTTTATTTATAACCATTAGATATTTAAAGGCTATATGCCTATTTTCTATGCCTCAGATATGGCTTATGCTGCCACAGGACAACCGTTTAAAAGGTTTGACAAAGGGGCTGGGGAGATGGCTTAGCGGTTAAAGGCACTTGCCTGTGAATCCTAAGGACCTCGGTTCAATCCCCAGGACCCACGTTAGCCAGATGCACAAGGTGGCACATGCATCTGGAGTTCATTTGCAGTGGCTGAAGGCCCTGGCATGCCCGTTCTCATTCTCTGTCTTGCTCTCTCAAATAAATAAATAATAATTTTTTTTTTTAGAAAAGGTAGGACAAAATGATTTTAAGAAGCTTTTGTGCCATTCTTTTTTTTTCATTTTTTTAATTAATTAGTTTTGTACTCATCGAATACAGTCAATTTGGTACCATTATTAGGCTCATCCATTACCTACCCCCTACCCTTGGCCCCTCCTTGTTGGGGTATATGGGTCATGCATTCTGGAGTTAGCCCACAGTTACGGGTAGGACAAATGTCTGCATATCATGACCCAACGTGTGGCTCTGACATTCTTTCCGCCCCCTCTTCCGCAAAATTTCCCTGAGCCATGTTGGGTTCATTTTTGGTCTGCTTCAGTGATGAGGTGTTGGGGGCCTCTGGGTCTCTGGATCTCTGATTTGGTAGGAGTTGATTTTTCTCTGTGTTGATCTCCTTCACCCTTGTGCTGGTACCCGGTTCACCAGGAAAACAGCACCCTTGCTTGTTTCCCCAATTGTTCTTAGTTTCAGCCTGGCAGCCGGGCATTTTTTTTTTTTTTTTTTTTGAGGTAGGGTCTCGCTCTAGCTCAGGCTGACCTGGAATTCGCTATGTAGTCTCAGGGTGGCCTTGAACTCATAGCGATCCTCCTACCTCTGCCTCCCAAGTGCTGGGATTAAAGGTGTGCACCACCATGCCCGGCTCTTGTGCCATTCTTTAGCTAAATCTATTTCAGTAATCAAATGTGCTCTATATGTACATACATCCAGGCTGGTGTAACTTCCTTTCTAAGTGTGTTAATCACCTATGTAAAAGCCAAAGCCAATTGGAATCATGGGAGCAAAAAGGCCAATATTTTGACCTGTGCTCCCAGGTCACGAGGCCACTGGAGATGATGGGACACTTCTACACTGACCCCCTGGTAAGTCACCTGTCTTTCTGATCAGGGAGGATATGGATACCCAAACCAAAAAAAAAAAAAAAAAAAAAAAAAAAAAAAAAAAAAAAGGTGTACAGTCTGAAATAAGAGAGTCACAATTGAGGAGCAATCAGTCCTCCTGGCTTCCCAAAGAAGAGAAAACTACTTGGCCCGCATGGCCCTGACTCCTCCTAACAGACAGAAAACAACAGTAAGCTATAGAGCTACTCCTAGGTCCCTAAAGTCTCCTTTGGAGAGCCATTAGTGACCTCCAAAATTAATCCTTGATTAAATTTTGGCTATCTGCTTGGTCTTAAACACTCAGAGAAATATATAACCAAAGATAAAGAGATACCTCAAATATATGAATGGCCTATTAAGTAATACAACAAGAGCTTTCCAAGAGGGGAAACAAACAAGACCTTAAGACATGTTGTCCCCATCTCTAATAGTTCTAATTCTATAATAAGGACAAACAACCATAGATGTCAAAAGGGTTATTTTCAAATCTAGAATATATATAGATGACTCTGACTTAATTCAAAAGACTTCCTTATACTGGAAACAATTGTAAATCTCTTCTAACTTGTGCCAGGACATCCTTAAGTAAGTTCTGAGACCAAAAATATATTTGTACAGCCTTTAATGGCACCCAATGGCTCTATGGTACCAACCTTTGGCTCTGGCTAGCCCCAGGATGAATTTTAAAAGGCACATCTGAAAGGCTATTATCAAGGTTAAATATTGTGTATATGTTTCTGATAACTCTGCTAATATCTCATCTGTCTTACAATCCATTTGGAAACAGATCCAGGCCATGTCAAATACTACTGTGCCATTCGATGAACAGCTCTGGAAGAAAACGTCAGCCAGCTCATGCTCAGACGGTCCTGAGACAAGCCAACTCCATTTACCTGGGTCCCCTTGAATACTCCTCATGGCCTAGAAGTCCACAAGAAGGAAAGCCCTGAAGGTGACCAGTTTGCTGTGTGCTCGCTTCTCATTAACTCCTTACTTTCATTCTTTCTCCCCAACATTCTCTCCCAAGACTATCTTCCTACACTCCATCAGTATATTCCAGGGTCCTTTAGAGTAGTTCCCCTCTCTGGGAGAGACCCTAACTGCCATGATTTCATGCCCCATTCAGCAGGAAATAGTTAACGATCTGACTTCATCCACCCTTGTCCTCTAACAGCAGTTAGTCTCTTCTCATGAGAGGGAGAAGTGAAGGGGGGTAAAGTTGGAGTGACTGGACCCTTGAAGGTAAAAAGGGCAGGACAGTTTTTCTTATCTCTTGCCCAGTTCCAAAGAATTGTTTTGTTTGTTTGTTTTTCAAGGTAGGGTTTCCCTCTAGTCCAGGCTGACCTGGAATGCACTATGTAATCTCAGGGTGGCCTCGAACACATGGCAATCCTCCTACCTCTGCCTCCCGAGTGCTGGGATTAAAGGAGTGTGCCACCAAGCCTGGCTCAAAGAACTGTTTTTCCACAAACGGTCAGGACCCCTTCTGGGAGCGAGGTCAAAAGCCAGAGGAAACCCTCTTGGACTTTATCTTAAAAACAAAAACAAACCTAGAGAAAAAAAAAAAAATTCCCAACCCCGCCTTACTGATATTCTCTCTTTGATTTCGGTCAAGGTATGCCCCTTTGCCTGTCCAGCTCCAAGCTGACCAGAGTTGAATGTCTCCTCAATATTTCCATAACTAGGACCACTTGTGTCAAGACACCCCCTCTCCTATGGTGTGAAGGGCTAACCACCCCATGCACAAATGTTTCCTCTCCCACCTCTTGTTCCCCAGTCTTGATTGTTCCGCAGGTGTATCTCTGCAAGGAAAAAAAGGTAGCCTACCAGCCCCACCAGTGCCAACCAAGAGAGATTTTCATCCCCCTACCTGGTGGGCCTCAGCCTGACGCTGTGTCTGGGTGCTTCCGGTGCTGCAGGAGCTGCTCTTGACCAGGCCATGATATCTACTACCAACAGCCTCGCGTCTCTTCAGAGACAACTAAGCTCTGTCACAGGTGTGGCACTCCAAAATCTCAGAGTCTTGGGCCTCATCACTGCTGAACATGGGGGGACATGTGTGGCCTTGGGAGAAGAATTTTTTTTTTTTTTTGTCAATGAGTCAAATGTTGTTGAAAAAAATGTTAAAACTCTCAAAAAACTCCACAAGGAGCTACTTGACCACTACAAACCTGATGACCCCACCACCTGGTTCTCTAACCCCTTAGTCACTTGGCTTCTCCCCTTCCTTGCCCCTCCTCCTTGCTTCAGGAACCCTGTTACCTGTGGCCCCCTGCCTCATCAAATTTCTCAGACAACAAATAACTAATATTGCGAAGGTTGCCACTAATCAGGTCCTCACACACCATGTAACTCAATATGATGACACTGCCCCATCATAAAAACAAAGAGGGAGCTGTCAGCACACGTAAGGGCCCAGGCCACTGCAGGTTAAAGTGGGCCTGTGCTGTCAGGCATGGCTAAGGGCCCCAGGCTACAGGAGGTCGCAGCAGGCCTAGACCCCAATAACCTCAGGTCCTGAGACTGGCAGGAGTGAGGCAGCTCCCTCCCCCCAGCCTGGGACACCTGGACGTCCTGATAAGACTTAGGCTTCACTTTCTCCAGAGGTTTGTGACCTCTTACCACTTGCCCTGAAGGTCTCTATATGTTAATGAGGTGTCAGTCAACAGCCTTCAGTCTTCACACAGCCAATTGCCCTATGACCCGTACCCCATACCTTTTCCCACCTCTACTTATACCCTGTGACCATTTTCTGCTCACCTGTGAGGCCACTACATGATAATTAGGCATCAGCAGGACCTTTGAACTAACCAATCCCCTTATGACCCATATCTACCCATACCTCTTCCTGCTCTTTCACAAATGCTTATTAACCCATTCCCCTGGCAAATAAATGAGCTGTTCTCTGAAGCTGACTCCCAGGTGTCTCTTCCAGCCATACTCATGGCTGCTCAAGAGCCTGCTCCACAGTTGCCTGGACACCCCTGGGAAACTGATGCACCGCGGCCCCAGGGTTCCAGCTGGGAACCACAGCATGTGACCCAGCTATACCACTCCTATGCATATATCCTAAGATTCATCTCACTACCTTAAAGATCCTTACATATCCATGTTTATTGCTGCTCTATTCACAATAGCTAGGAAATGGAACCAGTCTAGATGTCCCTCAATTGATTAGTGGATAATGAAGATGCGGTAATTTATGCAATGGAGTTCTATTCAGTGGTAAATAAAAATGAAATTAGGAAATTTGCAGGGAAATAGATGGATCTGGAAAGGGTTGTACTTAGTGAGGTAACCCAGGCCCAGAAAGCCAAGCACTGCAGTGTTCTCTTTCATAAGTGGATCCTAGCTACAAATGTTTCCACTTGTATGTGAGTTGTAGTAAAACTTGGTAGCAGAGGCCAGTAAACTAGAAAGGGGCTATAAGAGAGGGAGGAGAGGGGAGGACTAAAGGGGTTGGTATTGTACATATGTAAGTAGATGAACAGATTACTGGGGGTGAAAAGGCCTAAGTGAGGTCAGGAGAAGAGACTGAGTAAAGGAAGGATGGGTGGGCTGTTAATCAAAATCTAAGAGGGTATGAGTATGCCATATGGAAACATACTTTTTCAGACAATGGCACACTCCAAAGCCATAGATTGTTACTAGAAAAATTTCAGTGCTGGGGATGGGATACCTTCCAGTGAGTTGCTGACCAGGGAGGTCCCTGATGCCTCTAAAACATTACAGGCCATTGCCGAGGCTCTTGGTTTTCCATCAGCAATAAATGGTAAGACCCTACTGCTGAAGACTCCACATGCTTGGGCTGCAAGCTCACCGAGAAATCAAGATGGAGCTGAGTTGAAAACCTCCTCCCTATAGACCAGCTGAGGGAAGCCTGGAAAAAGCTACACTGCATGCAGCTCTATGGGAGAGAGAGAGAGAAGTCATCAGTGGAGATAAGCAACAGTGGACACTGCAAACCTTAGGTGTGGCCAGCCAGGCCAAATGAGCCAATGGGTATAATAGTAGCATATCTGTTGTGGGGGAAACCAACTGCTCACTAATTGGCTTGCAGGCCCACTCCATGGGAGGGAATATATGCCTGATACTGAAAACCTATGATGGGTGAGGTCATAAGCCTTATGAGTGTAACACCTGCTGGTATCTGGCTACATGCACATATTATGCTCACCAAACTGCCTGGTAAGCACTCCTCTTAATGTTCATACCCATATACTAATGCTACTCTCACTTTTGGTTAGAGAATCTTCTCTTTTAGACCACTGGGATAACTCAAAAGGCAACATACTATGCCTTAAATTTATGGCAATCCTCCTACCTCTGCCTCCCAAATGGTGGGATTAAAGGCATTTGACACCATGCCCAGCAATGCACTCTTCTAGACACAAAATGGCCTGGATATCCATGACCTCATAGTGCCTGGCACTACCTATGCAAGACCTTCATAATAGGAAGAAAAGATGATGACATCAAGAAAAGAGAGACTAATTGAGAAGGGGAGGGGATATGATGGGTAGTGGAGTTGTGAGGGGAAAAGTGAGGGAGGACAGAATTATCATGATTTATTGTTTATAATTATGGAAGTTATCAATGGATTTTTTTTTGGGGGGATTTTCGAGGTAGGGTCTCACTCTAGCCCAGGCTGACCTGTAATTCATTATGTAGTCTCAGGGTGGCCTCGAACTCACGGCGATCCTCCTCCCTCTGCCTCCTGAGTGCTGGGATTAAAGGTGTGCGCCACCATGCCCGGTGGAATTTTTTTTTAAAAAAGAGAAAGGCTCATGATGGACCCAGACACTCTTGAATCACAAAAGCCTCCAGTCTCCCTTTGGCCCACCATTCTGCTCTCTAAGCCATCTTGCTTGCAGGTTGATCCAACTAATTACCCTTTGTTGACAGTGTTAATAAATCCCTCTGCATTACAGGATACATGTACTCTCTTCACAACCTGTGTCTTCATAACTTTGTCTCTTGATCACTCCCTTCCTTGACACTCCAGCCTTCTGTAAAGCAAGCCTTCTTCCGCAGGCTTCTGTGGTTTCCCTTCCGCTCAGTACTTTTACCTAATTATCCTCCAGCTCTCAGCCCAGAGGCCACCTCCTCTGAGAAGCCTGCCGTGATCATCCTAGGCAGATGCATATCAGCAACTGATACAGACTCTAGTCAGACTTTGTGGTCTTCAAACCTGGCTCAGTCTAGTTGTGTGACCTTGGATCTATCACTAACCTTTCTGTGCCTCTACTTCCTCACTTGTAAACTAGTCAGGATTGGCTGATGAGTAATAGTAATAATAATGTTTATAAATAATAAAACCAAAATGTTTAAATAATACATGAGCAGAAATACACTTGCTTGCAAAGCCTGATGGCCCAGGTTCAATTCCTCAGTACCCGTGCAAAGCCAGATGCACAAAGTGGTGCATGCATCTGTAGATTGTTTGCAGCAGCAAGAGGCCCTGGTGCACCCATACTCTTTCTCTTTCTTTGTCTTTCCCTTCCCTCCTTCTTGCTCTCCTTGCAATAAGTAATACATATATATTAATGACATATGTATAGATATGACACAGATACACACGAGCAGAGGCGGGTCTGGCATGTGGTGGGAACACACTTCATGTTCTTAGATGCTCTTCTCTCCACTTTGCCCTGGACTCTGTGCACAAACCCAGGCAGACATGACAAGAGTGTCCCTGTACCAACCTGTGTCTGCGCATAGGGTCTGATGTGTAGGAGCAAGCTCTCAGCAAGAGCGTGTGGGATGAACAAGTGATGTGTGGAGTCAGAGTCAGAGATACACCCCCATTTCTAGTGTTTACTAAGAGCCTTGAGCAAGCCATTCACCATTTTGGCAGTTTCCTCGTCTGTACAGTGAGTATGATAGCACAGACATTATGTTCATCCATACCAAAGTGCCATTTTAGCAGGTCAAAGGCAATTAAAAATCAGCAACCTGTGCGAGTCAACATCGTTCCTTCCCTTGGTCTCGGGCTCAGGGAAGCTGCAATGCAGGAGTAGTTGTGACAGTGACTGACTATACGCTGTGAAGGGCTGTGCAATGTTGATCATTATCAGGCACGTGTGGTAACTAGTGCTGGCATATTTAGAAAGACTCATACCAGTTAGTTCTGTTTGTGTGCCAGGCAGCAAACTGGAGAACGCAACCTGAAGTGTAAATCCACACGGCAGATGTCATCAGAGCTGGACTTGAACTCTGGACTCCCACCATAGAAGGGCCTCGGGGGTTTGGGTGTCTGCAGAGCTCCATGGATGTCAAAGAGGCCGCAGCTTCTGTGTCTCCAGCCGGCTGCCACTTACCACTATGTGGCTCTTGGAAACCCTCAAGGATTTTTCTGGCACCCTAGTTCCCCCAAGAGCACACACTGTATTTGTTTTCACTGGCTCCGCCTCTCCCACAACACCAAGGTGATGGCTTCCCTGCAGTGCAGTAGGTTCTTCCGATGCATGTCAGTACCCGCAAGGCCGGGGTGTCACCCCTCCATCCTCAGGGAGTTAGCAAGGCAGAGATCTGTCTATGGACCCTGGCTTTTCCCAGCGAGTGTCCTTGCAGTCCAGGGGGGCCACCTGTGCTGGATATGATACAATGTGGGCTTACTGATGAGACCCAGGCCGCTGAGGGGGGCTGGCACTACGCTAATGAGGCAGACAAGCATAGGGGAAGCTTAGCAACCTAGGGCTCCCCTTGGCTTGAGCTATATACACACCCCTTCCCCAACAAAGCACTTAGCAACCTGGAACTCGCAGTCATCAAGCTGCATGCAAATCCCTCTCCAAATAAAGCAACCGGGACTTCCAACCTAGTAGTAACCTTAGTTACTTAGGAACTACTTAGTACTACTCCTTAGTAACTCCCCTTTTGGGGGTCATTTTCACTCAAATACACACTGGAACGTATCCAGAAATTAGAGGCAGGTGCCCAATCTTGCCTGGGCTGGTTTAGCATATATGTGTAGTAAGGTAAACTGTTCTCTGAATAAATTTTAAGGGAAAATGGCCTCTTGACATACTATCCATGATTGAGCGTACATATGATTAAAATTAGATGCATCTTGGGAAAAGATATTCTCAGTGAAAAAAAAAAAAGGCTTAAATAATCCAAGCCTCTCAACAGAAAACCAGCCATACCTCCTTGTAGTAACTAAGTCCTCCTTTCCTGCTCCTCCTGGACTCCATAAAACAGTCACCTCTGCTCTTGAGTGTTCCCCTCTGGCCTAGCAGCATAACGAGATCTGCTTTCCCCTTGTTCTCTGATGACATTGTCCACTGTTGTGTCATTTGGTGGGCTCTTCCAATTCTTTGAATAAGAGGCCAGAAGCCTGGAAGTACCTGGTATAGACAAGACCACTGGCAACACTTGCCTTTCTAGCCAAGCCTCCACTTGATTCTTTGGTGAATCTGGTCCTCTTCTGCTTTCTATATAGGGAAGGCTGTCCAATCATGTTTAGCTGAGTTGAAGTCAGAGAATCACACAGGGATAGAGCCGTTACCCTGGGGAAACCAAGGCCAGACTAGAGGGAAGAGGCTCAGGGGAGGCCCAGGCTGCT
Source organism: Dipus sagitta (assembly GCA_036346955.1). Taxonomy (NCBI): domain Eukaryota; kingdom Metazoa; phylum Chordata; class Mammalia; order Rodentia; family Dipodidae; genus Dipus; species Dipus sagitta. The sequence goes on from CM070770.1 coordinate 256,487,987, forward strand.
CATGCTGCCACGCAGTGCGCTTTGATCTGAGCTATCCTAAGAACGCGGGTGTGGCATGGGGCAGTCCTAGGTTCACCTGAATCTGCCTGCAAGCCGCGCAGCCTCAGGAGCAGCGCCCGCCCTCCTTTTCTCATCTTAGAGACTTCTCAGTGTCTTAGAGAATCAGCGACACGTTAAATGTCCGTAACGCACACAATGGTCGTTAAAGTCACGTTCATGCCACTAAAGAATGAATGAAGCTTTGTTGAAGGACCAGGAAACAAGTGTGGGTTTTCGGCAGCTTGTTTGGGGAAAGGGAGGTCTGACGGTGCCGTTTTACCGTGGCATTCCCCGTGGGTCAATCAGGTCCAGGGGAGATTCACTGCACATTTATTGTGTGCCAGGACAAGTTCAATTTCATGGATACAGAAGTTTAGACTCTGCCCTGGAGTGGTCACTAGCTTGGGGGGGGGGGCAGATGGCCGAGCCACTGACTATAGGGCCGCAGTGCGTAGAGGTGTGCAGCCAGAGGAGGGGACAGACAGACGTGCAGAAGGCCATGGTTTCCAGGCAGACAGAGCGGTTTGAACAAGTGCTCAGAGCCATGAAATCAACGGATCAGATAAGCGTGAGCTGGGCAGCTGACAACAGAAAACTCAAAATAGCTGTGGCTGGAGCAAGCGAGAGCTTCATTTTCTTGCACACAAAAGAAATGCAGAGCTGGCGGCCCAGGTGGAGCTGCTTAGAGCTTGGCTCCAGAGTCCCTGCGGGGCTTTAATTCTCTCGGGCCACGAGACCTTGACAAGTTCCTTTCCTCTCTTGTTTCTGTGTCTGTAAAACGAGGACAATACGAGTACTGTCCATGAAGACTGCTGTGACGATGAATGGTTTAATATAGGGAATGTGTGTTGCACAGAACCTGACATATAGATTAGGGTGACATAGTAATGTTTAGTGGTAATGTGCTTGCCTGCCATGCAGAAGGCCATGGGTTCATCTCCAGCCCTGAGCAAAGGAAGAAAATAGGACTGGAGAGATGGTTCAGCAGTTACGGCACTTCTCTGCAAAGCCTGAGGACCTGAGTTCAATTCTCCAGTACCCGCATAATGCCACATGGGTATGGAATTCATTTGCAGTGGCTAGATGCCTGCCACACTCGTTCTTTCTCTCTCTCTCTCTGACTCTTTTTCTCTCTCAAATAAACAAATAAAATATGTTTTCAAAAAAGAAAACTATAATATTAAAAAAAGAAAAAGGGCTGGAGAGATGGCTTAGTGGTTAAGGTGCTTGCTGGCAAAGCTTCAATTCCCCAGTACTCACGTAAAGCCAGATGCACAAAGTGGCGTATATGTCTGGAGTTTGTTTACAGTGGCTAGAGGCCTTGGCAGGCCTATTCTCTTTCTATCTGCCTCTCTGTCTCTCTCACATAAATAAATAAATTAATTAATTAAAAATATTTATTTATGTGAGAGAGACAGAGAGGCAGGTAAAAAGAAGGAGAGAGAATGGGTGCACCAGGGCCTCCAGCTGCTGCGAATGAACTCCAGAAAACATGTGGCACCTTGTGCATCTGGCTTAGGTGGATCCTGGGGAACTGAACCTGGGTCCTTTGGCTTTGCAGGCAAGTGCCTGAACCACTAAGCCATCTCACCAGCCCAATAAAATATTTTTTTAAAGGAAGAAAATAGAAGGAAAGATTGAGAGAAAAAGAAAAGAATGAAGGAAAGAAAGAGGAAAAGTGGCTCAGGGAGTAAGGGCGAGGAAGTGCAGGCATGAGGACTCGAATCCAATCCCTAGCACCCATGTGAAAGGCAGGGTGTGGTCACACCTGCCTCTAATCCCAGTGTGGAGGGCGGGCAGAGACAGGGGACTTGCTGGGACACCCTGGTCGGCCATTCTAACCAAAAGACCCGTGAGCTCAAGGATCAGGGAGAGACTCCATCTCAAGGAGGTGAGACAGAAGAGCAGTAGAGGATGCTCACGACGTCCTTCTCCAGCCTCTGTCCGTGTGTGTACAGGTGCATGAGCACATATACACACACGTGCAAACACACCAAAAATATAATAGGGTCATAGATGTCTTCATATTCCATTTTTCTAGCACACGGCTTTTCCTGGTTCTTCCTGGTTCAATGGCTGTCATTCTATTCCAAATCCAGGCAGCAGAAATTTCAAAAGTCAAGGACTAAGGTCTTCTCTCCAGCTGTGTCAGTTTCTGGGTTTTCAGAACCCCCACATGTCACTTCTGGTTATACGCCAGAGCCTAAATTTAGTCAGAGGGTCTCATGTTATTTTGTAAGGAAGCTTGGAGCCCCCTTTTAGCTGGATTCTCTTGTAAAGGAAGATGGAGTCTGGGTTGACAAATGCGGTCCCTGCTGCAGGGATGAATAGATGGGCTCTAACACTGGGCAGTAAGAGACCCAATGGTGGGCAGCGTTGACGTGCAAGTGATGGATGTCAGTGGGCTCAGAGGCACTTTAAGGGGTGTCATCAGGATGGGAGAGCTTGAGAACCCCTTTAAGCACCACAAACAGAGGGAGGAGGTGGGGTAGGGGAGAGGACTGATCTGTCTGTCTGTCTGAGGACAGGGACCAGCTTCCCTGCTGGGAAAGGACATGCACGTAGCACGTAGCAGGTGCTAAGCATCTGTTGACTGTCCCCCCACCTTTCCAGGGTTATGCCATTCTCTATCAGTCTTGGGCTGATCTGCACTTTCTTACTTTCAGGAACATTCTTCCTCATGCCCCATCCCAGAGAAGAAGGCTCCTGGAGACCAGCACTGACTGGGCAAGCAGAGGGGGGTTTCAGGTAGGAACCGAACCACTCATCCCACTGTTGACTCTGGCTGAATAATCCTCCCCTCAGCTGAGCACTGGGTAGGGGCCTTACTGTTTTTGTAACAAAAAGAAAGAGGGTGCAAGAGTGTTCCGTCGCTCCTAGAAGCGGGGTGTCAGTAAAGCACCAGCCGATCGCAGACCCTTCTGGAAACCAGGCCTGCTGTTGGCGGTGCACTGTCCTGCTGGAAGGGCTGGAGCAGAACCCTCCAGAGCTGAGGCACACGGCTTTGTGTCCAGCTAGCAAGGCCTCTCTATGGAGCTTCTGTGAGAGGGAGAGTCCGGCCAGCTCTTCGCTGGGAGGCAGCGCTTGTCTTTAGAGGACTGCTCCCGACCCTCCAGGCCCTGGTCCTGCTGCTCCCAGCCTGGGCAGCAGACACACTGGCCAGAGTGGGGGAGGAGAGGACCGGCTTCAGTTCTCCTCAGGGAGGCAGGTGTATCCCACACCTGTGGCCACAGATCAGTCTCCCCCCACATTTAGAAGCTTAGCACAAATGTGATGAAAATAGAAAGAAAGAATACACTTTGTGGGGCCCAGGAGAAAGAAACATGGCTGGGTGGTTCTTACCCAAAGCCAGACTCATATCAACCCGGGCTGCAGCCACCACCAGGCTGGGCTGAGGTGGGGAAGTTGTTCAGACATGCAACAGGCAAGGTGAGATAGCTGTTGGCAAGAAGCCCCGGTTTCCTTACACATAGTCACTGTCCCCAAAGAAAGAGCTAGCAGAAAGAGCCAGATAGGGCTGGGGAGATGGCTTAGCACTTAAGGCACTTGCCTGCAAAGCCTAAGGACCCAGGTTTGATTCCCCAGAACCCACGTAAAGCCAGATGCACAAGGTGGCACATGTGTCTGGAGTTTGTTTGCAGCGGCTAGAGACCATGACACACTCTTTCTCTCTCTCTCTCTCTCTAAAATAAATAATTTTTTTTTTTTTTTTTTGGTTTTCCGAGGTAGGGTCTCACTCTAGCCCAGTCTGACCTGGAATTCACTATGTAGTCTCAGGGAGGCCTCGAACTCACCGCGATCCTCCTACCTCTGCGTCCCGAGTGCTGGGATTAAAGGCTGTGCGCCACCACGCCCCGCTAACAAATAAATAACTTTTTTTTAAAAGAAAGAGTCAGACAGCTGCCACCTCTGAGGACCCAGCTTCAGGGGTCACACACTTATCTCCCACCACATCCTCCCTTTTGGACCTGAGTTTCTTAGAGGCTCCTGGTGAAGGGAAGGGGAATAGCCTCTACCTTTTAAAGAAAGGAACGTAAATGTTTGCAGAATACTTAAGTCCTAACACAGGGTTTGGCCCTTGTGAAGCCTGAGATGAGGAGGTCGGAGGCAGAATCATGAAACCCACCTCAAGCCTTTAGAGACTTAAAGGCAACTGAGTCAAGTTATGTTGAGGTAACTTGGAGGATCCTGTGGTCCCACCCAGAAATTTCTAAGTGCCAGGCAGCTCTGATGTTGTCTGTTTAATTAACAATAGCTTCCTAAAACGTAAATAGCAATGCGGTCAAGGTCCTAGGGTGTGAAAAGGGAAACTGAGGCCAGGAGAGGCTGAGTGGTCTAACACCCTGCCTTTAGTAAGGCACAGGTAGTAGCGGGAGGACTCAAGGCCTGAGGGTCTCACCATACCATGAGGTCTCTGGCCTGCAATTCTCAGAGGCTGGCAGTGATGGAAACGTCTGGTGTGTCTACACTTTCTCCTTTAACCACCACTGAGGTAGACGTGGCCTTTCCCATCTTACGGAGGAAGCTGAGGTATGGGTATTGAAGAATGTGTGTACGTGTGCTCACCGTTTGTTAGGCAAGAACAGGCGGGATTGAGAAGCCAGCTCAGTTGACCTGTCTCCCAAGCTACTGTTCTGACCCTTCCGTTCTCCCACCTCCCCGCGGTTGCAGCTTCTCTGTGGCCCCGTGGTGTCCCATGCTGCCATCTCCATTTCCTGCCGGGACACTGGGGCCCTCCGTGATGCAGATGCCAGAGAGAGGGCTCAGTCCCTCTGCAGAAAGAGAAAATGTCCCTCCCCATGGCTCTCCCAGCAGGTTCTCATTTCCAGAATCTGGAAAATTGGAGCCAGAAACGGGAAGCCTCTTCTTTTCACCCACAGTTGCAAACCCCCGTGATTAATGCCAGAATGCCTGGGTTCACACAGAGCACGGCCAGCCATCCAGGTCTCCAGTTCTGGCAGCAGCCACGATCAAGGTCAACAGCAAGGAGGACCACATTGTTTCTTACTCATTCCCTCCTAGACACCACCCGTCAAGTCCCTACTGGCATCCTCCCGCTGAGCAAGAGGCCCTTGCCGCTGAGTCTGGTGCCCCCTGCTGGCTGTCATAGAGCTCTGGACTACAAACCCAGGAAGCCCACCAGCCTGGGGCTGTCTCTGAAAGGGCACACCTGGACAAAAGCTAGGAACGTGGGAATGCACGTTTGTCTGGACATCGAACACGTCCAGCTTTCTCCAGATGAGATAAACTCTTGCTCTGAGATGCGGATCCAGTGAGTTTCCCTAGGGAGTTGTTTATGCTGTGGAGTTCCACACTGAAGGATTCCTCATTAGTATGAGAGGCCTTACTGCACCTAGCTTTACAACCACTGCCAGTTTGGCCTCTGTGTGAAATAGCTCAGGCCGTCCTCACGTGAAGGGAGTTTGCAGGAAGCCCCCTTAGTCCACTCCTATTAGCCAGGTCTGCAACCCGGTAACAAAAACACCCCGAGGACGTCCTGGAGGGTCTGGAGGTGGTTTTTTTTTTTTTTTTTTCAAGCACCCTCCCTTGTCTCCACCCGTCCCATGTCTGCTTATCCTGAGCCAGTGTGCCCAGTGCTAACTTGGTTTATGCCAGCTGCACTCTCTCATAAGTATATGCTGAGAAAAAAAAAAAAAGAGAGAGTCTTGTTTCTATAAAATTTAGGCTCAACACTTTGGAAGGAACCCATCAAGACAGATTAGTGAGGGTAAGGGCTGGGGAGGGGAATTATAAAAATCCCCAGGACCCCTCATTCAAGCTGTCAGGTAAAAGAGAAATCAATCAGAGCTGATGTCTTACGGGTATGATTTATGAAAGAAAGATAAGGGGGAAGAAACGTGGATCTATGTTTACAAAGAAAGTCTTACAACAAGAAGAATTAGCAAATGTCCATCAATCATTTCCCAGGTAATGTCTAAGGTAGGTAAGATTTTTGTCTGACTGCATTTGGATGAGGGTTTCTCTTACATCCCTGGCAGCCCGCGTTTATAGAGCTTAGCAAGGGAAGAGGTCACAGCATGCACAAAGGCTAATTAGAAAATCAATGCATCCAGGCCTGATTGTCCACGCTAATCATTTGAACCGGTGTCCTGATGCATCAGAATCGCTGGAGCCTGTGAGCCAGAAATCAGCTTTGAAATTTGCACAAGGAAGTGGGGTGCTTTACTCTGCTGACCTGGACTTGATCAATACTCTCAGCATGGTGACCTATGACCTTTCACCAGTTAACAAATGCCTCTAATAGATCTCCACCCCTGTGCTTACTGATGGCCGTGCCTATCAGTAAGTGGGGCTTCTTCTCATGGTAGGCCCACCTGTGCCTGAGAAGAGCCAGGCTGCTAGAAAACCTCATTGCCCTCATCTTTCCAAACGTCCTTCCCCCTCCATTTGTCCCCTTTTCTTATCCTCTTGTGACAATCAAGAATGAGCCCTGAGAGAAGGGACAACATCTATCTTGTCCTCAACATATAGCACCGCACAGGCTCAAATGTGTGGAGTGAATGAATGAATGAATGGATGGATGATTTATGAGGATGATCTTAATTGTCTATAGACTTCTAGGAGAGAGGGAGGAAGACCCCATCTCATTGGCTTAAGCGGAGCTGAGATAATAAGCATGAAGGGAGCTGCTGTCTTCGTCTTTCCTGTATGCTACACGAAGCTCGTTTTCCCAGGAGTGTCCAAGTTCTGCTTCATGTGTCACCTACCGACATGCGTGCTTCTGCCAACAGGCTGTACTCCACATGTGCGCTTCCTCTCAGCACACACCTGACACAGGTGGATGTAATGGAGGCGTGCGGGATGTCTGAGCTGCTCCAAGCCCTGCAAGTCACTCTGGAATCTTCCTGTCCCTGCTCCTTACACAGATCCCACCCCTCACCCCCTCATTCACACAGCAAATCCTGTAGCAAATCCTGTGGGATTGATACAGCCTCCATTGTAAATACTCGCGGCTCTACCATTATAGTATAAAAGCAGTCCTACACTCTCTATGTAGTCTCAGGCTGGCTTTGAATTCTCACTGATCCTCCTACCTCTGCCTCCCAAGTGCTGGGATTAAAGGCATGTGCCACCACGTCTGGCCCAGTCCTACACTCTCTGTAAATATAGAGGGCTCTGTTCCAATAAAGCTTTATTTACTAAAACAGGGCTGGACACAGGATTTGGCAGACCTCTACTGCATCATCTCTCTAAATAGCAAAGAACATTATTGTGAGGAAAGGAGCCATCCTTGCCTTTCCTCCTCTTCTAGAAGCAGCATGGGAAGGGCTGGTGTCACCTCCTGTCAGTGTGGGCAAGTGTTCCCAGATGGAGGGCATCTTCCATATGCCAGGCCATCATTCACCTTTCCTTCCCAATGGGCTCATGTATTCCTAACACAAAAACTGGCACCCAGCATCCCCACTTATTAGCTGATGACCTTTCTGAAGTTACTTAACCATTCGGCCTGGCTCTCTCACATCTCCTTTACATTGTTATAGTCACAGTGCTACCTTCTCATGGAGTTGCCCCGTGGGTGACTGGGACGGTGGGTCTAAAGTGCCGGGTAGGGACTCCATAACAGTTAGGGATTGCTGTCATTGAAATGATCACTGTCCACTGGCACCTCCATTTACCAACACAATGGAGTCTGTGATTAAGGTCATGGGCACCGGAGCCAGCCTGCCAAGACTTGAAATGCAGCCTCTCCTCCTACTGGTTGTATAAACGTGGGCAAGTTGCTTACTTGATCTGAGCCTCAGTTGACCTGTCTTGCAAGGTCATTATGAGGAGTAAGTGATGACACATAAAGTACACGGAAGAGTGCCTGACAAGTAGTAAACCCATTGTCAAGATTAGGAGAGTGTCTATGAATCCCTTGTTCTTCAGCAGCCCTGGGGTCCTGGCATCACCCTTGGTGCTCAGTCATGACGTCCCAGCATAAAGAGTAAGTGGCCCCTCTTCCCACGTTGGCAGCTGAGCTCCCACCCTTTGCACAGCACTGTTCAAAACTTTCTGCCATTCTCCTCTGCACCCCTAAGAAAGCATCTCAGCCTTTCCTTCTCTCCGGTGCCACTCTCCCCTTAACCCTACCCTGGGATATTTGCGTCCCTGCTATTTATTTAGTGCTCCTAATCAGGCTGCTTGTGCTGTGGTGATTGGCGTCATGCCAGCTGAGCGAGAATAGACTGCAGTCACCAGCTCCCTTCAAGACCTCATTCTGTTCATGTCCTGCCGGTGGGTGGGGAGGAGAGCGGGGCAAGGGCTCGGGGCCCTCCTCTGCCCTGAACTTTTCTCAGGTCTGCTGATGTGACTTGCATCCCTTTACCATTAAGCGCCTGGAAGACTGCCTGCTCTGCCCTTGTTTATCGTGGACAGACTCCACTCTTCCTGACCTCCAGTCTCCTTCCAGCTCCCATTCAAGGGGGCTGTGCATGCTGCAAAGGTCAGCCATGCTCTTGACTTCCTACAGACTTCTAGACACTGGCCCCATTGATTGCCGGACTCAGGTAAGCCCTGGAGGAGTTGGACAACTTCAGGGAGCAGCAGGAAGGAAGGAATATGACACTGGACATTGTCTCTTGTCTTCCATTTGAATTAGTAAAAGGCACAGAAAACTTCTCTTAGAAGGCAGGAGATGCTCCAGTGACAGTAGGGTTAAGTGAAGTCACACCTAGCTGGTTAGAATTGAATGCTTTGTCATTTACAAAGCTGTAATAACCCCCCTTCCTGGGAACACTAGCTTGCTTATCTCCCAGCTACCTCCAGGCAGCCTCAGGCCTCTTCCCAGGTCTGAGGCAGCTTGTGTACATTTCTTCTTAGATCAAGGATGTTAATTATCTTCTGGGCACCCTGCCTTTGCTTAGCACTCCACTCTTCCATGGAGATTGGCTCCATTTCCATTTGCCCCAAGTAGCTCCGAACCTCTTTCAAAGACGTACTCATGCCAGTGTTGTCTCTGGGCTCTCTTTTCTGCCTCACTTTTTTAGGCTCCCTCCTTTCTTTTAATCTGACTTCTGAGGGAATTGGGCCCTTTGTCCTTCTGAGAAGCCATCAAACAAAACAGAACATGAATTAAGCGAGCTTCTTCTAACTCGGAGGGAGCAGCAGTACACTGTGGAAGAGGGGCTGACTTCTGGCTGACAGAGCACCACAGAGCAGAAAGGAAAGAGCACTACTGCCCAGCCTCACACTCTCCAAATGCAGGGACTGCTGGGGAAAAAAAAAAAAAAGAACAAAGGGAAATTCAAAATCCTAGCCAAGATCAAATTTAAGAGAAAAAGTCACTGTGCTACGTTGACAGGCAACTCAAAGTCAGAATGGAAGCCACATAGCTCATGGTATTCCCAGATCAGCTGGGCTGGAGTGCTGGTCTCAGATTGGGACCGGACTCTCAGCTACAGAAGAGTTGAGCAGTAGGAATCCCCAAGGGTAGGCATCGAGGCATGTGAAGGATGAGAGAGCTCAAAGATGGTACTGCATTTTGATGGGGAAAGCTTTCCGTTTGTTCGTTAGGAAATCAGCATTATGAGCCAATGGGCAGGCTTGAGTTGGAATGTATAGCTAAAAAATATAACATAAAAACCAGCTACAGGCTGGAGAGATGGCTCAGTGGTTAAGGAACTTGCCTGCAAAACCCAAGGACCCTGTACCCACGTAAAGGCCAGATGCACAAAGTGGCATATGTCTAGAGTTCGTTTCCAGTGACTAAAGGCCCTGGTGTGTGCCCAATCTCCCTCTTTGTCTCTCGTCCCCCTCTTTCTTTTTCTCTGTCAAATGAATAAATAAAATAAAATTTAAAAATTTTAAAAAGAAACAAGGCTGGGTCTGGAGAAATGGCTTGGCAGTTAAGGCGCCTGCCTGTGAAGCCTAAGAACTCATGTTCAAATCTCCAAGTTCCATCTAGCCAGATGCAGTGATGCAAGCATGCAATGTAGTACATGCGCACAAGGGGGCGCGCACATCTGGAATTCATTCACAGCAGCTGAAGGCCCCAGCGTGCCATTCTCTCTCTTCCTCTCTGCCTCTTTCTCTCTCAAAAACAAACAACAACAACAACAACAACAAAATAGGGCTAGAGAGATTGCTTAGTGGTTAAGGCACTTGCCTGCAAAGCCAAAGGATCCAGGTTCAATTCCCCAGGACCCACATGTGCCAGATGTACAAGGTGGCAAATGCGTCTGGAGTTTCTTGGCAGCACCTGGAGGCCCTGGTACACCCATTCTCCGCCCCCCCTTCCCCCGCGCCTCTCTTCCTCTCTCTCAAATAAATAAATAAAAATTAAACAGCTCCAAACTGCTGGAACCTATAAGGGCTTGTAGATGAGCAGGGACACTTCCAGACAGCTGCATAGCAAGGGTGCAAAAGGGAATGCTATGAAGAGCAACTCATAACATTAGCTGAGGCTGTAATCAGAGACAGAGCAGTCATCTAGTACGCAGGAGGTCCTGGGCCCAATTCCCAACTGTCAATAAACCAAATGCTGGCAATGTGAAGCAACAGAACTCCCATTCACTGGTGGTGGGAAAATGAAATGGCATGACCACTTGGAAACAGTTTAGATGTTCCTTACAGAAGTAAGTATACTTGGAGCTGGAGAGATGGCTTGGCGGTTGAGTCGCTTGCCTACAAAGCCAAAGGACCCAGGTTCGATTGCCCGGGACCCACGTAAGCCAGATGCACAAGGTGGTGCATACATCTGGAGTTCGTTTATAGTGGCTAGAGGCCCTGGTGTGGCCATTCTCTCTCTCTATCTGCCTCTTTCTCTCTCTCCCTCTCTCAGATAAATAAAAATTAAAATTAAAAAAATGTAAGTATACTTGGCCGAGTAAGAAAGGTCAGTTAGTAAAGTGTTGGCTTTGCAGGTATGCAGACCTGAGTTCCATCCCCTGTATACACATGAAAATGGCCGACACAGCACCATATGCCTGTAATCTCAGCCCTGGGGACATGTGAGGTGGATCCATGAGGCTTGTTGGTGGATAGGTTTCCTGAGGAATGACACTTGAGGTTGTCCCTTTGGCCTCTGCACACATGTGTGCATGTATGTGCACACACACACGTGTATGTGCCCACACATATTAACATGCATACATTCACGAACACCACACACATATATATGTAATAATGGGGGAGGATGGAGGATGTAGCTCAGTTAGTACAGTGCTTCCTAGCATGCGCAAGGCCCTGGGTTTGATCCTCATCACTGCATAAACTGGTCTTTGTGGCTCATGCCTATAATCCTCGTCCTTGGGAGGTAGAGACGGGGAGATTAGGAGTTCAAGGTCATCCTCAACTACAAAGAAAGTTTAAGGTCAGCCTGGGCTACATGAGACACTGTCTCAAAACAACAAGAAAAATATTAAAGAAAAAATTAGCACCATGATAGCTGAATAATACTGTAACAAAAGTTGTAATTGTTAAAGGAACATATGGAAATTCTAAGAATGAAAATATAATAGTCAAAAATTTTAAATTCAGGGCTGGGTAGATGGCTTAGCAGTCAAGGCACTTACCTAAAAAGCCAAAGAACCCAGGTTCTATTCCCCAGAATCCACGAAAGCCAGATGTACAATGTAGCACAAATGTCTGGAGTTTGTTTACAGTAATTGGAGGCCCTCGCACACCCATCCTCTCTATCTGCCTTTTTCTCTTTCAAATAAATAACATAAAAATAAATATTTAAGAAATTTTTTAATTCAAGGGCTAGGGAGATTTCTCAGTGGTTAAGAATGCTTGCTTACAAAGCATGATGGTCTGAGTTTGATTCCCCAGTACCCAAGTAAAGCCACATTCACGAAGTGGAGCATGTGTCTGGAGTTTGTTTGCAGTGACAAGAGGTCCTGGCACTTGCATACTTTCTGTCTCTTCAATAAATAATGTTTTTAAAAATTAAAAATTGTGCCAGGTATGGTGGTACTTGCCTTTAATCCTAGTACTCAGGAGGCTGAGGCAGAATGATCCCTGTGATATTGAGGGCAGTCTGATACTACATAGTGAATTCCAGGTTAGCCTGGGTGAGAGCAAGAACCTACCTGGAAAAAAATCCAATAAATTTTTTTTAAATTCAGTAGAAGGATAAATAGACTTTTCAAGACCAAAGAGAGAGTTAGCTGATTTTATAAAAAAAACAAAAACAAAAACAAACTAGGCCTGAGTAAAGCTCAAGAAGACAAAGAGATAAAAACAAGAGAGTAAGGCCAAGAGGTGAGGAAGACAGAATGAGAAGGCTGGATGTATATTAGATCAGACTTTCTTAAACAAAGAAAAGCCAAAGTCCTTAGGGCAAATAGAAACCTAGACTTTTTTTTTTTCAAGGTAGGGTCTCACTGTAGTCCAGGCTGACCTGCAATTCACTATGTAGTCTCAGGGTGGCCTCGAACTCACGGCGATTCTCCCACCTCTGCCTCCGGAGTGCTGGGATTAAAGGCATGCACCACCATGCCCAGCTAGAAACCTAGACTTTTATACCCACTTCAACTATAATAAGAATAACAGTGAAATGCAATCATCCTTAAAGCTAGGCAGGATGACTCATGTCTTTAATCTCAGCCCTCTGAACACTGAGTAGTAGAAGGACTGCCATGAATTCAAGGCCAGCTTTGGCTACAGAGTGAGTTCCAGGTCATCTTGACTCAAAAAAGAAATCAAGAAAATATTTTTAACCATTTACAGATTAAGAGATTACCACTCATAAACTGGGCATGGTGGTGCACGCCTTTTGTCCCAGTACTAGGGAGGCAGAGGCAGGAGGATTGCTATGAGTTTGAGGGTACCCTAAAACTGCATAGTCAATTCCAGGTCAGCCTGGGATAGAGTGAGATCCTACCTCAAAAAAACAAAAGAAAAAGAGAGAGAGAGAGAAATTTCCATTCATAAATTTATATTGAAACAATTTAGTAAAATTGAACATAAACAAGAAATTATTCTCAAAAACTAAGAGATATTTAAAATCTCCTGTGATTTACTGGACCTGATGACACAGGTCTGGAATTCCAGCTGTTTGGGAGATAAGATAGGAGGATCAGAAGTTCAAAACCTTCTGAGTTAGCATAGTGAGACCCTGTCTCCAAATATAAAAGTGGGGAGCAGGGACACATCTCAGTAGCTCAGTGTGTAGAGCATTTGCCTTGTGTGTGCCAGGCCCTTGGTTTAATCTGTAGCATTAATAAAAAGAAAGGTGCTGGAGAGATTGCTCAGTGGTTTAGGAGCTTGCCTGCAAAGCCTAACAGCATGCATTTGGTTCCCCAGTATTTACACAGGGTCAGATGCATGAAGTGGCACATGCATCTGGAGCTCATTTACAGTGCCTGGACACCCTAATGCACCTATTCTCTCTCTCTCTCTCTCTCTCTCTCTCTCTCTCTCTCTCCTTGAAAAATAAATAGGTAAAAATATTTTAAAGGAAAGAAAATGCCCCATGGGATTCTTATGAAAACCTCTGGCTAAAACCCACAGACCAAAACTGGACTTATTTGTGATGAGTAATTTGGGTTGTCAACCTGACAGGACTTATAATCACCATGGAAAGATATCTCTGGGCACATCCGTGAGGGGTTTTCCCACCCTAAATGTGGGTCACACTATTTCATGGGCTGGGTTCCAGGACTGTATAAAAGTGCAGAGTTACTTTAATCCCAGCACTTGGGACGCAGAGGTAGGAGGATCACCATGAGTTCAAGGCCACCCTGAGACTACATAGTGAATTCCAGGTCAGCCTGAGCTAGAGTGAGACCCTACCTTGAAAAACCAAAAAACCAAAAAAAAAAAAAAAGTGCAGAGTTAGCTAAGCAGTAGCATTTGTTGCTCTCTGCTTCCTGGTGGAAGCTGCAGTGTGACCAGCTGCTTCATGCTCCTGCCACCGCGTCTTCCCCACTACCAGGAACTGTAAGCTTCAACTGTAAACTAAAATAAACTCTGCCTTCCTTAAGGTGCTCCTGGCTAACTGTTTGGTCACAGAAACAGGAAAGTCAGCAATACTCTAAGAGAGGTTAGATGTCCTACCCTAGGTCCAATACCTAAGAAGAAGAAGAGTACATTTTCCCACGTAACATTTCAGCTACATGCCTCAGAGATTGTTTAGCACGAAAGAAGCGGCGTGAAAACACATCCTCACAGAAAGAAAGGAGAGGCCAGAGGCCTTACTCTAGTGCAGGATTGTTCAGCTACCTTTAGTGCACTGTTCACTGGGATGGTTCCTGTTGATTTTTCTTTTTGTCATTAAATACATTCTGTGCTTAAAAAGCAAAATCAAAGAATTAATAGTGAGCAAACAAATTGGCTTGTATATTAGCAAGTCTAAGAATCAGGTATTTCAAATGTGAATTTGAGGAAGCTTAAATATAAAATATAACTAAGATGGTGTTTTATTTAAAAATGTTTTACACACTACCATTTGTATAGGTTAATGGCTATGGAATATTGACAGCTTCATATCATTTAACACATAATAATAGCCTGAAAGATGGGAGAGACAAACCAAAACTAAAATGCTGTAAAGATTTTGGATAGCCCAGGGGAAAGGTAGAAATGGGTCATGTTAGGCTTTAAGAACATCTTTTGTTTGTTTATTTTTTGAGGTAGGGTCTCACTCTAGCTCAGGCTGACCTGGAATTCACTATGTAGTCTCAGGGTGGTCTCGAACTCATGGTGATCCACCTACCTCTGCCTTCCAAATGCTGAGATTAAAGGGGTGAGCCACTACGCTTTTAAATGTTGAGGGTGTATAATCCAAGAAAATGCTTATAAAATTGAGCATAATTCCTATAAGAAAAAAAACATATAATTACCTAACCAGTTAAAGAAAAAAATGAATTAAAAGATGCTTGGGGCTGGAGATATGGCTTAGCAGTTAAGGCACTTGCCTGAGAATCCTAAGGCCCCAGGCTTGATTTCCCCAGTACCCATGTAGGCCAAATACACATGGTGGTGCATGCCTCTGGAGTTCATTTGCAGTAGCTGAAGGCCCTGGTGTGCCCATTCTCACTCTGTTTCTCTCACTCTATCCTAAATAATTATATTTTTTAAAAAAGATGTTTGACTGACACCACATCATATGCACACATCCAATCTCTCTCTCTCTCTCTCTCTCTCATACACACACACACACAAGCAACAAAAAACAAGTAAAACATTAAAAAGTGTCTGAATTATATGGCTTCAACAATAAGATGGAAAAAAATGACAAGATTTAGTAAATGGTCTTTGAGTTTGAGTTCAAGATTTGTGTACATAACTTACCTTGCCACTTGGAACCTTGGTAGCTAATACAAGGACAAGAGACTTACAGGAGCTCCATTCTGAGCCTCATTTTCCTCAACTGTAAATTGGAGCAAAACAATTCTACAGAGTGACACGTAAGCCAGATGCACAAGATGGCACATGTGTCTGGAGTTCCTTTGCAGGGGCTAGAGGCCCTGGAGTGCTGGAGTGCCCATTCTCTCTCTCTCTCTCAAATAAATAAATAAAATATAAAAAGAATTAGAAACAATTCTACAGGGTGATTATTAGCACCTTGTGAGATAATACATAGAAAGGGGATGGCTGTGACATAATTGATGCTCAGGAAATGTCAGCTTCCTGCTCTGTGCCCTGCCCAACTCTCTCCTCATCTTCACCAGCCCACCTTAGCTGCACCTGAAGACTGTCCCTTTCTCTGTCGCTCAAGCCCAGCTTCTTCACCCAGTGCTTGGTGAAGATGGTAGAAGCTGTCGTGTTATCTGTCAGCCTGGCCTGGAGCTCTTTGTCAGAGTCCCTGAAACACGTCTTTGTTCTTTAGAGCTGCCCAATATTGGAAAAATGATGAATATTCTATGAATCTCTATTTCCTCATGGGTAGTGCTTTTTCATCAGGATTCAATAAGATAAAAAAAGATGAAAACTCCATAAAACTATGAAGTGCTATTTATTGGTGTTGATTAGCTAGCTTAAAAAAATCATTATAACCAAAAACCTGAGAGAAATGATTATAGGAGGAAGGTTTGGATCATGGTGTTAGCCCATAGTTGGCTGGCTCCATTGTTTATGGGCTATGGTGAGACAGAAAGGGACAGAGGAGGAAAGTTATTCACCTCATGGTGGCCAGGAGTCAGAGAGGGGGGGTGGGAAGAAGAGAGGGGGAGGGAGAGGGAGAAGGGGAGGGAAAAAGAGAGAGATACCAGGGACTTCCTTTCCCCAACTAGGCTATACCTCCTAAATTTTCCAGCACCTTTAAAAAATATTTTTATTTATTTATTTCAAGGAGAGAGAGAGAGAGAGAAATGAGAATGGGCATGCCAGGGCCTCTAGCTACTGCAAGCAAACTTCAGATGCATGTGGCACTTTGTGCATGCTATAGAATCCACTCCCCCCGCCCCTTGCTTTACAGGCAAGCTCCTTAACCATTGACTAATCTCTCTAGCCCCCTAGCATCTTTTGTTTGTTTGTTTTTGTTTTTGTTTTGTTTGGCTCTTTCAAGGTAGGGTCTCACTGTAGCTCAAGCTGACCTGGAATTCACTATGTAGTCTCAGGGTGGCCTTGAACACAGGGTGATCCTCCTACCTCAGTCTCCCGAGTGCTGGGATTAAAGGCGTGTGCCACCATGCCTGGCTGGTTGTTGTGTTTTTTTTTTTTTTTTTTTTTTTTTTTTTTTTTTTTTGAGGTAGGGCTTCACTCTAGTCCAGGCTGACCTGGAATTAACTATGTACTTTCTGGGTGGCCTCGAACTCATGGCAGTTCTCCTACCTCTGCCTCCCAAGTCCTGGGATTAAAAGCATGTGCCACTACGCCCTGCTTAGCACCTTTTCTTTTAAAAAAAGTTTGCTTGTTTTTACATTTTATTTATTTGTGAGAGTGCACACGCACGTGCACTCACGAGTGAGAGAGAGAGAGAGAGAGAGAGAGAGAGAGAGAGAGAAAGAGAAAACAAGTGTACCAGGGCCCCTAGCCACTGCAAACGAACTTCAGACGTATGGGCCACCTTGTGCATCTGGCTTACATGGATCTTGGGGAATCCAACCTGGAATCCTTAGGCTTCACAGGCAAGTGCCTTAACCACTAAGCCATCTCTCTAGCCCTCCAACTCCTTTTAGAAGTGCACTACCAGCTAGTGACCAAGCCTTTAACCCATGAACCTTTTGGATAATACTTTATATCCAGCATTTTACAATTGGTAGAGAAAAATGGTGAAGCAATTAAACTCATTCTCAGGTGCAAGAAAAAAATAAAACAAAAACCCCACTGAGTCATTTTGGTTACTCTGGTATTTTCTGGTTCATTGGGAATGACTTTCTCACACTTATCAATGTATGCATTCTGTCTTGCAACTATTTTTTTGTTTATTTTTATTTATTTATTTGAGAGTGACAGACAGAGAGAGAAAGAGGCAGATATATATGGTGAGAGAGAGAGAGAGAATGGGTGCTCCAGGGCCTCCAGCCACTGCAAATGAACTCCAGATGTGGGTGCCCCCTTGTGCATCTGGCTAACGTGGGTCCTGGGGCATCAAGCCTCGAACCGGGGTCCTTAGGCTTCAGAGGCAAGTGCTTAACCGCTAAGCCATCTCTCCAGCCCCCTGTCTTACTACTATTTTTGTTGAGTGTCTAATGTTTGAGTGTGTAGGCACTCAAAGAACTCACAAGGCTTTCAACATCACTGGGCATAAGAATCACACTAAAAAAAAATCACACTTTGATTTTTTTTTAAGGTGCTGGGTATTGTGGCACACATCTTTAATCCCAGTACTCAGGAGGTGGAGGTAGGAGGATCATTGTGAGTTTGAGGCCAGCCTGAGACTACATAGCGAATTCCAGGTCAGCCTGGGCTAGAGTGAGACCCTATCTCCAAAACAAAAACAAAACAAATACAACAACAACAACAACAAACCAGCAGATAGGCTCCAGTGATGCTTTAATTTTTTAGCCAGGCGTGATGGTGCATGCCTTTAATCCCAGCACTTGGGAGGAAGAGGTAGGAGGATTACTGTGAGTTTGAGGCCAGCCTGGGACTACAGAGTGAGTTTCACGTTAGCCTGGGCTAGAGTGAAACCTTACCTCAAAAAAAAAAAAAAAAAAAAAACACCAAAAAAACAGTTCCACAAAAGATTCAGACTCCGTAACAGCCTAGAAACATCCCTTAAGTTAGCATGTCAACTATTCTAGTAAGAGCCATTCTTGGTTCACTCCTGAGACCGGCAAAGCTGGCTCTTCCTAAGGCAGAGGTGCTCAGCATTTATCTATTCCAGCCAAAGTCTTCATCCTGCTCAGCCTTGCTGTGGAAATTGGGGAGCCAAGAGAGAGGCTCTGTGGACTCCCTTCACCTCCTTCATCCCCCTCAGTGTAAGTCATCCTGACAGCAAGGCCTGGCAGATCCCAGGTACAGGTGTGTTCGTAAGGAATGGACTCTGAGACCTTCAGCAGGACCACTTGCTGCATGCTTTTAAAAATATTTGATGGCTCGAGAGACGGCTTAGTGGTGTATTGTTGGGGGTAGGCTTGGTATTAGCCAGTTTCCCTAATGCCAGTGTTTGGCACACTCTCCTGTTGCTATGGTCCACCTTATGTTGGCCAGGGGGTGATGTCCACCCTCTGTTCATGCCATCGTTTTCCTTGCCATCATGGAGCATCTCCCTTGAGCCCGTAAGCCAAAATGAACCTTTTTGTTTTCCCCATAAACTGCTGTTGATTGGGTGATTTCTACCAGCAATGCGAACCTGACTGCAATAAGGGCTAAAGAGATGGCTTAGTGGTTAAGGCACTTGCCTGCAAAGCCAAATGACCCAGGTTCAATTTCCCAGGATCAACAAATGCCAGATACACAAGGTGGTCCATGGATCTGGAGTTTGTTTGCAATGGCTGGAGGCACTGGTGCATCTATTCTCTCTCTCTTTCTCTCTCTCTCTCTCTCTCCCCTCTATCTCTATCTGCCTCTTTCTCTCTCAAATAAATAAAATCAAAACAATATATTTAAAATATTTATTTGAAAGAACAAGAGAGAAAAAGAGAGGAGAGAAAGATAAAGATATTGATTAAGAATGGGTGCACTAGGGCCTCCTGCTGCTATAAACGAACTTCAGATGCTTACAATACTTTGTGCATCTGGCTTTTCATGGGTACTGGGGAATTGAACCCAGGCTGTCAGGACTTACAAGCAAGTGCTTTACACACTGAGCAATCATTGTAGCCCCTGCATGGCTTTTCTCTGAGCCTTTGTTGGATGGCTTGGCTGATAGACTCCAATGTTCTTGCCCCTACTTCTTAATGTACTACCTTTAGCTACATTAACTCAATGCCTGGCTCTAATCTTCACTGCCTTGGAAGGGGATGGGAAATTGTGTTTCTCCCCTCACAGAGAGGGGATGAAACTAGGCTTCCTAAGTATGAGAAAACCCATCGGGGCGAGAGAGATGGCTTAGCGGTTAAGATACTTGCTTGCAAAGCCAAAGGATCCTGGTTCAATTCTCCAGGACCCACATAAGCCAGATGCACAAGGTGGCACATGAATCTGGAGTTCATTTGCAGTGGCTGGAGGCCCTGGCATGCCAATTTTTTCTCTTTCTCTCTCTCAAATAAATAAATAAATAAAATATACTTTAAAAAATCCATCAGACTACACGCATGACATGTCTAACTGGTTCTCAGGGAGACCAGAGACCAGCATCAGGTGATACATAGACGTCGGAGCCGAGTGCTGCTGAATCCGGAGGCCCAGGCCACTCTCCTGAATCTCCTTCAGTGCTCACTCTTGGTATGTGGACAGTCCTCTTTCTCTTCCCGAGCTTCCTGGGCTGCGAGGAACCCCACTGCTTTTCTCCCCGTCACATGTTTCACAGACCTCGTCCTCTAAACACACAAGTTCCCCCTAGAGAGACAGACTGTTCAATCTATTGGCTCTTGGATCTAAAAGGGCTTCAGAAATTGTCAAATAGAATGGGGTACCCTGCCTCAGCCTCCCCCTCTTCTCCATTTGACAGATGTAAAACCTGATGCGCAGAGACATAGGGGACTCTGTCTGTTTACTTCCAAGTGAGACATAATGTGTAACTCATCCTCCCAATCGGTCAGACTCAAGGCAGAAATGTACAAGATAACGGGATGGACACAAACAGTGGGCAAAAAAAAAAAAAAGGAGTCAAGAGGAGGAAAGTGTTTTGGGGTTCCTGACAACAGGTGGGACATGTCTTGCGTGTGTGCAGTGGCCTGCAGGATTTCCTTGCCTTATGAAAAAGCCTAGCTTTATCTTCTCTGTGGACAATCTCATGTGGCGGTGGGTCCCTAAGAGGCACTCAGTGGTTGTCTTTAGTCCACAGGTTTCTAAATAGTGTATACATTTTTCCTGGCATATGGTCTCACTTCCAGAGCAGCGCTGGAATTCAAGAGGGTCAGGCATAGCCGGGCGTGGTGGCGCACACCTTTAATCCCAGCACTCGGGAGGCAGAGGTAGGAGGATCGCCGTGAGTTCGAGGCCACCCTGAGACTCCATAGTGAATTCCAGGTCAGCCTGGGCTAGAGTGAGACCCTACCTCAAAAAACCAAAAACAAAAAAAAAAAGAGGGCCAGGCATAATTCTCCCTCCTGCATGCGTGGGAAGTCAGCTGAGCCCCAGACTCCATTTGATTCGCCTAATGTTGTGCTCTGTGGCTTGGGCTCCTGCCTCCTGGTTCCTCCTGCTTTGCATCTCTGTCACCTCGTGTTAATGGCTACCTTGTCAGCTCTGAAGACAGCTCTCTCCCCTTTAAAGAAGAAATCCATGGGCCAGAGTCCTTCAGACTTTTTAAAAAAATATTTTATTTATTTACTTGAGAGAAAGAGGGAGAGAGAGAGAGATAGACAGAGAGAGAGAGAGAGAGAGAGAGACATTAAGCCAGGGCAAATGAACTCCAGATGCATGCACCACCTTGTGCATCTGGCTTATGTGGGTCCTACAGAATCGAACCTAGATCCTTTCGCTTTGCAGGCAAACCACCTTAACTGCTAAGCCATCTCTCTAGCCCCTCCTTCAGACTTTTTTCCTGAAGCAGGTGGCATAGGCCTGACAGGGACTGTTAGAGCAATGGTTGGATATCGTCACGTCACCGCAGGAGGAGGATGGTCCTTATGCTTTGTTACTGGGATTCCTACCACAGGGCAGACACCTGTCCTTTTAGTTCCCCACATAAGAATTTGAGGCAATTCCTAGCCTTCTCTGTGCTCATTCTGTAGCCCAGATTTCCCATTGCAGCGGTACCCCCAGTTGAAATTTTCTTCCTCTTTTTTCTGTTCTCAAGATCCATGAAAAGATGTTTGCTTCTTCCCATTCTGAAGGCCCAAGGAGAATGCCCCGAACAGAAACCAAACCAGCAGACAGTGGCCAGTGGAAGGCTTTGTGCTCTAGTCTGCCCCAGATGGTGGGAAGTCTCAGCCCCGTGCTCAATTGTTCCAAATGTTCAATGGGATTAGCATGCCTTTGCTACCTCAAAGGGCTGATGAAAGACTCAAATAAGAGCACAGGCAGGAGAGACGTGAGAACGTAGCATGACTCGTAGCAGGAGCAACTCAGGTTAACAGCCGTTATCACTACATCAATAAATTCTCAGCTCCCAGAAGCTTTCTGCAAAGCAAAACTCCTTCGGGACTCCTCCTTCCAAAGGCAAATGATTTTGAATCAAGCTGATATCAGGAATTTATCTTTTGATAAAGTAATTTCTGTTCTGTGCAATTCATTCAGCCCCAACTCTTTCCCTGGCTTTATCTGCATTATCACCTTGAGACATGGTCTTCTGGAAGCAATCATCTTGGGGCTCTTTAACATCTCTGTTCATCAAATAAACTATCTACTGTGCCCACTAGACTGGGCTTGTGATGAAGGAAAAAAAAAAAAAAAAGCAGAGTCAGACATTTCAGAAAGATAGTTCACAAGAGTTTTCAGAACAAAACTTAGTTACTCAGAAAGCTTAGTTCACCAGAGCAATTTATTTCATGAGCCACTGGGTAGACTGGGCTCCACAGTCACCTCTGCAGCTTTCTAGGCAAAATTTTTCAAACTGGATTGAACTTCAGAAACCTTGCCTTCTCACACTCTAGGGATGGAGAAGGATGAAGGGTGGCACCCAGCCTGTGCCCTTCGCACTATCTGGAGACTCCCCTCTGTCATTGACAAGGTCATGGTGATGGCATTCTAGAGCCAACCCCACAAGGCCCTGAAATTGCCAGTACTATTGGGTCATGAGAGCAGTCGAGTATCCTCTTGACACTGAACCAATCACCTTAGCCAAACACAGTAGTGCCTTATTGAACTTTATTGGTTTGCACACAATAGAGATCCTAATGGCTAGCATAGGAGGGTGTCGACTTTCAGTTTAATGAATGATGGTTGGATATTCTTCATCCCGTGAGAGTTTTAGGACCTCCATACATGCAAGACTAGAAGGTGTGCCCAGGGGAAAGTCCTCAATGGTCTCACTAGGTATAATGGTGGAGAATTCCCCCCCACTTCTACTTTGTTTTCAGACCTTCATGTTTATGCTGTGAGGGAAATTGTGTCATCTTTTGGTTACAGGTTTAAAGATATATGCATCCTGTAGAGCAGCGCCCTAATTGCTCAGGGTGTGGTCAGCCAGATAGGATCATAGATGAGCCTCCACTGGTCAGTCCACTCATCTCTCAGACCAGCTGTCTTCAGATGATGAGGTACAGGGCGGGATACTGAACTCTGTGAACACAACCAAGCAAGTGCCTCTAGTCACTGAGCCATCTCCCCAGCCCTCATGAGCCTACCAGTGTGCTACTGCTGCATGAAAATAAATTTCTGGGCAGCAGAAGAGATGGCTAGGTGGTTAAGGCACTTGTCTGCAAAGCCTAACCCAAGTTCGATTCCCCAGTACCTATATAAAACCAGATGCACAAAGTGGTGATGTGTCTGGAATTTGTTTGCAGCAGTTAGAGGCCCTGGTCTACTCATTCTCTCTCTCTCTTTATATCTCTCTCTCTCTCTCTTTCTCTCTCTCTCTCTCTCCAGGGCATGGTGGTGTATGTCTTTAGTCCCAGCACTCAGGAAGCCAAGACAGGAGGACTGCTGTGAGTTTGAGGCCAGCCTGAGACTATATGGTGAATTCCAGGTGAGCCGGGGTAGAGTGAGACCCTACCCCCCAAAACCTAAATATATATATATATATATATATATATATATATATATATATATGTGTGTGTGTGTGTGTGTGTGTGTGTGTGTGTGAATTCCTTTATCCAAGGGAATTCTATGTTACATACCATAATGGTAAGATTCTTTTAGTTCCCTGATGATCATGTTGGCAAAGGAATCCCACTCAGGAAAAATACATAGATGATGGAACATAGTCCTGCCCTTTCTGAGGTCAGAGGATTCAAAAACAGGTGATTGTCTGGTGACCGAGGAGATTGTGCCCTCTCTAGGACTCAGTAGGACTTAGTGTTATCCTCTACTGTTGGCAAGTTGGACACTCAAATGCTGTGATTGGCAGAAAAACCTTCATGAGACCATTTCTGCCATTATAGCCACTTGACACATGGGCCCTGTGGAATGAGCAGTCGGTAGCTAGGGAAAGAAGTTGACCGTACCTTGGGGGTCATCTTGCTACCTTCTTTGTGGAAGCTTCCTTGGCAGTAAGTGCTTTATCGTGCTTCCCTGTGCCAGCAATGTCATCACAGCTTTCACCATCCCAAGACTTTCATCCACATACTCTTCTCCTGCTCCCTCTGTCATATCAATCTTCCATGGCTCATCTTTCCAAGTCCCTGGCCAGTCAAGTTGTCCTGTTAGCAACTGCCTTGTCACAAGACTGAATGCTCTGTACGTAAGTCCATCTATCTGTTGCAGTTACTTCCTTCCTCATTGCTGGGACAAAGCACAAAACCCAAACCAGCTCGTGGGAGGAAAGGCTTTTGTGGTAGTTTGACACAGGTGTCCCTCTTAAACTTACATGTTCTGAATGCTAGGACCCCAGCTGGTGGCAATTAGGGAACTGGAGTCTTCTGGAGGCAGTGTATTGCTGGCTTATGGGTGTTATAGCCAGCGTCCCCTTGCCAGTGTTTGGCACACTCTCCTGCTGCTGTTGTTCACCTGATGTTGGCCAGGAGGTGATGTCCACCCTCTGCTCATGCCATCATTTTCTCCTGCCATTATGGAGCTTCCCCTCGAGTCTGCAAGCCAAAATAAACCCTTTCTTCCCATAAGCTGCTCTTGCTCAGGTGTTTTCTGCCAGCAATGTGAAGCTGACTGCAACAGGTATATTTTGGTTTACAGTCTCAAGGCGGAAATTTCATCATGGTAGGAAAGCATGGCAGAGCAGAGGCTGGGCATCACATCTTGCCACAGCAGCTGGCAGGAAGAAGAAAGAGAGTGAGTTAGCTCTGGCAAAGGGAGCTAAGCTATCACACCCCAAAACTCACTTCCAGAAACATACTTTCTCTAACAAGGCTCCACCTCTCAAATTGTCACTACTGGGCAATAGGCATGAAGTTTAATCACAAACACATGAGGCCACAGAGGACATTCCACATTCAAATCACCACAGCCAGCCTTCTAAGCAAATCAGATGTCTTGTCCGAATTTCTTCCCACTGGCAGGCTATCCTTCACCATGGTCCTTCATGGCCGTCTCTGAGTACAGTTGTAATACATTGACCAGTGCCAGGATACAAATAGGATCATTGGTAAACTAAAACCACAGGCTTCTCTTCTACTAACCTGTCGGAAGTAACTTCCCATGAGGGCATTTTTGCGGGTGGAGGAATAGATGATGAAAACAGTGAGACTAGAAGCTGTGAGAATCTTGGTCCATTTGCCTGTGTTCCCTAGACCTACACAGTCCTGATTTCATATAGAAAAACTCATTTAATGGAATGCTGCTGCACATCCCTAACTATGATTTGGCAAATGAGCTAACACTCAATGTGTAATTGACACCTGAGGTCACAGAACCACTGGTGTCCTTTGGTCGCAGGTTCAGGGCTCACAGAATTCTTTACTCCTAAGTGTCTAGTCACATTAAGTACCACTGGATCTGCTAGGTCATGAGACTTCAGTTACAGGACAACTGGTATTGCAGGATGGACTTGGTACAGAGTTCTAGATTGTTCTTGACCCACCCTAAAATGATAACCCCATGGGTTGCTGAGTAAATGAGCCAGAGTGGAACACTCAAATGTTTTCTTTCAAAAATCAAAGGGAGCCGGGCAGGGTGGCACACACCTTCAATGCCAGCACTTGGGAGGCAGAGGTAGGAGGATCACTGTGAGTTCGAGGCCACTCTGAGACTCCATAATAAATTCTAGGTCAGCCTGAGCTAGAGTGAAACCTACTTCAAAAAAAAAAAAAAATCAAGCAAGGGGCTTTTTTCCTTGCAGTGCACAGGACAACACGGAGCAACTTAACATTGGAAGGTATGTCCCACAGTGCTCTAGTCCCCTGTACCTCCTGGAATGTCATCAGCATGCCAGTATCACCAGCCTACAGTTTATGGGGTCTCTCCCCACTTTTGTCATACCTTTCTGTTTAAAAAGCTTCAGGAGTTCTTGGTCACCAGATTTAACTGGTGCAGTATCATCAATAGAAGTAACCAGGATGAAGTCCTGTGAAGTACCGAGGTTCCTTTGAACTGTATTATGATAGCAAGCAGGAGAATTGTCACAACCCCAATGACCATGAGTGTCAACTGCTGTCTCAGAGCTTCTCACTATTCTAATTATGATGGAGAGAAAACCATTTTCCCAGTTGTTGGTGATATACCAGGTACCACAGCTCTAACAAAGTGCCTCAGACAGGACGGGAATAGCAGCCAGAAGCACTGCCTAAACCAAGTTTAAGTCCACAGTCTTTCTCCACAATCTGTATGGCCTTTTCCCCTGACCAAGTAGTCTAATAGGGATGCGATTGTGTTGTGTGTCATGGTCCTCTGAGAAAAAAGCAACTATTGTCATCTTTATCGAAGCAGCTGAGACTTTTAAGGTTGATCCTCCCTAGAAGGAGGAGTCAGGAAGGGTCATTAGACCCTCGCCTGAGATCTCAGGTGGCCCCTGTGCCGGCTGCATGCAACGGTGCACAAGGTCTATGGCCTCATGGGAGATAGAGTATATAGAAGAGGGGAGACCAAGGCACAGGGCGTTCCATCTACTCAGCCATGGTGAGGTCATGTCATCAAACATGTTGGCATGAGGCTTTTCAATGCCACGGCTGCTTTGGGGTTCTTGTGTTTCTATAAGTAATGACTTGCCAATGCTGTGGAAGAAAGCCCAAGAAAATGACTGGCTCACCATAATGAACTTTGGTGGAACTGGGCTGCCTGTGGGAAATTGGGGTGAGCATCTTATCTTCCAAGTCCATGATGGCGACTCTGATCTCTACAGAATCCTGGAGAATGTGGGCTTGCTTTTTATTTCCTCTTTTGGAAGGTGGGAGGATACGTAATGCCAACTTCCCAGAGGTCTCCCCTTGGCCTTTCTTACCTTGACAGCTTCTGTTCCATGGCTCAGGTTCAGGGAACCAAAATGTCTCTCTGAGGCTGGATGAAGTAAGGGATTCTGTTAAGGCCGTCATAGAACCTCACTCACTCTCTCTCATTCTCTTCCTCCTCCCTCCATCACAGTGAAAAGTAACTAGTCTATTCCACAGGTACTGTGTTTCTGCATTTGCCACTGTTTCCATAGCAATCAATTGAGCTAAATTTTGTCTTCCACCGGCTTTCTACTCTACAGTAACAAAAGGAATAATTTGAGTAATACCTTAAATTTTGTTTTGCATGTGTGAGGTATGGGTGCACTTTCACATATATATGTATGCATATGTAGACCAGAGGTCAATATCTTGGGCCTTTCTCAATCACTATCCACCTTTAAAGATTATTTTTTTATTTA
This sequence comes from Dipus sagitta, assembly GCA_036346955.1. Taxonomy (NCBI): domain Eukaryota; kingdom Metazoa; phylum Chordata; class Mammalia; order Rodentia; family Dipodidae; genus Dipus; species Dipus sagitta. Next base: position 256,514,868 of record CM070770.1, read on the forward strand.
GTTATTTGTGTGTGTGTGTGTGTATGCCAGATTCTCTTGCCACTGCAAACAAAAGCTTATCCAGCTTTACATGGGTGGCTGGGGAATTGAACAGAGGCCATCAGGCATTGCAAGCAAGTGTCTTTAACTGCTGAGCTTTTTTTAAAAAAAATATTTTATATTTCTTCTTATTTTATTTATTTTGGTTTTTCGAGGTAGTGTCCAGGCTGACCTGGAATTCACTATGTAGTCTCAGGGTGGCCTTGAAATCATGGTGATCCTCCTACCTCTGCTTTTTGAGTGCTGGTATTAAAGGCGTGCGACACCATGCCTGGCTTTATTATTTTATTTTTAAGCAGGGTCTCACGCTAGCCCAGGCTGACCTGGAACTCACTTGGTAGTCCAGGCTGGCCTTGAACTCATGGAGATCTTCTGACCCCAGCCTCCCAAGTGCTGGTATTAAATGTGAGCCACCATGCCTGGCAATTTTTTGAGACAGAGTCTCTCACTAAACCTGGATGCTAGTTAGCCAGCAAGCCCCAGGGATCTTCCTGTCTCTGTCTTCCCAACACTGGGATCACAGGCACATGTGGGTCCCTGGATCCTCGGGGTCGTGGTTCCCCAAAGCCATCAAGGCAACCATGGAGCAGGGTCTTGAGCAGCCATGAGTGCAACGGGAAGCACACCTGGCGATAGCTTCAGAGAGTAGCTCGGTTTATTTGTCAGGGTACTGAGTTTTTATAAGCAGTTGAGAGAGAGTGCGGAGAGGGTGCTAAGAGGATTGGTAGGTTCAAAGGTTGCTAGCCAATGCCTAGGGACGTTCATTCCAGCATGCAGGGAGAGAGTCAGGTGATCTACATAGTGGCAGGAAGAGGGTCACAAGAGGATGGGCTGTGTGAAGGATACTGGCTGATAAGGAGCTTCCTAGGCAACTGGCCAAAGGTCACAGGGCTATGAGCAAAGCCTAAGTCCAGGTGTGTTGAGCTTGGAGAGAGAGTGGCCTCCTGTAGCCCAGGGGATCTTTAGCCATGCCTGGCAGCTCAGGCCCATCTCCTGAAGGCCCCAGCCTGTGCCTGGCAGTGCCTGACAACCACACACCACCAAGCCCAGCTTCTACCTGTGTGCTGGAGATCCAAACTCAGACCCTCATGCTTACAGGGCAAGCACTTTGATGACTGAGCCATTTGAATATCCTTAATGCTACTTTATGCCACAGCAGTGTCCTATTTCCCTCAGCAATTATACTATTTATTCATTCAGGGTTTAAGTGAGACACTTGGTGGCAGGATCCATCTTTTTTGAATTATTATTTACAAATTTATATATTATTTTCTATGAAGGGACAAGGAAAGAAAAGAAATATGAGAAAGAAGGGTAAGGAAAAAATGTGAAGGTGAAGACATTTTATTTTATTATTTGATGAGAGAGAGAGAAAGACGGAGAATGAAAGGGAGACAGAGAAAGCACACACATGTGCACGCCAGGGCCTACTGCTATCGCAAATGAACTCCAGATGCATGTGCGACTTTGTGCATCTGGCTTTGCCTGGGTACTGGGGACTCAGACCTGGGGTAGCAGGCGTCTTTAAGTACCAAACCATCGCCCAAGCTCCAGAATCCATTTTATTTTTTCAAGGCAGGGTCTCACTCTAGCACAGGCTGACCTGGAATTCACTATGTACTCTCAGGGTGGCCTTTAACTCACTGCGATCCTCCTACCTCTGCCTCCCGAGTGTTGGGATTAAAGGTGCACGCAATCATGCCTAGCCCATTTTTTTTTATTATGTAGAAACTTTGTGTGGACACATCATATGTTGGTACCATCATTTCCCTCCTCCCTGCCCCCATTCCACTGAGGGTGCTCCTTAATGGGATTGCTAGTATTTACCATGAAGTTGTAGGCTATGAGTTATGAGAGCAGCAGTCCGTCATTGTGGGAAGGCCTATGTCTTTGGATATTCCTTCCCACCCTGTGGATCTTACCAGAATCCAGCTTTAAGGTTGCTTCCTAGGACCACTTCCTTGTCACCAAAGACTGTTTTAGCCAGACTCTCAGCAAAAAGCAGCTATACTAGATGGTTAGATTAGACAAGGCATCTTCATGGAGAGCATGACAGAGCAAAGTGTGAGCAAAACTAAGGGGCAAAAGCCACGTCACCAGAAGTGAGAGGTGGAGTTAGGAAGGAGGGGATACATCACAGGAACTATGTCCGTGGACGTCACAGCCATTACCAAGGGTATGATACAAGTGCAAGGAACGGACAGGTAGGAAATCTCCAACACCATTGGCCAACTCAGTGGGGAGCCAGAGAACAAAGGAGGCCAGTCCAAAACCGGAGTGACTACCCTAGGCCTCAGGGAACCTAAGAGCTGAAGTCCAGGAGAAGGGCCAAGGAAGAATTACCACTGATCCACATGCACTTCCGTGAGCAACCTCCTTTAGCCTTCAAATCCAGGGTCAACACGGCATGTACAACCTACCGTCATCCTCACATGCTTAATGATCAAGCAGGCTCAGAGAACCACTCGCTCAACATAATACACACAGTGAATGGTGCTGGGACTACTACAGCTTGGCCTGAGCAACTTGAACTTGACTTCACGCTGAGTGAGATTTATTAAACTACAGTAGAGGGCTCAACTGCGAGGAGAAATAGGGGAAAGGTTGGGGGCCAAAGGATGAGACTTGAGAGCTGGTCCGAGGAATTCTTTAGCTTTCTCTCTCCGTGGATCAGCAGGAGCCGTATTTGCTCCTGAAGCTCTTAAGCCCTGGAGAAATGAAGACGTCATGGACTCTAGCCTGAGACCCATAGTCTGCCTGGAAGCACCTACTGAGTGTTTCTGAGTGCAGTGGACACGGTGACGTGAGCGTCCTGTTGACAACTTCCTTTCCAAAAGCAAACATTGTCTCTCAGTGCTGTGGGTTCTGGGTTGAGCTCTTAAGCAAGTGAGCAGGTGGCATTTTCCTGGACACAATGATTGTTACAAAGTTGGGCACGTGACCTAAGCTGGGCCGAGAAGAAGCCAACAGAAGTCCATCTCTCAAATTTCGTCAGAGGACTTGGGATGTGAGAGAAGAATTTTAGGGTGCAGATTTCTCCAACCAGAGTCTAGATGGAAGCCAATGTCAAGGATGGGCAAAAGGAGTGATGGCCAAAGTCTTAGCTTAGCAGAATTTGAGCCTTCATCCAGCCATAGCCACAGCCTGGCCACCCACTGTCCTCCCCACCCTTGACTTTTTGTTACATAAGCCATAAATTTGTTTTCACCATGTAAGACAGTTTCCTGCTTGTGTAATCACAAGGTAATCGTGGCAGGAGAGGAGCTGGCCCATCTTCTCCTGGGGTACCACAGATTTCAGTGGAGTGGGCGGGACATGGGGGGAAGAAACCTGTGTGCCTGCCGAGAGAAAGGGAAGACGAGTATGCCCTGACATCAAAGAAGATAAACGCTGGAATCAACACACACCCCCTCAGGGGTATATTTAGTAAACTTCTTTTCTCACAGGGCTGGAAAGATCAAAACTGCTTTTTAAAAATAATAAAAAGGAAACAGCCGCTTGTGGTTTCTCTTGACACCAGCCCAATTTCTTGGCTGTCACAATACTTCCAAATAACATGTGTAAGATTTTGCTGGGCTATCTCTTCTGCCTTAAAACCCAAAGCAGAAAAACAACCGAAATCTGTAGTTCTAGCTGCATGATCGTGTGTGGTCGGAGGCATCCCGAGTCTCCCGCTCCTGGATGCCTTTCCCTGCGAAAGCAAGGCAGCTTCAAGCAGATATGGGAGAGCGTGAATTCCTGCTGGCCAGAGGCCTGTGTCATTAGATAGTGCCTTCTGAGGCCTGCCTGGACCACCTTTACCCCAGAGAAACGGGCATACCTAATCTCCCCTACAGAAGACAGACGTGCTGGGCTATTGAACTGAATTTTCGTACTGCCCTGAGACTCCCGGCCACCCCATCCCTTTTCCCTCCCATCCCATGCTCCCCAGAATATCTGTGTTCTTTTTCTCTGTCCTTCATGCCAGGTAGGATGCAAAGAACAAATTGTATCTTGCATTCCAGATTAACTATTCTATTTAGTTATAATTTTATCTTGGGATTTAGCATCGGTATTCTTTTTTTCTTACATCTTTTTTTTTTTTTTTGGAAGTAGAGTTTCACTGTAGCCCAGGCTGACCTGGAACTCACTATGTAATCTCCGGGTGGCCTCGAACTCATGGCGATCCTCCTACCTCTGCCTCCCAAGTGCTGGGATTAAAGGCGTGCGCCACCATGCCTGGCTTTTTCTTACATCTATAAACAATTATTTAAACAATTTTGTTGAAGTATAACTTACATATAATCAAATACAACATTTTAGCAAATAGCTGAGATTTTCTTTCTTTTTTTTTTTTTTGAGGCAGGATCTCTAGCCCAGGCTGACCTGGAACTCACTCTGTAGCTCCAGGCCGGCCTTGAACTCAAGATGATCCTCCTAGCTCAGCTCCTGAGTACTGAGATAAGGTGTGTGCCACCATGTCCTGCTCAGTAGGTAAATTTTGGCAAATAGATACATCTGTGGACCAGTAGAACTACCATCAATGTGCAGGATTCTATCACCCACAGAACTGCCTCTCTATTCTGGAATTCTAGACATAAGCCACCACTTCCAGCTTAACAGTGATTTTTTCAAAGTGCATATTTAATTTCATTTTAATGGAATATAATTCACCTCAAGTTAAGCTTTAACCTCTCTTGGCTCCTTTCCCTCAGCATGTCACTATGTTCAAGTTCCTCCAATAACTTCCAGAGCTGAACTGAACAAAATCCAGACAAAAACACCTTTATTGAATCCATAGGCCATTCTAGCCTGACATTTATTTCTTTGTTTTTATACAGCTAAGAAGCTCAACAGTAAAGTCTTCATTTGCTGTTGCTATATGCAAAACTTCATTCCTTCTTTTTTAAAATTATTTATTTATTTATTTGAGAGTGACAGACAGACAGAGAAAGAGGCAGATAGAGAGAGAGAATGGGCGCGCCAGGGCCTCCAGCCACTGCAAACGAACGCCAGACGCGTGCGCCCCCTTGTGCATCTGGCTAACGTGGGTCCTGGGAGTCGAGCCTCGAACCAGGGTCCTTAGGCTTCACAGGCAAGTGCTTAACCATTAAGCCATCTCTCCAGCCCTCATTCCTTCTTTAACACGCTTCTGCCACTCCATTGCGATATCTCTGGGACAGTAATGGATGTATATGCATAGTCAGGTTCTGACATCTAGGTGCCTACAAATAGCCCTGTTGTTGGGCAGGGCTGGGAATGAGGTTAGATAGATGGTGGGTTGTGAAATTGAAGGTGATGGGGGCTAGAGAAGCTCTTCGACTACTTTCTTAGGTGCTAGTCTTGCCTTTGCTAAGTTCTTTTCGCCACTATCTAAGTAATCATCACATCCACACATGATCATGAAGTGACTGGAGACAGGCCGAGAGGCCTCTCCATGGCCTCCATTCTGAGCATGGCTTCTTTAACTTCACCGCCATCCCACCCTCTCCTCACCCCCTCCGCCAGGCAGCGTCCTCAAACCCTGACTTTCACACATTGCTGACCAGCACCATCCACCCTCTCCATCTACTTATCCCCCTCCTTGCTTAGCATATATGTACTGTGTAGCTTTTGTGCAATCAAACTCAACAACAGAATCATTAAGCCAGGCATGGTGGCTCACGCCTTTAATCCCAGCATTCACGAAGCTGAGGTAGGAGGATCTGTCTGAGTTCAAGGCCAGCCTGGGTCTACAGAGTGAGTTCCAGGACAGCCTGGGCTAGAGTGAGACCCTACCTCAAAAAGACAAAAAAAAAAAAAAAGTCTGGAGAGATGACTTAGCAGTTAAGGCACTTGCTTGGGAAGCCTAAGAACTCATGTTCGAATCTCCAGGTCTCACGTAAGCCAGACGCACAGTAACATAAGCCGGTAATGTCGCACATGTACACAAGAGGGTATATGTGTCTGGAGCTTGTTTGCAGCAGCTGAAGGCCCTAGCACAACCATTCTTTCTCTCTCTCTCTCTCTCTCTCTCTCTCTCAAAAAAAAAAAAAAAAAAAAAAAGAGCTGGGCGTGGTGGCTCATGCCTTTAATCTCGGCATTCACGAAGCTGAGGTAGGAGGATCTGTCTGAGTTCAAGGCCACCCTGAGACTACAGAGTGAATTCCAGGTCAGCCTGGGCTAGAGTGAGACTCTACCTCAAAAAGACAAAAAAAAAAAAAAGAATAGAAAGAGGCAAGTCAGAAAGAAAGCAGCCCACGACCGCATTCCGTGAGGACCAGTTGTGTCAAGAAAAGGCAAAGACACAGCAGTGAGAAGCTCCGAGTCTGTACCTCGCTGGGCTCCTGTTCTCCAGGCCCAAACTCACTCTTCCTCCTAATGTGCTCTGCCGCTCTTGGCAGATGGGGCATGTTTTAGCTCCTGTTATGGGTGTTTCTCGCAGGGTTTTGAATGCTTGCTCCCTAACCTGTAGCACTACTTTGAAAGCGGTGGAGCCTTTAGGGAGTGAGACCTGGCTGGCAGAAGCATGTCACTAGGTCTGAGTCTTTGAAAGTCATACCCACCCCGTCAGGTTGCAGTCGGCTTCCTCTGTGAGCAGCTGCCGCCACCGACCAAGCCACACCTGCCACCGGTGTTTTCTGTGTCACGATGGACTAAGACCTTCTGAAATGGTGAGCCAAAATAAATTGTTTCTCTCGGGTATTTTGTCACAGAGATGAGAAAAGTAATTAACACGGCTTCTTTTTGTATGTCCCTTTACCAATGCATGTGGACATATGTGAAGTTAGCAGAGAGATTTGAGGATCAGAAAGTGGAAAAAACAGAATCAGGTATACAAAGGGGGTGGCTAGTGGGTAGAGATACACTTCTGTCCCTTTACTTGCTGAAATTCACGCCCCACCAGCCTCCTAGGAGAATACATTATTTATTTATTTATTTGAGAGAAAGCGAGAGCAAGAGCGAGAGTGAGAGAGAGAGAGAGAGAGAGAGAGAGAGAGAATGGGCATGGGAGGGCCTCTAGCCACTGCAATGAAATTCCAGATGCATGTACCACCCTGTGCATCTGGCTTATGTGGGTACTGGGGAAATTGAACCTGGGTTCTTAGGCTTCGAAGGCAAGTACCTTAACCACTAAACCATCTCTCCAGCCCAAGGAGAACAAATTTCTAATTGTGTTTCTACCTCTCTGCCACCTCCTTGGTTCCACACTCTTCTGGCGTAGTCATTCTCATCCTATCTACACATCACTTTGTGAGCCTCGTAATTGGATTCAACCACTTTCTGCTCTCTTCCGGTGACCCTAGTTTACTGCCACCCGGCCAACCCAAAAGAATCCCAGTGCCCTCCTTGTTCCTCATCCCTCTCCTCCACTGGTCATCAAGATCTGCTCATTCCATGTGCCCAGGATCTTCTGAAAGTAGCTCATGCCCTTGACCCCACTTCCCTGGCCTCTATTCAGGCCTCTGTCTATGCCTCCTGTTTGAACTTCCACAACAGTCCCCTAGTTCATCTCCAGACCCTGGAGGCCCTCTGTGGTGCTTTGAATCAGATGCCCTCCCATAAACTCATGTGTCCTCAATGCTTGGTCCCCAGTTGAAGGGAATTTGGGAGGTGGAGCCCTCCTGGAGGAGGTGTGTTGTTGCGGGCAGGCTTAGAAATGTCATAGCCTGGTTTCCCCTTGCCAGAACCTGGCTCGCTTCCTTGCTGCTGTTGTCCACCTGCTGTGGCAGAAGTGATGTCCAGCCTCTGCTCATGCCATCCTTTCCCCTGCCATTCTAGAGCTTCCCCTCAAAGCTGTAAGCCAGCCTAAACCCTTTCCTCTCACCAGCTACTGTCCGTAGGGCGCTTTGTCCCAACAAGGAGAAGGTAACTACAACAGCCTTCATTTTCCACACAGCCCCAAGGATGTGAATTTCTCTAACTTAAAATGAAGTTGTGGAGTATTTCAGACATCCAGGAAGAGACGTTAGAAACGACACAATAAACATCTACCACTTGGAATTAACAGATGGAAACTGTTGTGGTCTATTTCTCCTAAGCTAATATTTCCAAATACAGATTTTAAATTTTCAAACATCTGTATTTCTTTTGTTTGTTTTGAGACAAGGTCTTGCTCTAGCCAAGGCTGACCTGGAATGCACTCTTGTAGTTCCTAGCTGGTCTCAGACTCACAGCAAACCTCCTACCTCTGCCTTCTGAGTGCTGGGATCAAAGGCGTGCACCACCACAACCAGAAGATCTTAATTTTTGTCTCTTGATTAAAGAGACATTAAGCATTAGTGGGCCAAGTATGCTGACACATGTAACCCTGTCATTTGGGAGGCAGAAGCAGGGGGATGGACATAAGTTTACATGGTGAGACCTTGTCTCCAACATGCACGTGGACACACATCAGCTCCAGTGGGGTTCATGGGGCTTGGTGTCTGGGTGTAGAGCTCAGTGATAGAGAACTTGCCTACCATGTAAACTGAAAACATTACTTAAAATATTTTTTAATTTTTATTTATTTATTTGTTAGAGACAGAGAGGGAGAGAGAGAGAGAGAGAATGGGTACACCAGGGCCTCTAGCCATTGCAAATGAACTCCAGACACATGTGCCACCATGTGCATCTGGCTTACATGGACCTGGAGAATTGAACCAGGGTCCTTAGGTTTTGCAGGCATATGCCTTAACCACTAAGCAATCCCTCCAGCCCCTCTAAAAGTATTTTTTATTTGCAACTTCCATACTTACAGACAATAAACAATAATCCCTTCCCCTTTCTCACTTGCCCCTTCACAAATGCACTCTTCATCATGTCCCCTCCCTCTTTCCACTAGTCTCTCTTTTATTTTGATGTCATCATCTTTTCCTCCTGTTATGAGGGTCTTGTGAAGGTTGTGCTAGGCACTGTGAGGTCATGGATATTGAGGCCAATTTCTGTCTAGATGATTGCACTGTAAGCAGTCCTACCCTTTCTTTGGCTCTTACATTCTTTCTGACACCTCTTCTGCAGTGGACCCTGAGCCTTGGAAGGTATGACAGAGATATTTCAGTGCTGAGCACTTCTCTGTCACATCTCAGCACTATGGTGCCTTTTGGGTTATCCCAGTGATCACTACCATTGAAAAGAGAAGTTTCTCTAACCAAAAGTGAGGTTAGCATTAATATATGGGCAAGAATGTTAAGTAAAGTGCTTACAGGGCAGTTTGGTGAGCATAATATATGCATTTGGCCAGACAAGAGCAGATGTTACATTCCTAAGGCTCATGACCTCCCCCACCATAGGCTTTTGATTAGGTTTTCAGTACCAGGCATGTATTCCCTCCCATAGAGTGGGCCTTCAGTCCAATTAGAGAGTGGTTGGTTTCCTCCATAACAGACATGCCACTATTGCACCCATTTGGTCATTTGGCCTGACTGTCCAAACTTGAGGCTTGCAGTGTCCACTGTTTTCACTGCTGATGACCTTCTGTCTCCCATAGGGCTGCATGCAATGCAGCTTTTTCCAGCTTTCTGTCAGCTGGTCTACATGGAGGAGGTTTTCATCTCAGCTCCAGCTTGATTTCTTAGTGACATTGCAGCCCAGGCATGTGGAGTCTTCAGCAATAGGGTCTTACCATCTATTTCTGGTGGAAAAACAAGAGCTTTGGCAATAGTCTGTAATGTTTTGGGGGCATCATAGACCTTCCTGGCCAACAACTCACTGGAAGGTATCCCATTCTTGGCACTGAAATTTTTCTAATAATAGTCTATGGTTTCTGGGTGTGTTATTATCCTAAAAATTGATTTTCATATGGCTTATTCATAGTATCTTGAATTTTTTTTTTTGAGGTAGAGTCTCACTCTAGCCCAAGCTGACCTGAAATTCACTATGTAATCTCAGGGTGGCCTCGAATTTACTGTGATCCTCCTACCTCTGTCTCCTGAGTGTTGGCATTAAAGGCGTGCACCACCATGTCCAGCCAATATCTTCAATTTTTATTAAGCCTCCCCCACCCTCCTTTTACTCAATCTCTTCCACTGACCTCACTTAGGCCATTCCACCCCCAGTAATCTGCTCATCTACTTACATATATACAATACCATCCCCTGAAGTCCTCTCCCCTCTCCCCTCCCTTAACTGCAAACATTTTTAAAAGTTCCAATATATCTAAATTGCACCCAGTATAATTTCTGAAAGGGCTCTGGAACCTAACTATCCATCAGTTACCTCTCTAAGCCTTAGTGTATTGTTATTCTTCTAACTGATATGAACAAGTACCTGATGAAGTGCACCTTAAGAGAGGAAGGGTTTATTTTGGCTCACAGCTTGAGGAGATACAGGGAAACAACTTAGTACAGTTGCCAAGACCAGCATGGCTATGGCCTGTTGGGGCAACTGAAGGACTACAAAGAAAGAAAGACACAAATAATAAAGTTGGGATGGGCTGGTCTACAGGCTCTGATGGAGACACTGCAACCCCACCTAACCAGTGTTGGGTTGATTTATACACAAGCAGAAGAACTTTGGCAACAACTTTCTTTTATCAAAGATTTAAAAAAAGGCATGGGAATGGGAGACAAGGTCAGACAATGCAGCTGCAGACTGTTTCTCTGCATGTGCTATCTTCTGTACAAGGTCAGGCCCGTGCAAACAGTCCAAGAGGAGGAGTTAAGGAGGACCGCGCTGGGGCTCTGGTCTCTGCTGTTTCAACCGGAGGTAGACATGGCTGTGCCCATGTAAACGGCTCCTGCTGGTTGGGGCTGCGTAGGTACATTGTGTCTGCAGTCAAGGAGCACAGAGTGAAGAGGAAACGGTCTGGCTATGACACTTCGAGGTTTGCCCCCAGTGATCCACTTCCTTCAACAAGGCCTTGTCTCCTACAGATTATACAACTTTCCCAATCAGTGCTATTAGCTGGGGACTGACCAAGTGTTCAAGCCCATGAGCTTACCAAGGACAATTCATATTCGACTCACAGTATGCAGATTCCTTGTCTGTAAAGTGATGATGACATCATGGGGCTGTTACGTAATGTGGCATACATGGTACACAGTGCACATGCTGGTTTTCTAACTCCTCCTCTATCCTGATTTCCAGGGAAAGAGAGAAGGGAGAGAGGAAGCCGACTGAGGGAGCTTTTAAAGGAAAGGGAGAAGGGAAGAAAAAGAAACATTAATACAGCTTGCCTCTCTCTCTCCCTCTCTCTCTCTCTATCTATCTATCTCTATCTCTCTCTCTCCCTCCCTCACTTCTTTCACACTCTGTAGCCCAGGCTGACCTGGAACTCACTCCGTAACCCATTACAGCCTTGAGTTCATCATGATTCTCCTACCTCAGCCTCCTGAGTGCTGGCATCAATACAGTTTAAAGAAAGAGTTGGACAGGAGAGAAAGGAGAGAAACTGAGATGAAAGGATGTCTAAGAGGAGGAAAAGAAAAGAAATGAAATGAAAGGGAGGTACCTTCCCAGACAAAACAGTTTTTCCCAGGACAAAAGAGACCTGGGAGGAGTTAGTATAACAGTAAGGGCAGCCTAACAGTAAGGGCAGCTGGCCTGGATCTAATCCTAGAGCCCAGGCACTGGCCTGGAAGAAGCTCCACCAGGGGGCAGTGTGGAGCTCCTGCTGCCTCTGCCATAATTCACCCTCTCCCTGGGAACGCCAGGGAAACACTGATTGAGTTGATGTCATGTCACTTGGATAGATTTTGCTACTTGTTATTTGAGGGATAAGACAGGCATCGAGCTTTCTGGAGATTAATTTTTGATTTATTGGAGGTAACAATGATTTATTCTGAAACACCCCCAGGGCAAAGAAAGGGCTGTAAATATTTTAAATGCTGTTAGCCAGTGACAAGAAACATTGCTGGTTGGGGAGCAGGGCAGATGGGAATTTCAAATCCTTCCCTAAGTTACTTAAAGGCAAACTGTGAACACTTGCCAGCTTGTTTAAGACAGAGGCTGGGGAGGAGAGAGAAACATATTAAATTGTTATGTTATACTCACACAACGGCATTGTTTTTTCTGCCAAGTCCATTGGCTCTTCCTACGGATGGTTGGGATGGGTTTAGACTTCAAAACTGCTGAAACAGTACTGGGAGGCAGCACTCAGACTCCTTCAGACAAGAGACAAGGAGAAGAGCTGGGGCCAGAGAGATTGCTCAGTGGTTAGGGCATTTGCCTGCAAAGCCAAATGACCCAAATTCAATTCCCTAGTACCTACATGAAGCCAGATGCACAAAGAGGCTCATGCATTTGGAGTTTGTTTGCAGTGGCTGGAGGCCCTGGCATGCCCATTCTCTCTGTCTGTCTCTCTATCTCTCTGTGCTGCTTGCAGATAAGTAAATTTCAAAAGTATATTTTTTGGAAGAAGAAGAAGAAGAAGAGCCACCCACCCACGCTCTCTGGTAGCCCAAAGGAACCCAGGACCAAGAATGAGGCAAGGTGTGGGGAAAGCCCTGGATGAAGAGTCGCACGCTGGGCCCTGAGTCTGTTTCTTCACTTGTTACGTGGGGCGATCATCCTTGCCGGTGTGGCAGGTGGGAGACAAAGACTGAGTTAACAAGACAACAATTTGATGTATTTGGCACAATGCTCTCCCCTGCCCCAGCCTGTCTTATCTGGTTTGATGCGGAGAAGAGACAGCCAGCAGGCTTCTCCAGCCTCCTCCCCCCCTGGCTTTTATGTTAGGCCTGACTTTCAGGGAGAGAGATGGAAATGTCTTCCCACATGAGAGTTATAGTTGAGCACTGGGCTCCAACCCACTTGGCAAACCAGAAGAAAACTGGGAGTCCGTTGTAGGTGAAGGGCCGTGCCAGCTCTCTGAGAACTGTGTGTGGTTGGTATTCCCCCTGCAGGGCTGGGACTAGAGGGACGAGAGTCAGGTACTTGCCTTGGGTATGCAAATTTTTTAAGGGATGCCCAAAAATTCAGGAATTAAGTTAGATAATATCTTAATTAAACATTTTTAAAAATATTTTATTTATTTATTCATTCATTCATTCATTGGAGAGATAGAAAGAGATAAACAGACCCACAGAGAGAGAGAGAGAGAGAGAGAGAGAGAATGGGTACACTAAGGCTTCCAGCCACTGCAAATGAACTCCAGATGTCTGCACCACCTTGTGCATCGGGCGTTACGTGGGTACTGAGGAATCAAACTTGGGTCTTTAGGCTTTACAGGCAAATGCCTTAACCACTTAGCAATCTCTCCAACCCTTAATTAGATATTTTTTAAAAATCAAAATTACTACAAAAAGTCCATCATGAACACAATACGTAGTTTTAAAATAAATATGTGCTCAGTTGTCACCCCGCATAACAAGTTGTTTCCACTCCCCAGGGCCACACAGGCGGGAGCTCCAGGGGCAGACATTCTGCTCTGCCTGAGGCTCCATGTTGGGTTATCAACCCTGGCCCCTCAGCGGAAACTGTGCCTGCCTTTCTCTTCTGATCTCCAGCAGGAGACCAAGTGGTCTGTTCACAGGCTCTGGAATAAGGTGAGGCTGGATTTCAGTCCCTACTCTGTTACTGACTAGCTTTGGGACCTTGGAACAATTGGTTAACACTTTGTAAGCCCCAGTTTCTTAGTCTGTAAACCTTAATCCCTCCCTTCCCTCCTGCCCTGCTGAGCTATTACAGAGATTAAGTGGAGTCCTGTACACAGTGTTTCTAATGGAGGACGTAGTCCATAGAAAGTGCTCAGTAAACATTAGTCAGTCTTACTACGTACAAAATGGGTATTAGGTCCTCCCTCTCAAACTGGCACACGTTGCATGCTGAAGAGCCATCACAGTAACGAGAAGGAAGAGAAGAAAATGAAGCGTGGCTCTCCATTTCTCATCTTGGAAGCCAGTTCCTAAAATAATTCTAGGCATGGCCTGGGCATTTCAGACAGCCTCTCCCGAGAGAGGGTTCAAGTGGTGATGTAGAAAAGGAGCAAGCTAGCTTTTTCATTGGTAGTCAGCCAAGGACAGAGGCCCAAGGAGAATGTAGACGCCAACCTAGCCAAGCTGGACGAGAAAGTGGCCGCTCAGCCACTCTCAGGGCCTCGACCTTAAAAAGCTGCGTTTCCAGCCTCCCAGGTTGGTGGACCCCTTCTAAGCTTGCACACCTTTTCTGAGTGCCCACCAGTCAAGATCTCACTATGCACCTGAACCTGACCAGGAGAACATCCCACCTAAATGCCTTGTCGTTTATATTTCCAAGGCTATAAAGAAGCCCAAATCAGGCTGCCATGGGGGTAACCTGCTCAGCACCCCTCCAGCTACTCAGCTAGGGAGCTTTTCCTTCCTCTTATATGCTTCTTTAAAAGAAATCTTTGGGCTGGAGAGACGGCTTACCAGTTAAGGCACTTGCCTGTGAAGCCTAAGGACTCAAGTTCGATTCCCCAGTACCCACATAAGCCAGATGTACAAGGTGATGATACATGCATCTGGAGTACATTTTCGGTGGCTGGAGGCCCTGGCATGCCCATTCTCTCTCTCTCTGTCTGCTTGCAAGCAAGTAAATAAAATATTTTAAAAGAAATCTTTAATAATGTATCCTTTGTGTCTATGTTTTTCAATAAGGGCTTTGGTTGGAGTATTAATCTCACTAGGAACTCAAGAATCTCGCATTATTTTTGGTTCCCTGATTCAAGAGTCTCACATCAGCGGGATCCCAAATATACTTAGTCACAGTGGGTGTACTAATGCCTGCAGCAGGTGCTGCAAACCCAGCGACAAGTCACCGTGGGAAAGCAGATGTCAAAGCAGCTGAACGCTGTGGGTCTTGTGACGAGAAGCTTCCTGCCAGCGCTGCTTCTGGACCTGCTTCCCTTCCAGAGTTGGACGCGCAGGAGCCTGGAGCTAAGGGAGCGGCTCATCCCTAGCAGACACGTCAGACTGCGCTTCACGCAGTCAGCACCTGAACTCCTTGCTCCTGGTTTCCCTTTGTCTCACTCCCCTTACTTGTTTCGATGTCTTTAGCTTCCCCAAATCAGTTTTAGAACAAAGTTGAGAATAAATAAATGAATTTGATCTGTATTTAAGGTCCTCATTATGGATGTGTATATTCTTGCATACCTTTCTTTTTCTTTTTAAATTTCATTTTATTTATTTGAGAGAGAGAGAGAGAGAGAGAGAGACAGAGAGAGAGAGAGAGTGAGAGTGAGAAAGAAAGAAAGAAAGAGAGAGAGAGAGAGAGAGAGAGAGAGAGAGAGAAAGAAAGGAAGAAAGAAAGGAAGAGAGAAAGAAAAAAAATGGGTGCACCAGGGCCTTCAGCCACTGTAAACGAACTCCAGACGCATGTGCTACCTTGTGCCTCTGGCTTATGTGGGTCCTGGGGAATAGGACCTGGGTCCTCTGGCTTCGCAGGCAAGCACCTTAACCACTAAGCCGTCTCTCCAGCCCACCTTTTTTGAAACAATTATTGCCTGCTGATGCCTACGAATGAGTGTTTGTGTGCCACTGACTGGATTTTAAGTAGCGAGTTCCAATGCGTACCCAGGAAGCATGGGCACAGAGTCTATTGGTGTCAGTATAAACAGCAGGGCTGGGCCCAGGTATCTAACTTGGCAAGAGTCAGCTTCAGGCAGTGGTTCTCAACTAGGGACTTTCTTGCCTCCCAGGAGGCACTGGGCAAGATCTGGAGACTGGGTTATCACAGTCTGGAGAGGGGGCACCTGGCATTTCCACTGGCATCAGGGGAGAGGTCAAGGTAGAGCTCAATGCCCCACGGCATACAGAAAGACCTCCTATGGCAAGGAATTGTCTGCTCTCACATGTCAACAGTGCTGAGGAGGAGAGGCTCTGATTGAAGGGTAGGTATTCTGGAAGCAGAGAGGAGGAGCAGAGGTGTAAACATACCAAGGCTGGGCAGGGAGAGAAAACACCCAGTGGCCTGTCTCCTCAATTTCCAGGAGGACCCTGGGTTCTCCTGTGGGGCCACGGGGATGACAAGGACAACATGGGGTCAGGTATTGTGGAGGAGTCAGACTTGGGCAGGGACTGGGCTTTCTTTAAGTGCTGGGTGTCTTCGGGTTGCCAGTGCACTTTCTGCACAGAGAACTCTGCTCCTGGAGGCTTCCAGCTGTGCTTGGCCAAAGGGAGGCCTAGCATAGGAGGAAAGAGAGGGATGGGCATTGATGTCCTGGGCCCTCTCCATGCTCAGCTGTACTCCTCCATTGACCTCATAGCTCTTCTCAGGGAGGCTGTTTCCATAGCACTCTCTCCTTAAAGGGAAAGGCGATGTCTCCCTCCTTCTGTGCCTTCTAGGTGTGAGATGGCTACTGCCCTACCTGCACTCGTGCTGAGACAGGGCGCTCTGTCCTATGGTTTCCACACGTCCTGCTGCATTAGGATTGTCCACAAAAACGGAAAGAGGAGATGGACAGGTAGGTGATAGACAGGAGGGCAGGCAGATGATCAGTGTATGACAGCGTCAATTCATGTGATTATGGATGCTGAGAAGTCCTGCCACCTGCCACAGGCAAGCTGGAGACCCAGGAAAGCCTGGTGCAGTATGATCCCCTGAGAGCCAGAAAGCATCCAGTCTAGCCCTGACGGCCTGAGGACGAGGGCAGGAGACAATTGATGACTATCCACTATACTAACCGAATCCTGCTGGATTAGTCACTATCTCATTGCTGGGACTAAATACCTGACCAGATACAACACAAGGAAGGAAGGAAGGAAGGAAGGAAGGAAGGAAGGAAGGAAGGAAGGAAGGAAGGAGGAGAGGGGAGGGATTTATTTTGTCTTACAGTTCAAGGTTACAGTCCATCATGGTGGGAAAAATGTGGTGGCAGGGGCATAAAGCAACTGGTCACATGACATCCTCAACCAGGAGGAGGCAGAGAGTGATAAATGCTGCTTCCCAGCTCACTCTCTCCTTTTATCCAGTCTGGGACCCCAGCCCGGGGAGTGGTGCACAGTGAGAATGTGCCTCCCACTGCAATTAACCTAATCAAGATAATGCCTCACACACATGCCCAAAGGTTTCTCTTCATGGCGATTCTGTCACACTGACAATGGGAGATCAATCATCACAAGCCTATCCCATGTCAACTTGACACTGAAACATAACACTTTGAAGCCATAACCTTCTGCCCCTGTCCTTGTAATCCTTAACAGTCCCACTCAAAAGTGTAAGCACAGATCTCTTCTGAGGCTCAGGCAATCTCTTTTTTATTTTTTAATTTCTTTCTTTCTTTCTTTCTATTTTAGAAAGAAAGAGAGAGAGAGAGAGAGAGAGAGAGAGAGAACTGGTGCACCAGGGCCTCAGCCACTGAAATCAAACTCCAGATGCTTGTGCCACCTAGTGGGCATGTGACCTTGCCTTTGTACATCTGGCTTATATGGGATCTGGAGAGTCGAGCATGGGTCCTTAGGCTTTGCAGACAAGCACCTTAACCGCTAAGCCATCTCTCCAGCCCTCAGGCAATCTCTTAACTGTGAGCTCCTATAACATAAAAAAAAAAAAGCAAGTAGCAAGGCTGGAGAGAGATGGTTTAGAGGTTAAGGCACTTGCCTGTGAAGCCTAAGGACCCAGGTTTGATTCCCCAGTACCCACATAAGCCAGATGTATAAGGTGGCACATGCATCTGGAGTTTGCAGACGTCCTGGTGCACCCATTCTCTCTCTCTTTCCTTCCTCTCACAAGTAAATAAATAAAATATTTAAAAAACAGGTAGCATACTTTTAGAACATCAAAAAGCAAGTTACATACTTTAGAATGGCACAGAGCAAACATTTCCAGTCCAAAAGGAAGGAATGGGAACATAGCAAGAAAAATCAGACCAAAGCAAGACCAAAACCAATCAGAAAAACTCCAAATCTTGCAGTTCCATGTTTAGCATCTGAGGCTCCTGATGGAATTATTCAGGTTCCAAAGGGCTTGAGTATCCTCCGCCATCTACCTCTGCTACCTGTAGCACTCATAACCTCTCTCTTGGGGCAGCTCCACTCTGAATCTACAGCTTTCCTTGGTAGATGTCCCATGGTTCTGGCATCTCCAATATCCTGAGGTTTAATTGCAACTCAGTTCATGTACGTAACTTCATGCAATTGTCTCTCAGATCCTCCTTGCAAGGACTCTTAACTCTTAACATCTCTCTGGGCTCATGGTGTAAAACTCCATGAGCTCCTCAATCTTGCATCTTTCATGTCTCCAAAACCATTACCACATGGATGCTACTGTCAAGTTCTGCTGTCAGCTTGAGAGGCAGCCTGGCTCCTTTCATCCAGTCAGGTTCTTTGGAAGCATGTAACAGGAACTCCCTCTAGCCCAGTTCCTGATAAGAGTCTTTATTCTCCTGTGAAACCTCATGAAACAGACCTCCACTGTCTGATTTTTCTCTCAGCATCCTTGTCTTCCAAGCTCTCACCAGAATGGCTCTGCTTACAGTATCCAAAGGTTTTCTAGACCAAGGAATGGGTAAGTCATAATCAGTAGAAGTTGATTTAGCTCACAATTCTGGAAGCTGGGAAGTCTATACGCATGGTGCCATTATCTTGCAAGGGCATTCATTCTGCATCATAACATGGTGGAGGGACAGTGCCCATGTGAGCAGAAAGCGCAGAGCCAGACTGACTCCTTTCATCAGGAACCTGCTCCCACTGTGACTAGTGCCCAAGATGATGGCATTAGTTCAAAGCTGTAGCCAGAGACTCAGGACCCACTCTCCTCATAAAGGTTTCCCCTTTCAATGCCCCTATGCTGACAGTTAAATCTCCATATGACTTTTGCAGTGGATTCCTAGCTTACAGTCAGGCAAACAATAAATATAACCTTTCTTAGCATTTTAATTTTATCCAGGTCCTCAATGGACTGGAATAACACCCACTCACACTGGGGAAGGCCATCTGCTTTACTCTGTCTACCAACTGAAATGCCAACAACTTTTGGATAACCCCTCTCAGGCATACCTAGAAATTATGTTTAGCCAAATGACTGGTCATGCCTTGGCTCAGTCAAGTCCACTCACAAAGCTACCTTCACCCCAGCCCCTATCTTTATGAATAAATAGCTTTTCTTCAAATTCTTCACATTTGAGTGTGCCATCTGTTTCCTTCAGGGGTCTAAGACCACACACATTCATTTGTTTCTTTTTTATATATTTTATTTTCATTTAGTTATTTATTTGACAGAGAAGGAAGGGGGAGGAGAGAGAGAGAGAGAATGGGCACGCCAGGGCTTCCAGCCACTGCAAACGAACTCTAGACATGTGTGCCCCCTTGTGCATCTGGCTAAAGTGGGGAAAGTCCTGGGGAATCGAACCTGGGTCCTTTGGCTTTGCAAGCAAATGCCTTAGCCACTAAGCCATCCCTCCAGCCCTCATTTGTTTCTTTATTGGCTATTCACTGAACACTTGCTATGGACTGAGGCTGTTCTAGGTGCTTGGACTATCTCTGCCCACTATTCTCTCACCTCCCCTTCTGGCCCGTGCTGAGGGGAACCTGCATGTTCCTCACTAATGGTTGGTCAGAAGAACAGTGTGCATGGCCCAAGCAAAGGCTGTTCTTGGTGGCTGACTAGGCAGTATTCCTGAGGCTCATGCCCAGAGGACAAGGCAGTGACCTAGCTATGACCACCATGGCTCTTCCTGAAGCCAGCTCTGTATATCTGGGCCACTGGGCCACTTTTTCCTTAATTCCAAATAGATGGTCTGGATTAGATAACAGATAACCAACTTGGAGTTTTTTGCATTTTAATTTATATTTTTCTGACCTGAGATGCTGCCCAAATCTGGGGGTAGGGCAGTAGAAGCAGGCATCCTGTGATAACTGTGAACATCCAGAACCTTCCAGAAAGAGCTTAGAGAGCAGGGAATGGATGGGCCCTCTGGGTCATGCTGTTGGCCACCCTACGCTGTCTGCCCTGCTTCCTTTTGAAGGTATGCAGTTAGAGGAAGCTCCCTGGGTCCTCCCAGGACCGCTGGTTTCTTCACACCCTCTCCTCCCAGCCCCATCTTTCTACCAGGGCCGTATGTATTCCCTGAAGGCTAGGAAGCGAGAATGGTACAAAGAATGCAGAGCTGGGGCCCTTTAACATGCCCAGAGCGGCTCTGCAGGTGCCAGCTGGCCAGCCAAGCAGTTGCTTAGGCAAACATATGCACAACGTTTTTTTTGGATGCACCAGCAGACAGAGTCTGCCTGAGGCAAATGAATGTCCCCGTGTCTGGAAGCAATGCTATATCCCACCTTCCTTGAACCACAGTCACCTTTCCTTCCAGACCAGCCCTAGTGACCACTCTTTGGAAAGTTGGCAGAGACGGAGGGATGAGTAGCTGGACCACCTACAGAGAGCAGTGACCCGCACCAGCAGTGAGCAAGTCCGTATTTGCTTATTCTGCACGGGCCTGCAGCGCAGTGTGCTAGGCGCCTGCGTGGACATTATCTGCAAGCCTCTCAGCCACCCCGGGGGGGTTGAGCCCCCCCATCAATGATGATGCTGAGCCTGGAGAGGAAAAGTGACTTTCTCAGGGTCACATAGCCAGCAAATGGCGGGGGAGGATTTTAACTGAGGTCTTTGGAGCCTCAAATTTTGACAGCTTCCCATTACATAAAATGCTTACCTTACCCAGGCCACCCGAATCCCTCAGGAACTGCCTCCTCCCTGCCAGCCTCACTCCTTGGTCCCATGGGAAAAGGCAAGGTTAGGTGGTAGTTGTTGCCTGTCTGGCCTTAGTTTGTCAGAATTTCCAGTTGACTTCAAGAAGGCCGGGAATGCTGAGCAGGTGACACATGCCTGTAGTCTGAGTACTTGGGATACTGAGGTGAGAGGATCATTTGAGGCCCACTTGAAAAGGAAGCCAGGTGTGTTGGCGCACACCTTTAATCCCGGCACTCGGGAGGCAGAGGTAGGAGGATCACCATGAGTTCGAGGCCACCCTGAGACTACATAGCGAAATCCAGGTCAGCCTGGGCTAGAGTGAGAAGCTACAAAATTTTTTTTTAAAAAAAAGAGGGAAAGAGAGGAGAGGAGAGGAGAGGAGAGGAAAGAGGCTCAGAATATCAGGTGTGGGCACTCAAGTCACATGACCTTCTGGCTAGGGCCTGGCCTATCTGATGCATGGAAATGTGGTGCTCTTGGGACACCTTCATGTGACATCTTCCAGCAGAGAGGGAAAGATACCAGGGGCACAGCCAGGGTCTGAGGACTCTCCCACCAAGCTTGCCTGCCCTGGGCGGAGTTCACGACAGGCTTATCCACTGAGGACAAGGTCACTTTTCTCTTTTGAGTGTGCAGGAGGGCAAATGCTCTTTCTCTGCACTGAACTTCGTCTCCTTGCTGCGATGAAGAATTCCCCTCTCCTCCACCTGTTTGTTTGTTTCTTGTTCTTTGCATCCGTAGCCACCCCGCTCTGCAATACAAACAGATCACTTTCCTAGGTACAACTGGGACACCCCGCCCCCCCAGCACACAGCTTCTCACAATTTGACTGCCTGCCATTGCGCATCTATTTGTGAGCCCAAATTACTTCCCTGGTGCAAAGTCTCTCTGAATAGTGGCCCCAAACATAAGGTCTTGAGAGACCCCAGTTTACTTTTCTTTCCCCCCACAGGTATTATGGACTGCCTGTATAAAGACTCAGACTTCTGTATTTAAAATATGTATTTTATTGTAAACATGCACTTTAGGGTGGGTTTTTTTTGTTGTTGTTGTTGTGGTTTTCTTTGTGTATGTGTGCTTTGAGGTAGGGTCTTGCTCTAGCTCAGGCTGACCTGGAATTCACTATGTAGTCTCAGGGTGGCCTCGAACTCATGGTGATCCTTCTACCTGGGATTAAAGGTGTATGCCACCATGCCCAGCTTGTTTTTGTTTTTGAGTCAGGGTCTCCTTTTTGTAGCCCTTTGTAGTTCAAGCTGGACTTGAACTCGAGATCCTCTCGCCTCAGCCTCTCAGGAGCTGTAATAATAGGGGTGTGCCCCTGCACACTGCCTAAACTTTTTGTTGTTGTTGTTACAGATAATTTTTACAGACTTTACATACAAAGTGCATGTCTCAGCAGGTCGTAAGTTCCTTAAGAAGGTACATGTGGACAATCACCAGAGCAGGATATTCCTGAGAAACCTTCTTTATTTTTAAATTTTTTGTTTATTTATTATTATTTATTTGAGAGTGACAGACAGACAGAGAGAGAGAGAGAGAGAGAGAGAGAGAGAGAGAGAGAGAGAGAATGGGCGCGCCAGGGCCTCCAGCCTTTGCAAATGAACTCCAGACGCGTGTGCCCCCTTGTGCATCTGGCTAACGTGGGTCCTGGGGAATCGAGCCTCGAGCCGGGGTCCTTAGGCTTCACAGGCAAGTGCTTAACCGCTAAGCCATCACTCCAGCCCTGAGAAACCTTCTTACTGTTTGTTGCAAAGGAAACATTTTGTCTTCACCTGCACTGGTTAACGCCTGGCTGGCAGGGATGAGGAGGCCAGTCCCAGCGTTTGGTCTGACTACTGCCGCTGGCAGCCTTCGTGCTGCCAACATGAGCTCCCAGAAAGTCGTGCCGGGAAAAGAGGCCCACAGCTGGCTTTCAAGAGCTAGCACACTGCTGACTCAGACTTTTGGGGCCAGAGGCTTTGGAGGGACGGACTGAGTGGAATGTGCCAGACTTCCGCAGAAACGCCCTGAGTATCACCCTAAGTTCCTCCCAGGGCTCAGCTGCTCTGGAGAGACAGGCGAGAATAGTCTGGCTTCCTCTCTGAGTCACTTTCGGGAACTGTGCTGTGGGTCACCTTCTCAGCCCTCCAGATAACCCTGACCCCCAGGGTCAGATGTGGTGAGGCTTCTTCCAGGCCCCCGGACTTTGCACAGACAGTGTGGAGCCCTCACACTGACTTCCAAGCACACTCTGAAGATGCCGTCCAGGCCAAGAACTTAAACTCAAAACCCATGACTGGGGGGTCAGCCACCTCTGCGCAGGGGAGAAACAGTTGCTACCACTTACCCTGGTGACAGGCTGCCAGCTGACTTTCCTTGCTCTGTGCAGCTATGGAAACATTTACTTCGTATCTAGCACCCACAGGACTTGAACCCTGGACTGCAGTGTTTGATGAACGGAAGCCATGCTAACTCTCCTATCCCCCTCATCTCAGAACCTGGGTATTGGAATGGGCTGACATGACCCTAGGCGTCTCCTTCCCAACTGTGCAGAACACCCACTAGTGTTACCACTGGCCACACCCATCTGCTCCATCAGGGTGGATCTGAAGCTGACGACGTCTTGGAGACCAGACAGCACACGGCGGGGGGACTGAAATTCGCCTTTCGTTGTCTCAGCGTCGGCCTCACGTGTCCCTCAGCAGCCCTGCCAGCACATGCTCACCACGCATCAGCAGGGCATAAATATTTATGGCATGCTACTGATGCAGTGGCTTTATAGGATTCCCGGAGCTTCAGGCGGGAGCTTTGCACAGGAAGCTCTTTATGCGGGGAGAGGTCCTCGGCCGGGGAGCAATGGATGTGAGCAGAGAGGACGCTCTTGGCCTCTCAGTGGGTTCTGGAAGCCTGCCCTGCACTGCGGCAGCTCGAGTTTCTCAAGTTACAGGGAAGGTCTGTTGGCAGCTGCCACCCTAGGCTCTGAGACTCCATCAGCCTTCAGAGCTTCCTCTCAGGAAGCCCCTCCCTGGCCCTGCAGGGCTGGACCTTTTCAGAGTAGAAAGCGCTGGAGGCTTGAGCCCTTTTGAGGGGCAGAGCCACGGGCTCCTCATCTCATCCCACAAGCTTCTTGAGCTCTCCCAGAGCACAGCCCAAGGAGGAAGTCCCTGACAGCTGCCTCCGCCTTCTTCAAAAGCCACCCCCCCCCCAATGTCACTCTACCACATTCCCATCACATTAAGCCCCTACTTCAAGAAATGCAAATATCAAGCCAGGTGCGGTGGTGCACACCTGCAATCCTAGCACCCAGGAGGCCGAGGCAGAAAGGTTATGGGGTTTGAGGCCGGCCTGGGCTGCATAGTGAGGCCTCGTGTGGTGGTGGTTTTATTGTAAAATGTTCCTCATAGCTCCAAGTGTTTGTGATTAAGCTTCCTACTTAGTCCCTAGCTGGTGAAACCTTTGGGAGGTGGAGCCTTGCTAGAGGAGGTGTGTCACTGGGGCGGGCATTGAGACGTGTTAGTACAGCCTCCTAGATGTTCAGGGTTACATAGCTCTTGCTCTCCCTCCTCCCCCTCTCCCTCTCCTTCCCTCCCTCCCTTGCTCCTTTTCTCTTGTTCTTCTTCCTCCTCTTCCTCTTCCTTCTTCTCCTCCTCCTCCTCCTCTCTCTCTCTCTCTCTCTGCTTCTGCTGCTGATGTATGGAGATGGGACCTGGGAGCTGGTTGCCCTGCTTTTTCCACCTTGAAACTGTAAGCCTGAAATAAATCTTCTCCTCTCACAAGCTGCTTCTTGTTGGGTGTTTTTGTCCCAGCAATGAGAAGGGAAGTGTTACACCCTGTTTTTAAAAAGTAAAAAAAAAAAAAAAAAAGAGAAAAAAAATTGGGCCGGAGGGGTGGTTTACAGGTTAAGGCCTTTGCCTGTAAAGCCAAAGGACCCAGGTTTAATTCCCCAGGACCCATGGTAACCAGATACACAAGGTGATGCATGCGTCTGGAGTTTGTTTGCAGTGGCTGGAAGCCCTGGTGCACCCATTCTCTCTCTCTCTCTCCTCTCTTTCTCTGTAAAATAAAAAAAAAAATAAAAAAAAAAGAATGCAAACATTAACGGCTGGCCAATGCCCTTGCTGTGGCCGTGTACTGATCACCATTCACATGGCCTCCCATGCTTGGGACTCTGAGGTGGGAGTGAGGCGTGGTGACAAAGGCATGAGACAGGGAGTCTCCCTTCTGGGGGGTCAGGCCTGGGCCTGGAGCAAGAGTGCACCTGCCCTTAGGTCTTTTTCCTGAGAGCCTCAGCAGTGGTAGAGCCTGGTCTGACCTTTGAGGACTGTGCTCCTGTCAGACTGGACCAGAGAATGCTTCCCGTGAGGGAGAAGAGAGCCTTCCAGCTGCATCCACACACAGCGCTAGTTGGCCACCAGAGAGGCCGCTCCAGGCCCTTCCACCCTGTCCCCTGCGTCACGCCACTGCAACATCACCTGCGGTCTCACCAGGGTCTGCCTCATTCTGGCCGTTCCTTTAGCAAAGCCAGGGTTCTTTCCCTCACCTCAGGCAGTTCCTCTGCTGAGGAAGGAGAGAGCCCAGCAGGGATAGCTGGCCTGGGGTGTCGGCCTTCATTATACTCAGCCTCATCGCCTCCTCCTAGGTCTTGGCCAGCATAATCCATCCTGCTCATTCTCCCAACACCCAGCCAGCTCTCTATCCCTGTGCTAACAACAGTGTATTGATTTTGCTCACGTGACCATCTCCTCCAAAGACCATAAACTCCTTGAGAGCAGAATCCATGTTTTGTTTGTGTCTTTGAACTTGGTTTGCCTACCAGAGTTCAACAGAGAACAGGCATTTCATAAGTTTGGTGACAGCTCCCCCAAGCTTACGGAATTTGCAATCAGAAATTTAAGCCCCAGTTATTAATGTTATTTCTGGTTAAGGTAGGGTGGGATTGCAATGTAGTGAGAGAGGAGAGAGACCTGCCTGCAGTTTTGCATGTTTCCAGAAGGCTTGGGGGGGGGGGCTGGACCCACAGGACACTGCTGCAATGGTGAGGGAGGCTCAGGGTCCTCAGTGCCTAGCAGGGGGCCAGCTGTGTGCCACCCTTCTGCTGGCATTTCATCTCCACGGCAGAAAGGACCCCTGTCCTTGCAGCAAAGAAAGCGACCACTCTTTCAAGTCACAAAGGCTGCGTGTCATGATAGCTGGCTGTCTTACAAAGACAACAGTGCTGTTTGTGACAGTCGTCACCTGAGAACAGGAGACATCTCTCTGGGATACTCGGCACAGAAGGGTGTGCAGATGAGGGAAAGCTGGCCTCACCTTCTAGGGGCACCAGTGCAGGTGAAGACAGGAGCCCACAGGGCTCTGCTGAGGAGCTCAACCAGGGTGTAGTTATGCAGTAAGACGTACTGATGTTCTGGGGGCTGAGGAGAGAATGATGACTCATGACCAAAGGTTGGTGGCGTTCTAGGTAACATAAAGAATTGCAAGATAACCTTTTAAAAATATTTATTTGAGAGAGAGAGAGAGAGAGAGAGAGCAAGTGTGTGTGAGAGAGTAAGTATGTATATACTCGGGGTCTCAGGGGTCTCCTGCCCCTGCAAATGAACTCCAGACTCATGCACCACTTTGTGCCCCTGGCTTTATGTGGGTACCGGAGAATCAAACCAAAATAGTAGTAGTAGTAGTTATAATAAGGAGGGGGAGTAGAAGAGGAGGAGGAGGAAGAGGAAGAAGAAAGCTCCAGATTGCTCAGGCTGAGTATTGAGAGAAGGAGAAGGAAAGTCACCCCCACAGCCTGAAGGGCAAGAAGCAGAGGTTGGAACAGCTCTTAGATAAAGCGTTTCATTATTAGGACAAGGAAAATGAAAGCTACAAGGTGCACGCAAAGATGCGTAGCCTGGGACAGGAATGGATGGATTTGGTTGTATCTGGGGTCAATCCTTCCTGCATTAAAAAAAAAAACTTTCTTTTGTTTGTTTTTTCAAGGTAGGGTCTCACTCTAGCCCAGGCTGACCTGGAATTCGCTCTATTTTCTCAGGCTGGCCTTGAACTCAAAAATGCTCCTCTTACTTCTGCTTCCCGAGTGCTGGGATTAAAGGTATGCACCACCAAGCCAGGGTCTTCCTGAATTTTTTTTGTTTACTTTTATTTATTTGAAAGTGACAGACAGAGAGAGAAAGAGGCAGATAGAAAGAGAGAGAGAGAGAGAGAATGGGCGCGCCAGGGCCTCCAGCCACTGCAAACGAACTCCAGACAAGTGCGCCCCCTTGTGCCCCTCTGGCTAACGTGGGTCCTGGGGAATCGAGACTCGAACCAGGGTCCTTAGGCTTCACAGGCAAGCGCTTAACCCCTGCATTTTTAAGCATACACACTTTACATACTTTAAAGAACTAACATTACAGGGGCTAGAGCTATGGCTCAGTGGTTAAAGGGCTGGGGAGAAGGCTCAGTGGTCCCTAGGGCATGACATACATGCAGGGTTGTGTGTGTATAAATAAATGAACAAAAATTTAAAATAAGAACTAACATTACAAAAGACATTGATTGCTGGAACAAAGTTCTCTTAGTTCCTGCTGATACCTGTATCTCATCATCCCAGAGTTTTGTAAGAATTAAAAGCTTATGGGGCTGGAGAGATGGCTCAGCTGTTAAGTGCTTGCCGTGAAGCCTAAGAATCCCAGTTTGAGGCTTGATTCCCCAGGACCCACGTTAGCCATATATATAATGTTTTAGGTCATGGATTTTTAAAAATTAAAACATAGAGGTGGGGGCTGGAGAGATGGTTTAGCAGTTAAGGCGCTTGCCTGCAAAGCCTAAGGACCCAGTTTCAATTCCCCAGAATCCACGTACGCCAGATGCACATGGTGATGCATGCATCTGGAGTTCATTTGCAATGGCTAGAGGCCCCGGCATGCCCATTCTCTCTCTCATAAATAAAATATTTAAAAAACATAGAGGTGATCATTGCTAACTTGACTGGTTTTAGAATCACCTAAGAGATACACTTCTGAACCCTTCCAGAAAGGTTTCGCTGAAAAGACCCGTTCTAAATGTGAGGGGCACCATCCCAGCCTAGGGGCCCAGACCCAATAAGCCAAGAAGGAGGAGAAAGCCTGGCGAGAGCCAGCATCGCGTCCCTCTGCTTCCCATCTGCCGCCATTATGGAACCGGCCACAAGCTCCCATAGCAAGCCCAGAGCCCCAACTGCCGTGAGTCTCCCACCATGACACTGTGAGCTACAATCATCCTCTCCCCCTGCATTGCTTCTTGTTAAGCATTTGGTCACAGCAACAAGAAAAATATTTAATGTCCTTATAGAGTTGTCTAATTTTTTAAAAAAAATATTTTATTTATTTATTTGGAAGCTGAAAGTGAGAGAGAGAGAGAGAGAATATATCAGTGCTCCAGGACCATCAGCTGCTGCAAACAAACTCCAGATACATGCACTGCTTTGTTAATTTGGCTTTATATGGGTACTAGGGAATCAAACCCCAGTGGTTAGGCTTTGCAGGCAAGCACCTTAACTGCTGAACCATCTCTCCTGCCCAAGTTATCTTTTTTTTTATGGCTTCATAGTATTTTTAACAAATTAATTTAACTCAAGCTTCTTCTAATTGTTATAATTAGTGTTAAAATAATACTCTTGGATATCTGTCAATGTAGAATGTGAATCAATAAGAATGGCTATGTCGAGAGGTATGACAGGTATTTCCAACAGCCTTCCATAGAAATGACATTCTATGACAGTATCTGTTACCACCTCACCAGAATTAAACGTAACCTTTCCCAACCTAAAAATCTTGATAATCCTATCTCATCACAATGCTAACCTGAGTTCTGCATGAGTTGAGCTTCTTGGCACATGTTTAAAGTCAGTTATTTTATTTCTTTTTCATGAATTATTTATGACATTTATCCACTTATTAAATTGTTAGCATTTTCTTGATTTATAGCTCTTTATCAAAGTACTCTCTTCTTTGTACACTTTTGCACACGCTTTTCCAACCTCTTATTTGTGCTTTTACATATTTACCAATAGTGTTTTTTTTAAGTTAAAATTTTTTGTCTATTTATTTTCAAGGGGAGAGACGGGGGGGGGGGGAGAGAGACAGGATGGGGAGAGAAAATGGGTTCTCTAGGGCTTTTAGTCACTGCAAACAAACTTCAGATGCATGTGCCACCTGGCTTTATGTGGATACTGGGGAATCAAACTTGGGTTGTTAGGCTATGTAGACAAGCACCTTAACTGCTAAGCCATCTCTCCAGCCCACCAGTAGTTTTTTTTTTTTTTTTAATCAAATAAAATGTGAGTTTTTATTTATATGGTCTGAGCCTATTTGACTTTTCTTTTATGACATTTGGGTTTGGCCCATACTCAATTCTTGTACATTCACAATTATAAGAAATACATTTGCATATTTTCTTTTAGACATACAATGCTATTTTTAATTATTTGGTTGGTGACCTACAACGAAATTTGATTTTATGAATGTTTTTGCACATAACAATATCACTTGAATTTCATGTTTGCTAGTTTATAAAATTAATCTTATTCTTTTTACTGCATGAATATTTATACTAGCACATCATTACTGTACTGTATTAACCAGTTGTTTCCATATAGTAAGGCATTATTTATAAATAATAACCTAATACCCATCTCTTTTTAAAATTTTTTTATTTTTATTTATTTATTTGAGAGCAACAGAGAGAGAGAGAGAGAGGGAGAGGGAGAGAATGGGCACGCCAAGGCCTCTAGCCACTGCAAACGAACTCCAGATGTGTGCGCCCCCTTGTGCATCTGGCTAACATGGGTCCTGGGGAATCAAGCCTCGAACCGGGGTCCTTAGGCTTCACAGGCAAGCGCTTAACCGCTAAGCCATCTCTCTAGCCCGGAATACCCATCTCAATGCCATACAACTGAGTTCAATATTTCTGGGGCTACTATTGCTCACAAGTCACCCAGTCTGGTTAAATTTCAGATTCGGCTTCAGTAGGTCTCTAGGGAAACAAATTCCAGCTAATGCTGTGTTGCTGTGAACCACACAGCTTTCGTGACTCTTAAATCCTCTGTTATGCATCCCATCACGTGGGAAGTAGTACTCAGAGCCTTCTCACCCTCTATTTGGCTCCATGAGGTTCTCCATAGTAAGTCAAGTCTATGTTTCTTGGCCCAAGCTTTATCTTATCTTATTTATTTGAGTGAGAGAGAGAGAAAGAAAGAGTGAGAAGGGGGGGGGCAGATAGAAAGAGTGAGTATGGACGTACCAGGGTCTCCTGCCACTGCAAAGGAACTCCAGACACACGTGCCAGTTTGTACATATGGTTTTACATGAGTACTGGGGAATCAAATCCCGTCATTGACTTTCAAGCTTGTCAAGGAAGCACCTTTAACCACCGAGCCATCTCTTCGCCCTTGCAGGTTTTCTGCCCTGGGTACAAGTAGTGAAGGTCCAAATTCATGCTCACGTAGCAGTGGTTCAACCTCTTGCTAGACAGTTCTCATGTATCCTGCCTTCTTTCCAGCCCTGTTATGCAGGTGCCCTGAGTCATGGGGAGGGCAAGGAGGAGGTTTTCCTTTTGAACCTAATTTCTGTTCCGTCTAAGATCTCCCCAGGCCTACCTGTTCAAGTAAGGTCATGAGGTATTCTCAGAGCTAAAGGTCAAAGTCATGCCTTCAACCTCCCTACCTCTGAAGAAACTCTCAGACGAACTGGGCTGGGAGTGTCATCTGGTTGGGTGGGGACAGAGATGGGAGAACTGGGTATAGAAAGAGAGTGAGTCTCAGTGGTGTGCTGGCAAATGCTTAACTACTGGCTTCTTAGCAGTCCTGATGTTTGGCATTTGCTGATTTCTATGATGTAGCCCTTCCATGACCAATGTCCAGTTTAATGGTGTTACTTAGTTACATGCAGTAATACTGTGTCACAACATTCCCATCAAATGGATGGGTAAATGTTTGAAAAAAACCTCAATGACAGGGATGGAGAGATGGCTCAGCTGTTAAGGCACTTGCCTGCAAAGCCTAACTACCTGGGTTCGATTTCCCTAGTACCCACAGAAAGCCAGATGCACAAAGTGGCACGTGCACCGGGAGTTGAGTTGCAGCTGGCTTGCCCTGTCTCTCTTCTCTCTGTCTCTCTCTGCTTGCAAATAAATAAATTAATTAAAAAACTTAGCATTAAAAAAACCCGTCAATGACAATAGATTTCAGCATCATTAGAAAATTAGGGATTTTAGTGCTTGCTATGCTCCTAATATATTTAGTTGTAAATTTTTAATGAAGGCCGTTTAGCAAACCAGTTGCACAAGTATGAGAGAATTTTATTATCAGCTGTCATGAACCTTTCTGAGCCAGCTCCAGCTGGCCCTGGTGGGCACCACGTTGGAATCTGTCCACATAAAGTGACTTCAAGGCTTCCGTTGGAGGCTACCTTCCAGATGGTCCCCTCACAGCCGGACCCTGCACTGCCAACATCAGTGTTCTGCTGCCCCCCAGCGACAGCCGTTGGCCTCTGCAACTGCGTTCTTCTGCAGAAACCACCAGCGTCTTGAGGGGATCAGAAACCTCTGGGACAGTCTCCTACCCACTCGAGCTTTTTGGAACCAAAGGGTCTATCATCAAGCCCCGAGGGCCTAAAGCCCTGAGGCTCCCTCGGCACCCCTGAGCCCTGGATTCTCATTGCCTTCTGCATCACGATCGTCTGTACCTGGAACGATGCCCCCCCCCCACCCGCCCCAGTGCCTCTGCGCGCACCCCGGTTCATCAGCCCATCTGGGCACTTCTGGACGGGAGCTACTCTGTGAGGTCTGACTTTATCTTGTGGTGTTGATTTTGTTGGCAGGGGGAGAGGGAGATCCCGTGGGAAAGCCTCTCAGAAGTCTGCTTAGAGCCGGGGCTTCCCGGGAAGAACAGGTAAGATCGCATTAGCACACCACCAGGCCCTCCCCACATGATAGGCCTTCTCACCAGAACAGTCCAAACTAGAACTGACAGCTCCAGCCTGGGGCTCCCCTGAGCAGTGGCTTGCGAGGGCCACAACCGGAAGCCATCTATAAGAAATACATCTTAGGGTGGATGTAGCAACCCCAGGGCATCCTGTGTAGAAAAGTGTCTGGGAAGCAACTGCCCAGCCTTACTAGGAACAATGCATTTGGACACTCCCCCTGTCTTTTTCTGTCCTTCCTATGAGGGAAGGAAAAACAAAATCAAACCAACAAAGGCCGCCACAAGTTAATAAACAGAACTGGCAGCTCATTAACGGGTCAGTACCTATAGTTTGCAAGACTTTACGAGCCCCCCCTTGTATCGCAGAGAAACCGAGGCAAGGAAAGGAGAAAGAAATGTGCTTGCTAGTGAACCCGAGGGCAGCTCCGCCCAAGGCCAAGACCAGGCCCCTGCTGCCCACCCCCGGAGCTCTTCTCTCTCAGTCCCCAGCCCCCCACAGGCTCTGCTCGCAACCCTTCACGTGGAAGTCCAGAGGCCCCGGCTTGCCATGGTCTAGGTGAGTATGACAAACCATCTGGGTCAGAGTGAGGCCCCTTAGGACCAGTGAAGTAAGGGTTGTCAGCAGCTGTGGCTCAGGTCCTCCTGGAAGGAACTTCTATTCTAGCACCAGGCAGCAGCAGAGAAGGAAACGATGTTGCTAGTGGGTAGAAGGGTGTGGCAGGTAAACCAGTAGTATTAACATTTCCACTCCAGATTACAGGCCTTAAAGGACTCTGAGACATGTGTGTGTGTGTTTATGTATGATGTATGTATGAATAAATGGACTTTGTTGATACAAGATCTTGTTCAGGTAGCCTAGGCTGTCCTCAGGCCATCTTCCTGTCTCGCCTTCCTGAGTGCTGGGATCCCAGGCATGCACCACCATTTAAGGTCCTTGGCACTTACTTTTAAAGGTTAATGATCTTAGTGGATCATCTTAAACTAAAGGATTTAAAAAAATCTTACGTGATACCTGGTGCAGTATTATTGGATGAGTGTTGATTTTGGCATTATTAAAAAATAAATAAATACTTGACTGGGGATGTAACTAAGTTAGTAGAGTGCTTGCCTAGCATGCGTGAAGTGTGAACATCAGCACCACTTTAACCAGGTGATCTCAGCACAGTGTGGAGGTAGGAAGAGCTGAGGTTCAAGGTCATCCTCAGCTATAGCAAGTTTGAGGCCACCTGGAATATATGAGACCCTGTGTCAAAATCACATCAAATAAAATAGAAATTTATATACTCAAGCCCACCGATCCAGAAATTTCACTAGAAGGAATTTAATATAAGGTGCTAATTATTATATGTTCAAAGAGTCATGACAAAATTATATATTTTGATGAAAAAAATCTATATGATATCAACATGGAATTAGGTGGCTTTTTGTTTTCTTTTGTTTTTGTATTTAAAGGTAGGGTCTCACTCTAGCCCAAGGTGACCTGGAATTCACTATGTAGTCTCAGGCTGCCCTTGAACTCACAGCAATCTTCCTACCTCAGCCTCCTGAGTGAGTGCTGGGATTAAAGGTGTGCATCACCACATCTGGCTGCAATTAGTTTTAATTTTCTGGGATAATTAAAAAATTAAGCCAGGCGTGGTGGTGCACGCCTTTAATCCCAGCACTCAGGAGGCAGAGGTAGGAAGATCGCAGTGAGTTTGAGGCCTACCCTGAGACTACATAGTGAATTCCATTTCAGCCTGAGCTAGAGTGAGACCCTACCTTGAAAAACATATATATATATATATTTAGTTTTTCAAGGTTAGGTCTCACTCTAGCTCAAGCTGAAATGGAATATGTATGTGTATATATATACATAGTGCAGCCACTTTGTGTAATAATATGAAGTGTAAAAAGTAGCTTGCGAACAAGAACAGGCCAGGGCTATAAAGATGGCTCAATGGTTAAAGAAACATGCTTGCAAAACCTGCCAGCCCACGTTCAATTCCCAAGCCATCTAAGTGAGCCAGACTCAAAAAGCAGTGCGAATGTCTGGTGTTCATTTGCAGCAGAAAGAGACTCTGACTATACTACCTACCCCTCCAACATACACATGTAAATAAATACTTTTTTTTAAGAGTATAGGTGAAATACCCTGCCGTGAATTGCCCTAGGCAGTGAGGTGAAGGTCAGATGCCTCCCTAGAGAAGAGGGTGTTCAGAATCACCTGGGGAGATTTGCAAGACATGCAGTATTTCCCAGCCCCACACCAAGAACCTGTGATGTGCTCCTCTGGGAGATGCTTCCCTTTGAGAGATACACTCCTCTGATACGAAATGCCCCTCAGAGAGATCCGACTTCCCTTTGAAAACATTCCTTAGACAGAAGAAGAGAGGCAATTGCTGGGAGTGCACTGGGGACATGGGTCAGTGGCACGGCACTTACGGCGCAGGCGTGAGCACCTGAGTTTGGAGCCCAGCACCCATGGAAAGCTGCCCCTGCGCATCTGTCACCCCGTGCACCTGCAGTGAAATGGGAGGTGGAAACAGGAAACCCCAGAAGCTCTCAGGCCAGAAACCTGGCAAATGCAGTGGTGGGTGAGAGAGTCCCTGCCTCAAGCAAGGTAGAAGATTAGGAAAGACAGCCAAGGTGCGCACACACACACATACCAGACACACATACAAAAACAAATGTTTTATTTTTTAAAAAGAGTCACTGGAAGTATGAACTCATTTGTGTGTAGATGCATGTGGAATGTTGGGATGTTCACAAAAGTGGGGGCAGGAGGTGTCTCTAAGTGGTAAGAAATTTTCAGGTGTTTTAAAATAATAATCCATAGTCATTATGTTGAAGTAGTTTGTTTAACCATTCACCTATGGAAGGACATCTGGGTTGTTTTCAAAAGTTTTTGTCTGTTATAAACAAAATTGTTATCAACATTTGTGAAGAGGTTTTTGTTTGAACATTAGTTTTGATTTTCTGACATAAATATTCAAGAGTGTGACTGAGGCCTGTGTTGTGGCTTAGCATGTGGTTGATCCCAGCGAATGCTCCACAGCACTTGAGGAGAATATATTCTTGGTTGTATTTCATAGATATCTGCTAGGTCCAGTTGGTTTATATTGTTTATTTTTTTCTATTTCCATGCCATTCTGTCTAGTCGTTCTCCTTGCTTTCTCAGAGCTATTGAAGCCTTTGAATATTCCTATCCAGTTGTCTACTTTGTTTCCTGTCATTTTGATTCATGTAATTTGGTGCTTGGTTATTAGATACACATGTATTTAAGTTGTACTTTCATGATGAGTTGGCCTTTTGATCATTATGAAATACCCCTTTTTTGGCCTCTGACAGTAAATATTAAAAATATTCAGGGCTGGGAATATAGTTAATCAGTTAAAGTTGCTTGTTTACAAAGCCCGCTATGCTGGGTTCGATTCCCCAGCCACCCACATAAAGCCAGATGGGTGTTTATTTGTATCAGCAAGAGACCCTGGCATGCACACATGTGCACATGTGTGAGCAAGTGCACACGTGCACACACAGACACGAATAAATAAGTAATTAAAAATGTCAGCTGGGCATGGTGGCGCACACCTTTAATCCCAGCACCTAGGAGACAGAGGTAGGAGGATCGCTGTAAGTTCAAGGCCACCATGAGACTATATAGTGAATTTTAGGTCAGCCTGAGCTGGAGTGAGACCCTACCTCAAAAAACCAAAAAAAAAAAAAAATCAATCAATCAATAATTCATGGTGGGCTGGAGAGACGGCTTAGCAGTTAAGGTGCTTGCTTGTGAGGCCTCCAGTATCTGCATAAACCAGATGCACATGCATCTGGAGTTCACTTGCTGTGGCAGAGGCCCTGGCGTGCCTATTCTCTGTCTCTATCTGCCTCTCCTTCTCTCTGCCTCTCAAATAAATGAATAAATAAAATATTTTTTAAAAACATTTTAAAATGTGAAAACAAATACTAACAGTTCGTGGGCACAAAATTCCATCCTCCACATGTGATCACTCACCCCTGTTTCATCTGCTGGTCCAGGGACAGCCTGAAAAGGAAGAGGGTGGTTTTTGATTTCCAAGAGCTGAGGAAACATCCGTTTAGTCTTCCCAGAACTTGAGAGATGAGGAAGATGACAACAAAACCCGCAGCCTCTGCCTCCCACACCTGGGTAGGCAGAGAGACGACTAGTGGGACGTGTGGGCAGCTGGCTATCAGTTGCCAGGGCCATGACTGTCACTGGCACCTCCACTTGGGGCTCATGAACAATGTCCCATCTCATCCTGAGTCTCTTGTGCGCCGTCAGTCAGCATCGCGGTCCCTGCTCTGGTGGTTGCTGGTCACGTGATCATCAGCTTCCGCTCTCAGTCTGTATCTGTAAACACCAAGTGTTTGCTGGAGATAGCATATACAGCTGGACCACGTCCTTTCCGTTCACTCCGACGCCGTGGCTTCTGATTAGATTGTTTAATCTGCTCACTTTTAATGTTTCATTGAGCTAGCTGGATCTCTGCCTGCCAGTTTACTTTTGGTTCTCTATAAATCTTCTTCTTCTTCTCTCTTATTCCTTTACTGCTTTCTTTTGCACTAAGTGAATCTTTCTAATGCAGCATTTAAAAACTTATTATTATTATTATTATTGTTTTGGTTTTTCAAGGTAGAGTTTCACTCTATCTCAGGGTGATCTTGAATTCACTATGTAGTCTCAGGGTGGCCTTGAACTCATGGTGATCCTCCTACACCTGCCTCCCAAGTGCTGGGATTAAAGGTATGTGCCACCACACTCAGCTGCATTTTAATTTTTTAATATAGTTTGTATTATTTATTTATTAGAGACAGACAGAGGGAAAGAGAGAGAGACAGAGAGAGAGAGAGAGAGAGAGAGAATGGGCATGCCAGGGCCTCTAGTCACTGCAAACAAACTCCAGATGCATGTGCTACCATGTGCATCTGGCTTACGCAAGACATGGAGAATCGAACCTGGGTCCTTAGACTTTGCAGGCAGGTGTCTTAACCACTAAGCCATCTCTCCAACCCAGCATTTTAATTTTTTGGGGGGGGAGCAATGCTAGGGAATAAATCCAGGACTTCATGCATACAGGTACATACTCTACTACTGAGCTACCATCCCTACCCCTGCACTTTAACTTCTTGATGCGTTTTATTTTCTTTTCTTGAGCTATGGTTTTAGTGACTAGATCATACCACATGCATTTTAATTCATCAGAATCAGCTTCAGGATTATATTGGCTTAATGTTAGAGATAAGCAGAAATGCCACTCCTCTAGGCCTTTATTTTCCACCCCTTTTAAAAAATATCTTAATTTATTTACTTGCAAGCAGAGAGAGAGAAAGAGAGAATGGGCATGCCAGGGCCTCCAGCCACTGCAAACAAACTCCAGACACATGCATTACTGTGTATCTGGATTTACATGGGTGCTGGGGAATCGAACTTGGCTTGTTAGGTTTTGCAAGCAAATGCCTTAGCTGCTAAGCCATCTCTCCAGTCCTCCACCCCAGCATTACTGTTATAGTGAAGACTCTTTATTTAAAAGGATAAGATTTCTAGACTCTACCCCAGGCCTACACACTCAGAGTCTGTAGATTTTTTAAAGCTCCCCCGGTGTTTCCGATGACAAGTTGGCAATATCTTCTTGTCTACAAGGTGAGGACACTGGAGGCCAAGATGTAACAGTAGTCACACTCCAGGGCATGATGGATAAGCTGGTGCCAGAGCCCAAGTCTTGTGTCGCCTGCCCAGTTCCCTTCCCCACAGGTCCTGCTGTGTCCCCATGTGACTTGGCTGTGGGTTTCCTGCTCCGGGCTCCTGCCTGCTTTTCAGAGAGGAAAATGGATTATGAGGGAAAAGAAAATGCTTTGTAGATTATTGAGTCTTTATGGTCACTTGAGGGGGAAAGCTGTCTACCATGGCCAACCAGGGCCTGGATGACTCATTGAAGACAGGTTTATTCTCCTGTGTACCACCTCTAAGGAAATAATCACATGAACCAAAGGGCAAATCCACCCACTCATTCAATGCACATGCCAGGAATTACAGTAAGCATTTGAAAAAAAAGAGCTTGCCAAGTGTGGTGGTGCATGCTTTTAATCCCAGCAGTCGGGAGGCAGAGGAAGGAGGATCACCATGAGTTCAAGGCCACCCTGAAATTACATAGTGAATTCCAGGTCAGTCTGGGCTAGAGTGAGACCCTACCTCAAAAAACAACAACAAAATAGGCACATTTTCCTGCTGATGTTGTCCGTCTGATGCTGGCCAGGAGGTGATGTCCACCCACTGCTCATGCCATCGTTTTCCCCTGCCATCATGGAGCTTCCCCTCGAGTCCGTAAGCCAAAATAAATCTTTTTTCCCCCACAAAAATAAAATAAAATAAAAAATGACCAATGGGACATATCCCGAGATGCTTATAAAGTATATAAAGGAGAATCCATGAAAATATTTAACCCACTCAAAAAAAAAAAAGCTTAATAAACTGAGTAGCTTTCACCATTTGTGACTGTTAATACCTGACTAACCCTGTCATGGGTGGGGAGATATGCCTCATCCCACGTTCCCTCCGATCTCAACCATGGCACCCGTAGTCTTGGTGCTTGTGCTCCCGAGGAGCAAGCAGGCAAGGTTCTGGTGGCAGGTGAGACAGCAAACACAGACAGCGAGCACAAGGCTCGGGAGCTGAGGGTGGACCCGGATGAGGGGCCGCTACAAGAGGCCTGCCGCCAGCACCCGGCCTTACAAGCCTTGGTCTCCCGCTTCTCCTCACCATGTCCTCTCCTGGGGTGGCCCAGGGTGGTCCCTTTCCTGGAATAGGTGGAGGCTCTCTTAGAAGCCATTCTCACCTGCACCTCATTGTGTGTTACAATTAGACGCATTAGATACAGGGGTGTGTATAAAGGCGTCAAAAGCTGAGACGTTTCCTAGGGGAAAGGCCACTGCTACCCAGCGATGCTTCCTCAGGAGGGGCTCCTGCGACCTGCTGAGACCAGCGCTGCTGTTTTATTCCCAGAGCCTTGTCCTGCCTAATAACGTCTGATTAGCTTGGTTATCTCACACCCAGCGGCAAGCCTTATGTCTCTTCCCCAGTGTTCCCAACCTTGCTGTTTCAACCCTAATACTAGCCTTAACCCTGCTTTCATACTCTATTTTATTTATTTATTTATTTTTAAATGTTTTTTTCTTCTTTTATTAGAGAGAGAATGGACATACCAGGGCCTTCAGCCACTACGGATGAACTCCAGACGTGTGCGCCCCCTTGTGCGCATGTACAACATTGCACGCTTGTGTCACTGCATCTGGCTTACATGGGACCTGGGGATGGGGACATGAGCTCTTAGGCTTCACAGGCAAGCGCCTTAACCGCAATGCCATCTCTCCAGCCCATTGTTGTTTTTTGAGGTAGGGTCTCCCTCTAGCCCAGGCTGACCTGGAATTCACTCTGCAGTCTGAGGCGATTAAAGGCATGCACCACCACACCTGGCTTGCATACTTTAGAAGCAGCAATGCCAGATGAAACCTGCAGCGACTGCAGTGGCAAAAACTTGATCAAGCTGACATAAAGACTGCGTTAGAGCTTTACTTTGTTCCTCGTGATATTTCCTACACTGCACTGCAAAAACATGGAAGTTTGAATTACAGAGAGTGCTGCCCCAGGCCTCCTCGAGGGTGGTGTAGTGTACGAAACCAGCACCAACTTATATCTAAACCGACAGCGTCTGAACCCTAGTGTACATCCAAGCCAAGGAGTTCTCATGAGGGGCTGGGGCCTTAAGTCCCTCTGGCACAAGAGGGATTTTGAGATGCATGACCACATTATGAACCACTCTCCATAAAGAGCCACTGAGACTGGCCACTGAGATGCAAGTGTGCATTTGTATCTATAGCATGTCTTATAGCAAGTCACTGGAGCTGTGGGCTTTGGCTATCTGCTGTTGCTGAGCACCAGGCTGGTGGACCCTCCGTGGCATCATGTCTAGGATATGACGTGACTGACTTTGACAGTGGTGGCCAAAGGGATGTTGGGGACTGTATAGACCTCTGTGGCAGGTGCTAGGCAGACAGAAAAGAGTAATTCTCCAAGCAGCTAAGGTGATGTAGGGATGGGAAATCCAGAGTGAGGACCCACAGGCTCCAGGCTGGGAGGCGAGCAACAAAGCCCAAACCGAGACGGAAGGTTCCACGCAGAGAAGGGGACAGGCCAGAGCACGTGAGGTCTTCATCCCGTAGGCTTCCCAAACAAGGGCTCGCTTTGTGGACACAGCAGAGACCAGTTCCTGCCTGGGACTCAGCTGGGGCTTGGCACTCAGGAAAGAAGAGAGATCTTCTCTGAGGCAAGGCCTTCTGGATGCCAAGTGGCACACTATGGAGCTAAGACCGCTGGGTTCACAATGGGAACAGTTTCTTGGATCTTAGACTTCATTGTAATGGGGGGGGAGGGAAAGGGGAGACAGAAAAGGAGAAAGAGAGAGGAGGGAAGGGGGAGAAAATGGCATGTATGTGGAACAGGGGAGCTAACAAGAGAAAGCTAGGGATAAGGTTTCATGGAGAGGAGAGAAACTGCTCTGTGAGGGAGGGGCTTTGGGTGGTGTGCAGAGATATGGAATGGGGGGAAGGCGTCCTTCCCTCCTCTTAGCCCAGAGGCATCTTCAGTTACCATGTCAGTAGGCAGTCCTAGAGTCCCGGATTTAGCATGGCCAGGTGGTAGGGGAGGGAAAGAAGGATGGTTAGAGAGCTCTGAGACGCTAATAAACACAGCCTGTCTCCCTCTTGAGGTCTAGTTTGGCCTCTTAGACTGGTCATGGACTGGCGTCTAGAATGGTCCCTTCCATGGAAGAATCTGGAACCAAAGGGCCACATGGGGGAGAAACTAGGAATTCTCCAGTCCTGGATACCATGTTGATGTGGGTTAGTCCCTGTGGGGCAGAAGGTTTTGACTCCTAGAAGGGGACTCCTAAACCCTTGAAACATTCTCTGTGGTGTGCCTTTGTTTACCTCGAGGTCTTGGGCCACACCAGGTACAAGGTGACATGCAGTGGACTCTTGGGTCCAACAGTATTAGCTTGACCTCTGGAGGGGTTGGAGGCTAAGATCAGCTCTGTGGGAAGTCAGCTATGCCTATGTGATTGCCCCCCCCCCAAGGGGACTTTCCTTAGCTGGCAGTTCTCTTTGTGCATTGACAAGTGTCCTCATTGTCCTTGCTGGGAGAGGACAGCTGGAGCTGTCCCAGCTCTCTCCCAGGCCTGGCCCTGTGGGTATGACCAGTTGGGTCCCTCAGTATCCCAGGACTGTCAGTCTCTCTGTTCATCACCACAGTTGGGCCAGTGGGAGCCAGTACAACTGGTGTGATGGACTGTCCCATCTGCGTCAGAGAGCTCCAGTTCTATTTTTCATTGTTCCTTTTGGGCTCTGGACTACCTCCCAACCACAGATCCAATTATGGTTCTAAAATCTGTGGCTTGCACATACCAGTTAATTAGCAATGATTTTATGCTATCCTGAGAATACCCAGTGGGGAACCATGGGTCACAGTGAGACTCCAGCAAGTCCCATCTTGTCTCTGGGTGTCAGTTTTCCTGTCTATACAATGGGAGCACCAACCTCTCCCCACCCTGTGCCATAGCCTGCGATGGCCAGTCGAGTGTTTCAGGAACAATGGCGGGAAAGAACTACAAACGGCACCTCGGGCTCTACTCTGGCAAGCTTTGGGCAGAAGTTGGGTCCACTTCCTGCAGCTCTGCTTTCCTTAGAAGATATTTTCTTTGATTGCTAAACTAAACTAACAACCTCAGAAACCCTTCAAAGGCAGGATGTAGGGCAGGAGAGAGCAGCCGCCGGTGACCCGCCCTGCGCCGGCTAGAAGGCAGAGAGGCGATCTCCTCTCGGCACATTTTCCCATCAGCTCTTTTCTCTCTGCTCATCAAAGCAAGCCAGCCTGATCGGCGGGTGGGACTTTCACGATGACCGCTTTCCCGCAACCCCGTCATTCTAGGGCCACTCCTGTCCCCTGGACCCACCTAGGTTGATTCTGTACGGCAGTGACACGCTGGGTCCGAGGTGGACCGTCTCCAAGGTGGCTGCAGCCCAGATGTGGGGAGGCAGTGCCCTGTTTGGTCCCTCCCACACCTCCCACAACCTCCAGGTTTTCCAAAAGAGGGAAAGGGACCTCATGAATATGCAGGCACATCTCCAAGCTTAGGGTCAGGCTCCATCCCTTTCCCCCAAGAAAACAGCTCCAGTCCCTCTTCCACCCTCTTGCTCACCATCCAATGGAATAGAGACTGGAAGCTTTTCTAACAACCCCACCAAGTTTGTAGCAATGACCGAGTCCCAACTACCGCCACCTGCCTTAGGAAAAGAAGCACTTGTCCAAAAGCTGAAGTTTTAGCCTAAACAGTCTTGCAAGCTGTTTTACACTAGAGACCCGATCTCCATTTGTTTAAATACACATCTCTAGTAGTTAAGAGCCGAGAGGTGGAGTCTGGCCAAAGGGGTTTCAGCCTGCCTCTCAGCTTGCTGGCTGGGAGACCTGAGCGGAGCATTCTGTCCTTAGGGTTTCCTCGTGGTGAGTCGTCTAACTCAGTGAGTTCCACATACGTCAAGTTCTCCATCAGAGACAGGCGCGCACAGCGAGCGCCTCGGCATGCTGTCTGTTTTTCTGTTAGGATGACAATGGAGCACACACTCGAGATTACACCTCCCCGGCCTTACCCCCATCCCAGCCAGACTGATGACCCGCAGATCTGCGTCACGTTCTGCGCTCCCTGACACGACACTGAGGGCTCCATGAAGTGAGGAAAGTTGAGCCCAGAGCTGCCCCAACCAGATTTTTTTGGAGCAGGATCTTGGTGCCAACCAGGTCCATTTGTCCTTCCCCCAGTGCCTGGCAATAAAGCCCCATCCA
This sequence comes from Dipus sagitta, assembly GCA_036346955.1. Classification (NCBI taxonomy): domain Eukaryota; kingdom Metazoa; phylum Chordata; class Mammalia; order Rodentia; family Dipodidae; genus Dipus; species Dipus sagitta. The sequence goes on from CM070770.1 coordinate 256,557,239, forward strand.
ACCTTGCTTGACTCTGGGCTTCCATTGTCACCTCTTATTGCTTCTGGATACAGGCCATGTGTTCACACTATTTTCTTTCTTTTTTAAAAAAATATTTTTTGTTTATTTATTTATTTATTTATTTGGTTTTCCGAGGTAGGGTCTCACTCTAGCTCAGACTGACCTGGAATTCGCTATGGAGTCTCAGGGCTGGCCTCGAACTCACGGTGATCCTCCTACCTCTGCCTCCCGAGTGCTGGGATTAAAGGTGTGCGCCACCACACCCGGCTTTTTTGTTTATTTTTATTTATTTATTTGAAAGTGACAGACAGAGAGAAAGAGGCAGAGAGAGAGAGAGAGAGAGAGAGAATGGGCGCACTAGGGCCTCCAGCCACTACAAACGAACTCCAGATGCGTGCACCCCCTTGTGCATCTGGCTAACGTGGGTCCTGGGGAATCGAGCCTTGAACCAGGGTCCTTAGGCTTCATAGGCAAGCACTTAACTGCTAAGCCATCTCTCCAGCCCTCCACACTATTTTCACCCACACTGAGTGAGGGAACATGTCCTGGGACAAGAAGCAGATGAGAGCAGAGGAAGGTCAGAGAAGAAGCTGTCCAGCCAGGGTGGCTCTGAGGTAAGATAAGCTCTTGGTGTCGTTCATAGACACCCCAGACCAGCTCACAACACAGGACAGTCCTGGGGCAAAGACGTGCACATATATCCTGCATCTGTGACTGTCATTAGCCACCATGACCTCCAGGCATCCCAGGGAGAGGCTGGTATTATCAGCCAGAGCAGAGCTTCAGACAGCAAGGAGTGAGCCTTTTGCCATTGGCCACAACATTCACGGCAGCTAGGAGGAGACAGCATGAGCCACTGTGGTGGATAGACATGGGTCACCCAAAGCGGACCTACTGCTGCTAAACGTGCCCCATACCCAGCCTCACTGAGCTTGTCAGGGAAGCCATGACTCAGAAATTCTAAACCAGAAGTGACAATATCAAGGTCACACATGTGAATGAGTGGTTCTAAAGCCAGGATGCTTATAAGATGGCAGTTACGGGGCTGGAGAGATGGCTTAGTGGTTAAGTGCTTGCCTGTGAAGCCTAAGGATCCTGGTTCAAGGCTTGATTCTCCAGGACCCACATTAGCCAGATGCACAAGGGGGCGCATGCATCTGGAGTACGTTTGCAGTGGCTGGAGGCCCTGGTGCTCCCATTCTCTCTCTCTCTCTCTCTGCCTTTCTCTCTGTGTCTGTCACTCTCAAATAAATAGATAAACAAAAACAAAAAAAGAATCAAAATGCAGTGGGTTGGGGAGATGGCTCAGTGGTTAAAGGCACTTGCTCTGCAAGCCTGCTAACTGGAGATCGGAAGCCCAGCACCCATGTAAAACCAGTCACAAAGTCACACACATGTTTGCAATCTCAGTGAACCTAAGGCAACAAAAGACCATAGGTAGAATCCTGAAGCTTGTGGGTCAACTAATGTAGTCTTCCCAGTGGCCAAACAGCAAGAAAGACCTTGTCTCAAAGAAGGTTTAAGGGGAAAGCAGCACCTCAAGTTTGCCCTCTGATTTCCACAGGGGCACATGTACCCCCACCCACATCGTACACCAAACAATAATAATAAAAAGAAACATAGCTGGGCATGATGGTGCACGCCTTTAATACCAGCACCTGGGAAGCAGCGGTACGAGGATTGCTGTGAGTCAGAAGCCAGCCTGAGACCACATAGTGAATTACAGGTCAGCCTGGGCTAGACTCTACCTTGAAAACAAACAAACAAAAAGAAACATAAACATAACATTAAAAAAGAAACAAAAATGCAGAATATTACAATTATGTAAGTACGCTTTGAAAGGTGGTAGAGTTGGGCTGGAGAAATGACTCAGTGGTTAAGGCACTTGCCTACAAAGCCCAAGGACCCAGGTTTGATTCCCCGGTACCCAGTGAAGACAGATGCACAAAGTGTTCCTATACAGTGGCTGGATCCTCACCCATACTCATTCTCTGTGTTTGTTTCTCTCCTCTATCTCTCTCTCTGATTGCAAATAAATAAAAAAATATTAAAAAATAAAAGGCAGTAGCGCTGTGGGCATAGTTCAGTGGTAGGACCCTTGCCTGGCACATATGATGAAGTCCTAAGATCCCCAACACTGCCCAAAAATTTTTTTCAAAACTCAGCAGTTTCTAGCTATTTTACATTTTACTAGTAGCTGTGATCTCAAGGTTATTTATGCCCATGGTGTTTGGTGCGGAAACAACACAATGGTGTGTGGTGCAGATCTCCCCACTGCAGGCTGAGTGACACCATAGAAGTCAGAAAGCCATATGGGATTTTTTTCTGTCCAGCAAATGAGATGTTAAGTATTTACCAGCACACCCCTACTTCAGGTGCATGGTTTCCCCTAACAAGTACACACACACACACACGCACACACACACACACACACACACACACACACACATCTTGGGCTCCTCTCTCTAGCATCCTCCTGTTTCTGCAGGGGGGACTTGGGGTTCATAAAACAGAAAGCACCAGTGGACTTGGGGTTCATAAAACAGAAAGCACCAGTGGGCCACGAAGATGTCTCAGGTGCTTTGAATAATTTCCTTAGCTCATCAAGTCATTGGAAATGCCCTCTTGTGCCTGACGACGGGGCCCAGCTTAACTTGGTCCCGGCTTCCTTGACGGTGACAGATGAGGCCTCATTCCAAGCCTTCACTGCTTAGCTACTGACCCCTAGGAAGGAAGAGATCATCCACTGGAACCCCGCAAATGAGCAAGATCAAATGACAGACTGTTATTTCCAAAGCCAGGGTCCCTTCATAGAGAATTCTTTGTCGCTAATTAACTGTCGGAGGGCCCTCAAAGGGAAGCCTACACAAACAGGGACACAATTATAAGTCATCTCTATACACCTACAGGCACACACCAGCTTGTCCGCTGGGCTGAGCTGCTCTCCAGGGTCTGTCTGGAAGAGGAGGGAGACCACCCATGCACAGGCCGCTGAGCGCAGGTGCTCAGCGTACAGACCTGAAACCCAGTGTTTCAGCCAGGCTCCTCCTCCTGCCACGCTCCAGGAGTCTGTGCCAATAAATCGTCACTAATAAGATCAACTAATTGGGGGTGTCTAGTCAAAGGCTGACTTCTCAGCTGCTGCCTCTGGGCTCTGGGCGCTCCTGATCCCCATGGTCGTCAGGAATCAGGGGTAGGGGGGAGGGAGACAGGGTAGAGGCAGAGGGGATGGTGCCAGGATCTGTAGCCAAGCACCACGGTGAAGGGGAAGCCTCCTGCTTTTCCCAGCCTGTCAGGTTTGGCCCAGAGCAGGAGATGCTTTGACCAGGCCCCCTGGAAGGGGGGAAACACAGCCCACAGGAGGGGAGAAGGACCCTCAGCATACAGGGTCTCCATTTTGCTGAGAGATCACCCAGACACACAGCGTGGTCTGCTAAGGTCTTTAGAGACTTGCTGTGTGCAGGAGGCGATGTCAGCCCGATAGTCTGGAGGCTGGAATGTTGCAAGGGTCAGGGCATTTCATAGTGTATAGGAACAATAGGCAAGAGCATTGTAAATCTCACTTTATGCAGAAAATCAGAGGCTGCTACATGAACACAGTGCTTTATTTGGCTGCATTTCAATTGCCAGCAGGTTACTCTGTCTAATATGCTTATTTCTTCAGAAACTGGATTCTGGCAATGACTGTCCATTTCTCATAGAAGAGAACCAGGCGTTTGTTTTTTCAGGCAAAGAGGACCGCCAACACTCTTCAGATTTCCTTCCTTTGGGGCTGGAGAGATGGCTTAGCAGTTAAGGCGCTTGCCTGCAAAGCCTAAAGACCCAGGTTCAATTCCCCAGTACCCACATACGCCAGATGCACCAAGTGGCTCATGCATCTAGAGTTTGTTTACAGTGATGCACCCATTTTTTCCCTCTCTCTGTCTTTCTCTCTCTCTCTAATAAATAAATAAATAAAATACCTTAAAATATTCCCTTCCTTTGTTCTGTGTGTCTCATTATATATTTGATGACACCTAATCAAAACCCACTTACTTCATTTGGAATTCATTCCTGATGGGGACATTTTGTAGAAGATGCTTTGGGATGTTCTCATGCCTGTCGTAGACTGTAGGAGTTGTGTAGTTCTTTGACGAGAAGCTATCTCATCACCAACACAGGGCAGCGCTTCACTCCTGTAGACCCCCTGTGCACAGTTGTGTGGACTGGGCGCTGCAAGACTCCAGACACCGTCAGTCATCACCGTAGAGCCACCTCAGCGCTTTTCCTGATGGTCTTCAGTCTGGGTCTAGTACCTATGTGGCTGGTCTAGTACATACCTGCTCATATGTGATGCTCTTGTGTGCTTGCAGTATGGTCATTGTGACTGAAGAACTGAATTTGTTTATAAGTTGCTTTGTAAGAATTAATGTTTATAGCTTGATAAATACTTTCAACGTTTTTTTTTTTTGAGGTAGGGTCTCACTGTAGCCCAGGCTGACCTGGAATTCACTGTGTAGTCTCAGAGTGGCCTTGAACCCATAGCCATCCTCCTACCTCTGCCTCCTGAGTGCTGGGATAAAAGGTGTGCACCACCACACCTGGCGATATTTTTAACATTTAAGAAAAATTTTATTGGAAACTTTAGTACATGAAAATATTGCAAATTGGTCATATTTCCATCAGGTTATCATCTTCCCTGACTCTATTCTACTGAATGCCTTCCTCGGTAGGGTTATCATTATTCCCTGTGGGGTCATGAATGTACCGGTCAGTCTCTGGATGGGGGGAGGGGTTCAGTGCCTTAGAATCTACCTTTTCACCCTGTGGCTCTTACATTCTTTCTGTCACCTCTTCCACAATATTCCCTGAGGTTGTGATTGTTATGTCTCCTTCGGTGTTATGCTCTTGACAGCCTCTGATTTTCTGCTTTGATGAGTTGAGTCTCTTCAGTTTCTACCACCATCTCCCTGGAGGAAGGAGGTTCTCAGACGAACTGTGAGAGCAGCACTCATATTTAATCTACTATTTCTCTGTAATGCTTCCTGAGTCCTGCTGTGTGTGATAGCAATGACTCATCTCATGCTAGGCAGTTGACTTTTTCTTTCCTTGTCATTCTGATGTGTCTTGGGTCTCCCCAGTATTTACAGACATCTTTTTTGCTTGTCGTTTTGTTTTTATTAAGGTAGGGTCTCATTACAGCTCACGTTGACCTGAAACTCACTCTGTAGCCCTAGGCTTGCCTTGAACTCATGGCAATCCTCCTACCTCAGTCTCCCAAGTGCTAGGACCAAATTTGTGCACACCATGCCCTGTTTCTGTTTTGTTTTGGGCAGTGTCTCACTCTAGCCCAGGCTGGCTTTGAACTCATGGTGAGTCTTTTACCTCAGCCTCCTGAGTGTTGGAATTATAGATGTGTCACCATGCCCAGCTAAGAAATAATTTTTTTATTTTTATTTTTGGTTTTCCGAGGTAGGGTCTCACTCTAGCTCAGATTGACCTGGAATTCACTCTGTAGTCCCAGGGTGGCCACAAACTCTCGGCAATCCTCCTACCTCTGCCTCCCGAGTACTGGGATTAAAGGTGTGTGCCACCACGCCCGGCTAGAAATAAACTTTTAATGTTAATTTATGTATTTTAAGTGGTCTCAGATGGTTTGTGGCTGCCATTATGAAACAGTACGGTCGATGTACACAGCTCTGCTCTTACGCACGTATCCGCTCATCTACTCAACAGCACGAATGGGGCTTCAGCTGTGGGCAGTGTGCTGGGCTCGGTCCTGTGGATACACAGAGTGAGATAGTCCTTGCTCTGGGGAACTTCCAGGACAGATATCCAGTGCACTAAGTGCTCGGGTAGGGTGTGCACTGGGCATAGAGGAGCACGGGGCTGGTAGGGCAAAAGACGTTTCCACAGAGAGTTGTTTAAACTACATCTTAAAACAGAATACCACAAAAATAATGTGGGCAAAAGATTTCAGGAGGGATGTTAATTGTTTTTTAACCACTTGGTTTTGATGAATGTGGTTGCTAGTGCACAGTTGTCTGGAGACTCCCAGCATAGCTGTTGCAAGACAACTGTGAGAGGAGACTTTTCTTTGAGCCACAGTCTCACTATGTAGCCCAGGCTGGGCTCAAACTCATATGCCTCCTGTCTCAGACTCCTGAGCATGTGCCTCCACACCTAGCATAGGAAAAGGAAAAGCTCTTTGTGTGTGTGTGTGTGTGTGTGTGTGTGTGTGTGTGTGTTTATGGGGTGTGGGTGGGTTGCTGAATCAGGGTCTCATCCTAGCCCAGACTGACCTAGAACTTACTCTGTAGCCTGCAGTCCAGGCTAGTCTTGAAGTCACAATGATTCTCCAACCTCAGCCTCCTGAGTGCTAGGTTTAAAGGCATGCGCAAGCACTCCCTGTTAGGAAAAGATCTTTTTTTTAAATGCATGTATTGGGGCTAGAAAGATGGCTCAGTGATTAAAGGGCTTGCTTTTAAAACCTGATGGTCTGGGTTTGATTCCTCAGTATCCACAGAAAGTCAGATGCACAAAGTGGCCCACGCATCTGGAGTTTGTTTGCAGTGGCAGGAGGCCATGACGTCCCCATAGTCCCTCCCTCCCTTCCTTCCTTTATTTCTTTCTCATCTCTTTCACATAATCAATAAAAATAACTCTTAAAATGCATGTGTGTATGTGTGTGGAGGTCAGAGGACCGCCTTGGGTATCATCTCTCAGGAACACCACCCACTTTTTCTTCTCTTAGTTAAGTTGTCACTATAGCTCAGGTTAGCCCCAAACTCATGATGATCCTCTTACCTTAGGCTCCCAAAGTGCTGGGATTATAGGCATGAGCCACCACACCCACTTCCCACCCACCTTTTCTTTTTCATTTTTTTATTTGAAAAAATTTAAATTTATTTATTTTTTTAGAGAGACAGAGAGAGAGAGAGAATTTTCATGTCAGGGCCTCAGCCACTGCAATTGAATTGCAGACACTTGTGCCACCTAGTGGGTATATATGACCTTGAGCTTGCCTCACCTTTTGTGCATCTGGTTTATGTGGGACCTGGAGAGTTGAACATGGGTTCTTAGGCTTTGCAGGCAAGTGCCTTAACCGCTAAGCCATCTCTCTAGCCCCCCATCCACCTTTTCTTGAGATGAGGTCTCTCATTAGCCTGGAGCTCACCAATGAGATTAGTTAGAATAGCTGGCCAGTGAGCTCCAGGGATCTACCTGTCTCCACCTCCCCACCCTGGCATTTTTTTAAAGTGGCTTCTGGGGATCTAACTCAAATCCTCATGCTTGGAAGGCAAACACTTTACCAACTGAGCTCTCTATCCAGCCCTAGGAAACACACTCTCTTTTCTTTTTCTTTTTTTTCAAGGTAGGTCCCACACTAGCCCAGGCTGACCTGGAATTCACTCCCCACCTTAATGAGCTAATTATAACAGGTAATGGTGACCAGAGAGGGGGAGTCATCCTCTTCTGACACAGTTACTAGTAAGAGACAGCATGAAGAAAGAGTGTATGAGACTGAGGGAGATAAGAGAAGGTAATGTGGGGTGTTATGATCAAAATGTAATATATATGTATGAAAATGCCAAAAAAAATCTCATCAAAAGAGCTCATTAAGGTGGGGATTGACCTCCTAGCACCTTCCCTATCTATAACAGGGATAAACAGAATGTGGCCTGGCCTTAATGTGGGATTTTTAATTCCAGGATTCCCAGGTGGTGTCAGACTTCGCTCAGCCTCTTCTTGGGTCAGGACTATGTGGCAAGTTATTGAAATGATCAAGCTTCCAAAGCCGCCGGAAAACCAGGGCTCTAGGTGCTTAGAGAGTGTTCACAGCCGGGCTTCTCTCCTTGCTGGTTGGCTCACTGGCGGCAGCAGACATGTCTCTTCTCATTGCTGCTGTTCTTAAATGCACGTGGGCCTTTCATGTGACAGAGAATGGCCCACACACCCCGCTCCTGGGGTTATGAGCGTCAGTCTTTCATGGTAGATGCACGGCCTGCCTAGGAGCTCAGAGCATTTCCAGGTGTTGCTCCAAGAACAGGGACAGGAGGACACACAGGCCAGAGTTGGGGCTGGGGACAGGCGGTTCTGAGCCTTCTTAGTCCTTCTCACTTCCACCCTCCCTCACTGCCTCCCTCCTCTCTATGCCCTTCTCTTCCCTGCCCCACCTGCTCTCCCTCCCCTCCATAGCCAAGCTGTGCCAAGAATGGCGTTTCATCTGCTTATTGTAAAGACCATCCCCATGTGCCCTAGGGAGGACCCTGACTTCGGGAAGCCACAGGCTTTTTCTTGGCTGCTCCTCAATCATGGAGGGCCAGAGATACATCTCAAGAAGAGAGTTTTTCTATATTTAAAAAAAAAATCTATGTATGTGTGTGTATGATGATAGTGACGTGTGTATAGGCACGCATTTAAGGCACAGGACAATCTCGATATGTTGATCCTCTGCTTCCAGCTGGTTGGAGACAGAGCCTTTCTTGTTTTACTGCTGGGGATGCCAGGCTAGCTGGCAACACGAGATTCAGGGGTCTCCTGATTTCACTTCCCATTGCCATAAGCTTGTTGGAATTGCAGATGCGTGAGCCACTGCATCTGGATGGCTTTGTAGCTTAACATGGGTGCTGGGGGGTGGGGGTCTGAACTCCAGTTATCAGGCTTGCAGAGCAAGTGACTTCAACCTCTGAGCCATCTCTCCATCCTAAGGTGAGGTTCTGAAAAGATGTCATAGCAGGGTTGCGAAGACAGCATTACCACCTGGAGTTTGACTCCCAGAACCCAGGTTAGAAACAAAACAAAACATAAACACTGGTGTGGTGGAAGACTTGTACACGTGTGCCCTCCTGCATTGCTCGTGCCTGAATGCCTGGGACTTCCTCAGACCTGTGCCTCTTGTGTCTCCTTGGAACATGCCACTTGCTCCGTTTGCTTTCCTAAACCCCCAGCCACCCACCATGCTGTGCTGGCCATGCCTGTCATTGTGCTCTTAGTTTTTCTCGTGATTTCAACGTGTCAACCCTTGTCACCTGTCACACGATGGCTCAGCCTGAGGAATGTAGTGCGGTGGGAAGGAGGCTTTCTCTGGGCCTTGGAGGCCTCGGCTCGAATCCCTACTTTTCTAGTACCTGCTATAAAGTTGGGGGGGGGGAAGCCTTCAAACCATGCTTCGGTCAGCATCTTGCTGAAGGATTCACAGAGCTCATGAGAGCTAAAGTGCTCATGGCCATGGTTTCTCACAGCAAAAGGACACAGGGACGAGACAGATGCTGTGACTTCCAGAGAGTTCCATGAGCAGTATTCCTACCATCCTGTCCCAGTAGAGAGGAGTGAACAGCTCTGACTTCTCCTGGGAACACTGTGTCACAACACACATGAATGCTACCAACCAGGGAGGCCTCTCCAGCTGTGGTGTCATAGTTTTTATAGGTCTCAGTCAGTCACTTAAATACGGCTGATGGGAGACGGCACTGACCTTAGTTCCAGCCCCTCTGAGGCTGAGTTGGGAGTACACAATGTCTTTCACTGTGCTTCAGTTGTTAGCATTGACCATCAGGTGTGGCGCAAGGTCCCCAGATAGGCACCAACAGTCTTGTTAGGCAGGACATTCATTCAAAGGGCCTAGAGGTCGCCTCCCAGGAATCAAGGGCAAAATAAGGCCTTCAAGGCAAACCTTTGCCATGCCCTACCCATATGATGGCCCCTTTCTACCAGCCACGCTAGGCCCTGTCTCCTCATTAGACAATTATTTGCACTTCATTGGGTCCTTATAGGGATTGAGAGACATAAGAGATGTCAGGCCTGGTATGTGAAAGGCTTCAACAAAAATTAGGGTCCACCTTAGCTTCCTTAAGGCACTCTAACCTCATCTCCTAACCTGTGCCAACTTGCTTTTATTTCCTCCCAGAAAGGGCAAACACTCTACATGTTGTTATCATTTCTTTAAAAAAATATTTTGTTTATTCTTATTTATTAATTTTGAGAGAGGAAGGGGCAGATAGAAAGAGAGACTGGGCACGCCAGGGCCTCCAGACTACTGCAAACAAACTCCAGACACTTGTGCCAGCTTGCACGTCTGACTTTATGTGGGTACTGGGGTATCAAACCTGGGTCATTTGGATTTGCAGGCAAACGCCTTAACTGCTAAGCCATCTCTCCAGCCCTCATTTCCTTTTTTAAAAAAATACTTTATTTGTTTATTTGAGATAGAGAAAAAGAGGGAGAGAGAGAGAGAGAGAGAGAGAGAGAGAGAGAGAATGGGTGCACCAGGGCCTCCAGCCACTGCAAACGAACTCCAGACGCATGCACCCCCTTGTGCATCTGGCTTATGTGGGTCCTGGAGAGTCGAACTGGGATCCTTTGCCTTTGCAGGCAAACGCCTTAACTGCTAAGCCATCTCTCCAGCCCCCTCATTTCCTTTTTGAAGTTATCTAAATTATCATTTTAAAAAGCTGCTTCAGGGCTGGAGAGATGGCTTAGCGGTTGGTTAAGCGCTTGCCTGTGAAGCCTAAGGACCCCAGGTTTGAGGCTCGATTCCCCTAGGACCCACATTAGCCAGATGCACAAGGGGGTGCACTGCATCTGGAGTTCGTTTGCAGTGGCTGGAGGCTCTGGTGCACCCATTCTCTCTCTCTCTCTGCCTCTTTCTTTCTCTCTCTGTCGGTCGCTCTCAAATAAATAAAAGTAAAAAAATATATATTTAAAAGCTGCTTCAGACCACTTCATTGCATGTATGCTAATGTGTTGATTCATTTCCTTGTCACTGGGCTGCACTGAACATCCTATGCTTGCACACCTGGATGACTTGTGCACACATATTTGCAGACAAGGTTTTTAATTCTTTTAAAAAATATTTTATTTATTCTTTTTTAAGGAGAGAGAGAGAGAGAGAGAATATGAATGGGTGTGAAAGGGCCTTCTGCCACCAAGAACAAACATCAGATGCATGTGCCATCCTATATAGCTGGCTGCACTGAGGAATTGAACCTGGTCCAACAGGCTCTGCAAGCAAGTGCCCTCAACGTTTGAGCATCTTCCAAGCCTTTGAAGACTAGATTTAAAAAAAAATTCACTTATTTATGAGAGAGGGAAAGAGAGCGAGAGAGACCCGGGGAAGTGGGGGGCATACCAAGGCCTCTTGCTGCTGCAAACGAATGCCAGGAGCATGAACCACTTTGTCCAACATCTGGCTCTATGTGGGTTTTGGAGCACTGGACCAAGGACAGCAGGCTTTGTAAGTAAACACCTTTAACCACTGAGAAATCTCCCCAGCTCCAGACTAGATTCTTAAAGGTGGCACTGATGGCTGGTACATTTTGTCTTGATGATCCTACCAAACTGATCTCCCAAAGTCCATGCCAAATTAATTATCTACCAATAAGGCATGAATCTGCCTGTCTCCCTGCACTCCCTGGGGACTCAACGGAAAAGAGTGGCTGTAATAGACACTGCTGGGGCCTTGTCTTGGCCCTCAGCATTCAGCGAGTCTGCACTTGTCTCTTGACTACAAGCAGAGTAGCTTGTGGGGCCCATAGGGAGGTGATGAGAGCCCGTCACCAGCAGGTGGTGCCCCTTCCCTGAGCAGGACACACCATCAATTCTAGGGCTGCAAAAATGCCCATTTCTTCACCCGGGCCTGGGGGGGGGGGGAGGAGGAGTCTCCTGCTTCCTTGGGCCCAGACTTAATTTCTTCACACTAGGGTCCCAATTCTAGTTCTGTTATAATCACTGGAATCTTCTATCTCTCTGAGCTTCAGTTCTCGTTGCTGTTAGAAACCATGAATCAGGGGCTGGAGAGAACTCAGTAATGTGCTTTCCTTGTAAGGCTGAGTTTAATCCTCTATACCCATGTAAAATGCTGGGCAGAAGTTGTCCTCTGGCCTCCACATGCACAAACGTGCATACACACATTACAAACATGCACACATACATACATGCACACTATGCACATGTACACATGCAAAAATTAAAAAAAAACACGAATGAGGGGAAGGGTGGTAACTAACATTTGAGGAGGTAATTTTGGTTTACCAAGTGCCTTTTTACATTGATTTTGACTTTATCCCCATTTTACAGATGCAAAGGGAAGTGTTAAAAAGGTGATGTGAACTACTCAAGTTCATCTCTTTGGTAAGCCAGAAATTTTCCTGGAAAAAAAATGCCATCTCCCTTCAACTTGGCCATATTGGAAGATTCTAGAATTATAAATCTGAAATTTTAAGGCCCATCATTAAACAGAAGGTAGATTTGAATGGGCTTTTCTGGTTGCATGGGCTTTGAGCTAGGACTTGGGTTGGTTACTAGAATTTTGGTTTCCTCACCTGGAATCATGTTGGTAACATTTATTGAGTTCTTACTATAGGACAAACATTGTGCTACATGAATTATCTCATCCTTCCTCACAACACTCCATTGTACACATGAAGACACTGCGGTGTCGAGATGTCAATAACAGCCGGAAACTGGCCATGGAAGAACCAGTAGAAACTGAAAGATGTCAGAAGGATTCCGAAAAGTGTCTTCAAGAAGATAAAATTGATAAAATATATAATGGATCTGAACATACTAACATAGACAATTGATGGAGAACTTAAGATGAAATTAAATGCAATAACTGCTCATAACATTATTAAACGAGAGGAGATGGCTCAGCAGTTAAAGGCGCTTGCATACAAGCCTACTGGCTCCAGTTTCATTCCCTAGCACTTACATAAAACCGGACACAAAGTGGTACATATGTCTGTGATCCCAGTGTGCTATGGCAATGGGAGGCTGAGCCAGAAGAATCCAGAAGCTTGCAGGCTGGCTAGACTGTCACACATGCAGCAGCAAAAAACACAACACCAAAAGGAGACCCTGTCTCAAGCAAAGTAGATGGAGAGGCATGCACATACTCATGTACATACACATCAAATGTATCCACACATACATACACACAGAGACACTATTTTAAAAAGTAGCAAATAAAAATAGCAATTATTAGCTCTAATTTTTTTTTTAAGTTTTCTAGAAACTTAACAGATCAGTTATAAATAGAGTTAAGTGATTATAATAAAAATTCTAAAAGAACCAATATCAGGATACAACTAAGTTGGGAGGTAGGGAAGGAGAGAGGAAGGGTCAATGTGACGTGAAGCTGTAGGTTAAAGGCTATCAGCCATGAGGCAGAATCAAGACTAATGCCTAAAGCAGAAGAAGGAAGAAGTGGTAATGCAGTATATGGTTTAGAGATATGTGGGCAACGGGCACAGGTCGAAGGGGAGACAAGGATGAACTCTGGAGAGGGATAACACAAGGAACCGTACTTTATAAGAAATCTTGTAGCAAAATTGGACTTAGATGCAGCTATGTACTTGAATGGCTTTAATAATAATGTCTTTATTTATTTATTTATTTATTGAGATAGGGTCTCATGTAGTCTCAGGCTGGCCTTGAACTCCCTAGGTAGCTGAGGATGACCTTGAACTTTGAATCCTCCCATCTTCACAACTCCCAAGTGCTGGGATTACAGACATGAGCGCCCATGCCTAGTTTGATACAGTGCTAGGGATCAAGCTCAGGGCTTCCTGCATGCTAGGCAGGCACTCTGCACACACAGCCACATCCCCAGCTCCATAGCTCTGATCATTTTTGAAAGCAATAAGAAGAAAATAAGGGGCTGGAGAGATGGCTCAGCAGTTAAGGCACTTGCCTACAAAACCTAAGGACCCAGGTTCAATTCCCCAGGACCCACGTAAGCCAAATGCACAAGGTGGCACATGTGTCTGGAGTTCATTTGCAGTGGCCAGAGGCCCTGGCATGCCCATTCTTTCTAGCTTCCCCCCTCTCTCTCAAATATAAATAAAAATATTTTTTTTTTAAAAAAAGAGGAGAACAAGTAAATTGCAGTTTACCCAGGTCTGCTGTGAGAGAAGTAGCATTTGGACTCCACCAGGGCCTCTAGAGTGCACACTAAGGCTCCACCAGACACCACCTGAAGATACCTGCCTTCTGATGCTATGGGAAGCCTCATTAGTAAGATATAGGGAACCAGCAACTGACATGGAGTGGGCACTTAGAAATGGAAATTATTATTTATTTCATGGAGCCAGTCCTAACTGGACACTTACTATCCTTACTCCCTCACAGAAGCCCTGCCTTGGGACCAGACTTAAGGTACCCTGGTATTTTTAAAAAAATGTATTTATTTAAAAGCAGAGGGAGATAGAAGAGAGACAGCGGAAATGGGCATAGCCCATAGCCACTACAAACTCCAGGTGCACGTGTCACTTTGTGTATCTGGCTCTATATGGGTACTGGAGAATTGAACTCTGGTCCCTAGGCTCTGAAGGCAAGTGCCTTAACTGCTGAGCCATCTCTCTAGCCCTACCCTGTTTTTTTTTTTTTTTTTGTTTGTTTGTTTGTTTTTAAGTCTTCCAAGTGTCCCTCTGGTGTTTGTTTGGGACTTCTGAGGGATAGGAGTGGCATTCGAACAGTTTTCAAATCCTTCCCTTCAGAATTTTCTAGCCTTGGCGCTATTGCCCCTTTGGTGGGGTGACTATCTCCTTGGTGTCCCTTGGGTCCAATAGGGTGACATTTCATTCACAGGACTGAGAGGTCAGTGTGACGCTGTAGTGCTAATTTTGAGTGACTCAGATGGTTTGTACAGACTGGGGCCCTACAGATTACAACACCTAGGGGGGCAGTTTTGCTTATGGGGGTGTGAAATTGACCAATATCTGCCGTTGTAGGCTTGAGAGTCCCTCGCCCAGTACAGGTACATTTTAGGAGAGGAAGTTTAGTGCATGGATTCCTTCAGAAGCATTTACTGAGCACCTGCTATGTGCTGGAGTCTGGTAGGGTTCTTCATCTTCCTTGTTCTACCGAGTTCACAGGCTGGATAGCGGAAAGGCAGGCAGGTAGGCTCAAGTCCAACGGGAGGTGGTACCAGGATAGGAGCTGTGTGGACACAGAGAAGGGGGCTCTGGATAGGCTTCCCAGGGGACTCGAGTTTCGATTTGTAGTTTGCGAACTTCTGAAAGCTTCTCCAAGACTAAGATTCAGATTCCCAACTTGAGGCCTTTCTACTATTCCAGGGTGAGACCTGTGCCCAGGTTTCTGCTTGTGTGTCTGTCTCACGGCTTCTTGCAATCAAACGGAGGGGGACTTTATGAAAAGATACAGTCAACTTCGCATTCTCAACTGAGGAAGGGGAGGCCCGTAAGTGCTTGGCTAAATCGCATAGTTACTGAAGCTGGACTAACAATTCTCTGGGCTACAGTCCAGGGCTTTCCGCACCCTAAGTGAAGTGCGGGACAGAGATCGAGTCTTCCTAAGGCAGACAAAAAAAAAAAAAAATCTAGTTTTTAAAGACCCCAGCACTACCACCTGTCTTACACCGGTTCTTCCATCCACAGCCATTCTTGGGGAGTCTACCGTGAGCGTCCCCAAGCTGTCGGGACAAAGTCCTGCCCTTAAGAAGTCATCTGAAGAAGGGCAAGTCTACAGGACAGACACAGGATACTTCTGGGGCTCAGGGGGTGCCTGTCCCCGGTGTGCAGGGCGGAGCAGGCGCAGAGCGAACGGGCACTGGGCGCTGACTGCGGCCCTTGGGGAAGCCCGCCCTAAAGGACCACCTGGGGTCGAGCGAGCGGAGAAGGGAAGACTACCTCCACCCAGGCTCCGCGAACTGCTCCGCATCCTTCCGGGCTTCGCGGGGCCGCGGGCTCTGGTCCAGGCTCCGCGCGCGCACGCGAGCGCAGGGAGGGGCGCGGGGGCGCGCACGCAGGCCGTCGGGGGCGCGCCGGCCGCCCGGGGACGCGCACGGGCTGGTCTCTGCCCTAATGCGGCGGCGGCGGCGGCTGGCGGCGAGAGGCGCTGCAGGGGACGCGGGGGAAGTGGCGGCGCCGGCAGCGGACAGCTCCGACTGCGCCCGGGGCCCGAGCGCGAGCCCTTGGAGGTAAGGCGAGCGCGGACACCGGGCTGGGTGTGTATGTGGAGAAGTGGGACAGAACAGGGGTCTTGGGAACCCATCGAGTGACACTCCCTTGTTCCCGCCCTCCTCTGTCCATCTGCATCTCCCGACCTGTCCCATCCTCCCCACCCCCAACGTCTTTCCACATCCCTGTGCCATCTCCTTACGGCTCCGGTCACCTGCACAGAATCCATGCGATTCTGGCGATGTCTCCAGCCAACCCCATCCAGCTCTCACCCTCTGCACACCCCGACACCCTTTCTGGCTCGTTGGCGGCATCCCCTCCCCCTTCGTGCATCCTGGCTCTTCCCTTCCCTCTCTGTCCTCTTCCTTATCTGTCCTCTACACTAATACTTCCCTCAGTGTTTTATTTTAGTCCCCCTTTCGTGCTCCACTCGCGGGTCCCGCTCCTTGCCCTTCCCCTGCCTTTCCTTGTCCCCATCCTTCTGCAGGGTGCCCATCTCCATTAGCTCTCTCCCGGCTTGTCATCTTCGGTGCCCCTTTCCAGCGACTTCCCTGTTTCCTCTTGTACCCTGGACCCTCAGGAGCATCACACCTTCTCCCCACCCATCACCTTTTCCGCCTGTCCTTCCTGGTGATGCTTGTAGCTACCGGGCTTGAATTGCTTGCAGCCCGTGGACCACTGTTCCCTTGCTCCTGTTCTGCCACCGAGGCCTAGGGCTCTGCAGGCCCAGGGACTCTCCGTAGTGGATGCAGTCCACCTATGGCCCTTGCTGCATGGTTGAGTCTGTTAATGGCTTGTGGGGTTGGTAGACCTCTGTGTGTGTGTGTGTTCCTCTCCTCTCTTGGAACTGTTGAGCTTTGTTTCCTAGAGGGACTCAGGGAGGGAAACAAGGCTGGTGAAAAGACAAGTTCAAGAGAATGGCCCTAGAGGCTCCTGGGTCTTGTCCTGAGCCCTGGATTGGAAAAGCTGGCTGAGGAGTGTTACTGGAGAGCTAAAGGATTTTGGAATTTTGAAAGGATACTTCCTCTTTCTTCAAGTCAGCCCTTTGGCATCAGGAGTGGACATGAGTATGGCCCATGCCTGGGCTGAGAGTGGGCAGAGTGCTGAATCACTGAGACTCTGGTCCTCACAGCAGCCCCTCTCCTGCCCTGAGTCAGGGTCTGATTCTGGTCCCTTCCTTGGCTTCTGGCATGGTGTATGTGTGTGTGTGTGTGTGTGTGTGTGTGCATGTGTGTGTTGGGCAGAGATTCCTCCTCTTGGTCTGAAGGAGTATATGACAATGACTTTCTTTTGCCCATCTCTGTCTGTCTGGCAGGAGGGCCTGGTGTGTCTTGTCTAACCTTGGAACTGTGGTAAGCCCTGATGGGCCGCAGTCCAGTCTCCAGCAAGGCAAGGGCAGGCCACAGGCATTGAGACCTGGTTGGGAAGGAGTTGAGTGGTTTGTACATGGCCAGAGACAGGCAAGTTTCAGTTCCTATAAAACTTTAAGCATAAGTAGAACCTTGGGAAAAATGTGTGTGGCGCATAGAAGCCCCTGGGAATCGGGGCCACACCAGCTGTGACTGTGGGAGCAGGCAGGGGAAGGAAGGCCAAGAGCTATGGGTGGGGGGAACTATGTGAGGAGGAAGCAAAGGAAAGAGAGGAAGGACCTTTTGTCTTGACCGAGCAAGTTCCTCAGAGAGGAAATCTCTACTCCTCATCTTTGGATTTAGTAGAAAAAGGTAGAGAGAGAGAGAGAGAGACAGAGACAGAGACAGACAGAGAGGAGAATGAATATGAATGATATTAATGAAAAAAGGGACTCTTACATAGCCCCAGAAATTGTGTTGACCACCGTGAAACAGGAACTGGCCTCCCCCACTTTGAGTATTGAGATCCTTTGCTGAAATGCAGAGGCTTAGATGAGGAGGTTAAGTGTAAACTGTGGACAGACTGAGACTTCCTCACTTTGGAATCTGCAGGGCTGGAGTCTTTCAGCTGGTGCGTATGATAATTGTGTTCAGGCCTCGGGTGGTGCCTCGCCAAGGGACTTGCTGCTATGGGGGCTGGCTGCCCCCTGCTTTGTCACCCTTGTGTGTCCCTTCCCTGTCATCAATGAGGATGGGGTGGAACGCTTCTGCTGGCATCAGGGCCTCAGGGCTGCCAGCTTTTCCTGGTACCCGAGGAGGCATCACCTGCAGCTGTTGTCGGGAGCTGATTGGATCAAGGCTCTGACGTTGAAGTGCTTGATTGGGGCTCAGGTCAAGTGCGGGGGAGGGAGGGCGATAACAGTGTACGTACTTTCCCGTTTTATGCAGCGAGTCTCAGCCCTCATCCTCTTGTTTGGCATCACAAAGGCAGCAGGGAGTTAAATCCAGGCACACCTACAGCAGAGCCAGCTCCCAGGAGAGCTAGGAAAAGACCTGCTGGCTATGCCGCACTGGCTCCCTGTGGGCTCCGCTTACAAGAGCTGGGCCTTTCAGGGGCACACTGTGGAGGTGGCTGAGATCTGGAAGTTCAATATGGGCTTTGGTTTTCAGTTGGTGGTGGGGTGGGGGGGGGGGCAGAGACAAGCTGGCATAGGTTCCTGATTTTACTGTCACTCAGGGACAGGTTTCCTAAGCTCTGACCACTCTATCACAACTTCTTCCCATCTTTCCCCAGGCTTGTTTGGAAGCCAGAGGCAGTGAGATCTCTCAGACCATCTTAGAGTTTGGGGGTGTGAGGTTTCTCCCTTTGTCTAGAGAACAAAATTCTTAGGCAATCATAAAGGGAGGGGCCGGGAAGTTCTCATTCTGTTTGTCTGGAGTGGAGCTGTGGTGGGGAAAAGTGAGAGGAACTTCAGGCTGGGTCCACTCTTACTTGTCGCCAGTACTCATTCACCCCATGATACATGGCTCTGCTCAATGCTGAGGTCACAGGAGGGAAAGCAAGACAGCATGGAGTCTCTCAGAGCTCCCAGCGTAATGGAAGAGGGAGACAGGTCATCGGACAAATCACACAGATCAGCCTCAGTGAGGATGTGCAGACGGGGATGCAGAACAGCCGCGTCTTGAATTCCATTGGTACCAGCCCATCCCCCACAGCCATGCCCTATGGCATCCAGATCGGTAGCTCAGAGCTGATCCTGACCTTGGCTGCCAGACAGAAGGCCAATGGGAGAGGAGGTGAGATTCACAGTGTCACAGGACCACTACCTTGACCAGCAAGAGGGCCCATGTTCAGTGTGTAGCAGAACCCCACTAGTTGTTACTGCAGCCTGATTGGGGGGCGGGGGGGAAACAGCCATAGAGAACTCTGGGACAAGGTCAAGGCTTCTTAGCTCTTCAACTCCATCTCCTCAGGACCCATACGGTCTGGAAATGCTTAGAATATCACAGCAAGACAGAGGAGAGGCTCTCTCTGTCCTCAGGGAGTTTCCAGTCTGATGGACGAATGCCATTATATCCACAGGGTTATGCTCAGGAGTAAGGCGAGGAACGATACAGCGAGCTGTGACACATGGAAAGAGTTGTGGAGTTATGGGTGTTAGAGAAAAGTGGGAAATGAAAAGAGAGGGGAGACTCGGTTCAAGAGCAGAGACAGGCTTTGTTTGGGGAAAGACTGAGGAGGGCCCTTTCCCTTTCAGACTACGGGATACTTAGGGCGTGATGTGGGCCATTGGAATTCCTTGGCTGCAGGGCAGCCCACCTTACCTCAGGGCTTGGGCCACTCCAGGAAAGTGATAATGGGACAGGTAATCTGCATCACTTCAGGAAAGTGATAATTGGGAGAGGTACTTGGGTCGCTCTTGGGAAACAGAGAGTTACAATGAAATGGCAGTCAGTGTTCCAAAACGGAGACATTGGGGATGTCAGAGTTTGGCAGGAGTCATCAGAGAAGTCCAGGCAGAAGGGGGGGTTGAAGATGAGCACTTGAATACAGGTTACTTTGAATCCATGTAGCTGAGCTGGGAAAAGAACCCAAGGGTAAGACTGGACCCAGCCTCTTCTGTGTGGGTCACCGCTCTACTCGCTACATAGCCAATTTCGTTCAGGACATAGTGTGTCCTGAGCTTTTGAACCTGTGTCAGGAACTGTGCTAGGTGTTGGGCATGTAAGTTGATTTGGAGAGAAAGAAATGAAAATAAATTAAAACTTTACATAAGTAATGCTATAACAGGCGTTGGAAAGATGGCTCATCTGTTAAAGGTACTTGCTTGCAAACCCTTATGGTCCAGGTTCAATTCCCCAGTACCCATATAAAGCCAGCTACACAAAGTAGCACACTCATATGGAGTTCATTTACAGTGGCAGGAGGCCCTGGCACACCAATACTCTCTTGTCTGCCTCTTTCTTTCTGTCTCAGGTAAATAAAATTTAAAAAAAAGAAATGCTGAAACAGGGTTGGGGAGATGGCCCAGCAGTAAAAGGTGCTTGCTTCCAAACCAGTACCCACATAAAGCCAGACTCCCAAAGTGGCACATGTGCTTTGGAGCTCTTTTGCAATGGTAAGAGGCTCTGGGGCACTCTCTCTCATAAATAAATTAAAACATTACAAAAAAGAAATACTATAGCAGACTTGGGAGGGTTCCTGGCATTCGAAGAGCTTGGCTGAGGTGATCACAATGGACAGAGGACCTGGAGTGATAGTCAAATTGTTTGATTAAATCCTTGCCTTGACTGGAACAGTTTGAGCCAAACCTTTGAGAAGTGACTCAGGGTTGAGCAAGGACCCAAGCCTCGCTGCAGGACAGATGTGGGATGCTTATGGCCTAGTGTCTGGGACTTCAGGGAGGGCCCCAGGAGGTAATGGCTGTGGTAGGAGCTTGTGTAGGCACTTCCGTCTATTTGCTGACCCAGGACATCTGTCAGATTGTCCAGCCACCTTGAGAACCCTGGAGCCACCCTTCTCTCTCATTAGGTCTTGAGGTCAGCCAAGGAAAATGCAAGCAGCATAGTAGCTGTAGTCATCATCGTTGAGTGCTTTACTATGCGCTTTATTTGTATATCTCATTTAACCCTCAAAGAGCGAGCTTGTCTTTTCTTTAAAAAAAAATTATTTTTTAAAATTTATTTGCAAGCAGAGAAAGGGAGACAGAGAAGAGACAGACAGAGAGAATGGGCTCGCCAGGGCCTCCAGCCACTGCACATGAACTCCAGACGCATGCGCCACTTTGTGCATCCGGCTTTTTCACATAGGTCCTGGGGAATGGAACTCCAGGTTGTTTGGCTTTGCAGGCGACTGCCTTAGGCACCTTAACTTGCTGAGCTATTTCTCCAGCCCCAAGAGTTTACTTTCCAAAAGCAGTATTGTCAGGATTCTGGTTTTACACATAATGAAACAAGACTTCCAAGGAGTTGTTGCTGGTTTAGGTTCACAGGACAGGTAAATTGCAGAGCTAGAATTTAAGCCTATGTTTTTATTTATTTATTTATTTTGTTTTTGTTTTTGTTTTCCTCAGTAGGGTCTCACTCTCTAGTCCAGGCTGACCTGGAATTCACTATGTAATCTCAGGGTGTTTTCCAACTCATGGTGATCCTCCTACCTCTGCCTCCCGAGTGCTGGGATTAAAGGCGTGCGCCACCACACCCGGCCAGAATGCCATTTTGAATACCTGCTGTGTCCTTCCAAAAGACACAGAAATGCAGCTCCTGCTTCCCAATGGAGGAATGAGATGGAGATGCAGGAAACACTGGGAGCAATGCAAGGCACTGTGATTAAGGCTTCATTGCCACTCAAACTGTGGGCTGTAATGTTTCCCAGGAAGGCATTAGATCAGGCTGGAGGAGTGAGGGAGGTGGCAGGGCACAATGGAAACAGCTCAGCTTTAAGGTTGCCCAGGGAGCACATCACATGTATAAGCAAATGCTTGGCCGGTTCAGGTTCTCCAGGAATTAAGTAGCCTGCCTTATCCTGCCTGCTCTGACTGGCCCTGTTTCCTCTTGGCCCTGCAGCACAGCGTAGCAGGAAGAGGACGTCAGCATACAGGGCATGGGGGCTGTGTTGTACTTCTGGTCCTATCCTTTCCTTCCTCTGTAAAATCAGGAGATTGCTGCAAGGTCTTGTCTCTGGGATTCTTGTCATTGATTAATCTCTTCCTCTGACTTTACTTTCCCAAAAGCAATGCCATGAAAAAAAATTATAGTGATTGGGGCACTGAGGGGTCATTCGCTGAGCTCCTGCGGCTCTGTCCTCTGGAAGCAGCTGCCTGAGCATCTGCCTCTCCCCCTTCACCTGCTCCTCCAAACTCTTCCTTCTCATACTGACCCAGCCCCTTCCCAAAGGCCTCCCTGGCAGCCCCTCTCCCCGTGTTATTATGATGCTAATCATGTTGTTAATTTTTCTCAGATCCAGAAAGAAAGCCCCAATCTGTTCTAATGAATTTAATTAGAGAGGGGCTTGGAGGGTTTCAGAACCTCTTACCAGGATCACAATAAACAGAGTTAACGAGATAAACAGCTTGGATCAGCAATCCGCTTGGGGGCTGAAAGAGCAGGATGTCTGTCTCAGTCCTAGAGCAAGGAAGTCCCGAACACCCAGAGTTGGAGAAGACGCCAGGTAGATTCCCTTTCGGCTCCTTTCTACCTTCCCTACTCTGCGTCCCATTCTTAGCTTCCGTCTGAGTTCTGCCCTTAGGTGAGAGATGAACTTATGGAGAAGGTTTAATCATTCCCAGTACCTGACTGTTCTGGGGCTCCTGCTGTTTGGATCAGGGATGCCACAACATCTTCTTGGAGCAACATAGCGGCTTATGAGACCCTGTCTATGTCTAAACCTAAGGCACGTTTGCTAATTCCAGAGAGTAAGTGCTGTAGGGTTGACAGAACGTGACATTAGACTTCATCATGCTGGAGGAAGTACCTTACGTGGGCCTTGGATAGGAACACTTGAAGACTTTCTGCTGGGGGAGGAGCAGGTACCCTGAGTGCTGAGTCCAGTCCTAATTGGGTCTCCCCACCTTCCTTTTCTGAGCATTTAGCATGGCTAGCTTGGGGAAAGTCTAGCAGAAGGGAGCTCTGGCTTCATGCTGAACTAGCCTTCCCGGATGCTGATCAGGCCAACTGGGATGCACTGACTGGATGCAATGTTCCACCCTCTCTCCCCATAAAAAACTATTTTAAAAAGATTTGTGCATTCTCTCTAAAGAAGTTGCTATGCATGCAGTAGAGGCTGCAAAGAATATGTCGGATGCAGGGCTGGGCTTAGCTAAAGTATCCCGGGTTAGTTCCCAACATGGGTTACAAAGGCTTCAGTTCCCGTCAGTGTGTGTCCTCAGATTTTGTGATTTTTCTGGGATTAGAGTGAGTTGGCAGACCAATCCTAAGGAGTTTTCTAGAATGACGATTCCCTCCTTTACTGTAGCTGGCAAGTTGGCTCTGATAGTGACATTTTTTAAAAACAAGTATTTAGTTGAAATTCCCGATCACTTTTTGTTGTTGTTGTTGTTGTTTTCAAGGTAGGGTCTCCATCTAGCCCAGGCTGACCTGAAATTCATCATGTAGTCTCAGGGTGGCCTCAAACCCATGATGATCCTCCTACCGCTGCCTCCAGAGTGCTGGGATTAAAGGTGTGTGCCACCACACCCAGCAAAATTTGTAATTTCTGTTGTTGTTGTTGTTTTTCGAGGTAGGGTCCTACTCTAGTCCAGGCTGACCTGGAATTCACTATGTAGTCTCAGGGTGGCCTTGAACTCTTGGAAGTCCTTCTACCTTGCCTCCCAAGTGCTGGAATAAAAGGCGTGCACCACCACGCCCAGGAAAACTTCTATTTTATTTATTTGAGTCAGAGAGAGAGAAGAAAGAGGGAGAGAGAGAGAGAGAGAGAGAGAGAGAGAAAATGGGCACACCAAGGCTACTAGCCACTGCAAACGAACTCCAGACGCATGCACCACCTTGTGCATCCAGTTTACGTGTGTATTGGGGAATCGAACCTGGATACTTAGGCTTTGCAAGCAAGTGCCTTAATTGCTAAGACATCTTTCCAGGCCCCGTTTTATTTGAGGTAGGGTCTTGCTGTAGCCCAGGCTGACCTGGAATTCACTCTGTAGTCTCAGGATAGCCTCAAACTTTAGGTGATCCTCCTACCTCACCCTCCCAAGTGCTGGGATTAAAGGTGTGCACCACCACAACCTGGCTGTAACTCATCACTTTTGTACTGAGAGTTCTCTGAGTGTGTATGTGTGCTACTTACATTAGTGAAATTATTCTAACTAGATTCTGCTTCTAGTGTGAGCTGTATTTGCAGCCAAACAGTTATTAAAAGTTCCTGGCCATAATTGCTCTTTGGGCAAGAGGAAAACAATCAGCCTGTGTCTTCTTGTGCAGAGATGCTTAGGGGAGTACTTTGAGACTACAGTGTTCAATATGAGGCATGACTATAATTCATTTCTACAGGACCGATATAGTATTAAGTTGGAATTTGTCACTTTCTCCCATTCTTATAATGCCTTGATGTGTGAGACCAACTAGTTTTATTTGGGGAACCGCCAACATTTATGCTTTTTGTTATTTTCTGTGATCTGTCTGGCTTATGCATAGTTAGTAATGAAGTTAGTACCCTACTTTCAGCTGCCAGTTAACCCACGTGAGAGAAATTCATATGTCAGAAGTTACTACAATGCCATTGTTAGAGAACCCGTTGTGTGGTATCTTTCCATGTTGGAAGCCACATGTTCCTCAGGAAGGAAAATGCCTCGGAGGCCATAGACAATTTTCCTATGCTGGTGTAGGTGAGGACGGAAACTAGATCTCTTCCTGGTCGTCATCACAGAGTGGAACTGAAGCCTTTGTAATCCATGTTGGGAACTAGCCCAGGATACTTTAGCTAAGCCCAGCCCTGTGCTCTGTCCTGCTTTTATATACTGTTCATTGCATCTGACATGTTATTTGAAGCAAAGTGCTTTGCTATTGGCAACTTCTTTAGAGAGAATGCACAAATCTTTTAAAAAATATTGTTTTAAATAAGTTTTTTAGTTTATTTTTATTTATTTATTTGAAAGTGACGGACAGAGAGAGAAAGAGACAGATAGAGAGAATGGGCATTCCAGGGCCTCCAGCCACTGCAAACGAACTCCAGATGTGTGTGCCCTCTTGTGCATCTGGCTAATGTGGGTCCTGGGGAATCAAGCCTTGAACTGAGGTCCTTAGGCTTCACAGGCAAGCACTTAACCGCTAAGCCATCTCTCCAACCTTAAAAATATTTTTATGTATTTATTAGGGGGAGAGAGAGAGAGAGAGAGAGAAAATAGGAATATGGGTGTATTAGGGCCTCCTGCTGCTGCATAAAACTCTAGATATGCACCACTTTGCATATCTGGTTTTACCTGGTGCTGGAGAATCGAACCCAGGCAGGAAGGCTTTGCAAACAAGCACCTTTAACCACTGAGCAATCTTGCCAAGCAAGAATGGACAGTTATTGAATGTTAGGAATATTTTAGCCCAGGCCCATTATTTTGCTGGTCAGGAAATGAAGACTTGAACTTCTGCATGTCTATGCAGCTCTTTGCCGGCAAAGCTAGTTCTTCCACATATGACCCATCCTGGAACCTTAAAATCTACAGTGAACCTGGTGTTTATATAAGATAATATGTTATTAAGTTCCTCAAAGCACCATATAAACTAGACATTCTTTGAGATGTCAGAGAAGGGGAGGAAATCAATGCTGGGTAAAGTCCTTGGGGAGGTTTTGAAGAGTACACGAGGGCTGGATTCTCTAGAGCGGGAAGGATCTGAACAGGCAGAGGTAAAGAAGTGGTGTTTGTGGCGGAGAAAGGGGCACAGTCACAGGTATGGAAGGACAGTAACTGCAGTGGTCAGCATGGTGAATTGGCCCTGCTGGAGAGTGGAAGGGCCAGACTGCAGGGCACTTCCCTTTCAGCCTGAGGCCTTGGACTTTGTCTTGGAGTTGGGGAGCAAAGTTTGAAGCTTTTTAGCTGAATGAAGTGTGCAG
The DNA here is from genome assembly GCA_036346955.1 of Dipus sagitta. NCBI lineage: Eukaryota > Metazoa > Chordata > Mammalia > Rodentia > Dipodidae > Dipus > Dipus sagitta. The sequence continues at coordinate 256,583,047 of CM070770.1, forward strand.
GAAACCCCTCCCAAGCACCTAGTTCCTTCGAAGGGGTTTGGAGGGGAGGATGAGTGCCCCGAAGGCTTCAAGAGCACTGAGAGGGAGCATGTCGCTGTCCACAGTGCTGACCTGTCCTCTGACATCTCCAGTGGTGCCAGGTTAAGATAGTAAATGCTTAGAGCCATTAAACAGGTCCAAAAGATCCATTCTGGCTAGAACCACGTAGCATCTTGGCCTTCTGGAAGTCAACTGGTTATAGCATCTGACTTCACAGTCCTCCTGTTAAAATCAAAAGGACGGGTCCTCAGAAGAAGAAACTACACAGATGTGTGCTAAGAGCACCCAAGTACTAGCCCTGCAAGTATCACTTCAGAGTCTTCACGGTCACGTGAGGACCCGGCACGTTCTTCCACCTCAGAGTCTTCACGGTCACGTGAGGACCCGGCACGTTCTTCCACCTCGGAGTCTTCACGGTCACGTGAGGACCCGGCACGTTCTTCCACCTCAGAGTCTTCACGGTCACGTGAGGACCCGGCACGTTCTTTCACCTCAGAGTCTTCACGGTCACATGAGAACATCAGCACGTAGCTTCCTTCATTGCAAAAGTGTTCTCCCTCTGTTCACCTTTCCGAAAAACACTGGAAACCCCTTCAGCACACTGGGGTAAGGTAGAAGTTCCCAGAAGAATATACTCATTGCTTCAGATGAAATATCCTAGTGCTTGATACTAGTGTTGTCTGTGCTACTAGAAATGTTCTGTGTCTGCGCCGTACAACATGGTGGCCGCTAAGTTCCATGTGGCTCCCCAGCACTGGGAAGTGGCTCATGTGACTGAAGATTTGAAAAAAAATTTTAAGAGACAGGTTCTCACTATATAGCCCAAGCTGGCTTTGAACTCATAATCTTCCACCCTATGTCTCCTCAGTGCTGGGAGTACAGGTTTGTTCAAGAACAGAATTTTGAATTAAGTTGTTTAAATTTAAATAGCCACACATGGCCTGTGGCTACTGGATTAGACTACTTAGCCTACAGTGCAGTCAGAATTCTTTCTTTCATTTAAGAGAGAGAGAGAGAGAGAGAGAAGAAACAGGAAGAGAGAGAGAATTGGACACCAGGGCCTCAGCCACTGTAATTGAACTCCAGACACTTGCTCCAACTACTGTGAATGTCCTACCTTATGCTTGCCTTACCTTTGTGTGTCTGGCTTACATGGGATCTGGAGAGTTGAACATGGGTCCTTAGGCTTTGCAGGCAAGCGCCTTAACCACTAAGCCATCTCTCCAGCCCCAGAACTTTTGACCATGGCCTCCTGCCCTTACATTTTGGTCTCTCATGCCTTAACTTTTTTTTTTTTTTAGCATAGCTCAAAGCAAATGTTTGAATGAGGGTGAGCTCAATGATTTGCTGAAGCAAGAACCATGCTGAATCCAAGTAGTCATCTGTGCCGGCTGTGTTTTCCCCTGACTTTTCTCATTTTCACAATGAGAACAACCCCCAAGATTTCCTCCACTCTTCTATGCATGGACTAAGGGAAGGCACCTTAAATTATGGCTGGGCTCCAAGGGGCCTAATCCAAGACTTTCTGGGACATTTGGACGAGTGGATGGGTAAGCTCTGCAGCCTGTCTGGCCCTGGAAGCCTAGCCGTGGGCAAGATGAGCCCAGATGAAGAGCTATTGAGGCAGATGCTTGTGGGCACTGACTAGGAAAGGTTCTGGTCTTGATAGATCTCCCATGCTAACTCTAGGTGTCTTTACTCTCATTCTGTTCACTGTGATGTAATGGGTGGGGCGTAGGGTGGGGGTGAGGGTGAGTGGGAGAAGTTCTACTGGAGGAACAAGCTTTAAAAGGCCAATCAGTAGGCAAATCTAAAAAAGAAAAAAAACGTTCCTTGTGTTGGCCATTGGACTTGCCTCGTCATGGACATGCTTGGCTTCCTTGGGTCTCTGGCCGGAGTATCTTTGAGTCTTGGGTCACGAACCAGAGTGGATGCCTTTCCAGGGGGACACCTTACTGTGATCTTATTTCTCCCACAGAATCTCCATGCGCTGTCAGTCATCCTTAACAAATGCCTGCTTGTGAGTAGCTCTTTGTTAGCCTGCAGCTAGTGATTGGACCCTCGAAAGCATGTGCATGTGACTACAAATAGTATTTATTGGGCCCCTGCTGGGCACAGTGCTGTGGACAGTGACAAAGGAGGAGCTGGGGACAGTTGGTCCTAGTCTCTTGGGAGTGCAAAGGCAGGCACGTGTGAGAAATGACACACACACACACACACACACACACACGACAGAAACAAAGGCAGAAGTGGTAGCAGGGATCTGGAGCAAGGGGGGGGCGGGGGCTGGGATGCGGGATGCTGGAGGACAGATGATGTGTGTGCCTCTGTCTGGCCATCTCTGGAGGATTCCCTTCTCCATGAGCTTAGCTGGTACCAGCCAGCTCCATGCCTGACGTGACAGTGCTGTCTTTATGGGTGGTAGGCAGCTTGGTCTCAGTGGGGCCTGAGCTAAGGAGCTAGGCGGTACTGTCCTGAGCTCACTTCTTCTATGACAAAGAGTACTTGAGGAGGGAGGTGGGACAACTGTATGAAAAGGGGGCCGGGTGTGGCAGCGCACGCCTTTGATCCCAGCATTCGGAAGGCAGAGGTCGGAGGATTACTGTTGAGCTCGAGGCCATCTTGAGACTACAGGTCAACCTGGACTAGACTGAGACCCTATCTCAAAAAAAAAAAAAAAAAAAAAAAAAGAAAAAAGAAAAAAAGGAAGAAACTTCCTTGTTTTCTTATACCAAAAAAAATGATGATAGGTCTGACATCCTCAGTCACAGAGGGGTTTGTGGAGACTCTAGCTGCTCCAGTACATGGAGTCCACTGATGAGGAGCAGCTCAGGAGACAAGAGAAGTAGAGGTGTAGTCAGCCCAGCCCTCTGTGCTAGTTGCTACCTGGGTGGTAGCAGGTGACTTCTAGCTGGAGCTGGGGAGGAGCTTTTCCGTCAGCTTCAGGAGGAGTCAGATTGTCTCTCTTTCCTATATTGCTCCTCAGGCCTCTGTGTACACAGAGCAGAGCCAGGAGGTCTGGGTCTGCATTTCTTTTCTTTCTTTCTTTTCTTTTTTTTTTTTTTTTTTTTTTGGTTTTTCGAGGTAGGGTCTCACTCTAGCCCAGGCTGACCTGGAATCCACTATGTAGTCTCAGGCTGGCCTTGAACTCACAGCTATCCTCTTACCTCTGCCTCCTGAGTGCTGGGATTAAAGGCGTGCGCCAGCACGCCCGCGGGTCTACATTTCTTACGTGCCCTTAGAAAACGCCAGTACTGCAGGTCTGCGAACCACACTTGGATGGACAGGATCCTGCCAACATGTTAGCCAGCATCTTCCTGGGGCCATTTCACAAGATGACGACACCAGAGACACAACCCCTACCAAATCAGTGACAGGCTCCACAGGCGGGGGTATGCTCTGGTGTGGGCTGAAGGCCCTCCAGGCCAGTCTCCTGTTTGGTCAGCTTCCCTGGCTGGTTTTCTCCTACCTCTGCTGAGTTTTGTGCCTGCCTCTCCCTCCTGGCCTGAGTGGCTCAGGGGCAGGGAGGGTTTCTTCAGCATATTGCCAGTGCCTGGCTCACAGGAGTTCATAGCCAGCAAAGGAGTGTATGTAGTTCAGTTGGTTACATGAGCCTGAGGCTCCGTCTGACACTGAATACGCAAACCATTACGTACACAGGTGGCTCTGGTCATGGCTCCTGTGGTATACCATCGGCCATGCAGGATCAGAGCGTGATCGTTTGGAGCAGGGCAGTTCTCTCAGAACACTAACTTGCAGTGGGTGTCCGGGCCCATGAACTTAGTAACCTTCCTGTAAGTGTAACCAGGTGCTGAAGGGCACTGACTATGGGTCTCACCACAGAGCTTATGTGTAGGGCAAGCTATTTCACCTTACCTAGCTTTAATCTTCTCAGGTGTAAAAATGGGGCTACTAGTGCCCCCCAGAGGGTTATTTATTTATTTATTTTGGTATTTTGAGGTAGGGTCTCGCTCTAACCCAGGCTGACCTGGAATTCACTGAGTCTCAGGACGGCCTTGAACTCAAGGCAGTCTCCTACCTCAGCCTCCCAAAGTGCTGGGATTAAAGGTGTGCGCCACCACGCCCAGCTCAGAGTGCTATTTAAATAAGCATGTCACTGAGTGACAACTCTCATGTCAGAAGGAACTTTTTCTTTTTTACCTGGGAGACGCAAACTCATGTCCATTCACCCCAAATAGGGCACCTACGACAGACCAAAGCATGATTGTATCAAAACCAGTTTTGGTGAGCCAGTGAGTTTATTGGGGTTACTTCAGAGCAGGGTGAGAGGTTGCTTACAGGCGGGTGTGTGGCTCAAAGACAGCTGCATCACCGAGAATCCCACCCCAGCACTGGTGATGACTCACGGAAGCTTCATCTGTGGAGCATGCTGCAATACTTGCAGGGCGCACAGCTGGTTAGAGAGTCTCCCCCAAGCGGTTATTTACCCTTTATATAACCCTGTGGGGGGAGTCTTGCAACCTTTTAAGTTTCAACTCTCCCAGACTTGCTCTCCAAGTCTCCAGAGCGTCTCTTCTCCCTTTAGGAGGGAATATTTGAACTATCAGTACCTCCATTACAGTGACAAGTCGCCTGCCTGTGTCAGAGCTGTGATCAACTCTGGGTCTGACTGATTTCAGAATCTGATCGTGGCTCATCGCCCGCCAGGCGGTTCTGGTTCCAGCACAGATTTGATGGTCCCCTCCTTACCCAAGGCAAGGGCCTCCCAGAAAGTCTAATCTTCCGTCAGGAAGTGGAGTTGTATGAGGTTTAGCTGGTGCCGCACCAGCAAGCTATTGCTCACTTGCCAGTCTTCATCAGCCTCTGAGGCTGAGGCTGGGGCACCTTCCTCCAAGTGTCCCCACAGATCCCCCGCAGGCTCTGCTTGACAGAGTTTCTGAACCTACCTGTCTGATCTGTTTTGTTTGCCTTGTCTTACTTTTTATTCTGCTACTCAAAGAAAATGGGAACATAAAAGGGAGAGAATGGGGGTGATGTCAGCTCATCACCCCTCTCATCACTCGTGGCTAGTGCCTTCAGATACAGGTTTCTAGGGCTTAGGGGTGCAGCTCAGCAGTATAGGCCTGGCCTAGCATATTCAAAGCCCCGAGTTTGATGTCCAGTACCACTGAAAAAGAAATCCTAATGATTATCAATTTCTAACCAACCAACTCTGTATCTAGTTCTCTCTCTTTTTTTTTTTTTTTTTGGTTTTTCGAGGTAGGGTCTCACTCTAGCTCAGGCTGACCTGGAATTCACTATGGAGTCTCAGGGTGGCCTCGAACTCACAGCCATCCTCCTACCTCTGCCTCCCGAGTGCTGGGATTAAAGGCGTGCGCCACCACGCCCGGCTTTCTAGTTCTCTTTTAATTGGGCTGATTCTCTTAGGTGTTCTATGAAATTCTATGATGGGATGTTGTTTTTCTTTATTTTATTTTATTTTTAATTTCATTTAATTTATTTATTTTTTAGTATTTTTATAATTTTATTTATTTATTATTATTGAGAGCGAGAGAGTGAAAGAAGCAGAGAGAGAGAGGGAGGCAGATAGAGAGAGAATGGACATGCCAGGGCTTCCAGCCACTGCAAACGAACTCCAGACGCATATACTTCCTTGTGCATCTGGCTTATGTGGGTTCTGGGGAACTGAACCTAGGTCCTTTGGCTTTGCAGGCAAGTGCCTTAACCACTAAGCCATCTCTCCAGGCCCAGGATGTGTTTTTTATATCAGGACCAGTATAATGACATCCAAAACTTTCTAACATTCATTTATGAATTGTTCAGTGTATTATTATTATTATTATTATTTTGGTTTTTCAAGGTAGGGTCTTGCTGTAGCCCAGGTTGACCTGGAATTCACTATGTAGTCTTAGGGTGGCCTTGAATTCATGGTACCTCTGCCTCCAAAGTTCTGGGATTAAAGGTGTGCACCACCATGCCTGGCTTTAAAAAAATACTTTATTTTATTTTTGCTTAATTATTTAAGAGAGAAAAAGAGGGAGAGAATGGGTGTGCCAGGACCTCCAGCCTCTGCAAATGAACTCCAGATACATGAGCCCCCTTGTGCATCTGTCTTTCACGGGTCCTGGGTGATTGAACCTGGGTCTTTTGGCTTTGTAGGAAAGTACCTTAACTGCTAAGCCATCTCTCCAGCCCCCTTCTTTTTTTGAGGCACAGTCTCACTCTAGCCCAAGGCTGACCTGGAACTTATGGTGATCTTCCTACCTCAGACTTCCCAGTGCTGGGATTGTAGACATGAGCCACCACACGCTGCTCAGAGTACACACTTAAGGGCAGAGAGTTCTACCTTGAGCTGCTTCCATTTGGTTTTGGCTAAGTCTCAATTTCTATTGTACTCCCTTCTTTCTCTTTGACAGCCGTTATAGAATGTTCTCTTTTCTGTCTCTGGTTATATGTGACCACCATGTTCCCCCTGGCCCCCTGGTGGGAATGGACATCCAGTTAGGCCTGAAGTACAGCCTGGCCACTTGTGATCCATTCCACGCATGATCATGGAGAGCCTGTCTGCAGAGGTTGGGTTTTGGTGCTGAATCTTTCTTCTCCCTGACCTGACCTGTGGCTGTCCGTCCACCACCTGCCCTGAGAGTGGTGGGAACCAGCGGGAAGCCTACCAGGCTTCTAGGACTGGAATGGGCTTGGCTGGTAGTCCAGGGCTCTACTTCATGTCACCTTCTGCCAGCTGTCCTTCACCATGGGGCCATGGGTGTGTTGTCATGCTGCCCTGACAGCTGGGGACACAGATGGGATATACATATTGGCTGCTAGAGATGTGTGCTATTGGTGTGGGAGAGCTGAGGTGTAAAGGAGATATGATACATGGCTCTAAGTGCTATGAACCAGGGCACTCTGGGAAGACTCTGGAAGGATGGTGTGAGATTGGGTCAGAGCTAAGTCAAAGGTTGAGCCCATTCTGAGTCAGACTGGGAAAATCCTCTTCAAACATACGTCATGATCCCTTTGTATTCCTGAAAATTTGAAAAAAATAAAGAGGGAACTTTGAGATGGCATCATGAAAAGCTGTGTCAATGACTTCTGAAATTGAAAATGCTGTTTGTTTCTCTGTGGGTTTGTGACATCTCTGGGGTGTCTGGAGACAGTGTTTGAGGACAGACCAGAAGAGGCCAGTGACCCTTCAGTGGTGGCTAAAAATATTCTGCTTGTTGGGACTGTGACTTTGTTTTTATTATTATTATTGAAACTTTTATAGAGATATTGAATCCCGGGCTGGAGAGATGGCTTAGCGGTTAAGCGCTTGCTTGTGAAGCCTAGGGACCCCGGTTCGAGGCTCGATTCCCCAGGACCCACATTAGCCAGATGCACAAGGGGGCGCATGCGTCTGGAGTTCATTTGCAGTGGCTGGAGGCCCTAGGCGCGTCCATTCTCTCTCTTTCCCTCTTTCTCTCTCTGTCTGTTGCTCTTAAATAAATAAAATTTCAAAAAAAGAGTATAAGAGATATTGAATCCCCATGAGCTTGCAGGAAATGATACAGAGAAGCGTATGTGTCCACAGTTTCCCCCATGGTAATGTGTCTCCCAAAAACGTATTTCACTCTTACCATAAGGATGTGGGCATTGATACAATGCCACTCTTATTGTGATCGTCCTGGCGCCACTTAACCGTGTTTCTTTGTGTGCTGCTCAGGCTGTCTTAGCTCTGCTTGGTGTCTCAGTTTCTTCCCTGTTCTCCACTCCATGACTTTGTTTTCCTGAGCCCATGGTGGGCAATGTCTAAGTGCATGTGGTCTTGGTGGTGTAAGTCTGTGTGCAAGCAAGAGTTACGGAGTCAGACTGCCCGCTTCACTCCTGGCTATCTGATCGCCAGTTTTGTGATCTCTGATTTCCTCTGTAAACCAGGGAGAAGTTGGTACATGTTTCATAGCATGGATTTGGAGTCCATTTCTCAGAATAAGCCATTTTCTTAGATCTAATTATATGCTTATTCGAAGGCTGTACCATGTTAGTACACAGAGCCAAGATGCAATTTCTACTGAACCCAAAGCACAGAGTGTTGGTCTCCCATTAAGGATCTAGCATGAATCAAGGAGAGACTCGCCTAGGTGTCCATTGTGGATGCCTGTCTGCTTAGTAGGAAGTGGGCCCTGGATTTCTAGGTGGGGAATGGAAAGCAATCCACCTAATTAAGGACCCCTTCAGTGAAACAGGACCCAGAAGACCATGTGGCCAAGCACGGCACTCTCTCAGCGCTGGCAGGTTTCCAAGGCTTTTTCCCAGCAGCCGCAAGACTTGGTAGCCAAGCCTAGGGAGCGCTCCTGGTTTCCCTGCATCGCCATTGCTGCGTGGTTTCTGGTTAGCTGACTTCTGTTGTTGGCTTTGTGGAGGCAGCTCCACTCTGCATTCACTCGAAGCTGGGCAGCTGGAACTTGCTCAACTTTTGAAACTTTTATTTATTTATTTTTTGAGGTAGGGTCTCTCTCTCTTCCAGCCACTGCAAATGAACTCCAGATGCATGCTCCATGTTGTGCTTGTGGCTAACGTGGGTCCTGGGGAATCGAGCCGAGGTCCTTTAGCTTTGCAGGCAAGCGCCTTAACTGATAAACAATCTCTCCAGCCCTTCAGACTAGATTCTTAAAGGTGGAACTGATGGCTCACCTGGTCTTTGTTTATGAAACTTTATTTTGAAATATTTTTATTTGGCTAGAGCAGCTTCTGGGTCAGAATTTGCTGGTCTGCACCACTAGTTGGTGAGCATCTTCCCATTTGTGAGCAGACATCAGTTTCAGGATGGCCTGGAACTCACGGTGATCCTTCTATGCTGCCTCCCGAGTGGTGGGATTAAAGAATGGCTTCTTCCAGCTTTCTGTCAGCTGGTCTACATGGAGGAGGTTATCATCTTAGTTCCAACAGGATTTCTCAGTGGCCTTGCAGCCCACTGCGTATATAGAGCCCACTGTGTAAGTATGTGGAGTCTTCAGCAATAGGGTCTTACCATCTATTCCTGGTGGGAAACCAAAGGCCTTGGCAATGGCCTATAATGTTTTGGGGGCATAGGGACCTCCCTGCTGGCCTTGAACTCTTGATCCTCCTAACTAAGCTGAGAGGATAGGCGTAAGCCACCATGCCTGACTTTCTCTGCCTTTGAAACCTTGTTGGAAGCAGTGCTGAATCCCTATCCCAGGACACTTCTGGAACCTGCCACCCAGGTCTGGAGCAGTTGTTCATATGTGATGTCCAGATGGAAATCAGGAACCCTGGGTCTTACAGAGGCAAAAGATGCAGCCATGTCCCTGCCTAGAGTGTTCAGGAGGCTTACGGCTACATCGTAGCATCCATTTATAGGACATAATGTGACTGTCCTGTACTGAAGACCTGTCTTTCAGCCTAGAAAATAAAATGTCTTCAGAAATGAAAAAATAAAAAAAAATTTTTATTTATTTATTTACTTACTTATGAGAGAGAGAGAGACAGAGACAGAGACAGAGACACAGAATGGGTGCACCAGGGCCTCTAGCCACTGCACACGAACTCCAGACACACATGCCACCATGTGCATCTGACTTACGTGGGTACTGAGAAACCGAACCTGGGTCCTTAGGCTTTGAAGGCCTTAACTGCTAAATCATCTCTCCAGCTCAAATTTTCTTTCCCTCTTCCTTCCTTCCTTCCTTCCTTTCTTTTTTTTTGGGGGGCGGGGTTCAAGGTAGGGTCTTGCTCTAGCCCAGGCTGACCTGGAATTCACTATGTACTCTCAGGGTGGCCTCAGACTCACAGTGCTGGGATTAAAGGCGTGCACCACCACGCCTGGCTTTCTTTCTTTTGTTTTTTTGAGGTAGGGTCTCACTCTAGCTGAGGCTGACCCAGAAGTCTCTATGTTCCTGGCTGAGAGAACTCGGATGCGTGTAAATTGACTCTGGTTACTTGGTCTGACCACTAGTAGGGGGACAGGGGTTTCCTGGCCTGTGACCTCTCCTTCCCTGGCTTTTGTCACAGCAGGAGCAGCTGGCAGTACTAGTGATAAGCTAAGCAATGGCAGCTACACATGTTGAGAGCTTCCTATGTACTGGGAAACATGCTACACACTTTAACACGTGCCATCTCACTCGCCAACACCTTTGAGTGTCAGCCATGATTAATCGGCATAGAACTGGAGTGACCTTTCCCCAGTGTCCCTCAGCTAGGAAGCTGTGCAGGTGGAGCTTGAATTCGAAACCTTCTCCTTCAGTCGGATTGATCTCTTTACTGTTTATCCAGAACCCCAAGAAGCCCCATCCCAGCCAGGAGGCCCGCCATGATGCCAGCGCACTTCTCCCTTCCTGCTGGGCCATGGTGGTCTCAACAGGACAATGAAGGCATGGATCTGATAACCCGAGGGGTTTTCTTGTCATGAGGAAGCAGATGATAGTTCTCAGGACTCCTGGAAAATCTGAGTTTGGGACTAGGGATATCAACTCCCTCAAGAGAAAGGGAAGCACGATGAAGGACCTGTCTCAAAACAGCGCAGCAAACTAGAGGCAAAGCCGGGAGTTGCCTCAAGCCTGCCTGACTCAGAGCCCAGGGTTTCCAGCCAGGCATGCTCAAGCCCTGGTTGCTCTGCTGTAGTTTGCAGTGCTTGTGGATGCAACCCAGGGCCTGAGCAGGCCGGGCCCATGCTCTACCGCTTAGCTGCATCACCAGCCGCCACATCTAGCAGGTTACACATGATTCCTCCCTAGACCTTTGTTGGGTGGCCCCCCTTCTCCTGCCTCATTTATTTGGTGGCAGGCCACTTTATATGTGCTTCTTTCCTTGTACGGAAGGGCAGTGAGAGGGGATGGGAGAGGTGGTTGTTAGGCTTGACTTGTCTGTTTGTCCTAGGTTGAGGTGAAAGCTCACAGGATCCCTTGAGGGACAGAGGAGTTCAAGGACATCAGCCACAGCCTGGAGAACTGATCCTCTCCCTCATCCATTCTGTGTTCACGAACTGGCACCGCCTCTTAGAAGAGACTCACTAGGTCAAAGACACAGTAGTAACTCAATGCAATACCCTTTGCTATTACTGTTATTTTTTCTTTTTGCACATTTTATTAAAGTAAAAACACACCAAAGTATATAGATCCATCATAACTTATAAAGGTCAAAATCATAAAGATTGAGAAAAAAAATCAACAACCCCTCCACCCAATTACGTGGAAATAATGACCATTGATTTTTGGCTTGCTTTTTCTCATTGGTTTTGTTCCACTGTGGAAGCTGCTGTAGCTTCCTGCTGCTGGGGATGGAGAGGATGAGAGCAGGGCTGTGGAGTATCTGCTGCTCTTCCCAGTTTGTTTCTGAGCTATAACCTAGCTGCTGGTTTCTGCCTGCAACTGTCACTCCTGCCCCAACTTATGTAAGTCACATAATCAGCAATATAATTGTGCAGACCTCTCTTTCTTTTTTTTTTTTTTTTTTGGTTTTTCAAGGTAGGGTTTCACTGTAGCTCAGGCTGACCTGGAATTCACTATGTAGTCTCAGGCTGGCCTTGAACTCATTGCGATCCTCCTACCTCTACCTCCCAAGTGGGGGGATTGGAGGCTTGAGCCACCTTGCCTGATCTCTTCCTTCCTTCCTTCTTTCTCTCTTTCTTTCCTTCTTCCTTCCTTCCTTCCCTTCTTCCCATCCTTCCCTCCCTTACTTCCCTCCCCTTCCCCTCCTTTCCTCCTCCCTCCCTCCCTCTCTCTCTCTCTGTCTTTCTGTAGGGTTTCACTCTAGCCCAGGCTGACCTGGAATTCGCTTTGTAGTCTCAGAGTGACCTCAAACTCATGGAAATCCTCCTACCTCTGCCTCCCCAGTGCTAGGACTAAAGGTGTGCACCACCACACCTGACTCTTTTTATATTATTTTATTTACTTATGAGAGAGAGAGAATGAATGAATGAATATGGATATGCCAGGGTCTCCGTCACTTTGTGCATCTGGCCTCACGTGGGCAGTGGGGAATCGAACCCAGGCTGTCAGGCTTGCAAGCAAGTGCTTTTAACCACTGAGCAACCTCTTATTGAACAAGCTGCCTTGTTAAAACCATAAAAGTCAGGCATGACATGTCGAGATAAGCCTGGTGCTGGAGCGCTGGGCAAGTGTTGCATGCTTATGCATATCTGCATTGGGGTCGTGCCTCTAGCTTGCTTCTTGAGCTCTTCCTTTGGGGCTGCTTGGAGGGTGAGAGTCCTGAGTGAGAAGGTACAGCCACATTCCAGGGCTTGTTAGTCTCACTGTTTGTTTCTGCTTCTGCTAGACTACTGTATTATCTTACACGAAAGTGCTCAGTAGTGCTCAGCCCCTTCTTAGAACCCTGTGTCACTGCTAATACCAGTCATCATTAGGCTCGTTGTCGTCGTCTCACTCTCCAGGCTCTAAGTGTCAGAACTTCGAGGGACCTTAATAGCAGGCTGGGCTATGATCCTCAAACTTCAGCCTACATCCAGATCATCTGCAAGGCTCACTAGAGCACAGATGGGCTCACTCTGTAGTTTCTGAGGTTGCAGGTCTGGACCCCAATGCAAATCTATGCATTCCTGTCAAGTTCTCAAGCAGTGCCCATGCTCCAGGTCATAAAACCAACTCTTTCTTTTGCAAGTAGAGTCTGGAGGGAAAAAAAAAAAAAAAAACTTAGCAATGTTTTCTCCATACCAGAGAGAGACCATACCACAGAGAGTTTCAGAGCTGTGACCAAGTCCAGGTCTCCTGATTCCTAGCCCTGTGGTCTGGCCCATGATGTTCTAGTCCCTAGAAGTGCTAGCAGCTGGGTAGGTCCTGCCTTTCTTTATTTTTATCTGATTACTTGCAAGGAGAGGAAGAGAGAGGAGAGAGAGAGAGAGAGAGAGAGAGAGAGAGAGAGAGAGAGAGAGAGAATATATGGCCTCTAGCCACTGCAAATGAACTTCAGATATATGTGCCACTTTGTGCATCTGGCTTTACATGGGTACTAGGATATCAAACTTGGGTTGTTAGCCTTTTCAGGTAAATGCCTTTACCTTTGAGCCATCTCTCCAGCCCAGAACCTGCCTTTCTGACAGCGAAACTATGCCAACTCTTGAAAAGGTGATAAGAGCAGGTATAACATGTCTCTGGGGCTACAATCCAAATACTGGCCCTGAAGTGACTCATTTTGTGAGGTTTGCTCATTCCTCCACTTATTCACCCAGGAAACTTGACCGATTAAGTGTCTTTGATGGTAACAGAGGATGGTCTGGTCCCTTGCTGTGCTGTAACTAGTGCTCACTCTCTTCTTTTTTTTTTTATTTTTTTATTTTTTTTATTTTATTTTATTTTTTTTTTATCTTTTTTTTAATTTATTTATTTATTTATTTTTTTCTCCATTTTTATTAATATTTTCCATGATAACAAAAAAAATCCCATGGTATTACCCTCCCCCCTTTCCCCTTTGAAATTCCATTCTCCATCATATCCCTTCCCCATCTCAATCTTTCTACTTACATATATACAATACCAACCTAATAAAAGCCCTCCTTCCTTTCTTTCTCTTCCCTTTCTATCTCCTTTTTTAACTTACTGGCCTCTGCTACTGAGTTTTTTCCTTCTCACACAGAAGCCCAATCATCTCTAGCTAAGATCCATATATGAGGGAGAACATGTGGCGCTTGGCTTTCTGGGCCTGGGTTACCTCACTTAGTATAATTCTTTCCAGATCCATCCACTTTTCTGCAAATTTCATAACTTCATTTCTCTTTACTGCTGAGTAAAACTCCATTGTATAAATGTGCCACATCTTCATTATCCACTCATCAGTTGAGGGACATCTAGGCTGGTTCCCTCACTCTCTTCTTTAGGCTTCAGTTTCTTCTAGACAGTTCAGTGGGGCAATGAGCAAAGCACTGGTGAGCAAGTCCTTTCCCAGCTTGTGACTCTGAACCCAAGGCTTCTCAGATGGCTCCTAACAGCATCGGACTTCATTCCTGCGCGTAATCAGTCAGTGAACACACTGATGCCTCTCTTCCTCCTCCATGAGGCCGACTCTGCCAGGAGAGTAGGAGCCGAGCCACTCCTCGAGCGGCCACTCTCAGCGACATCTTACCTGTAGAATGCTGCCAGCTGCCGTGGCGTTGTGTCCTCATGATTTCAATTCCCTTTCCTTCTGCCGCCCATTGTTTATTTTATCCGTAGTGAGCCATTAGTGGGGACGGTTAAGCATGAAACCTTGTGGAGGTGAGGAAGAGACCGCTGGAGCTGGGGAGCTGGCTCACTGGCTAAAGGCACTTGTCTGCAAGCCTGCTGACCTGAGTTTGACCCTCTTTGTCACTCACGTAAAGCTGGATGCAAAGCGGCACACGTGTCTGTGATCGCAGTGTGCCTGTGGCAATGGGAGACAAAGCCAGGAGAACCCAGACGTTTGTGGGCCAGCTAGGAGAGGACAGACACCCTGAAGTTGTCTTCGCTTTGGATCGCCACACACTCACTGGCACGTGTGGATCTGCACTTGCATTCATGCACACACACACACACACACACACACACACACACACACACCAGAAGAAAAGAAAAGAAAAAAACAGCAAGAGTAGTCGGTTCTACAGCTTGGTGTGAAGAGGGACCACTGACCCCATGTCTGGGATGACAGCTGTCCTGAGGCTCAGATGCAAGAGCAATCCTTCTCTCCCACTAATTCAAGCTTATCTTTGGCAAAGTTCAGTCCTTGATGGATGATCCCTGAGGTCTGGCTCTGGGACTCACAGGCAGACCTTGATGGTTCCATGTGACTCTTGCTAGCCTTGGGTGGCTTCAATGGCATCAGGATTTTAGGTACTGAGCTGAGCATTGGGGTGCATGCCTGTCATCCCAGCACTTGTGAGTTCAAGGCCAGGCCAGCCTGGGCTACAAAGTGTGCTCCAACATATCCAGGGCTACGTAGCAAGGTTTGTCTTAAAGATTACTGCAGATAATTGAGGCTGGTTTGCAGTTTAACTCTGTCCCTTGTCCACTGTCTGCGCTGCCAGCCTGGGTTGATACTTAGTGGCCACAGTAACAGATGGGGACCAATGCTGTGTAAAGTCCCAGCCCCAGATAATCTGTAGCTCAAATTTGATTTTGAAAAAAGAAAACAAACACTACCTGAAATAATTTTTTAAATGTACCTAGATCATCCTTCCTAATTTTTCTTTTGTTGGTGCTGAAAACGAATGCTTTTATGTACTTGGAGTCCGTACGGAAAGTGGCCAGCTTGGAAAATGTGTTTAGGTTCAGAAATAAGCTGGCCTGGGCCTGGGCATTTATGACAGATAATTGAGGATGGCTTTTAGTTCCCATAATCACATTTGCTTATATTTTTATATGTTAATCCTCACTGTTGACCTTTTCCCCCCTCTATCTCTCTCTCTCTCTATGTTGTAGGTGTTCCACATGTCCTGTTTAGACCTAGCGATGTTCTGGAGCCCCAGCCTAGAGCCTTCTTTTTTCTAATTTTTTTTTTGTTTATTTTTATTTATTTATTTGAGAGCGACAGAGAGAGAGAGAGAGAGAGAGAGAGAGAGAGAGAGAGTGCGCCAGGGCCTCCAGCCACTGCAAACGAACTCCAGACACATGCAGCCCCCTTGTGCATCTGGCTAATGTGAGTTACTTCGGATCACCACATGCTCACTGGCACGTATGGATCTGCACTTGCATTTATGTACACACACACACACACACACCAGAAGAAAAGAAAAGAAAAAAAAAAAAAACAGCAGGAGTAGTCAGTTTTACAGCTTGGTGCTGAAGAGGGACCACTGACCCCATGCCTGGAGAATTGAGCCTTGAACCAGGGTCCTTAGACTTCATAGGCAAGCGCTTAACTGCTAAGCCATCTCTCCAGCCCTAGAGCCTTCTTTGTGCATCCATGCATACCCAAGCCTGACTCTGGCTCTCGTGGTATTTTGGGTGCTGCTAAGACGAAGCACAGGAGTTTTAACCTTGAGCAGGGTACTCTGTATTCTGTTCCTACTGGTGGGAGACTTTTGCTGTGGGTTTCTTGAACACAGTATTCACATGGCTGTTGGCATCATGCGAAGCCCATACCAGCCCCTCTCTGTCTTATGACAAGTTTAGAGAAGTCTCTGATGCCTTTGGCTTGTCCCACTTGGCAAATAGAGTCCCTGTGGTGAGGGAAGGTGCAAATGAGTTTCTCAGCTGGGTTTCTCAGAACCCCATCTTCCTGTCTAGTGCTCCTGCCCTGTGGGCCAGTGGGCTATACCCCTGGGTCTCTCTTGGCAAGGGAGTGTCAGCCTGTGGGGAGGGAGTAAGAAGGATAGAAGAAAGATAGGCTATAAGAGAGTCCACTGTGGGGCCTTTTCTGCCTGGCTTCTTTTCTGAGGGGCCCTGGGTGAGCTTTCTGACTTGTCTTGCAAACCTACACTTGACCACTAGCCTAACCTTGCTGAAGTTATCACTCGGCTACCAGGCTTCTCCCACTCAACCTTTCTGTCTGCCCTTCTCATAGACACAGCAGGAACAGAATCCTGGGCCATGGGCTCCCTGAGGGAATGTATAAGGGGGGACTGGATGTAGGTAACCGTACTTGCCTCTATTTTTGCCACATGGGGCCTTTTTCACTTTTGGCTAACATTTGAACCTCTGGTGGTGAATGCCTGTCTAGGGGAAGGGGCCAAGGTAGACCCTGGGAACTTGATCTGAGACAATAGAGCCCTATTGGGACATCTCCTCCCACCCTCCTGACCTGGGAAATCCTATAATCTGCCCTAATTACCTGTAGCTTCCCAGCAGCTGCTGTGAGAGGGAGGGGACCCTTGAACAGGTGGGTGTGCACTACCCTGGGGTTAACCCTTTAGTTGCTGCCTCCTTTCACTTGTTTGTCTGTCTTTGTGAATAAAAACTGCTCTGGAGTCCTTCCAGGCTGGCTAACCCTCCTCTGAGCATTCATCTCTGGGACAGGCAGACAGCTCCAGCTTAGCACAGGTCCACCTTTCCTGGAAGCTTTCTTCTCCTCTCTCTTATCAAGAGAGGGGTCTCTTTAGCTAAAGTCCCTTGTCTTTGCTGCTGTAAAGTCCTGTAAAGAAGGAGGCATTCAGTCCTCTTGTTGAATCTGCTCTGGGTGACAGGCAGCTGACCTTCCGATCTCACCATCTTCAGAGAGGCTGAAGTGCAAGGCATGGCCACCAGTGTACATAGCACTGGCTAGCGTGGGCTTTTCCCAACAGTATCTTACATCTCATGTTCTGTAACGTACAGCGTTCCTTTACCTGCGGAGAGATCCTTGCCTCCACTTTCTAATAGCACTGTCGGGTGCTCTGACATTGGAACATTGCAGGAGACAGTTTTCTGGGTTAGGTAGATTAGGTACAAGATGGCAAAAGGAGGCGATGGCTTCTCCACTTCTCCTTCTTTCTGGCCTGGAGGAATTTCCCACCACCATACTGCCTTGGTGGGCAGGCCTGAGGAACTTCTTGAGACCTGCGCAGTTCTAGATGCACAGTGAGCCAATCAGCGCCTCTCCCCTTCACTCAAGCCGACCAATTCCACACAGGCTTTCCCCTTTCAATAAAGGTTCAGTTCCCACAAAAAAATTTTTTTCCAGCTCTGGAAGACCCTTCCTTTGGGAGGAGCTTGCTCTCTTCCCCTTTCTTTCCCTCTTACTCAAAAATAATCTTTATTCTTTTAACATACCTTCCTGTCTCTTAATTTGTTTTTAAAGCAATTTATTTATTTATTTATTTATTTATTTATTTATTTATTTTTGTGTGTGTGTATGAGAGAGAGAGAGAGGGAGAGAGGGAAAGAAAGAGAGGGAGAACACGAGTGCACCAGGACCTCTAGGCACTGCAAACAAACTCCAGACATATGCACCACCTTGTGCATCTTGCTTACGTGGATCCTGGAGAATCAAACCTAGGTCCTTAGGTTTTCAGGCAGGTGCCTTAACCACTAAGCAATCTCTCCAGCCCTGCCTCTTAATTTCTTTTTTAAAAATATATGTTTTATTTATTTATTTGAGAGAGAGAGAGAAAGAGGCAGAGAGAGAAAAAGAGAGGGAGAGAGTGGGTGCACCTGGGCCTCCAGCCACTGCAAATGAACTCCAGATGCATGCACCCCCTTGTGCATCTGGCTTACGTGGGTCCTGGAGAATCGAACCAGGACCCTTTGACTGTGCAGGCTAATGCCTTAACCGCTAAGCCATCTCTCCAGGCCATGCCTCTTAATTTCTTATTTGGCAGAAAACAGAAACCAAGAAGCCATAGATGGTTTCAACTGGGCGTTTTAGCCAGGATCTTGGACTCAGTCAGAAAGGGAGGGACGGAGGCTCTGCTCTAGGTCAGCCTGACGCTAGTGCAGATGGCACATCAGCTCAGCTCTCGAAAAGTTTTCAGATTTTGGAACATTTTGGATTAGGGATGTTCAAACTAATATGTGGCTTGAGTCAGTTTGCCTCTGGTTGTAATAAGATTGAAAAAAATGTGCTCTTTGCCCCTGAGAGCATACTTCAGTTGGAAGAGAGAGAGCTGACTAGGGCAAGGGTGGGATGCGGGGGGAGGGGGGCTGGGTGGGGCACACAGACAGCTAGGAGAGCCACTGTGGGCTGATCCAGTAGGCTTCACAGATGAAGCTGGGCTTAAGGACACTTAAGTGGTGCAGGGTGGTGGACAGAGGCAAGGCCAGACCTGATGGAGAATGTCACAGAAACACACACACACATACACATACAAAAGCTACAGAACAGTGTGTAGGTGGGGGAGGGAGGCAGGGATGTGTGCATAGATAAAAAATTAGTAATTTGCAAGGTGAAATTTTCATGTCATCATACCAATAGTTTTAACCAGGTCTGGTGGCACAGGCCTGTAATCCCAGCTACTTGGGAGGCTGAGTTAGGAGGATTAAAGTTCAAGGCCTTCCTGGGCTATAGAACAAGTTGAAGGTCAGGCTATACATAGCTTACAGAGACCCTGTCTCAAAATAAAAAGTGGGGAAAAAGGAACTGAAGATAGCATACATGAGGCCCTAGGTTCAATTCTTACTACCTCCTACCCCAAATCAACCATTTAAAAATGAACAATTTAAATGCCGTTTAGTGGATTCACAGTGTTATGCAGTCCCATCCCTCTCTGGTTTCAACATTGTGCGTCACCATAGAGCAAACACCCCCACCTCCTGTTCTGAGCCCCTGGAAACCACTAAAGTGCCTTTTCTCTGTGTAGCTGTGACAATTCTGGACATTTTACATTAAAGAGAACATACAGCATGCAGACTTTGTGTCTGGCTTCTTTCAGTTTTCACTGATGCTTTGGAGTTTGTCCACGCTGTAGCCTGCATCGGTGCTGCCCGTGAGGGCTGAATCCCATTCTGTTGCATGATTTCTTACCACAGTCTCCTTCCCATACACCTGATGGTGGGCTTTGGACAGTTTCCACTTTTGGCTATTGTGAGTGATGCCGCTTTGACCGGGCACACTTTGGCGCTCGTTTTTGGCTTTTGTGGGGATATTTCTAGGCGTGGCATGGACGGTCATCTAGTGATTCTGCTTTCCACAGTGGCCGTGTCATTTCACAGTTCCACTGGCAGTGTGCAGATTCCGACTTGTCCAGTCCTGCCCACTAGTGCTTATCTTCTGAGATGAAAATCACCCCTCCAGCTTTGCCCTCTGGAGATGGACAGTGCCTGTTCCCTCTTTTTCACACGGCTGTGCCACCAGTTAGCTTCATGTCCTCCCAGGCTAGAGGACTGGATTCCGAGAAACTGGGTGACTGCATGACATAGGACAGGCGCCGTCTCCTGCTCTTCCCGTACCTGCCTTCCTGCTGCCAGGTCTATGGGCTGGGTTTGGAGCTGGTTCTTTTGTGTGTCTGGTGGTCTCTAGTCTCCTCAGCTCCAGCCCCTGAGATCCATGACAAGGACACATGGCATCTCACTGTCCTCTGACCCTGTGGCTGAGGTAGTTTGAGGTCCTGCAAGGGCACTCTGAAATGACAGCCTTCAAGGGGTCCTACTTGGGAGTTGTGTTTCCTGAGGCTGCCAGTATCAAGTACCACAGTCCAGGTGGCTTAAACAGCAGACAATAACTCTTGCCAGCTCCCAGGCTGCAGTGTGAGATGAAGGGATCCCCAGCGGTGGTTGGTTTCTCTTGAGAACGTTCTACCTGGCGGTAGATGGCCATCTCCTTCCTTCCCTGTGTCTTCACGCGATCGTCCCGCTATGCATGCCTGTGCCCTAATGTCTTCTTACAATGACACTAGTCTGTTGTTCCAGAGCCCACTCAGATGACCTCACATTACCTCAGTTGTGTTTTTTAAAGACCCTGTCTTCAGATACGATCACACTCTGAAGTCCTGAAGTTTAACATTTCAACATAGCAGTTTGAGGAGGACATAACTTGTCTATAACAGGTGGCTCGAACAGCAAGGTCGTGTAATGGCGAGGGAGTGCCTAGGTTGTGTGTACTGTGCTTTGTGATGATTCTGGGATCCTGTTGGATCTCAGAGTGACTCACTCCTTCAAGCAAACGCAGAACAGGTGCAGTGGGGGAGAGAATAATGGTGGCAGCAAAGAGGGCACTGGGGGCTCTGGGGAGGATGGAGAAGCGTGCCCCTGATCAATAATGTATTCCTGGGTACCAGGCAGGAGGGCGTTGCCATGGCAACAGGTCTGCCTGGCAGTTACCTCTCAACGCTGCCTTTCTTGCTTGGCTTCTCTCTCTCTCTCTCTCTCTCTCTCCCTCCCTCCCTTTCTTGCTTTTTGTTTACATTTTCCTTCCCCATCATTTTTCTTCTGTGTTTCCAGAATCTTTCTGTGGAGGGGAGCCTGCCATGCCTGAGCCCACTCCATTGTGTCTATTCAGTGCAGTGAAAATAGGGACCCTGACAGCATCCCCACCAACACTGTGACCCTGACTCTTTCTAGAAAGCCCAAAGTGAGGGTTCTTCTCGCTGGCCTCCTGACCTCCAGGCCAGTTTACCTCTGCACAGGCACACGGGGTGCTGCTTTTGCTCACAGCCTGTCTGGCGACCTCCCCTAACAGCTTGACTCATATCGACCTCTCACCACGCTCTGCTTTCGGTGGGATCAGAGTGACTCCTTCAAGCGGGGTACCATTGCATCATTGGCTGCAGCTACTCACTGGTCCTTCAGTCCTTAGCAGGCAGCTAACCAGAAAGTCGGTGTCCCCCACTATACTCCAGTAAGCACTGTGTCAGGGAGTCTGTTATTACGGCCACATTACAAGAGCCCAGGAGAGATTTGTGTGGTTGTGGAAAATGGAGTGGAAGGTTAGGAGCAGGCTTTCTCCCATGGTGGGAGAGGCTGGGTCTTGGGCCCAACAGCTGCACTAATTGAGACTTTTGAATTTTTAAAGTTATATTTACACACTTTAAAATTCACTGCTCCCTTGCTTCACTAGCTGTCACAACTAATAAGAGATCTGGGCTTATAATCGCCATTTAAAACTTAATGTTATTAGTCGTGTAATTGCTGCTAAGGGTCTTGTCACATCTCTGAGTTGATAAATCCTTCTGTACGAGGATTAGGGAGGTATACCTCCAGGCTAGAGACTGCCATGGGGACTGCAGGGCTGGAGACCAACCTCAGCTGTCTGTGTGGTGTGTTCATCTCTGATAAAGCTTGAGCTGGGAGTTCAGATGCACCCAGGAGCATCTGTAGGCATCCTTGGGGGGTCAGGACAGGAAGGGAGGATGTCAGAGTGAGGTCTAGTGGGCCTTAGACAAGCAGCTGCTGGTGGGGAAAAGCCTTATCTCAGCCAGAGGGCAGCTCCTTCCCTCCTAGTTCCCAGCTCACGGGCTCACCCCCTGACAGATCACAAGCCATGGCAGTGTGGTTGTAATCTGATGGCGCACGTGCGAGTGTGCGTAAGATCCCAGCTGCGCTGCAAATGGCCTCTGGCTCATCCCTGCCTCTCCCCATAGGAGACCCTTCGCCACACCTGGCCTCTGATCCTCTTTAGAAAGTATTTACGACAGGGCTGAAAGTTTGAGGTGGTGAAGGGCAGGCCACGTGGGATGACTGTCACTGGCCAGTGTCTCCTGCACCACCCTCTTTGCTCTGCCACTTGTGAGAGTGTCAGCACTGCCATCCCTAAGGGCTGTCATCTAGGAACAGCAGCCATTGTTCTCCCTATCACAGGCCTCCCCTCCCTCTTTCCTTACAGTAAAATACACACTATTTACATTTTAACCTTTTTTTTTTTTTTTTTGTCAGTGCCGGGGTTTGAACCCAGTGCCTTTCACACGCTAACCCTCTGCTGTGGAGCTACACCCCAGCCCTAAACATTTGAAAATACATAACTCAGTGGTATTTAGTACAGTGTACTAAATGTGCAACCATCTCCGCCTTTTAGTTCCTGGATGCTTTCCTCATTCCCCCAAAGGAAACCCCCTGCTAGCTGAGTAGTCATTTACCATTCTTAGCCCTTGGCAACCACTAAGCTGTCTCTCTACAGACTTGTCTATTCCGGAAATTTCTTGTAAATGGAATCGTACACTCTGTGGCCTTTTGTGTCTGTTTTTGTTTTTCTGCTTACAGTGTTTGCAAGGTTTAGCCACGTTACAGTGCATATCAGTTCTCCATTCTGCATCACTACTTCATTTTGTTGTCTGTATACCACGTGCTGTTTATCCATTCATCTGCTGATGAGCCATTTGGGTTGTGAAAAGTGCTGTTGTGAACAGTTTTGGGTTTTTTTGTTTGTTTGTTTGTTTTTTGAGGTAAGGTCTTGCTGGAGCCCAGGCTGACCTAGAATTCACTGTGTAGTCACTCGGTAGCATCCTCCTACCTCTGCCTCCCAAGTGCTGGGATTAAAGGTGTGTGCCACCACGTCCAGGTGAACTTTTTTGCGTACAAATTTCTGTTTGCGCCCCTGCTTTCAGTTTTTTGGGGTGTATATGCAGGAGTGGAATGCCTGGGTCACACACAAGGTGACTTGGAGTTTAGTTACTGAAGAATGAGTAACTCCAGATTGCTGCTTCTCATATACCATCTGTGCTCTTTGGAGACAGGGAGCTGACTTCACCGTGGGGATCCAGGCTCATGACCGTGGATCACATCCAGAAAGTCTCTGGTCCCTAGTCCCTGGTCAAGATGGAATAACAGCATGGTTGAACATGAAGGAATCTTAGGATGGCCATCACTGTTCTCCCTGATAGTGGCAGATTCTTGTCACCCCCATGCTGCCCCCCACCAAGCCTCACCTCCTAGGGGGCTGACGTGTGTTCCTTTAATGAAGCCAGTGCTCAGAATCTTGTTTCATCTTCCAGAGCCGTAGCCGTTAAAACTCATTCCCTTTCTCTTTCTTCTGATACTAAACACGATTCCCAACTGTATCACTCTCCTTCCGTCCTTCCTATCCTTAGCTGTCTTTCAACACGTGTACCCGGATGGATGAAACGATGCCACCATGGGGGCCCTTCAAAGGATGCGCAGACTTTGAAGGCAGTTCCAAAAGAAGTGCTTAGATGCTTGCAGCTAGTGCATTGTTGGCTATGTAGATAGCTCCCTGGGGGACTGCTGTGAAGGAGATAGCATTCATTTAAATGTATAAATTCTGGTGTGTTCATTTAGGAGTCAGAAGGCTTTCTAGGCACACAATAAAAAGTTAATATGAATGGCTATTCAATTATGTACACCTTGAGGAAATGAAAGTAAGATTTTCGTTTAGGAGTCGATAACCTGGAAGTGTGGTGGGATGGCTGACATGGCTACTGCTTCCCAGCTGCTAGAGAAAGGCCAGCCAGACTCCCATGGTTTAAGAAATGGCAGCTTCATGTTAAGGGCAGGAGGGAATCTAGGGTAGCTGGCTGGAAGGGGACCATGTGGGAAACACTATCGTTCTGTGAGGAGAAGGGAGGCTGGAAAGAAATATAAGTGGCACTTTGGGGAGTTAAGTTTTTTTTAATTATTATTTTTTAAATGAGAGACAGAGAAAAACAGTGGGGGGAGGGAGAGAGAGAATTGATACACCTGGGCCTTAGCCATTGCAAATGAACTCCAGACTTGGGCGCCACCTTGTGTGCATGAGTCTGTCACTTGTGCAACTGGCTTATGTGGGTTCTGGGGAGTCGAATCTGGGTCCTTAGGCGTCACAGGCAAGTGCCTTAGCCACTAAGCCATCTCTCCAGCCATTAGTTTAAAAAATTTTAAATAGTATGCCTCGCCGGGCATGGTGGCGCACGCCTTTAATCCCAGCACCCGAGAAGCAGAGAGAGGAGAATCGTCGTCAATTCAAGGCCATCCTAAGACTACATAGTGAATTCCAGGTCAGCCTGAGCTAGAGACTCTCTCTTGAAAAACCAAATAAATAAATAAAACAAAATAGCATGTCTCTTGCTGTAGCCTGGACTGTCAGGGCCACCCTTTTAGATGACATATCTTACTTAACCAGTTTCAGAATTATGGCAAAGAAGCTTTGGGAAAAGCACCCTGGCCAATGTGATAGGTGTGTTTGACTTAATGGGTGGTAGTAACTCTCTGTTTTGTTCAAAAACTCAAAGTCACAAGTGATGAGAATGGTAGGAGAGAGGTCTATAAGTGGCCTGGGTGGGGGGTGATGGCCAAGAAGCTTTGTGTGATTCTTAGGAAATTTCAGAGGCGCGTGGGAAGCTGGAGACACTGTCCCCATTTTTCTACCAGACCTGAAAGTGGATGACAAGGTCAGGGGAATTTCAGAGCCAAAAATAGATCCCCTCACCACTCCGTCACCACAGTAACTCACTCCAAGGTTTGAAGACTGTCACCCTCGGGGGAAATAGCTCCTCTGAAAACTATTTCATGTCTTTGTCTCACTTATCCCGGCAGTCTTTTATTTGGGGTCACCTATTGATGGCTTTGACAGCAAAGCAAAGAAGGATGCTGCAGCTCTTTTGAATCTTTTAAAGTTGTGGGTGTATATTACATATCCATAACCATTTTAGCATCTTTAAATTTATAATGCAGCGGCAGCCACTGTGTCCCGGATGTGCAGCCATCACTGCTTTCCACATACGGGATTATCATCACCCCGTCGGGCATCAAGCTACTAAGCAGTAACTCCCATTCATGGCCCCTCTCAGCCCTGAGAGACCTCTAATGTAATGCTTATGGATTTGCTTATTCAGACTAGTACCTATACGTGAAGTCATATTACATACAGACTGTCTCTTTGGGCCTGGTTTGTTTCACTTAGCATGTTTTCAAGGTTTGTTATATGGTAGCATGTAGCTGAACTTCATTCCTTGTTTTTGTTTTCATTTTTTGAGTGTGAGTGTGTGTGTTGCTGTGGGTGGAATCTAGGGCCTCATGCATGCTAGGCAAGCACTCTACCAGCTGAGCTGCATTTCCCAGCCCTTTGTTCCTTTTTATGACCAGAAAGTCTTTCATACAGATATACAACATCGTACTTAGCCACTCGTCTATTGAGGCCACTTAGGTTGTTTTTACCTTTGGCTGTTATGGAACATTGATGTATACATGTGCAAGTCCCTGTCTTCGATTCTTTTGAGCATATACATCTGGAGGTAAAATTGCCTGGTCAGGTAGTAACTCTATGTTAGACATGCTGAGCAGCTGGAAGACTTTTCTGCAGTAGCTATATCACTCAGCACTCTTGTAGGCCATGTAGGGAGGCTGTAATTTCTTCACAATCTTGCCAACACTGTTATTTTCTATTTTATTGGTTATAGCCATGCTAGTAGATATGAGGTAGTATCTTATTGTGGGTTTTATTTGCATCTTCCTAATGATTAGTCATAGCCAACATCTTTTCACACACTTCTTGGACATTT
Source organism: Dipus sagitta (assembly GCA_036346955.1). Taxonomy (NCBI): domain Eukaryota; kingdom Metazoa; phylum Chordata; class Mammalia; order Rodentia; family Dipodidae; genus Dipus; species Dipus sagitta. The sequence continues at coordinate 256,608,791 of CM070770.1, forward strand.
CAAATAATACTTAGTGCCGGGGAGGTGGCTCAGCAGTTAAGGCACTTGCTTGCAAAGCCTAAAAAACCTAGGTTGCATTCCCCAGTACCCACATCAAGTCAACGTGCATCTGAAGTTCATTTGCAGTGGCTAGAGGCCCTGGCACACCCATTCTCCCCCTCTTTCTCTAATAAATAAATAAAATATTTAAAATAAATAATATTTATGTATGTGTGTTTCTGTTAGGGCACGCCAGGGCCTCTTGCCACTGTAAGTGGAATATTAGATGCTTGTGCCACTTGTGGGATTAAGCTTTCCATGGTGGCTGAGGACGTGAACCTGGGCTGGCAGACTTTGCAAGCAAGTGCCTTTAACTGCTGAGCCATCTCCAAAACCCTAGTTCTCAGACACTTTTATATTTTCTTTTGAGAAATGTCTATTTAGGTCCACTTGGAAATTTGAATTTTTTTTTATCTTTAGTAGTTGATTTCATAGATTCTTCATATATTCTGGACATTAAACTCTTGTGAGATATGTTATTTGCAAATATTTTCTCCCATTCTATAGATTTTTTCCACTAGTACTGTCTTATAATGCACATTTTAAGTACTGATGAGGCCCCATTTATCTATTTCTATGTAGTCTCAGGATGACCTTGAACTTAACAGTGATCCCACCTCTGCCTCCCAAGTGCTGGGATTGAAGGCGTGCACCACCACGTCCAGTCCATTTGCCTATTTCTTTCGTTCCTTGCTTGTGTGTCATGTCTAAAACTGCTGCCAAGCCCAAGGACATGAGATTTGCCTTTTGTTTTGTCATGGGAGTTGTAGGGCTTTAGCTCTAATATTCAGGTCATTGATCCATTTTTTCATTTTTTTTATTGATAACTTCCATAATTGTAGACAATATCCCATGGTAATTTCCTCTCTCCCCCCACTTTCCCCTTTGAAGCTCCATTCTCCATCATATCTCCTCCCCCTCTCAATCAGTCTCTCTTTTATTTTGATGTCATCTTTTCCTCCTATTATGATGATCTTGTGTAGGTAGTGTCAGGCACTGTGAGGTCATGGATATTCAGGCCATTTTGTGTCTTGAGGAGCACGTTGTAAGGAGTCCTACCTTTCCTTTGGCTCTTATATTTTTCCTGCTACCTCTTCTGCAATGGACCCTGACACTTGGGAGGTGTGATAGAGACATTTCAGTGCTGAGCACTCCTGTATCACTTCTTCTCAGCACCATGGTGCCTTCTGAGTCATCCCAAGGTTACTACCATCTGAAAAGAGAAGGTTATCTAACCAAAAGTGAGAGTAGCATTAATATATGGGTATGAACATTAAGAGAAGTGCTTATTGGGGAGTTTGGTGAGCATAGTGTATACATTTAGCCAGATACCAGCAGACGTTACACCCCTAGGGCTCATGACTACCCCTGTTGTAGGTTTTTAGTATCAGGGATGTATTCCCTCCCATGGAGCAGGCCTCCAGTCCAATTACAGAGCAGTTGGTTTCCCCCATAACAGACATGCCACTATTGCACCCGTTGGCTCATTTGGCCTAGCTGGCCAAATTTAATGCTTGTAGTGCCCACTGTTGAATATCTTCACTGGTGATTTCTCTCTCTCCCATTGAACTGAATGCAGCGTGGCTTTTTTCCAGTTTTCTGTCACCAGCTTCATTTTTATATAAAAAATATTTTATTCATTCGAGAGAGGCAGATATAAAGGGAGAATGAGCATGCCAGGTCCTCCAGCCACTGCAAATGAACTCCAGATGAATGCACCACCTTGTGCATCTGGCTTACATAGGTCCTAGGGAATTGAACCTGGGTCCTTAGGCTTTGCAGGCAAGTTCTTTAACTGCTAAGCCATCTCTCCAGCCCCTGGCTACATTAAAAAATATTTTATTTATAAGAGACACAGAGAGAGTGAGCGAGCACCAGGGCCTCTAGCCACTGCAAATGAATTCTAGACACATGCACCACCATTTACATCTGTCTTATTCTGGGGAGTCAAACCTAGGTCCTTAGGCTTTGCAGGCAAGCAATTTAAATGCTAAGCCATCTCTCCAGCCCCAGCTTCATTTTATTTTTTTATTTTTATTTTTGCATTTGAAAAATTCTTTGTCCCAATGCCATTTGTAAAGAAACTGTTCTCATCCAGTGGAACCTGCACTCTTTTCAAAAATCAATTGGAGATATATATTAGACTCTCAGCTCTTTCTCTTAAAAATTTATTTATTTATTTATTTATTTATTTATTTATTTGCAAGGAGAGAGAGGGAGGAAGGGGGGAGGGAGGGAGACAATAAATATGCCAGGGCCTCTAGCTGCTGCAAACAAATTCCACATGCATATGCCACCTTGTGCATCTGGCTGAATCGAATGTAGGTAGTTAGCAGGCAAATACCTTAACTGCTGAACCATCTCCCCAGCCCTGGACTCTCGGTTCTATTCCACTGGTCTTTCTCTCTGTTTGTGCCGTAACCACACTTATTTGATTACCATAGCTCTGTAGTAAATTTTGAAACTTGGAAATGTGAATCTCTTTGATCTGCTTGCAAGCACATATAAATTGAGTACAGTCATCCTTTATTAGACCTTTGTGGACGTAGTACTGCTTTTTACTGGGTAGAGGTGAAGCTCTTAGACCTCAGGATACAGGTGTGCTCAGCTTTGTGTAGCTTTCACTGCTACGTTATTTTCTGAAGGGGGCCATGTGTCCTCATCCTGCAGCAGTGCATGAGAGGCCCACTTTCTGGGCCACATGTGCATCAACATTTGGCAGGTCAGCCTCTTTGGAGCGTCTCAGTCTTCCTGGTAGATTGTCCCAAAATGATGACTCCAACATGGCTTTGTCCTTCAAGGTCAGTTTGAGTGTCCATATCTGGCTACCAGTGATCTTTCTTCTGGGTCCCAGGCCTTTGAGAGTGCTTCCTGTTCCCGTCTCTAGCAGCAAACACAAGAGTTTGGTCAACCCTGAAGCTAGAGCCTGAACAAGAACATCTCCTACAGCTCAGCTCACCCAAGAGAGCTTTGGCCTTGGAGAACGTACCTGCTAGGGAAGCCGTTTTTGGCTGCAAGAGTGGGACATGAATTCCAGTGTGGATGGAGCCTTCAGAGCTGTGCCTAACCCTTGAGAGAGGCCAGTCACGAGAATGGAATGCCAAAGCTGGCTTCTTCAGAGGTAGATGCTGACACCAGAGAGGGGCGGACTTTCCCAGCCGTTCAGCATACCAGGGCAGGCAACTCGCAGGCCTCCAACCTGCATCACTTAAGTGTTAATGGTCTTAAGACAGTGTCTGCTCTTTCCTTTTTCACTTGCTAAGGTTATAGGTCATAGGTCACCAAACATTTCCTGTAGACCTCTGGGTACCCAGACATCAAACAAGGCACCTGAGAAGCTACAAAGGACAGGGTAGACTCCCTGACAGTAAGTTTTCTATTATCTGCTAAGGGAGGGACTATTTGCCCATTTCATTGCAATGAAGGGAGAACAGAATCTGTGCTTAGTGAAGGATATACACAGCCTGCCTTGGAAGCCACAAGCGGGAGCATTCACAGCCAGCCGCAGGGCTGGACAGACTTCCTGGAGGAGGAAGCATGGCACTGGGCCTCGGAGGGTGGGCCTGGTGAGGGCCTGCCGGGCAAAGCTAAAGTAAGGTAATTGGAATCAGACAAGGCAGAGACATGGAGCTGGATTTTCTCAGCATTTGGGGGAAAATAAGTCCAGCCAGATTGCTGGATGTTGACAGTGAAGCTACTAATTGTCCACCTGGGGCGGATCAGGAAGCCACCCAGGGCTCATCTACGGAAGAGTCCTCAGTGCTGCTCTCAACTGGAACGTGTTCTAGTAGTAACTGGGAGACTGTGGGACATCCTTCCCCAGCTTTTGTACGCGCATGCACACACACACACACACACACATACACCATGTTCATGGAAACACAGATACCATGTGCATTTCAAGATAGACATGCATGACCACAAACAATCATAGAGGAACTTGGATAGAAATCACATTGAACTAAAAGGCTTAGCATTAAAACACATATTTATCTATCAGATCCCTCACCCAACAATACCAGCTCATAAATCCAACTACATACACATGTACTGAGATATCCATATACACACTGAGACAGACAGGCACCCAAGTACCCTGACTAAGTCACATTAGGACACACATCTGCCTATAATAGACAACCTGGGACAGATATATGCATATGCGTATAAGCCAGGCAGGTGCACTGAGCCTTACACACACACTGGGGCACACACACACATGCATGCATACACACACACAAACTGAAACTGCTCCCCAGAGACACATACACTATGCCTCCCACAGACTCACAATCATATGCTCACACATAGGCACCAGCACTGACATACGCACACAGTCCCACCCCAGCAGACACAGGCCCAGGCGGCCCTGACTCAGGCAGTGGCTGCCCTGCAGGCTTACATCAATCAGAAATCTTAGTAACTGCAAACAAATACTTGACAATATAAGAAAAACATTTTTTCTTTTGAGGTACGGTCTCACTCTAGCCCAGGCTGACCTGGAATTCCCTATGTAGTCTCAGGCTGGTCTTGAACTCACAGCGAGCCTCCTACCTCCCAAGTGCTGAGATTAAAAGCATGCGCCACCAACACACGGCTAAGAAATTCTTTATTTTGCTCATGGTTTCAGAGGTTTCAGTCCATCACATCATGGTGGCGTGGGGAAGAGGCATACAGCAGAGCAGCTCACAACACGGTGGTCAGACACTGAGACTGTACTGTGCTAGATTTTCTTTTTTTATTTTTATTTTTATTTTTTTTTTTTGGGGGGGGTTTCAAGGTAGGGTCTCCCTCTAGCCCAGGATGACCTGGAACTCACTATGTAGTCTCAGGGAGGCCTCAAACTCACAGTGATCCTCTCACCTCTGCCTCCCGAGGGCTGGGATTAAAGGCTCTAGCTTTTCATTCTTATCCTTTGACTCCATGCACACCCCCATCCTGTGAGACAGTGCGCGCCCATCTGCAGGGTAGGTCTTTCCCCCTCAGTTCGCTCTGGGAACACCCTCACAGACATACTCAGAGTGGATGTCACTAATCTCAAGGCACTTATCAAATGGATGGTGGAGATTACAGGGCTCCTCATGTATCCTCGCCCAGCTCACTTGGACGACTTACTTCTCCATGGCTGCCGCCAGCCCTGTGTCATCCTGGGTCTCATTCATGGATAGGACCTCAGGTGCAGCTGTACTGGGGTTTCTGCAGCTCTGATAGGTTCCCTCAGCTTCCATTTAAACATTTCAGACATTCCATTATGACTACAAGTCCCCTGTCATCAAAACATTCGCTGTCTATGCTGGGAAAAGGAGTATGCGTGCAGAGATGAGACTGACCCTTAGCTGACACTGGTTGAGGGCTTCTGGGTCACTCAGTCCACTTTATGTCCCCTCCCTGCCAGCAGCCTTTGGCCAAGGGCTGAGTAGTCCCCTGTCAGTATGTGGAGGATCTGTTAGCCTGTAAGAAGCAGCATGCTGGACATGGCACTCCAGACCTCTTAGGAGGGGGGTTGTGGCTGGTGGGAGAGGAGAGCATGACTTGGCTGCTCGGCTGGGATGGCATGAGTGCTCCTCCAGGCCTGCCAGCTGTCACGTCAGCCATTTTGTATTGGCGCCTGCTGTCCTCTGTCAATGTGACCCACATTAAGGCAGGCTGACAAGTCCCCCTCACACACACAAACATTCCTCCAGTGGATGCCTGCCCCTGTCCCCCCCCTCTCCCCGAGTCAACTCCCTGGGCTGGAAATGAGCTGTATGTGTCTACAGAAGGCTTTGGGAGATGGCTGCTGTGGCCGTCTGGAGAAAAGTCAAAGAAGCATGGCTTTTACTGAGCCGAGCTCCTGTGGGATGGAACAGCAGGGGCAGTGGTGGGAGCAGCCACTCTATGGGTCTCCCCCCCTCCCCCATTCTCCAGGCATCAGAAAGGGTCATGCGAATGCCTGCCCAGCTTCCTTGGAGCCACACACCTTCATGTTCTTTAATATGGGCTAAATCTGGACTCTCCTATTAAACCCTCCACCCTGCTCATCTGGAGGCGGGGCTGCCTCTGCACGGGTAGGCTGCTGCCCCCTCCCCGTGCGTGCTGAGTTTCAGCTCCGAATCCTAGAGCCAACGCCTCTCCTCCCTCTGGTGTTCCCTTCTCCACCATCTTCCCCCCAGTGCAGATATCGCTAGTCCTGTTCATTGTAGGCAAGAGGAAATGGCTCGCCAGCAGCCCTGCAAAGAAGCTGGGCTTGAGGCAAGATGTGGGGCTGGAGGAGCCAGAGCCAGGGGCTGTGCGGGTATCCTCCGTGGGATGGGCGGAGGGACGAGCCTGTCCCAGAGGGACGACCACACCCTCTTCCCTGTGCTGCTGTAGGCACCATACCCCATGTAAAATCTTCCTGTCATTTATGTCCTTTCCAGAAAATTTAGAAATATAAATCAACACAAAGGGAAAAATGCAAACAATCCATGCCATTCTATTTTTGTCATCGATCTGCTCTTTTCAATTTTTTTAATCTTCCACTTTATTAAAATGTTACCCTATATTGTTTCATCACTGTACTTCGTTGCTTATGATAGCAAGAGTTTGAGAGGTTTTTTTTGTATTTGCCATATGCATCAGACATCGTCATTTATTGCATCCTTGTAATGTAAGATGATACTGTTTATCTGAGTTATATAAGTGAGGACACTGAGACCCAGAAAGGTTAAGTACCTTGCCCATGGTTATGTAGCCAATAAAAGGCAGAATCAAAAAAAAAAAAAAAGGCAGAATAAAATTTTGCACCCAGATCCTCTGGCCTCAGAAATCATAATTTTTGTATCTATTGTCTGTCCAACCTATGGTCATGAATAGTTTGCCTATCACTTCTTCTCGTGTTAACAGCTCCACTATTTTCAGTTTTTTTTTTAAATAAATACTTTTAGCCCTCCACTGTAGAGCCAAGTAATACTCAAAACAAATTTATGTGTGTGTGAAACATTTATGGATTTTTTTCTTGCCATTATCCCCTAAACACTACAGTATAATACTGATTTACATAACATTTGCATTGTACCAGGAATTGTAAGTACTCTAGAGATATTTAAAGCCCATGGGAGAACTGCGTAGGTTCTACGCAGAAACATCATCTTATACAGGCAACCTGAGATCCACTGGTGTTGGCATCCTCAGGGCATCCTGGAAAATTGCCCCCACAGATTCTGAGGGCATTCGCCCTCTGGTGAACCCTGTATGACATAAATATTCTCATCAGTTTTGATTTTTTTAAAATTCAAGACCCACTTCCAAAAATGGGACTTACACAACAAAGGCCATAAGCAATTTTAAGATTTAAAAAAATATTTTATTTTTATTTATTTATTTGAGAGAGGGAAAGAAGAAAAAGAAGAAGAAGAAGAAGAAGAAGAAGAAGAAGAAGAAGAAGAAGAAGAAGAAGAGAGTGAATGGGTGTGCCAGGGCTTCCAGCCACTGCAAACGAACTCCAGAAATATACGACACCTTGTGCATCTGGCTTACATGGGCACTGGGGAATTGAACCAAGGTCCTTTGGCTTTTCAGGCAAGTGCCTTAACCGCTAAGCCATCTCTCCAGCCAAATTTTAAGATTTTTATGTGTTCTTCTAGAGTTCCCTCCAGAAGACTTGCAGCAGCCCATTCCCCCAAGAGGGTAGCAGAGGGCTTCAGGCCTTGGGGAAATGTGACCCACTGTAGCTTGCCCTCAGGGGGGACGTAGAAGGACAGAATGAATAGAAGTTGGTTCTTGCGGGGCCATTACAGGGACTGGGGATGTTTAGCCAGCAGATAGTAGAAGCTGTAAGGTGGTCATGGTCATAGCTAAAGTGTGATGGACTGTCAGGTGAAAGAGATAGGTCTGTCCCAAACCCTTAGGAAGAAGAGGACCAGTGGTCTAAAGCTGGAAAATGCCATTGTCAGTCACGGACAGGACAGGACTGGTGTTGAATAAGTAGAACACTCCCAGTTGCACCCTGGGCTTCGGTTTATGCGGGGTTTGCCTCTGGGCCAGGGCCAGCCCCACCGCCACCACATAGAGCCTCCCCCACAAAACATTACAGCTCTGAATTACAACTGGGGGGTCTGCTCTCCCCACTGCCCCCACCTTGGGGAGCCTGGCCCAGCCTGGTACTTCTCCCCGTCGATCCCCTCAGAGCCTGAGGAGCACAGCCTGGCTTGTGTCACCGGCCACACAACTCCTCCATTATGCATGAGGGGGACCCGGCGGTGAGCGAGCGCACACGCCTGGCTGAGGGAGGGGATGAGCGGTTATTAATAAACAAGTTATTGTGTGCCGTTCCATTCATGGCGCCCTCAGAGGACATGGTGGGCTTGAGATAATAAAGCCCTGTTGATGCCACGTAGGGCGGGGAGGTGACAAGTGGGGACTGGCAAGAAGCAGGGGGCACCAGGAATGAGTGTGATTCTTCCTAGGGCAAGGGCTGCCGTGTTTGCTCTGAGGCCAGCGCCCAGGGGAGAGAATCGAGCTAGGATCTTGGAATGGTCTGGGGCCTGAGAAACAGAAGCTTTCCATCTCCCCCTATCCCCAAGGAGGGCATCTGAGGAGACACTGGATGAACCACAAGAGAGGTGGGATGGTAAGTGTCCCCTGCCCCTTGGCCTGCTGTCTACTCCTTCCTTCTCTGCTCTAACCTTCCTAGCCTTTGCTGCACTAAGGGCTAAGACACCCTAGGCCAGGAGTGGGCTGGGTTTAGTCAAGACTGGGGTATGGAGCCCACAGGCTTGAAGTACCTTGCCCATAGAAATGCAGCCAATAAAAGGCAGAGAGCCATATTAGAGGTCTTCTATCCTCAGCAAGCTGTAATTTTTAAATTTTTATTTACTTATTTATTTAGGAGGGAGAGAGAGAGAGAGAATGAATGGGCACACCAGGGCCTCTAGCCACTGAAAACGAACTCCACATGCCTGCACCACCTTGTGCATCTGGCTTCTGTGGGTACTAGGGAATCGAACTTGAGTCCTTAGGCTTCATAGTCGAGCATCGTAACCTCTGGGCCATCTCTCCAGCCCCCAACGAGCTGTAATTTTAGGAGGAACAGGCAAGGGATGAGTGTCCAAAGCCTTAGCGTAGGTGGTCAAGTGAGCCTTGTTCTGCAAACAAGGGCAGCCTGGGGAGGAGAGAAGCCGGAAGACATGCTGACAGAGGGCAGATTTGGGATTACACTTCCAGTCACAAGCCTGCGTTGGTTGTGTGGTTAGACCTGTGCAGGCTAAGCCTCTCTGTTTCTGTCCTGCCCTTTGCTGTGGGGTTCTCTAGCCCAAACCCAAGTCTCCTTGCAGCCAAGGCTGTCTGGCTCAGTCTTGGCACCTCTGGATGTCGTAGCAAGGATATGAAGGTGCTAGTTGGGAGGAGGTGAGAATCGTCCATTTTGCCAGTTGGCTCCTGGGGAAGAACACTGATTCTGGGGAACCTTGGTCAGTTCTGAGCCAGAACAGGTGAAGCTAGAACCCAGTCAGGTCTGATTCAGCTGGTTGTGTTAGGCTCTGAGGGTCCTCGCTTGGTCCTTGTCCTTTGGGTGAGGTTCTTGCCTGGTTTGGGAGTTAGGGAGGCACTCATTCCAGGACAGCTCTGTCTAAGAGAGGGTGTGCTGGTTTGGTTGTGGCTGGGAGGAAACAAGGAGTTTGTTAGAGGGGACAGTATGTCCTGCCCTCGTGGATGCAAGGCTCTTTGAACCTAGCAACTAAAGCTTCATTTGGGATGAAGACTCAGTGACCCTGTTTAGCTCAGGAAGGCTGCGATAGGGCCGAAATGACAGATCCCAGGCTATCCATCCCTGGCTGAGACCAGAGGGTTCAACCTCTTCCAAGACAGGCCAGCCCTCCCCCCCAGGACAGGGTTGGGAACTGGGAACATTTCAAGGTGCCCCCTCACCTTGGTGCATAAAGCAGAGCACGATGCTCTGTGTGGCTACACAGGAGTGCAGTCTCTTCTGGGCCCCCTCTGACGCCACGAAATGTGCTTCCAGCCCCTCCCACAGCCGGGGAAGCATCTGCTGATCCTGGGAGCACTGTTTCTGGGCTTTCTGGGCCAGGCTGCCTGCTCTTCTGACCAGAGAGGATGCAGGCTGGGGGAGAGCTAGACCGGGTATGCTTAGCCAATTCGCAGCAGCCTGGCAGGCACTTGGCCTGGAGAAGTGACCTGACTTCCATCAAACCTTGAGGCAGGAAGCAGAGCAGACTACTGACTCTGCCATACACCTGTCAGCTGTGTGGCCAGTTACTGGAAGGTTCAGGAACCTAGACAAGGCCTTCTGCATAGAGACTAGAGTGGGCCAAGGTGTTGGTCAGTCTTCTATTGAAGAATTCTGGAAAGAATTCGTGAGCTGGCCTTGCCCTGATAGCACGCCATCAACTCATGGCCACTGTTCAGGTGGCTGACTCAGTGACAGGCCCTTTCCTGAGCACAGCCTCTCAACAACCTGCACTATCCCCACCTCAGGCTCAAGGATACAGGCCCAAAGAGGTTAGCATGCTGTCCGGTGTTACAATCAGTGACTACGTCTGGTCCCCCTACCCAGGCCCAAGAACTGACTCTTGGAAACTTTATTCTGTACCACCTCCTAAAAGGTGACAGTGGATTATGACTATTTTGGTGGCCATGAGAAGGACTAGGCCAGATGTAAGGAAATACTTCCTGCCAGTGAGGGCACCGTATGGAATGTTCTTCCTCAGAGAGCACTGGGTGCCTACCATCCAGGAGGAACTCTGTGTCAGGCTGGACTCTGGATTTTTTCTGGGGCTTGTGACAACTCTGTTTTCCTGGACCTTGGACCAGCAGTTGGCTGCCCTTGAGAGATACTGGACTGTAGTCAGTATGCACAGGACACAGCCAGCCATCTCAAGTGGCTTTGGGGCATACTAAGAACCTGGTGGAATGTGGGGGCAGACCCAGGAAGTTGGAGAACACAGCCCAAGCTTCATGGATGTTTCTCTACCCTTAATTGGGGTGCTTGTCACCCAGAAAGAACCCTCAGCTCCTGTCTGGCCTCTGTTCCAGAGCCCGGTGTGCTCTGTTCTGTAAGGATCCAGTGCTCACAGTCTTGTGTGCTAGGGACAGCTGCTGAGGAAGGAGAGGCTGGAGGAGGCTTCCGAGGACCCGGGAGCCATCTGGGTAGGGCCGAGGCAGCTCTGGCGCTGATTTTTTATTTTCTGCTGAGTGATCTGCAGGATGGGGTGGCGTCTTCCTCCTCCCTTGAGGAGCTGCGGTAAGGAGTAGGACCACCTACACCCTGGGAGTCATAAAGTGGCTGGCCCTGTCCCAATTCCACCCCCAGCTAGGTGACCTCCTTTCTCCTCAGTTGTCAGCTGTGATATTAGTAGTACCTGCCTTTTGGATTTTTTCATGATCAGCAATGGTCCATGAAATCAGTAGCGCGGGAGGAAGGAGACCCCTGTCCGGATGCATGTCGCCACTGTTGGCTTTCTGTGCTGTGGTGGTTACCTTCATGTCACTGGGACCAAATTGCTGATCAAAAGCAGCCGATGGGAGGAAAGGGCTTAGTTTGGCTTACAGTCTCAAGGGGAAGTTTCACGATGGCAGGGGAAGAGATGGGGGCATCACCATCTTGCCACCACAGCTGGCAGAAAGCAGTAAGAGAGTGAGCTGAGTTCTGGCAAGGGGGAAACTGGGCTGTAACACCTCAAAGACCTGCCCCCCTCCCAGTAACACACTTCCTCCAGCAAGGCTCCACCTCCCAAATCGCTTCCATTGGGGTCCATGCATTGAAAACACACGAATTTATAGGGGACGTCTGATTCGAACCACTGTAGGCACTCAGCCGTCAGCCTCCTTGAGGTAGAGTACGGGCCTTATGTAGGGGTGCTTTTGTGTGCCAGTGTGCGCCCCAACTCAGCCTGGCTCAGGTCTCTAATTCCAGCGCCACCAACCCCTCTGCTTCCTACTGAACCCTATAGTTGTAGGAGGCAGTGGCAAGCCACGTGCCCACTGCCAGTTCTGCTGCCCAGGCTGCCTTTGGCCCAGTTTGGTGAATCTGGTGGTGAGCCCTCTTCCCGTTGATGCCAGTTTCTAACTTCCCGTGTCTTCCTCACAGCTCAGCAGTAACCCAGCTGTGTGGGGGCCTGGCTTCATCTCACTCCCCCCTCCGCACTGGGACAGGCTCCTGGGGCCTGTGCCCAGCTCCTGTGTCTCCAGCTCTCCATTCTGGGTCTTCCCCCTCCCCTGCCCCAGCCCCTGGCTCCTGTCCTGCTTGCACCTGCCTTTCCCAGACATCACCCTCCTGCCTGGTCTGAACCCCTTCTCAGCATGTTCTCAGACATTCGGACACACTTTGCATCCCTCAAAGGAAATTCTCTTGTCTTTAAAAGATACTTGCAGGCCCACGTTTGCATATTGGTGTGAATCCAGCACGGTCTGGTATATTTCTGGTATGGACACAGTGTACTTTATCTGGTAAAGGAAAGTTAAAAGAGGCCCCAGGATGGAACCAGCCCCGCATTTGTTACAGCTTCTGAGGTGACTAGGCGGGGTAAGGTCAGAGTGAGAGCACCCAGTGCTTTCCACTGTCTGCAGTCACTGCTCCGTTCTTTTGACACGTGTTCTCATTTAGTCCCTTCTGACGTGGCACCCGATGACGTGGACATCACAACCTCCATTTTGTAGATGGAGAATCAGAACCGTTAAGCGGGTCTGTATTTTCTCTAGAACCGCTGTGCCTTTGGAAGGGGGTGACTAGAAGGTGTTGATATCGACACATGTTACACAGGAGCTGGGTTTCTGAGTGAGCAAATTTACACCCCCTGTTTGTGGTGCTTCCTCCTTGCCCCCTCCCCTTCATGCTGCAGAATAGTCTGAAGGGAAGACACAACCTTCAAGGTCCCTTGTCAGCCTCCAGGTTAGGTTAGACCTGGATGGGGAAGGAAGGCTGCCAGCTGTTCAGAAACTATGTATGCTGGAGGAAGAGGAAGAGCAGGCCCAGGAATCGAGGTGGTAAAGGTTAAGGTATTTCTTTAAAATCGAAACAAACAAACAAAACACAGACTGTGAGGGAACATTCTCTAAAATGCTGACAGACGTCAGGAGGGTATAGAGCCAGTCCAGGGAGTGACCCTAATGGAGCCTTTGTCTCAATCTAAATTCTGGGGTTGATCAGGAGAAGTGGAGGGAGAAGAGGTCTGAAGTTGTATTAGAGGCAGCATAGAATTGTCCTGATAATACACAGCCTTGAGGTCAATTGGCTTCCTTCCTAAGCCTTTGAGATCTGCCTCTTATGTGTGTGGGGGCCCATGCCTGTAATCTGGTGGGTGAGGCAAAAGGATCACTTCAAGTTCTAGGCTAGCCTGGGCTACTTTGTGAATTCAAAGCTAGTCAAGGCTACATAGTATAGGGAGACTATGTCTTAAAACAACACAAAACCAAACCAATAAACAAAATCTGCCTCTTAAGGGCTCACTATACTAGTATGTGACCCTCTCACCCAAATGAAGGGCTTTTAAATTTGTTTTTAATTTTTAAATCTTTTTTACTTTATTCATTGCAAGGAGAGAGAGAGGGAGAGATTGAGCATGGCAGGGCCTCTAGCCACTTATAAATGAACTCCAGATGCATGTGCCACTTTGTGCATCTGGCTTTATGTGGGTACAGAGGAATCAAACCTGGGTCATTAGGCTTTGCAGGCAAGCACCTTAGCCATTGAGCCATCTCTCCAGTCCTTGTTTCTTTTAATTTGGTTTTGAAGGTAACTTTTTGTGTGTGGTGGTAGGACATCTCACATGCTAAGCACACACTCATTCGCAGAGCTATATCCCAAGCCCTTGTCTTAACTTTT